>JAPWDM010000001.1:158817497-160067497 GCA_035578155.1 Brachynemurus nebulosus
CAATTGTATTTTTCTAATGATTATTGGGTCATCCGGAAAGTTCGTGCCCGATTTTCTTCAAATGGCCAAAAACTGTGGATTTTGAATGGTCAAAAATTGCCGCTAATTCTTGATAGTTTGTCTCGGGTTTCGTTTTATTTCATGACGCTTTGTTTCATCGTCAATACACACAGGTCGACCGGGGGCAGCTTCATCTTCCAAAGAAAAATTACCCTTTTGAAATCTAACAAACCATTTTCTACAAGTTCTGTCAGAAAGCGCTTCGTCACCATAAACGCTACAAATATTTCTCGTTGCGTCAGCTGCACCTTTTTTAAACTCGTACAACATAACATGATGTTCCTTGATGTCTAAGACTGCTCAGTATTACTGACAAAAAAAAAAAATTATTTAAACACTGTTTAAATAAATGAAGAAATGAAATTTGCTTGAATCCTGCATGAATAAATTTTAGAAAATCAAAAAGCAACAAATTTTCTACATGTTTCGATTATATAAATAATCATCTTCAGGAAAAACGATTAAAACAATTGTAAAGAACAACTGAAAAACCACAAAAGGGCATAACCTTTAAAAACGATTAGTTGTCAAAATGACAAAAAACAAATTAAAATTGAAAAATGAAAAATGTAATAAAAAGCCACCAACAACACTGCTTAAAGATTTATGATACATATTACAAACAACACTGTCGGCCTAACACTAACATGTTGTTGCATGTTTCGTTTGCGGTTGTAAAACGGCACGAATTTTCCGGATGACCTAATATAATTCTATTCGAAAATTATGTTTTATTCGTTTAATAAACAGCATTTAAAAATAAATAAATTTTCACACTGAAAATATAATCTGAAACACACTGTATAAATATTTTTATAGATTTTTCCAAAAACTGAACATTTATAATTATTTCGAAACATTTCTGTTTCTGTAAATGTCTTTTTTTGTCGTTGATTAAAAGACCAGATAACGCAAATACACCAAACAGTTCAAACAGTAAAATAAAAGAAAAAAAAGAACGTAAAATTCAAATTAAATGTAAAAAGATTCTTTTAATATAAAACTCATTAATAATTTAATGATTTTTACCGGTGACATATTTTATTGTTTTTACTTAGATGTAAAATTTATGAGCCAATAAAAATTGTTATTCGTATCATTTACGTACCTATAACATTAAATTTATGTAATAAGTTAATAACCAACCAAACAGTTTCACCAGACGCAAATATCAAACAAAGAATAACAATTTTAAGTACCAACTCCTTACTTTGTTTTAAATACATATATGTAAATTATGATCGTAAAACGGGTAAGTTTTATGAAAGTCTGTAATTATTGAATATTTGCATCTTTGTTTAATTAATATCTGTCTACATGACAAATTTGTAATAATGTGTTTGTACTTATATCGAAGCTAGATGTAAGTACTTTCTTATTTAAAAAGTATTTCAAAATTTCTTTTTAACTTCTGGAGAATTTTGTAAGAAAAATGGGAATCTATGCAAAGCGCACAACCTAGTCATATTGCAGTCTTCTTATTTGTGTAGAAGGGTAAGAACTTGTGTAGAAGGGTAAGAATTTTGTTTTCCGTTTGTCTTTTTTGACGTCTTTTTGACATCCAATTGATATTTAAAGGTTATGTCCTTTTGATGTTTTCCTCAGTGGTTTGACAACTGAGTTATTGATTTTTCTGAAGATGATCATTCAAATGATTGAAACATGTAGAACAATTTTCTTTTTATTTTAAATTTTTGTTTTAACAATTTTATGCAGGCTGTCGCTAAAATTTGAATTTATTCATTTTACCTGCAGTTGGACTCTGATAATTTATATAATATGTCTGTAACAAAAAAAAAAAATTTGGCCATAATTTTTAAATGCTAAGAAGAAAGTAATTTTGAAAATCCAGAATACTTCCCATGCAATAGCACATGTTTATTATTGAATTTCTACAAAACTATTGGACGTAATGAAACTAAATTTTAGTATATGATACTTTAGCATAGGATATAAAAATGATTTTTTAAAAAATGTTACATAACACCTTCATCCACTGACGTCTTCAAATGTTCCTAGTTTTTAATTCCTAGTTTATGAATTGAATGATTAATTACGAAGTAAACGGACAATGTTTAGTAATATAGAGTTACCTCTGTAATTTTTATTTAATTAAAAAGAAAAAAAAATGTTACAATTACCACACAATTATTTAATTTTGTTTAGGCACATTTGACAATGACTATATGTGTACAAAATAACGGATGTTAATTTCTGCAATAGCCTGCAATAGTATGTTTTTCAAATAGTTTAAATATTATGTAAACTTTTTAGTATTACAAATAGAGCATGTATTTATTTATTTTGTTTATTAAATTGTGCTAAATAGTGTGCGTATATATACCCTATATTCAATTATATTGTCTGTAACTGTAATTTACGATTGAATTAAATGGTTCAGTACTTTTTTGGGATTTTGTAAATAAATCTATGTATTTGGTACAAGTGGGTAAATCGGTAAGCTGTATATGTGTAATAACACTTGTAAATATATGTACGGAATTCATTAAATTTAAATATTGAGTTGTTTGATGTTGTACAAATTGCAATCGCTGTGTAGTTAATAATTTAAAATATAATAGTGTTAGTTTTTCACAATTAAAATTTTTCTTGCTTTTATTTAAAATTAAAATTAGCTTTTAATATTAATAGCAGTATGAATATCCTAAACCTTCTACTTTCTAAATTTCGATAATAATTTTCAAAAAACGACACTGATGTTACTTAAATTGCATAAGACCCGGCACTGATTATTATAAAGTGATCTTCTAATGTCAGTAAATGGAATTCACAAGAATTTCGTTACGAGAACAATGAAATCTTAAAAATTTTCAAGATTACACAGTTATGGGTGGCTTGAGATTAAATTTTAGAGCGTGAAATTTGCGTCACTGACCGTAGAATTTTATAAAATCAAATCATCCTTGATTTATTTTCATAGTTTGATAGTATTTGAGTAACATCACTATCGATAAAAGTTTTAGGCGCCCAAATTGCCTTATAAACTATTTCAACAATAGCGATTGAAATATTATTCAGGCATGTTCCTTGCTTATGTATTAGAACATTAAAAATGGAGACGAATGGATTCGAACATAGAACCTTTCATCTGCATCTCTATAAGCCCATACACTATCCACTCAGCTATTAGTTTGTATTGACAATGTAATTTTCAAACGAAGACATAAATTACTGTTCCTGCAATACTTAGGGGAACCTACTTTATAATACATATTAATTTCTCCCAGACCCATTATCCCCGTACACTCCTTGTTAGTAGAGGAAAAGTGCAGATATGGGCTACCACTTTTATGTTAAGGTTTTTTTTGGAAACAGTAGAGAATTCAGGTCTATTTTCATTTCTAATTGTTTTATTAATATTTTTTTTACATATATTGCGAGATTTTCATGAAATAAAACACCATTGTTGTTGTGAAATTAAGTTTATTGTAAAAGGTTGTAAAAAACAAAAATTTTAATAGAGGGTCCATTATGGGCTACCTTATTAATTGTAAAAAAAATCAATTTAATTAAAAAATACGAAGACCAATATCAATCATTTATGTATAATTATCGTGCTTTCCAGAAATCACAAATACAAATATCTTTCTCAGAATCAGAACATTCTTGGTGTGTTCACATTGAACACTGAAAACACTTGAACCATAGTTCCCCTTTGGTGTCTTGTGAAAATAAACGATGGCAAAATACACAAGCTGCATTTTCATCGTCCGGATATTTACCATGAGGCAACTCGAAATCACTTTCATCATCTAAGAGTGGAACATTTTCGTCAGCTGTGCTTTTCGTTTGTTTAGAAATTTTACTTCGAGGTTTTTTAATTGTTGTTTTTAATATCGTCGTACGATCCAATGTACACCAAAACAGACACATAACATCCCGTTTCAAGCAACAATAATAACATAAGGAGGTACTACGGTACTTTTACGGGATGGTTTGGCACATTACCATTCTAGGGAGCCTAATATCTTGCATAATGCCGGTATAGGTGGATCTTACCCAGTACTGTCTGACGGAGGTAGTAAGTCCCAGGTTGGCGTAAAGTCTATAATTACAATAAGAAAAAGATGGGTCTAAATATGGGCTAGCTCATATTTAGACCACATGTGGTAGCCCATATTTAGACTAACAGTTACTAGAATTTCCGAGGACAAAAAATAAACGTTTATGTCGCACAATATTTCAGTATAATATCACAAAATCAGTTTTATTACACATTCATTAGTTATTTTGCAAAAGTATATAATAATGGAAGACATTTTCTTAGTAGAAAAAAATTATAAGTCACCTACCTGTTAAATATTTCGATAGTAAAATGTTGACGTCACAAGATACTTCTTAAAACTAAATGACTGACTTACTCATATTAGCTTGTTGGGTTAATAACAATGAATTGTATTAGTTTCTCACTAAATGGCAATAATGGTATCAAGGTAAATTTGCTACTAGCCCATAATTGGACCATAGCCCATATTTACACATTTTCCTCTAAATTTTGCGAATTACTGTTCCTTTTTATGATTAACATTTTCTCGAAAATATTCAGTTGCTACCCAAGTTTTTTACCATTTCCCATTTATATATAATATATGAACAGGAAACAAATTATATTTAGAATTTCCATTTCCATTTTTTTTTTTTGTTGTACAACGTGGAAACAATTATTTACATATAAAAAAAAAAAAATATTAAAAACAAAATATTATATGACACGGCAATAACAAAATTCATAATTCCATTCTGTTCGTGAAGTTGATAATGATGATGAATCCAAACAACGTAGGTACGAAGAAGAAAAACTTGGCAGATTTTATAATGAGTTGTTGCTTAGCGACGCAAATGTACACATAAAATAGGAATATATATTTTGCTTCATTGACTGAATAAATATTATATGTCGTTATATATCGTACAGTGAAAATACGTGGAAATCTCATCAGACAGCAAATGTAAACAAACTAATTATTATCATTATTATAGAATATTAGTAATTTACAAACGTTTCACTGGTTACACAAATCAAACATACTTGTATAATATAATGTGTGTATAAAGTTATTATAAGTATAATAATTACTATTAATATCTAAATACCCGATGAAATTGTAAATAAGTAGTTAAACGATTAAAATAATGAAAATCAGCAAGATGCAATGGTGTAACTACAATGAAGCAAGTGGAGCAATCGCACTAAGACACACAACAAGAAGGGGATAAGGATTGCCCAAAAATATCCCCCAAATACTGCCAACGAACCTATCCAATTTGACTGTCACAATTAGTGTTGTCGAGCTTTCGAGCAGTTAGTCGATTATTAGTTGAAAATATCGAGCGAACCGTAGTCGACTAATCGACTAAATTTTTAGTCGATTTTCTTTTTTAATATACCTAACCCATGCAACTCTTTCAAAACGATGTTTTCTTTTGAATTTAATTATTAACTTTTAATATATTTTTTAAGAAAAAAAAGAAAGATATGAACGACTTATCACAATGTGTCAATCACATAAATGTGAAAAATTATACAAATATATAAATTTGAAGCCTAATAGTATACAAAAATTAATAAATTAGTGGCTTTTAAAAAAAAATTAATCATATTAGTCATTTAGTCAAAGTTAAAATAGTCGACTAAAATGTAAATGACTAAATGTAAACAAAATTAGTCGACTAAATCGATTAATCGATTAATTATCCGATATTACTAGTTACAATTCCCTCCCTAACATGTTTCTGCCGCATTACCTGTCATCAACGTGCAAGTAGCTACTGCAGTTTTTCCTGTTTCCAACTTTACGTGTCTCCACAGAAACTGCAGGAAGATTCTTTTCTAAATTGAAAATTATTTAAGAAATATCACAGTATCGCTTCAGCTTGACGGCATTTATATCCGTCGAGAAAGGCATATTACGCAAAATTAACGCAGTTAAGAATGGATTTTATACACGAGAATGTACGCAAAATTTTCCAAATTCTCAATTCTTGTTAAAGAAAGATTTATATGTTACACGTTGCCATTTCTGTTAACCCAATTTTTTCCTAAAGATTTCAAAGGCGTTACCCTTTTTTTCTTGTAAAAGGGGTCTAAAATATTCCACAACATTGGAACCTTTCCCATTTCATTTATAAATTAAATAATTACATCACTGGACCATGCCATTCTTTTTGTGAAAGATTTTAAAAAAATTAAATTTAAATAGTTAATTGAATTGATTTTAAACTGTCTTTATCAATTTATCCTTAGAATAATTTTGATAAGGAATGGAAAACATTCGTGAATGTTCGAAACTGTTCGTTCGTGTTTGTTCACTTTTGTCAGTGCGTTCATATTTATTCGTTTATGCTTGTTCGTTTAGTCGTTGATATTCGTTTACGTTTATTTGTGTTCGTTTGTGTTCTTTTGTGATATGTAGACCCGGCTTTATACAATGTAAAGCCGGTTCTACACGATGTTACGAACGTTCCCTCCAAAGATCGATCGAACGTTTGATGCAAGTAAGTTCGACAGTTGGTGTTGCGAATATTCCTACTACACGGTGAATCGAATGTTTGATCAAACTGATCCAATACATATGATGAAAATGGTTTGATACAAACGTTTATTCAGTGCACGAGGATGTTATCTGTCTGATGTTATCTCTAATGTTATACACTGATGTTATCTCTCTTCATATGAATGAGTCCTTCCCTTGACTTGGTACAAGAATACCGACTTCGAGCAGAACATGGCCAAATGCGAACGTTCGACACTCGACGTTGGATGCTCGTAAGTTCGAACAACGGCCACATGATGCCGCGAACATCGCATTACTCAATTGTTTCAAATTGCTGATTATCCGTAACCCCTTAAAACAATTCTTTTGTTCAAAATGGAAAACTATTGTGGATTCAATTAAATAATAATTATTGTTTACAATTCTGTGTAGATATAATAACACTCAAACAATTTCAATCAATATATAGAATAAATCTATAAACAAATTCGTACATTGTTATATACCAATCGCACCTCGGCAACAACAAGGCCACATCTATACATACAATTCGGTAAATAATGTGGCACTGTTGTTGCCGAAATGGGATGTGTACATAGATTCGCGTATACCTTTTAGCCAACAAACAAACGCGAATGTAATAATACTTGATATGGAATTTATGGTTATGTATTTACTTGTGTACTGTATATCTGTTTAATGGTTTCGATTTCATGTTTTGCGTGTACATTGTTTATAATTATTTTCACGTTAAAATTTTCAATCGTGGATCAAATGAACCAATTTTAATGAGTTTTATTGATATTATTCTATTTTCGGGTTTTATTATTGTTCCAATATAAAGATAAAATTTTACGTAGGTAAAATTTTAATTATATATCTTGCTGGAAGATGATTATGATTTATAAATTATAAGTAAAAATAATCTTGATAATTTAAAAATTAAATCACTAAATGCGTGCTAAACTTGCATTAATAAGGTATTTGGTGCGAAATAGTCATGTATAAAAGTATAGCTCAGCAAAAAAAATTTCTTTTATCATATTCATAAATTAAATGGATTAATATTCTTCAATTATTATATTTGCATTCCACATGCTTTTTTGAACTTCCGCGCTCTTATGTTGTAGCAATATAAAAGTATTGTTGAAAAAGTGTTGTAAAAATGTTGTAAAATTATGTTTGTAAATTATATTTCAAAAACGACGCGGTCACTAATTTTTATTTGTTATTAAATATGGTTTGTAACTTTGTATTTTATAATACTTATATTAAATTTTTATCATATTCCTTTGACACGTTTTCATTTTATTCAAAGAAAAAAAAAATAGAGTTTTCCCATAAAAGCCCATGTTAAAATTACAAAACTTTGAAACCGTTTTTCTCAAATTGGGGCGGTCAATTTTTTTTTTCGGTGTAGGCTCGTATTATTGGTATTGAATTAAATAAATGTCTAGAGAAGTTTCGTTAAAATCCTTTGAAAAATCATTTTACAGACCAACTATCTAAAATCCAGATTTCATTGTCAGTAGATCGGTGGATTAGTGGTAAGACGCTTCACTGGTTATTAAGAAACTTAGGTTCGACTCCCAACCGATCCAATTTGATAATTTTTCATCTATATCTCTTTAAACATTTTAGATAATAATAATAATGGAGTTTTACGTCTGTTTTCAGACGACAGTCTATAACAGACGCCACCCGCATCATTGTTTTTCTAAGTTTATTGATACAATTACATTTTACAATTATTTTATTTTATTATGATGTGGGTGGAAGAAAAGGAAAATGGTATCAAGAATTTGGTAAGTATGCCTCGGCGGTCGTCATTTTTAAGGAACTATGCCAATATTCATCTGAAATTGTGAAGGGAAACTACAGAAAACCTTCCCCAGCATAGCCGGTCTGGGATTCGAATCCCCAATTTAGCAACTTAAACATTGGTAACTTAAACATTTTACCTTTTTAGGTTCCGAAGAAATAAATTTCTGAACCCTTATTATGTAAATTATCACATTATTTGTTTTTTGCCTGCTCGATAACTACAGTAAATCAGGCCTACTATTATTTATCAATTTAACATTTTAGCTAAAAAATCTAGCGTGATATTAGCAAATTTGAATTAGTATTTTTTTTTTAATTCTCAACAAATTGTAGAAAATTTTGTAAAATATTTGAAAAGCAACCTTAAAAATTTTTCGATTGAAACATAAAAGAATCAATGATCAAGCAACTCACTTCTTCTCTTTTAATATAAAGAGCTCGCCCCTATCCATGCCAACTCTCCTCACTTTCCCGTATATACATACTATTTGTATCAAAATTAAACTGAAAAAATCTGTATAAAATTTTGACTGGCTTTATTTGAATTTATGACATATGTTTTTAACAAAATGTGTTTTGTGCAATAACAGAAACAAACAAGACAAAGCTACAATCTGTACAAGTTCGATAGATTAAAGCATGTTTATTATTGTCGCTTTTTTATTGCATGAAGATGAAAAGAAAAGAAAATAAACGAAAATTATAAAAAAGCGGGGAAATAAAAAGAAATAATAAAAATAAATTAGACGTTCTTTTTTTGTCTTATGTTTTTTTAAAAACAAAATAAAGCGAACAGAACAAACGAAAAACTTAATTGTATGAAAAAGATTCGAATCGCAAACACATTATATCGTCACAAGCGCTCAAATTTTTGTTATATTTACGTCATGTATATTTTTTTTAAATGACAACCATTTATTATAAAGTATTTGATTGTTTCAAATTCAAGATCAACTTTGTAAGATTTTCTCCACCAAGATTTTTTTAATTGTTTACCGAAGGCAGTATGATATTCTAGCGCATAAACATTAACCAGAACTATGTTTATTTTTATTAGATACCAATCAAAAATTATCTTCCGTTAATTCCGTTTTAACAACAGTTTTTTATTGGAATATGTTGAATAACGATAGGACAGTTGATGTTGACGATAAGACTATTCTGAATTATTATTTGCTGAAATGTCATTTATGAGCTAAATTTTAAAGATTTCTATATATTATAGAGTAGATTGTAATATACACTAACTCGTTCACACATTTTTTTTTTTATATTTTTAACACATTTTAAGTGTTTTGACAGAAGTGAAATTCTCTTTCTTTCACAGGGCCGGATTTATCTTTGTGGTAGCCCTGAGGCACTTCTTATGTGGTCGCCACTGAATACTACACATGTTGGAGGCCCTAAGTACTTTAATGGAGGCTCCCCTAGAAAATTGGCGAAATTTTTCAAATTTTCACCAAAAATAAGATTGACGAGCAAAAATTTTTCCTATTCTGTTCCTTTATTTTGAGATTTTGTGGAGGCTCCTGTTGTGTAGAGGCTCTGGGGCACGTGCCCCAAGTGTTCTTATGTAAATCCGGCTTTGTTCCTTTAGTAAAATTATTTTGCTTTGAGCTTGTGTCAACCCAAATACAAATCGTTTTAATATTTATCATTTTTTTTTTTAATATCGCCCTGATTACTATGTATAAAACTAATTTAATTTTTTAAACCCTACTCATCTGACAGACTCCAGTAGAATTGTAGTCCGGAATAACCCATGTTGCCGCCCTGGTCTTGGTATTTTGAGAAAATCGTACATATAATGAAGCCAAAATTCGAAATGTTTATAGCGAAAATTACGAAATTTATCCTAATTGTGAGATCACGAAAATTTTATTAATAAAATTTGTGTCTACTTGGTTTTGACCTTAACACAATCAATGTCCACACGGTCAATTTCCCAATATCTTGAGAAAAAAAACTATACATGGCTGTGTAGAACAAAATTCTAAAATCTGTTTTCTTGTAGTTTTTTGTTTAAATAATTTATTTGAAAAATATGGAAATTCGTGTTTAACAGCCGTGTTGGTGACGCCATCAGCTTGTGTTTGCGTAAAAAAAAAAAAAAAACTAGTGGTTAAAATTTTTGTGTTAAATAAGTAACACAATCCTGCATTAATGTAACATTTAGTGTTTGTGTTAAATGAAAATATTAACATAAATTTCGATCTAACAGAATAATAATGTTAATCTGTTTTGAACAACAAAAAAGTAACACAATCTTTGTGTAAAGCAAAAGAATGTTATAAGTACGCTTTTTTTGTATATTTCAACACAGAAATTGTGTCATACGTACACGAAACTAGTGGCCCTTTACACTACATTAGAATATATATCTACCAAAATATATATAATAAAAAAGATGAGAGTAGTTCTGATTATTAAACAAAACCGAAAAATTATAAGTTTTTTCAGTTATTGACGAATATAGTTTTATTAAACGTTTAAAAATGAAACAATTTTCTTACATTTTAAGGTTATTTTGTTACAGATTCAGTTACAAAAAATCATGTAAGCTTACTTGAGATTGTATATTATAATATACAATCTCAAGTAAGCTTACATGATATCCGTCAATAACTGAAATAACATAATTTTTCGGTTTTGTTTAATAATAAGAACTACTTTCTTTCTCTAATAAGAACTACTTAGAGTCTCATTTATAATAATATATGAACGAAATCGTTATATTATAATTCTTGACGATTTTCAAATATCTTAAGCTGCAGTGGAAGTAAAATATTGAATAAAAAATTTTTACAACTAACTCTGATAAATCTGGAAAATTAACACAAGATGTATATCCTCTTGTGTGTTAAATCATTGACACAAATCTTATGTAAAGATTTGACACATATGTTTTGTGTTAAAATAACACAAAAAATTGAGTGGACCGTTCTGGACTTGTGAAATGTGTTAATTTTAACATAAATTTTTTGACTGTGATATAATTTAGAGAGACTTATGTTTATTGCTAAGTCTACTAAACTTTTACTTCCATTCTTTTCATTTTTGCAAAATTAAGGCTGTGTAAATATACTGCAATAAAGTTTTAGAAACTAAATCATATTTTTAACTGAAAATTCAACAAGTTGATAGGAATAATAGAAATATTACTTCAAATTATTTAATGAACAAATAAACACAAATTGAGAGGCACTCATTCTGTTTTTAATTACAGTATAGCACTGATAATGGAAACATCAATTTTGGAAATTTTTTGAGAGCATCAAATTAGTCAACATCACTTTTGGAAAGTTGCATAAAAAATGTCAATTATTTAATATTTATGTACTTGACATTTTTGATACAACTTTCCAAAAGTGATGTTGACTAATTTGATGCTCTCAAAAAATTTCCAAAACTGATGTTTCCATTATCGGTGCTATACTGTATGTTTTTATTTCAAATTACGTATATACTTAACATAAAAGAGTAGAACTTTTTTTATAATACAAATGCTATTTTTATGTGACATCTAAAAAAAAAAATCTGCTTAATATTTGTTGCTCACATAAAGTTAGAATGCTTTACACTTTCCAGTGTAAATATTAACATGAAAATACACTACAGTATTTAAATAAAAAAATTTCAAATCTATACATATAATAAAATTGTAACGAGACCATTTCTATACATTGAATATTTTTTGAAAATTGTACTGGTACTGTAAATAGTTATCGATGTAGATACCAAAACAGCGATTTTTAGAATTTTTGTCTGTCTGTCTGTCTGTTCACGCATCACGCAAAAACTATTGGACGGATTTTAATGGAATTTGGTGTGATGATAATGAACATCTGGGTCAACATCTAAAATACTTTTTACTACGGGAAAATTTCTCATTCCCATGGGAAAATGGAAAAACCATTTGGGCACGTGCACACATTAGGCAAAAACTATTGGACAGATTTTAATAAAATTTGGTGTGGTGATAACTTATTACCTAGTGCAACATTTAAGATACTTTTTACTCCGGGAAAATGCCTCATTCGCACGGGTAAATAGAAAATCCAAAAATTTTTTGGATGTGCACGTATTACGCAAAAACTATTGGACGGATTTTTATGAAATTTGGTGTGGTGATAACCTATTACTGAGGTCAAAATTTAAGATACATTTTACTCCGGGGAAATTCCTCATTCCCACGGGAAAATAGAAAAACCATTTTGATTACACAAACCATTTTGATTACACATGCATTACACAAAAATTATTATTCTTTACAAGTTCTGTATAATTATTACACTTATATACTTCTCATTGAGCTTATAACAATGCTTTGCGTGAATGACGTCGCGGGTACGGCTAGTATTTAATATTTTATCATGATACAGATAACATCCTATGCCAGACTGGGAAGTTAATTTGCAATAAACAACTATGTATTTTTATAAGTAAATTATGCGGAAAAAATAATTCTGAAGGGAAAGAAGAAGGAATAATCGTAGTAAAAAAATACCACAAATTTTTATCAAAGAACTACTTTAACAAAATTCAGACAAAAAAATTTAGGATGTATTTAATGGTACTGAATAAAAATTTCTTGTTCGTTTTCCTTCAAAAACGTTTTCGTCTTTTCAGATTTATCTAAAAGAGCCGAAAAAGATAGATAATACTATTTTTTTTTAACTTACAAAAAGAGAAAAAATCCCGTTTAATGCCATTATTTTGCATAAATATTTTTGTTAAACCCGGCCAATCTCGTTATACCTATATACAGTATCTAAATATATCTATCTGCATATACTATGATATAACCCAAACTGAATATATGTATACATATATGTATAAACACCCTCCTAAAAACGTAGATACAAAATATAATCAGTATATTTGTTAAAATTACAAAAGCTTTAAAGCTTGTGTAAAGTTTTAACGAGCTTATCACCCATCCGTTTTATGTTTTGTTGTGCATATGTATATATTTGTGTTCAGTTATTGTATATTTTTGTTTAATTGGATGTGTTTGATATCGTATTCACACTAATTGTACCCACTGATCAGAGTTCGATGTGATTTTGTGCAGTGATTTCCTAGGAATGGGATACTTAATCTTTTTTTTTATAGAGATAGATGTAGAATTTCGGTAATTATTGTTATGTCAAAAAGGGGATTAAGTGATTTTGTTAGATAATTAAAAGATAAAGTTTTGAGGAAAAATCACCAACAGTTACTGATATAAAATGACAATTTATTTGCGACATTTCGAAACCATGGAAGTTTCCTCCTTCCTTATAATAATATGTATTTAGTTAAAGAATTTCTGCCTGATGAGGAAACTTCCATGGTTTCGAAACGTCGCAAATAAGTTGTCATTTTATATCAGTAACTGTTGGTGACTTTTCTCCAAAACATTATTCGGTAATTACTGTTTGAAATTAAATTTTAGACATACAGAGTCAAACGAATTTGTAATGCGCGAAATTCAGTTACACATTTAAAAATGGCTTACAAGGAAATTTTTAAATTTTTAAATTGATAGGGTAGTTCCATCCCTGATATATGCGAAAAATAATGTTTGTTATTGGAACCCTGTAAGGTATAATAAACAAAACTTCATCAATTTTCATGCCTGCAAAGTTGACCAAGTACGAGAGTGTAAAAAGTCATTTCGTGGTTTGTTGTAACCACAGAGTACCAGAGGCGACACAACTATCTCTATCATGAAATCTGCAGTGTGCAATTCTGAGCAAGTTAGGCTACTTGGTAGTCACTCGTTATGTAACAGTGGATGAGTGTACTTAAATTGTTTTGATCACGTTTTGATTGTTATACCACCGCCGCGCCGTACGAAGCCATACACATGCATATGTAGTATTATATATACGTATGCGACACCACGCAACACACCTATGGTCACTAATACACAGAAGATACATACTAAACTCAATGCACATATATAACATATTGATGGGATATCTTCCATCTCTGTTTGGTTTCAGTAGTATAGAGATAGCAACGTTGTCTCTGGTTCTCTGTGATTGTAACGCTATTCGGGCCTCAGTCAACTAGCTTCGGCTAGGAACTTCGACCAAGAGTGTAGAACAGATGTTAAATTTTTAAGTTCCAATTCTGAGAGAATGTTTCCCTCCTTAAAATCGTTTTTTAGCAGCAACTGGTATTTTTTGTGTTATTAAGTGGCCATCCTCAACATACTGGCGAATTTTCAGATTTCTTTGAATTTTCAGCTTCTTGTCAGTTATTTTTAGAAGAAGAAATGCAAAAAATCACCCAAAAACGGAAAAGATACGGAACAAGAATTATTTAGAAAACTCTAAAATGCACTTGGAAGTTTTCATTTTGAAGGAGAAAATTTTCTGAATAGACCCAGGTTACGTTGTACTTTTATCAATAACCAAATTCTATTATTTTCGGTCTATTCATTTATTTCGGTGGGTAATAGTAAAATTTTGTTTCAAGTTAAATGAACAATAATTAAGCACCTGTATAATAATGTGCTTGTCTACAAATAAACTAACTAAATTGGTACACACATATCTACAATATGGAACGCCACCAGGCAAAGATATCGACTGACTATCTGCATATTATGTATATGGGATGTTTTTATGTGTATGTATACCTACCGACCGATAAAATGTACAAAAGTGAGGTTAGATTAGGCACAGGTAATTTTATCCGTACTGCTATTTCTGTAACATTGTTGTTACTATTGTTTTTTGGTTATTAAAAACAAATTGTTAATAAAATGATTATACATATATGGATTGACGGTATTAAAGAGTTATTTTTGAATTAACAAATTAGAACATCAAATTCTATCTAGATTTTCCTCATTAAAAACTTATCTAATTGAAAAAAGATTACCTGGATTTAGCAGGTTTAAATTTCTTTATACAACATGTAATTAATATGATAGTTGAAGCAAACTTGCAATATTATTTTATTGGGTTTCAATTTAACATTTCATACTTACTGGGAACAACTTTACACTTTTTTCGTAGTTTTTCGCACTATAAGAAGTATAGTACATTAAATTTTTTATTTAACCTAAATTCTAAATATGACTTGCACTACACTAGTATCTTATAACGCTAGCTTGTTGTCAGATTATTAAAACTGAATATATTTGAGAGTGGGATTCGAACTTACAACCGTTTGCACTGTAGGTCACTAATAATCTTAGACTGGTGAGTCAACGATTCGAATCTCACAGGCGGCTCTGCTCATGATGGTTTTCTGCAGTTCACCTTCACAATTCCGGATGAATATCAACATAGTTCCGCCAAGAAAATGGCAAATTCTAGACCTCCGTGACATGGCTCATCCTTCACCTATATTATAATATAAAATAAAATAATAAAATATAAAATATAAAATAATGAAGTGAGTAGCGTCTGCAATGGCCAACGGACTCTAAATCTTTTAATTAAATTTTTCAAATTAGTGATGAGCAAATGCAAGAACAAGACCAAGACTTGGCAGTCTTGGTCTTGTTCTTGCATTCGGAATCTTGGCCTTGGTCTTGCTAGCGCAGTTTGAGTCTTGGTTTTGGTCTTGCAAAATGCAGTCTTGGTCTTGGTATTGCTAAAAAATCTTGTACTTTCTTGCATTTTTTATTACCAAATTTTTTCCTTCTAAAATCAGAATTTTCTCTCTTTACGATATTAATTATACTTTCAAAGTATTTAAATAGTTTAGCAAGAGTCTTGCTTTTTTCTTGCTTTTGTCTTGGTCTTGCTCACTTGAGGCTTGGTCTTGCTCTTGGTATAGATAGTCTTGGTCTTGGTCTTCGTCTTGCAAAAAATGCAAGACCAAGAGAAGACTGCAAGACCAACACTAATTTTGCTCATCACTATTTCAAATAATATTCCCTGTATAAAGATATAGTTTCTGTTTTCTTAAATATTATACCCCTCAATCCAGTATGGATATTTAATTACTGTTGACGAGTTATGATAAGAGATTCTTCGTTTTTATATGATTACATGTTACATCATCTAACTTTAGATTTATTTTGTGAAAAGATTACGTGTTAAATGAATTTGCTTTGGGGCGCACGCAATGATAAATATGAAATAAGTATAAATATATTAATGTTTCAGTTTTCGATATTATTCTGTTAATTAATAAAATAAAATGATGTTCATTCTAATCATTCTGGAATTCTCACCATTAGATATACTAGTAGGAGAAACTGGAGCAATACTGGGTAATGAAGCTTTGAAGGTAAATAAAACTTACGAATTTTGGAGGTCAAGAACTTTTTTTAATTTTTTTGCTATCTTTGACTAGCAGTCTTCCAAACTATGCCCAAAAAAGATCAGCAAACGTTTAACATTTTTCATATAAATTTAAAAAATTTAATTTCCCGATATCCGGCCACACTTATGTGACAAGACAGGATACACAACAGGGTTATACCTAATAGACGTCCTCACTACCAATGCAAACATGAATTTGTACAAACGAGACGAGTTAACGTGAAGTTTGTGCATACAGTTTATGCCAAAAAAGTTTGTGTAGTGTGGACCAGTTATTACATGATATAATTTCTAAGCATTCTGTACAAAAAGCGCATCTCTTTAATAAACAAATTATTTTTTTAATCAAAATTCAATGACGTTGGTAGGTAAGGGATAAGAAGGGATTCTGCAGAAATGTATATCCCATCCTTTCCCTCACGTAACAACCTGAAAAAAATGTCACCTGATAATCCATTTCATTCTCTATTGAACGCAACCTCGTACAGGGCCAGTTTTAGTGCCAGTGCACGGAGAGAAAAATCCTATAATTTTTGTAGAGAAAATTTCAGAAAAATTACCATGCTCCCCTATAATCCGTGCGCGATCGACGACCAAAATAAAAAATATGTGCTAGCATGGTAAAATTTAATGTGGTGCTAACACAACTTTTATCACACACTTATGCATGTATATTATAGTTTAATTCTTGTTGTCGTACTCTTTCATTTGCGCATCTGACTCGCGACCTTATATTGGTTGCACTGTACCTGTAAAAACATGTATACAAAAATGATTGCCAACAATATAATTCTAATACATATACTAAAGATAGGTAAATAACAAAAAGATGAATTAAACGATGACATCATCCTAAGAGAGTGTAAAAGCAACTGACTACTAGCTGCATCAAGGTGCCTGGTGCGAGCTGTCTGACAAAGTTTCTTCCACAGTCCACACCTATGGTTCGCATGTAACCCATGTAACTCGCTGATTGAGGTACATTTCATTACAGCGATCCCAACACAACCAACCTTCTTTCTGTTTTTTTTTTTCTTTCTATTATTAGCATGTTAGCATGATAATTTTTTTAATAAACACAATTAAAAATTATTTTTTTGTCGGTAATGGAACTTTTTACTGTGCTGTTTTACTTTTACGGAGATAATATTACGAAAAGAACATTCCATCCTTTAAATTTTTTATGATTAATTAATTATAATTTTTATATTTTTACCTTACAGAATTTAATATGTTCGCCTTTTACACGTCGATTGTAGTGCTGAGCAGAGTAATTTTTATAGGAATTTTCTCTCCGTGTGATAGTGCAACATAAAACCACTATGTTGGCTCTAACATACAAATACAATTACTTTCATTTACCGCTTGCCTATGACAAACTCTAACTGGGGTGACAGATCGAACGTGGATACTTGATTGCGATTAGCGCGCTCAAGTGTGGTCCCACCCCTAATATGTATATATTCATTTCAATAAGGTAATAGTTACTGTTTTACTAGTATAATCCGTTCTTCATAAGAACGGATATTTTTAAATCAAAATAGAATGTTAGAAACTACACATAATAGCTAGTATCAGCACAATTTAAACTAGCAACTCTGCTGTTTTATTCTTATTTATTCGTATCCATTTGTCATCGTACGATTATTATTTATCATTTAATTGTTTATTGTTAGTCTATTATCTTTTTCACATTTAGGTACTTACTATACATTCAGACGACATCGATGAAAAACTAATAAATTTTAAAACGACAAGAAATAGAAAATTTATATCGATATACATATAAAATGGAAGTTATTAATAATGATGATAATAATAATGGTCATAATAGTCTAATATTTCTGTACGGTTGGATTTTATTTTTTATTTTTTTTTTTTTTGTAAACAAATAATTCGAAAACGTAGTGTAAGTACACTTTAAAAATAATTTTGTTTATGAAAAACTATGAAAAAGAAAATTTCGTACTGGCGCTTCGTGAGTGTGTTTGACTAGGACAAATATATTTCCAACATTATATAAAAATGTTAGAAAAAATTGAATAAAAAATAAAAATTGTGTAGTTAATCTACTTCTAAATTAAATTATTAATATTTTTATGATAAAAAATGTTTCTGAATGTTTTCACAGTTTTACGTTATTTCTGTTAACTTGAACTTTTACATTTGATTCCAAATTGAGTATACAACATGGATACTAATTTGGCTTCATAGAGATAAACTCAACAGATGTTACGCCTATCAGACATTTGAATAGTTACGTTAGATACCATACCCAGAAATAATAACAATAAACCATATTACTACGTTATAAAGCTTTAATGTTATGATATTTACGTTGATGAAGCCAGTCCATATTTGTTCGAGTCTAGGCCCTGGAAGCCCGAAAGAAGGTATTACTTAAATTTCGTGTTTTATTTCTTTACTGCTGATCAGATATTGCTTTGTAGACGAAAATGTAGGTTATCGAGTTTGTTGAAATTTTAAACTGTTAATTATAAACAGTTGGAAACAGAATAGAAAACTTTAAAAACTTTAAAATTGAAAATTACGAAAATATAAATTTTTAAATTTTATAAATTTTGTAGGTAACACTTTTTTTCACTGGAAAGCTAATATTTTCTAAGATCAGAACCGGTCAGAAATTTGAAACCAAAATCAGATTGTTTATATTGCATAATTCAATATATTTTGTTAAAAATTGAGACTTTTTAGGAAGTCTTTTATGCTGTTTCATTTGTTTTTTAGGAGACCTTTTATTAGGTTATAGAATTTGTGGAAATTTTAAATTGTTAATTGTAAAAAGTTGAAAGCAGGATAGAACATTTTCCGACCTTTAAGCTTAAAATTATCAAAATAAAAATTTTGTAATTTATAAATTTTGTAGGTAACATTTTTTTTTTTGCTGAACAGCTAATATTTTCTAAAATTAGAACCAATCATAAGTTTGATTAATTTAATATATTTTGTTAAAAATTTATACTATTTTGGAAACCTTCTCGTTTTATTTTAGCCTATTATTTGCTTACAATTGTGAGCTAATTTATAATTTTAATTAAAAACTTTTTAGAGTGTACCATTCATACAATTTCAGTGTGGAATAGTGTATACTGTATAGCAACCACCAAAAAACAAAATACTACTGTCACGTGCATTGAACCATCCATATTCATAGCACCGAAAACAAATAAATAATTTTCCATTTTTAGATCATTTCATATATTTTTTTTTTGCGTTTTTTCTATGAAAATGTAATTAAAATCGCCATAAAAACAACCGAGAGGGAAACAACGGAAATGGTTCGTTTCCAGTCATTTATGTTTTGTTTTCCATTAACTTTTCTAAAATGTTCCATATATCATTAAATGTGTGTTACTTGTGAGACCCAGCAAGACAAAAGGGTGAGGTCGTGAACAAAAAGGAAACGACAAATAAAAAAAATTGGGGAAAACAAAAGTTTTCTATGTACGAAAAACTACATAAGACATTCAGTGGCAATAAGTTATCAGGCAAATGTCACTACTGTTGTGTACGTTGGGTTTTTTTTAAGCTTTTTTATTGTTTGTATATTTATATTGCTGCTAAAATGATCCAAAACATTGGTGTGGTGGGGGAACGCACAGAGTGGGGATATTCTTGTGTTTTGATATGAATGTGTTGTAGAGTACATTTTTATCTACGCTACATGGCGTGTATATGGTTAGGTTAACTGTAACGACATTATATTTTATCAATTCTGTTTCTTTGTTTCTTTTTTCTAGTCTTTTCAATTTGTATTTTAAATTATTATTATATCTCTTTTATTGTTTTTATCTTCTTTCAGTGGTACGATATTAAATTATAAGGGGCTTCGTAGCCTGGAATCAATGATCGCTTTGTAGTATTACATATATACTTAGGAAAAAAAGACTTTTTTGGTTAAATTGGCCATACTCGGTAAATATTTCTTATCACAAAATAAACATATTCGTGATATTTAGTGAACTATACCTATATATCACAGTTTATTAAACTGTGATGTTATAATTTTCATCTAAATAGAAATAATAATATCGAATTTGTGATAACTGCTAGCTTAAGACGGCCAATCGTACGGGATTCTGTGGGAAAATCCCACAAAAGAAGCTATTATTCTGCATTGAAATTCTTGTTAAAATAATTCCGCAATTGGTCTAACGCGTCCCGAAAGTTCCGTATTTCTGAAACTAAAAATACTTTAAAATAAATTTGATAAGCAGTTTGACTTACATTTTTCTTCTTTTTTGCTTTTGCTACAAAAATTTCCTTTCTTTGGGGGATTATAAAATCAGTTTTTACTTGAAACTTTGACTTATTGTTAGTTAAATAAATAGCACACGAATAAAAACAAGGTCCAAGATTATTATATTGTCCCGCATTGACTTTTCAAAAGGTTGGCCGCCTTATTAGCTAATTAGCCCTTTTATTTTAACCATAGAGAAAATTTTTTTGTCTCAAAATGCCGGACCTTTTAATGTCAGTGACAAGTACAATAGTTAAGGTTACAAAAAAAAGAAAGAAAATTAGATCTCAATTCTCAACATTAAAAAAGTGAACCCTAGGAATTTGCAAATTTACAAATTTACCAATTACTCCATCTAATGGAATTCGTAAGCTATCACTTACAATTAGACATTTCAAAGCACCCTCTAGTTTAGATAAAAGATTTGAAGGTTGAATTTTTCAGTTTACATGTTATATCCATAATATTACTAATTTTAATTTTTGGCATCAGGACGTTTATCCGAGTTTGTAGTAAATTCTATTGTCAAATTTGTATTCACTACGTTCAGTATATTAGTAACCGATGGCATGCCCGATTTTGCCCCTCATTTAATTTTGCAAAAGATACGATTTGAAAGTTACGAGTACGAGAAAACTGTGTGCCACCACCTATTGGCTACATAATTTTTAAATTAAGTAATAAAAAATGTAATTTTTTCATTTTTAAATTTTTTTTTTTTAATTTTCCTAAAAATAAAGCTAGACTATATTATAAACAAGACTAATTAAAATGTACACAGTTTGTAAATATGGTGAAATACATTATTTTATCATTGTAATATTTTGAAAAAATAAAAAATGTTTTTTTTTTTCGTTGCTATTGCTGTTGCTTTTATGATTATTATTTTTTTTTTTTTTTTGACATGATGTTTTAGTCTCGCTCTCTCTGCATGTACATATGCTTATCAATTGTGAAGCCCCCGTTCTAATACACCCACGATCCGTAATAAAATAATTGACATGTAATTCATATATAGGATGTTCAAAAAGAATATTTCTATTGATGTTGTCTAGAATTAAATAATAAAACGGCACTTGACTTTTTACAAGTGCCAGAACTTTTAGCCTCCTCAGTATTTCCGATATGGAGGCGCTATTCATTATGGCATTGGTACGCAATACTGAACAATTTTACATTAAAAACTACAATTTTTAAAGTTAATAACGGTTCTGCTGCATTTGATACAGATTCAGGTTATCCCTTAGCCTACACGGAGAGAAGAATCATATAATTTTTGTAGATAAAATTTCAGAAAAATTACCATGCTCTCTTATAATGCGTGGGCGATCGACGACCAAAATAAAAAATATGTGCTAGCATGGTAAAATGTAATGTGCTAACACAACTTTTATCACACTCTTATGCATATATGTTATAGTTTAATTCTTGTTGTCGTACTCTTTCATTTGCGCATCTGACCCGCAACCTTATGTTGCTTGGGCGCTACCTGTAAAAACTTCGAACCTGTAAGAACTTTATGATGCATATAAAAATGATTGCCAACAATATATTCCAATACTAAAGATAGTGAAGTAACAAAATGATGAATTAAACGGTGACATCCCCGTCCTCTAACACAGTGTAATGAATACTGTTTGCTGCTTGTAACACAGTCTAATGGATCAAGGTGCTTGGTCCGACCCGTCCGACTAAGTTGGTCGTCCAAACCTTTAATTGGCTAGGTGACTTGCTATGAGTGAGGTACATTTCAACAGCGTTCACAACAAACACAACCTTCTTTCTATTTTTTTCTTTCTACTATTAGCAGATAGCATTTCAAATATTATAATACAGCATGGTAATTTTTGTAAGAAAAACAATTAAAAAATATTTTTTTGTCGGTAATGGAACTTTTTACTGTGCTATTTTACAAATTTTACGGAACTAATATTACGGAAACAATATTCTATCCATTAAATTTTCTATGATTAATTATAATTTTTGTATTTTTACCGTACAAAATTGAATATGTTCGCCTTTTACACGTCGATTGTAGTGCTGAGCACAGTAATTTTTATATATGAATTTTCTCTCCGTGTAGGGGCTTCCAAAAGTTAGTCTAGGTAAATTTTCCATATAATAAAGCGTCGAAAGCAAAAAAATAGTTTTCTTAAACTTTTCTCCCGTTAGTCCCGTAGGTAACTATTTATCTCCTGAAGTCCTGAAAAGTTGGAAAAATATAAATTCCGAGCCAGGGTTGTCAGTGAAATTGGGCCTTTTGCGTTTCATTCATGTTATTTTATACAAAATTTTAAATGCATCTATCTCCGGAAAACTGTATTTCGAAAATCGTAGATGAAAGATGGAGCAGAAATTTAAATACTCTTTTTTAAGTGCTATCTATCGATATGCAGTTTGTTCAAATTACATTAACAGAGGCGGTTACGGGTTAAAATTTGGGGGTTAATTTTGCGAAAAAGGGGTGGAAAATAATAATAATAAATAATAATAGGGTTTAATATCGTTTTCGGACAACACATGCCACCCACATCATAATTGTTCTAACTTTATTTATTTCACATTTCATATTACAAATTTTATTTCATTATGATGTGGGTGGAGTACACGAAAGATTGTGTGAGGGCTAGGGGTTTGGTAACTATGCGCCTACAGCCGTCTTTTTACGGAAATGTGCCAATATTCATCTGGAATTGTGAAAGGAACTGCAGAAAACTTTCACAAGCATAGTCGATCGTGAGCAGCCTCGCATCTACGATTTTTTAGAACCGGGGAAAACTTGAAAATGGCGCCCCCCCTCTCCAAAGTTTGACATAAATTGTCAAAAAACTCATAAGTATATAAGTCCTTTATAAAACTCGAGGGTTTTGTAAAGGATTAATATAGGTAAAAGTTGATTTTTTTATTTTAATAAATCTACTCCGAAAGCACTATAAGTTGTGCAAATTTCAAATTTTTATCACCAACCCCATCAGAGATACAGGGGCGCAAAATTCCAGAATTTGGAAAAAAGTCAGTTTTGGGAAGTTTGTTAAAATTAAAGGATACAAGTTTCACAATTGAAATAGTGTGTATTTGTTTCATAATGAGTAGTTATATCCGTATACGGCTATTATCATAAAAAATACTAAGAGGTTTAGAACATTCCTTCTATAAGAAAAAAAATGTTTTCTTATGGAAGAGACGAAAATATGTTAAATATGGACACCACTTAAAATAAAGAGACATTTATTACCTTTAAAATGGTTTTTATTTCAACCTCTGGCTTCGCACACAAAAATCAGTGCAAATTGGAAAACAAAAATGGCTACCACGCTTAAACGATTCAAACTAATTTTTTTTTAAATTGTTCTCAATACTTCAAATATAATAGAAACAACTAGAAGAATATTAATTTTTTCTAAAATGATCGAGCAACCAACTTTTTTTTAGACCATTTGATATAGACCGACCTAGTATGATTTTGGCGCCCTCTGAAACTTCCAAACGCCCCCTTACATCCGGACCTGATCGTAAGATTCGAACCCTCGACTTACCAGTTGGCCAATGCTTAAGTACGCTCTGCCACTCCGCTGGTGGGTGGAAAATAAAAAATTTGTCATTTTCGGCGTCTATCGGAACTTCAAAACAAAGAGTCTGGAACCATTACCATAGGTGAATTTGCCCAAGAAATGAAATTCAACGATATGTATGCGACTGTGTAGCTTAGTGAAAGAGTAAACCATACGTATGGATTTTTCCTCAATATCTTTACATTTTGCGGAGTTATAATACCAAATACCAAAAAATAGTGGTCTTATTCAAACTTTTTTTTCTCGTAAACTATTACAGATAAAACGATGAAACAAAATCCATATTGTTTGCTATGTCCAGTACTTTATTATATATTTTTTTCATTTAAAATGGACATTAAATACCCTTTATAAAATACGAAAAAAACATTCATTAAATTTTTTTAGCTACTTGTACAAGAGTGACCACTTTCTTATTACTACCAAAAGAAAGCTCGCAAGCACTTCCCTCATCTCCCTGAATTTTAATTTTGTCAAAAGGGTGGAACATATTGAAAAAAAATAAGAACATATATATTTGGTGATGTTCATGGTATGTGTAAGTGCAGGTACAGGTCAACAAATCTAACTTTACCTCTTCAAGGTCATTAAAAATGCACTCTTAAAGAAGTGAGATAGTACTTAATATAAAGAAAAAATGACCTTGAAGCGGCAAAGTCAGATTTGTTGAACTGTACCTACTTGTTTTTGAATTATGTTTTTAAGAAATATTTTGAATGAATAAATGAATCATTGAATGTTTTTTTTTTTGTATTTTGTTTTTTTTATTACATGAGAATCTGATGCCTGCTCTATATTCTCGATCGAAGTTCCTCAATGAAGTAATCGCTAAAGTTGGCTGAAGTCGGAATACCGTTATAACACCAGCCACGAAGAACCATGAAATGACCTTTTACACTCTCGTACTCGGTCCACTATGCCTACTCTCAATTCTCGCAAAGTGGACCGAGTACGAGAGTGTAAAAGGTCATTTCATGGTTCTTCCTGGCTGGTGTTATAACGGTATTCCGACTTCAGCCAACTTTAGCGCTTACTTCGTCGAGGAACTTCGATCGAGAGTGTAGAGCAGGCATCAGATTATCATGTAATAAAAAGAAAAAAAAAAAAAACAAAAACAAAAAAACATTCAATGATTCATTTATTCATTCAAAATATTTCTTAAAAACGTAATTCAAAAACAAGTAGGTACAGTTCAACAAATCTGACTTTGCCGCTTCAAGGTCATTTTTTCTTTATATTAAGTACTATCTCACTTCTTTAAGAATGCATTTTTAATGACCTTGAAGAGGTAAAGTCAGATTTGTTGACCTGTACCGGCATATACACGTACCATGAACATCACCAAATATATATGTTCTTATTTTTTTTCAATATGTTCCACCCTTTTGACAAAAATAAAATTCAGGGAGATGAGGGAAGTGCTTGCGAGCTTTCTTTTGGTAGTAATAAGAAAGTGGTCACTCTTGTACAAGTAGCTAAAAAAATTTAATGAATTTTTTTTCGTATTTTATAAAGGGTATTTAATGTCCATTTTAAATGAAAAAAATATATAATAAATTAGTGGACATAGCAAACAATATGGATTTTGTTCATCGTTTTATCTGTAATAGTTTACGAGAAAAAAAAGTTTGAATAAGACCACTATTTTTTGGTATTTGGTATTATAACTCCGCAAAATGTAAAGATATTGAGGAAAAATCCATACGTATGGTTTACTCTTTCACTAAGCTACACAATCGCATACATATCGTTGAATTTCATTTCTTGGGCAAATTCACCTATGGTAATGGTTCCAGACTCTTTCTATCGTAGTCGCTCCATGACAATGGCTGTAATAGCCGAATATTCGATTCGGAAATTCGCTAAAAAATCACTTATATATAATAGTATAATATTGTAAGCTATGCATATAAAAATTACGATAAAAACAGTATGTACATAATATTATTATATATTCAGCTATAATGAATGCATTTCTTAATAATATTAACATTAAAATGCAATCAATTTAAATCTGAACAGGAAGAGACGATAATTCATGCAAATGACTGACTTAGTGCTTTCTTTATCCCCAGCTCTAGCCATGTCATACGTCTAGAAAAAATTTATCTTCGTTACATTATAAGTATAACAAAATAGATGGTCGCGTCACGTCGTGTTGTCCTCTCCCCTCAGTGGTTGTCATCGCCTGTCCCACAGATTATTTCCACCCGCAACACGCTAATGATCCACAAAATGCTGATTTATTCTCATTATCAGTTTAGATGCTATGGTATTTTTTACGAAAAAAAAATACTGCTATATCATATAAAACTGTATATTCATATACGGTAAACCTCATTAATTAATCTTTCTTTTTTCTTACTAATTAGTTGTTAAATGCTGGCTATGGACAGTGTTATCTTTTCAGGATAAAAATGATTTAGAAATAATTGTATTCATATGAATAGATACACCCACAAAAAAAATCTTTTTTTTTTATTTATCATAATAAAATATACACTAAGCTAAGTAATGACATCCCATAATACTGTTTGCAATTCAGATTCAATGACTTTCCAATCCATAGACCAACGAACACTAACTATATTATAGTAATTAGACGCCGCGTAAAGCTAGTTTATAGATAACTTTATTGTAGCCATATTAGCGGGGTGTACTATTCAGTAAACAGGACTATATTTATTGCACGACATAATTTGTATCCATACGTATTTGAAAATAAAACCAATACCATTTATATTTTTCAAATTTTGCAGTTTTTCTGAAAAAAAAAAAAACTAAATATTATCAATACTAATTTTGACAGTAATTCTTTGAAAAGGTACTAAAAATTATTAAAAGGTATGTGTTGAGGTTTGTAGAAATTTATAAAATACTAACTGTTTTTATTAAAAAAGTGTATGTTTAAATATGTTGAATCATTTTCTGAATTTATTTATATAATTATATTTTTTTTAATTCTTTAAAAATATTGGCGGCTCCTGGGGAAGTTTACCGTAAAAGTGCGCGGTTTTTTAGGTTATTTCCGTTAGGTACAGACGAAAACCTTGAATTACTTTCCATTGATCAAACCATTAATTATTTCACTTTTGAAATTTTTGAAATATAAATAGAATGTCATTCATTATGCAATTTATTGATTTATTAAAATTACAAAATTAAAATTGATATCGGATTACGGTAATTATTTTACGTTAACTACTTCCGTTGTAGTCAGTGTCTTTAATTAGCGCCAATACGTTCTATCCTGTAATATTTGTCGCGAGTTTACTGCCATTACCTATTATAATTTATAATTTTATAGAAAATTCCTTTCAAATTGCGATTTATTAAGGAAGAAACTACTCTATTTTATTACGTATCGAACTACTTAACGAGCTATCCGTTGCAAGGAGGTACACGTGTTGATACCTTTTGCCGCAGCATCAATAAATAAAAACTAGCTTATTTTATTATCAAAGATCAATGACCAAGTAATGAAGAGATTTCTAACGTCGTTATTTCAGTGGTAATTTTTTCTTCACTTTTTATTTGAGAATTAAGTAATTATAATTACAAAACAAGTACTTCTTTTGCTTATTATAGTTTTTTTTTGTTCTTCTAGAATTAAATCTTAATCATATAAATTTTATTAGTTATTCATTTTGAAAAGGTGTTTACGTAATAGTATATAGATACACTTACTAATCAAGCCATTATATATATACACTTACTAATCAAGCCATTTTATAGAATACCGATTGTTCTCAATTTTATGACATAAGATGTGTTAAACAGAGATGTTGATAACTATAGGTTTGTTTTAACACATAGAAATTATCGTACATTGTACGTTTATAGCATGTGCACAGTGAATATAATGTACACTGCGCACGCTAAATTCATTGTGCGCATGCTGTAAAACCGTACAATGTATGATAATTTTTGTGTTTTGGAACGAACCATATATGTTTGGTAAAACTAAAAATATATTGTACCTAAATAAATTCACAACAAAGTAAATAAGATATTAACATTTTGTTACAATAAAAAATATATAAGTATATACATATATATATATATATATATATATATATATATATATATATATATATATATATATATATATATATATCAGTGGCGTAGCAAGCGGGTGGCAGAAATGGCCCTTGTTAGCGGCGTCGAAGCAGGGGGGGGCGCCGCTGCGACGATTTCACTTAATCGTTAAAGCATAAGTATCACTTGATTTTAATAATAAGAACATTAAAAAAATTACTCAAAAACATAAGCTGAGATAAAATAACTAATGATAATATATACTCGTAGCCTACACTGGGTAGTCTTAAATTAGGCTACAAGTTGAAAGTAAAGTTCTAGCATTTGTACAAATCTGGGAAACCAAAGGACTGGGCGTTGTTATCGCGTAATTGCATGAAGTTCGATGAATTATCTCCAAAACCCCAGAAGCCCAGGTGGCTGTGATTTGTGCAAAAGAGAAGAGGAGATATATGATGTAACTGTGGGTAGAGGCGGAAAGTTACTTCTCCACCCTCTTCTTATCAAAGAGGAGGCGCCATTTTCAGGTCTGGCCAGGGGCGTCAGTTACCTCAGCTACGCCACTGATATTTATATATTTAGTATATAGTTAAAATCATTCCAAAGAGATGCCTTGGAATTTTTTTTTAAAAAAATTTTTTTTAAACTGTTTGCAAGACAGATTCCTATCATTGTTTTTAACATATAATATGGTTTCCTTGTGTCTCTATTTAACCGTTTAAAATATATCGATGGCTTGCGGTAATTCCAGAGAAATGTTTTTGAAACTTCTTTTGAAATTTTCCTTCACAGTGCCAGATTATTTTTTTTTAATATACCTAATCTAATTGTCTAATATGTCTCACTTCTTAAGTTCCCTTAAACAGAACTATGGAGAGAAATGAAACGTCCAAATTTTTACCCCAAAAATACAGTTGACAAACAAAAACAAAAAAATGTCAGAACCACTTTTGATTGTTATTCACTTTTGTTTGGGCTCCTTACCAGTGACTGTAGGTCCTTTTTTCGGACTCGTACCCCGGCTGCCTCTTCCCACGACATACTTGCTCTTAAATCTATGAGTAGACATTTTTTACTGAAAGTATGAAAATCATGTCAACTAACGTAAAACTAGTATAAATTATGTCAACCTTCATTAAAGAGACACTATAAATAATTAATAAACGTATTCGACGTAAAGAAATTTTCAGACTTCAGCAAATCATTAATATTCCTATTACAATTAAAAATTCTTTTCTTGTAAACTGTGTAAATGTCAATAAACATTACACTCTAAGAAAAAAGGGTCAAAAACGTGTAAAATAACTTAAATTTAGAGCAAAATTACTCCTCGCTCTGAAAATATGCTCTATTATTTGTGTAATATGAAAAAATTGGTGTATTTTTATATAATTTGTGTATAATTACTGTTTTTTTTTAATATTACACAAATAAAGGTGTAACTTTGGATTTTTACAACGTTTTTGGTTTATTTTTACACCACTAAATAGCAAAACCCATGCGCGCGCAAATGAGTTTATGTATTTTAATATTATCTGTTATTGAATTGCTGTATTATTTATACGTACATAAGTAATACTCTTAAAGGTTAAAAGTTATGTTTTCAAATTAGCTGAATTAAACAAAAGTATTTTTTGATAAGATATATAGTTAATATGATTATAACGTGTATGATAAATTAATCTTTAAATATGCTACAAAAACAGTGTTATAGTGGTGTACTGGTGTTTTGTTTTTATATGCATTGTGCAAATGGCTTCTGGAATAATGTGCAAAGAATACTGTAATATAAATTTGTTTGTTTCCAAAATGCTGTCCTGATGATACATTTAAAATATTTCAGGTAAGTTAATTTTTTTAATTTTGCTTCATACAAATAGTTATGTAATTTGATAAAAGTTTATTTTACAATTTGACTAATAATTTATTTTGGGGGGTTGTCAATTTCTGTGAAAATTAAAACATTATCTACAATTCAGATATCTTTTAACACACTGACAGGGGTTAATAATGTCACAATAGATCGTTCTGAAGTTAGACTATCGTATGTAAGGTTTTTATTAGGTTTCGTTATTTTAGGTTAAGTTATGTAATTTTCGGTATAGATAATTTTCGATAAGGAAAACTATAATATCCATTAAAAAACAAACCTAATAAAGACCTTACATATGATAGTCCAACTTCAGAACCACTTATTGCGACATTATTTTACCCACTATCAGTGTGTTAATAGCAAAAATTAGTGTATATAAACTAGTATGTAATTTAAGAGGGTGACTCACCCCCTCTCCAATGTTGCTCAAACTCAATTTTGAATTCGAGAATTTCATTTCTACGTTATTCTAATTGTCTTAAGCTATTTTCCATGAAGAACTCCTTGAAATACCCAAATTGTACGACTATTCGACAGAGTCACCCTCTAGTTAACTACCCCTAGACTTAATATTTGGGCATTGAGCAAAAACAGGTCAATTAGATTTTTTGACGTAGATTTCAAATCTGTAAACAAAAAATTTATATTGTTTATTTTTCACCCCCTTTTTGCAAAATTAACCCCCAAATTTTAACCCCCAACCACTCCTGTTGATGTAATATGAACAAATTGCATATCAATAGATAGCTCTTTAAAAAAGAGCAATATCGCCAATTTAAACTTTTTCTCTATCTCTTACTGTTTTCGAGATATTTGAAAAATTAAATTTTTACCCCAATTTTTGGAGGGCGATTTCACCCCTTCAAACCGTTTTTCCGCAGATAAAAAAAAATACGTGTCCCTTAGTTTTTAGTGTTCTACAATTTTCATCGAAATCGATAGGTCCGGCCTCGGGACCTTTACTTGTTAGTGCGTGTCAAGAACACGCACTTAACGAATTTTTTTTTTTTTTTTTTTTGCTTTACAGTAATATAAATTCATAACAGGTTTAAATTGAAACGACGCGACGTATGGAAATCGAGTTTTTTAAGTAATAATAATAATGGAATTTAACGTTCGTTTTTTAGACAATGGTATGTAACGGACGTCACTCACATCATTATTTCTCAACTTTTTCATGATGATATGGGCGGAGAACAAGAAAAGCGGTATAAAGATTTGGCAGGTGTCTGTTTGCAACCATCTTCTTAAGGACGATGTCGATATTCATCAGGAATTACGATGCGAAATAGCAGAAAACTTTCACCAGCATATAACCGGTTACGGAATTCAAACCCTCAGTCTACCAGTTCGGAAGTGCCAGTGCCTAAGCACGCCGGGTTACTTTGCTGGTGAGTTTTTTAATCAAAAATTTAATATCTGTACATTCATTAAAATAACCTAAAAGTAATTGTGTAGCAAAAACGAAATTTTCTTAATTTTGAATTGCTGTGAAATAGTTATTGAAAAAAGAAAAAATAAATAAGCAAAAATGGTTATAAAATTAAGTAACCCTTATTTTCTGATTTGTTTAGAAATCGAAATTGGTGAAGACATCTGTGAAACCGTAGCATACATTTTCCCTGAAGTTCTAGTAATTGCAAGAGTCAGCAGAATATTGGGCGGAGGACAGGAAAAGCGGTATAAGGATTTGGTAGGTGTCTGTTTGCAACCATCTTTTTAAGGACGATGTCGATATTCATCTGGAATTGCGATGGGAAATAGCAGAAAACTTTCACCAGCATATAACCGGTAACGGAATTCAAACCCTCAGTCTACCAGTTCGGAAGTGCCAGTGCCTAAGTACGCCGGGTTACTTTGCTGGTGAGTTTTTTAATCGAAAATCTAATATCTGTACATTCATTAAAATAACCTAGAAGTAATTGTGTAGCAAAAACGAAATTTTCTTAATTTTAAATTGCTGTGAAATATTTATTGAAAAAAGATAAATAAAATAAATAAACAAAAATGGTTATAAAATTAAGTAATCCTTATTTTTTGATTTGTTTAGAAAAAGGAATTGGTGAAGACATATGTGAAACCGCAGACTACATTTTCCCTGAAGTTCTAGTAATGGCAAGAGTCAGCAGAATATTGGGCGGAGGACAAGAAAAGCGGTATAAGGATTTGGTAGGTGTCTGTTTGCAACCATCTTCTTGAGGATAATGTCGATATTCATCTGGAATTATGATGGGAAATAGCAGAAAACTTTCGCCAGCATATAACCGGCTACGGAATTCAAACCCTCCGTCTACCAGTTCGGAAGTGCCAGTGCCATAAGCACGCCGGGTCACTTTGCTGGTGAGTTTTTTAATCAAAAATCTAATATCTGTACATTCATTAAAATAGCCCAGAAGTAATTTTGTAGCGAAAGCGAAATTTTCTTAATTTTAAATTGCTGTGAAATAGTTATTAAAAAAAGAAAAAAATAATAATCAAAAGTGGTTATAAAATTAAGTAACCCTTATTTTCTGATTTGTTTAGAAACTGGAATTGGTGAAGACATCTATGAAAGCACAGCATGCATTTTCTGCGAAGTTCTAAGAATGGCAAGAGTCAGCAGAATATTGTTTTTCTTATATTTAAGTATTGTTTAGTTAATTTTCTTAAACTATATTTTTGATATGATGTAACTACAATTTTAATCCATAAGTTTTTAATATTATCATTGTAATCTAATTACAATTAAATTTTTTATAAGATATTGCTTAAATAATTGTGTCTGCAAAACGTAAGCATTGTAAAAAAAAGTCATATCTCAAAATTTTGACCAGTTTAATTGGCAGTTACACTGCAAAATAAAGATTACCTATGTTCATGAAAGCAAGTAAACGTTCATAATAAAACTTTTATAATCTTACTTTTTTGGAGTGTTTATTTTAAAATTTACCAAAAAAATTATTATTTTATCATACGACACACTTATATAGAAATTTAGACATAATAAGCAAAATATTTAACATCTCGAATCTTTTTGTATATAATTCCAAATTATTCTATACGTCATATTATTATAAATATTTATGTAAAAAAAACCATCAATGATCTTTTTTGATTCGTTATTTTCAATTAAGTTGAATCAGTTTATTTTTTTCAACACAATTGAATCACTCATACTGATTCAGTTGAATTGAATCAGAATGAGTGATTCAGTTGGATTAATATTACACTTTTCTGGGTGTAAACATTACTATATAAGTGTGTAAAATTACATTTTCAGGTGTACAGGCGTGGTTTAAAAATACATTAATATGATGTAATTTTACGTTTAACTGCGCACTATTGCGAACTGAATGTGTAAAATTACATCTTGTTGTGTAGTTAATACACAAATAAAACGTAATCTGTTACACACCTGGACCGTAATTTTACGTACGACATGTGTAAAACTACACATATGAGTGAGTAATAATTACACCATGATGGTGTATTTTTCACCTTCGTACATTACGGTTTGTAATGTTACTGTCATTATAGAAGGCATTTAATTGCCTCCTATAATAGTAGTAAAACGGTACATTTTTTTCTTAGAGTGTACTAAACCAGACATTTTTGCACATGTTACGAGTATTCTTAATGACTGCACATAATTGCAGCCGACATGTTATTATATGTTACACTTAATAATCTAATTGCATCAGTTGTACTTACTACAACTTGTAAAGTTGCCTACTACACGTATTGAAGTCTGTTTGTGAAGTCCGGCTGCACACTTAAGCGATACGTCGCTTGAGTATTGAAAAGACAAAACTGATGCTTACCTATACGATACGATATCATGTCGTACGATGCGTATCAAAGAGCGAGACAGCGTGCGTGTCGTGTGTGTTTTTTTGTACTATCGTAAGATAAGTACAATATATTCAAGATATTAAATTTCAGAGCAAAACGGTTCAGTAATTCAAATAATGTGAACAAGAAAATTGAACAAAAACAGGTCGATTAAATTTTTTTACGTATATTTGAAATCTGCAAACAAAATTTTAATATATTTAATTTTTAACCCCCTTTCGCAAAATTAACCCCCTAATTTTAACCCCCAATTACCTCTGTTGGTGTAATTTGAATAAATTACATATCAATAGATAGGTCTTTAAAAAAGAGCAATTTCGTCAATTTAAACTTTTATTCTATCTCTTCCTATCTCTTGCCGTTTTACAGATATTTGGAAAATTAAATTTTACCCTAATTTTTGAAGAGCGATTTCACCCCTTCAAACCTACACGTCTTAAAAGGTAGCGGGAATATATATATATATATATATATATATATATATATATATATATATATATATATATATATATATATATATATATATATATATATACGCCCATACTCTCGCCTCTCGCCGTTCTTATCGTATAGGTTGTATAAATCTAATTTTTTCAAGGAAAAATTCGACTAAAAAAATTAGATATGTGTTGTGTTTCTAAAATGCATTCTTATAAAAATATCTAGAAATACTCTTATTGTGAGGGGGGCGCAGATCAAAATCTCGCCCCGGGCTCCTATTAACCTTGGGGCGGCCCTGATTCTATGCATCATATGCATCGTATAATACAGTTGTCATATCTTACGATAAATATCGTATGTCATATAAGTCGTATCGTATAATAATTATATCGTATTGCTTAGGTGTGCAACCGGCCTAATAGCAGCCTAAGGAGAAAAGGAAAATAGACTGATTATACAACGGTAAACGGTACTGAACAAATTATCCACTACTGTACACAGTATGTATTAAAAAGGGACAAATCGTAACATATAGGCAACCATAGTAACGATATTCTTCCTCGCGTAGATCGACTGTGCTAGTTTATTGTCTTGCAACCAACTTTATTAATCTGATAGAGTACGTACAATTATTTATCGCACAACAATAATTAGAACAAGATTTTTTTTTTGTTTTGTTTAGCGCACGTCATTTCGTCTAGCGACTTTATAGTACTGGTGAGTAGCAGCAGCGTAATGTTGTGAGCGAGGCGTCAGGCGTTGTAAAAACAATTTACCCAGAAGAATGAAATGCAATTAGACAGCAGCGAAAAGCAGAATATATGTTAGTGTTGTAGTACTTTAGTACAGTAGACACTCAGCTATGTCCAAATTTTGTGCATTTCAAGTTGCGATAAAATTGTCTTTGTTACTTTAGTTTTAACCAACACGTTTAAAGACTTGGCAGTCTTGGTCTTGGTCTTGGTCTATTGCTAGAGCAGTTTGAGTCTTGGTCTTGGTCTTGCAAAATGCAGTCTTGGTATTGGTCTTGGTCTTGGTATTGCTAAAGAATCTTGCACTTTCTTGCATTTTTTTATCAGCGAATTTTTTCGTTCTAAACTCAGAATTTTCTCCCTTTACGGTATTAATTATACTTTTAAACTATTTAAATAATTTAGCAAGAGTCTTGCCTTTTTCTTGCTATTGTCTTGGTCTTGGTATTGGTCTTGCAGCCATACTTATAGTCTTGGTCTTGATCTTGCTCTTAATATACTTAATCTTGGTCTTGATCTTGCTCTTGGCATACATAATCTTGGTCTTGGTCTTGGTCTTGCAAAAAATGCAAGACCAAGACTAATTTTGCTCATCACTAATAGGGTTGACAGACATTTCGGACACTGGTCGTTACTTATTGAAGCTTCTCTCTCTGTATTTGTATCGTAGTAATTTCTAAGACTTCGATAATAAAATAGCATAACTTCTGAAAATTTTCTGAACATGTTTTTTTGTTATTGATATTCATGCCCTTTATGCCCGCATCACACGATATAAAATTATCTGCTAGAAATGGAAGTGTGTGATGGAAAATAACCTCACTGTCGGCTCTGTTGCGTGAACACTTGCTAGATTTTAAACATAAAATCCATCTTCTTTCCATGCTTGTTTCTTTACTATATTTAAACATTAACCAACAAGGTATTTCTCACGGGGCATCCGTTTACCATCACTAAAAACGGTGGACAAAGTGGTGATAAACGCACTGAAACCATCTACAGTCCACCATCAATTATAAATTGATAAAGATTTGATGCAAAATTAACATCTACTTGCGTTTTGTTCAGAAATTTTGATGCCTTTGAATTTTTATTTGAGCCAGGTATTTTATTGTTTACGACTTGTTCGATGAGTCTTGCTGATGAAACTGGGGCTTGATTTTTAGCGAATTTCCAGAATGGAATTCAGCTATTACAGCCACTGTCATGACGCGACATTTGTTTTGAGGTCCCTACAAACCGAAAATAATATTCACTAAAATTTATATATATATATATATATATATATATATATATATATATATATATATATATATATATATATATATATATATATATATATATATATATATATATATATATACGATATATATACGTGTGTGTGTCCGCAAGATAACTCTCGAACGAAATGTCCTAGGTTTACGAAATTTGGTGAGTGTTGGAAGTCGCAAATCGTTGGACAAGTTCGTTAGCCAGACACGTCGGATGCCAGGAACATGGTTTTGTTTTTGCAAAAAATTAGGTTTTTGCCAATATTTCCACTTATTCAAAAATTATTGCAAAATTTTTTTACACCATTTAAAAGGTGTGTGTCCGCAAGATAACTCTCGAACGAAATGTCCTAGGTTTACGAAATTTGGTGAGTGTTGGAAGTCGCAAATCGTTGGACAAGTTCGTTAGCCAGACACGTCGGATGCCAGGAACATGGTTTTGTTCTTGCAAAAAATTAGTTTTTTGCCAATATTTCCACTTATTGAAAAATTTTTGCAAAATTTTTTTACATCATTTAAAAGGAGAAAAAACTACCTACATAAAAAAGGTCTTTAAACTATTATTCTATGTCAACTAGTTTCCGATAAAAAATTATTGTTATAAATGGAAATTCGCTATGTTATGCAGGATGCTGCGATAGGGGTACTCGATATTATCCGACTTACTACCGAACGGAAAGTAATGTGTGTCGAAATATATAGTACCTACAGATGGCAAATATTTTTTTGTTTATTAAAAAGTGGACTGACTTTTTAATCTCATAGAAATTTTTCTCACATTCGCAAACGTCGAGGACTTACTGTAATACTCTTAATTATTGCACACACAAACACACAAATTACGTGCATAAAAAGAGAGCGTATTTGTGTTGTAGTTTTGATATTAGTCGTGTTCAAAATTCATAATTAATATGAAATACAATATAATATATAGTAGTTATACGAACAGTGTTTAATTGATGGTGTCAGAATTAATTAATTTTACATACACTTCTCGGAAAATATAGCGATAGAAAACTTCTGGTGGTAGTGCTACAATAGGAAAACTTCAAAACAAACACAGTTTTATGTTTCATTATTAATTTACGTGTACTGTCAATTATTTATTGAAATAAACTTCATAATGTTTATTTATTCAAATAGACAAGTGTAAAACTTAAATGTTGTTGTAATAACTTAGTTTAAAGATGTAAGTTTAATTAGATAAAACATTACAAGATGAAGGATTTAATTATTTTGGATTTGTATTTTAACACACAGTACAGCACCAGTTTTAGCAAGAAAAAATGGTCTCCAAAAAAGGAATGCTCTTGATAGAAGTATTAATTATGTTCAAGAATGCTGAACAAATATTTTCAGATTTTGATTTGTATTTTAGGTTTCGAAAATTAGTCACAGTTAAAATTAAATTTTTTGAATTTTATTTGTTAATAAATAATTTGAAATTTTTATTTTCTTTTTTATATTTTACTATCATCAGCGGTGTGAACCACTTGCCCTAAAAAACCATTAATTTGTCCCTTTAAGGCAGTTGGTGCGTAAAAAAGTTTTTCAAAGGATTTTAACGAAACTTTACACTTATTTAATTCAGTACCAATAATACGAACCTATTCCGAAAAAAATTGACCGTCCCAATTTTGAGAAAAACGATTTCAAAGTTTTGTGATTTTAACACGGGCTCTTATGGGAAAACTTTTTTTTAAATAAAATGAAAACATGTCAAAGGAAATCGATAAAAATTTAATACAAAGTATAAAATACAAAGTTACAAACGATATTTACTAACAAATGAAAATTATTCACTACGCCGTTTTTGAAATATAATTTATAAACATCATTTTACAACGTTTTTACAACACTTTTTCAACAATTCTTTTATATTGCTACAACATAAGCGCGCGGAAATTAAAAAAAAAAAAACAGTGGTATACTAATATGATAACTGTAGAATATTAATACATTATTTAGTTTTTGATAAAAGAAAATTTTTTCACTGAGCTACAGACCGTGACGGGCGCCCATCCCATTGCCCGTGCGGCCTCCCGCACGAACAATTCAATACATGTATTTAAATGTACGTATTCAGACCAATACGAACTGGTTTTTGCGGGCAAATTGACGGACAATCTATCTGCGGGCATTTTACGAACTGTGAAGTGGATAGGTAATTATTAAAAAAAAAATTATTAAATAATATTTAAAATTAAGTTTATTAAATGAAAGTTAAATACATTTAATATTATTCAATATAATACCATATGCTTTTGTCTTCTTGCAAATTATTTTTTAACTAAAAACGCGGTTTATTTCTAAACCAAAAAATTTATTACAAAGCATTTGAACAGTAAATGAAAGAGATTCCTGCTTCTTGCCGAACATTTATTAGCACTTGTAGACCAGAGAACTTTCACAGAAATAGGTATAAAAAATATAGAATATGAGTAACCAAATATACACACCCGGCTAAATTACCAATTAGGTAAGTACTGAAAAATACATGAATCATTGTTGGAAAATAAAAATTTACGTTTTCATGGTGAAATATACATAAAAATTAAAAAAAAAAATGGAAGGTTTCAAGGTTCAATAGCCCGGACCGGTCATGTCGGTCATTGTCTTTGGTCTACCCACACTTGACAATAGTCAGTGTAGGACGTTACACAATTTATGAAACAATGTCGTTTTTTAAAACTGTTATTACAATTTTTTAACTCATAGAAAGGGAAAAGTTTGTAAAATTATATTATTAACAAATTAAAAGTTAATTTTAGCATTAAATAAAAGCATGATATATTTTATGCCAAAGAATTCTAGCTACTGAACTATGAAATCCTGGCTTAATAAGTGTCTGACACGCATACAATTTAATATAAAAATGAAATTCCTCTTCCAGTTTTGGCTACTTAAATCGGCGATAAAACACAACCAGAGATTAAATATATAAATATAAGAAAATTACACATGCATAAATAAATAAATAAACACATACAAGAAATTGGCAAGCAAACCTGCTAAAATGAAATTTATCTAAATAAATATAACTAAAAACAATAAATCCACTAATTTAATAATTTGTCAATAAAAAATGTAATTTGTAAAAACAAATATTCGAAAATATTATTTTTATTCCGAAAAATTATGCATGTAAATAATTTATGTTGTTGTAATTATGACTAAAATAATAGATAACATTTGAATGAGGTTAATTTATCTTTTTCCAAAAAAAAAAATATTTTTATGATAAATGTACTCGCATGCTTGGCTTGCATGTGTACCTACATATATACATACCGTACATTGCATTGTAAAATAAAATATTTCAAAAAAAAAAAAAAAATCTATTCGGAAAATATTAGTAGTCCATTAAAAAAAAAAAAAATTGTAATAAATAATAATAAAACATTAGAGCGGGCGTGTACAGACCAAACCGCTCAACAAAGTTACATATGTATACATATTATCTGTGGGCATGCCTATAATATACATATTTGTAATGTTGGTAATACTGTCGTTGTTGCTTATCTGTAGAATAATGGACTATGTATGTAATAAAATATACACAAAGTCATAATACCACATGCATACATGTAAAAATTCAATTTATTTTTAAAACAACTCAAACAGTTATAAATAATATTTCCCAGGTTTATATTAACTATCCACTGTGCATCCATCTTAAAGTTGGTACTACACAGTTTGACTGTACATGCGCTCTATTGGCTGCATTAATTGCATACACTACCGTAATCGGGAATGAATTGGAACAATATTTATTCATAAAATTGGTTGACTAACAAACACTGCACGTAAAGGCGAACACATATTTATTTGATAGTAGAATAATCGTTATTTTTGGGTAGCAATAGTGACTAGTTGTAAACTTAAAGTTGGATAAAAAATATATAATAAATAAATCTAGGAGTAGGCGGGATTCAGGGGGGGGGGCTAATATTCGTGCAAATAAAAAATTAAATATTTGAACTAGTGATGTCGGATAATTAATCGATTAATCGGTTTAGTCGACTAATTTTGTTTACATTTAGTCATTTTTTAGTCGACTATTTTACCTTCGACTAAATGACTAAATTGATTAATTTCTTTTAAAATGACTAAATACGACTAATTTAATAATTTTTCTGTATTGTTTAGTGGACCCAAAAAAAAAAATAATAATAATAAAATTATCTCATTGTATGATTTTTCACTTTTATGTGATATTTCATGTTTTTCTTTTTCTTAAAAAAAAATATTAAAATTCAATAAGTAATTAAATTCAAAAGAAAACGTCGTTGGTGAAAGAGTTACGTAGGTTACCCTATTCGGGAATTCGACTAAAAATTTAGTCGATTAGGCGACTATTCTATGCCCGATATTTTCGACTAATGAGTAATTTTATCTGAAAAATAACTTTAGTCGATTAATCGACTAACTGCTCGACACCACTAATTTGAACAAGCTTTATTAAAATGATATGGCAATAGAAAAAGGGTGAGGATACAGAAATTGAGTCAAACACTTGACGACCTAAACTGGTTTGCTATTTTAAGAATCTCCCGAGGTGGTTTTTGTATTAAATATATTACTTGGCGCCCCAATATATTTTTTTTTTTTTTTTTTTTGAAATCCCGCCTATGAATAAATCAATTTAAGTGGATGGATGTTTCTTAAACTTTGTATCTACAAACAATTTACTTTGGTGTTTTTAAGCGTAAACTGTTGTTTAAAAACTTATATGAGAACAAACGCGAATCGACGGGAGTATGGTTATGGGGGTCCTCGTAGTTTATTTGAGGATGTCATAAAATTTACTAAAATTTTTAGTAATTTAACAACCATCAAAAAAATAATAAAACGATGGAATTGAAGGCGAATTATATAGGCATTCTTTGCACTTTTCGAAATCACTACTTTTTAAATGAAATTCCGTCATTTTAATAGCAAAAATGAAAAGTCCAAATCCATATTAGTCTAATTAAATCAATTACTCTAATTCGAATCACTTCAATGAAACTTGATTTCAGAAAAAAGAAATTTTTTTAAAATTGTGACGTCATTGAATTTATTAAGATTTTTTAATGCTCTAAAAACTGTAAATGAAGTGGTAGAATGATGTAATTGGAACCGAGTTACAGGCTCTCAAAGTCGTTATTTTCTTTTTTACTAAAATTAGGTACATATAATTTGAAAACCGAATTCTTAGTTTCAATTTCAATTTTGGTCATCCATAGTGATTGCCTCTCTTGACCCCAATTTACCATAGTGTAGAAGTTACATAATTTTTGTTATTTTTTCTAAAGCCAGAAATATTTTCAAACATTTCTCATTACTGTGATAAAGTAACCATGCTCGCGACAATTTTTTGAATATATAGTAAAGAATAGGTGCTCATAAAAGAAATTTAAAGAAGAACGAAATGAAGTTTGAATTTGTGCTGATTTGTTCCGCTTTACGGTAACATGCTTGCATTCAGTACTGCCAACATAATACATACAAACAATAAACTAACTTCATAAACAACTATACATTCATCGTGTTCCATTCTAACTCTATCGTAGATAAATAATATTCTCTCGTTTTTGAAATGTCATCATATATATTAAAAGTTTGAGGTTAAGTTTTATATAACACCAGTTAGGTTGAATGCGAACGAATAAAAAAGACAAAATATGTATTTCCTGTTTTATTTAATATGTTTATCTCTATTTATTTATTTTTTTCTGCTGAACTAAAAGTGGTTTTGTTTTCTGTATTCGAAGTACATAATATAGGTTTGTATACATTTAAAATAATAATTGTTTGTAATTCCAGAAAGAAAAAAAACAACGGAAATATGCTGTCAGTAAAATGTAATCAATATTCATGTGTATATACAATGAGGTGTGTTACAGAACACCTTTTAATTAAGAAATTAATTCGAACTGTACACATATACGTATAGTGATTAAGTAGTTATTTTAAAGCAAGCGTCATATAAAAAGTTGCGTAGCTCTACTAATATGGCAACTCTTTTACTATTTTTATATACTAGCCATAGGCTGCCTTTACACGATCAGTAATACTGTCAGTATTTACTGATAAAAATAATGAATCATTATTTTTATTACTTTAGTATTTTTATGATACCGTACACTATCATTATTTTCTTCAGTATTTTAAAACAAACTGTCAAATTTAATTTTTCGGAATTTTTAAATTAATAAAATTTTGGAATTGTTATTATTATGGAAGAAGTGTGTTTAGCTATAGTACTAGCGTTTGCAACTCAAAAGAAGAAATCAAAGAAGAAAAAGCGTTATGTTCGATCTGTTCGATTTTGTTTTTCTGGCTAAGCCATACATATACGCATGTATGTACAATGTACATACGGTACATACGGTACATATCGTACATATTGTACATACTGCCGTACATACTAATCAATAATAATATGTACAGGCCTACTTGTCCATGAAGTACATATACGATCTACAATAGATTTGTATTTATCTCGGCTGGTACCGCTGGTACATATCGTACATACCTATGAGAAATATGTTATGTTTTAACGGTTTTAACTGTCATTAATGTCACTGTCACCTCCATGTCTTAGTACTGAAGTGAATACTGATGGAATTATAAGCCATTCTTCAATACTTTCATCATTATTTCAGTATCGTCAATACACGATCAATAAAAATGTCAGTATTTTGAAATACTGACAGTATTATTGATCGTGTAAAGGCAGCCCTACACCTGATGGGATTTCCCATCGGCAACATTACTGACTTTAAAATGCTGACTTTAAAATGACGAACTTCCCATCTTTTCATTTCCTGTTTTAACTCCTTAGGGAATGAATTTCCAGAAAGGTTTACATAGCTGACTTTTATTTATAAACAGAAACCTAAACACCAATTTTCATAACTCTAACTTCAAAAATGACGAATTTCTATAGAAATTTTCATCCCCCATTTAACTCACTTAGGGGATAAATTTTAAAAAATTCTTTCTTAGTGCTCACCTACGTTATATAAAGAACTCTTGTGTAAAATTTTGTGCTTCTGCAAACAACGGTTTAGGCTGTGCATTGTCTGTCAGTTAGTCAATGTTAGAGATTTATCAAATAAGATTATAGTTGTAAAGCTTAATCATGGAATGTTGAAAGAAAACTCGGACATCAAAATCACCAAAAAAGCGCATTGAAATATGCCTAAAAACCAACTTCGACGTTCCTAATTTCAAAAATGACGAACTTTTCATACAAATTTTTATCCTTATTTTTACTCCCGTAGAGGGTTAATTTCCAAAAATGCTTTTACCGCTAACTTTTATTAATAAACATAATCCTAAACACCAACTTTCATATTTCTAACTTCGAAATTGTCATCTCCCATTTAATCCATTTAAGGGATGAATTTTCAAAAATCCTTCCCTATAGTACTCACATACGTTATGTAGAGAAATTCTATACAAAATTTCATCCTTCTAAACCCAACGATTGAAGATGTGCGTTGTCTGTCAGTTAGTGTTAAAGATTTACTAAATAGGATATTACATATTTACTTTAATAGCCACAGTAACATATTTTTATATATCTCTAACTTCAAAAATGACGAATTTCCACACAAATTTTCATTCCCTATCGAATCTACACTGAAAAAAAAACTCACTGTATATTACAAAAACGTGAATTAATATTACAAAATTTTTACTCCAATAGAACCGTTTAGTAATATTACAAAACCACTTTTATTAAAAATCTGAGTACTAAAAGGTTCTATTAATTCAGAATAATTTTTGTAATTATCACAAAGACTTATTTTTGTGAATAAAACTCAACGTATGTTTTGTTGAACATTTAATAAACTTTGTTATATTACTAAATGGAATTTGTAATTGGTATGATTTATTTATTAATAAATACTAAATTTTATAGTAAATTTTACTATATTTTTTTGTTGTATTTACAAATAACCCCTGTAAATATTATTAAGGATATTTGTGAAGGAAAGGAACTTATTGGATATACTTTGATAATTAATGTAAAAAACAAAACAGATGTGACTATAAAATATGTACAAAATTCAAACTTCACATCTATTTTACACAGCATTACATTAATTATCAAAGTACATCCAGTTAGTCCCTGTAAAATAAGAAAAATTTTATTTTATATAAATGAATTTATTAACTAATTAATACAAAAAAATAAAAAGTTATGTTAAAATGTATTAACTTACAGGAGGTATGGCAAGTGTTTTAGAAATAATTCTAACATATTTTTATATTCAGAACTAATATTAATCAAATTTCAATAAAAGATATAACTGTAGTCCAATATTCAATTACATCTTCAAAATCCAGTGAAAAATTTTAAAAAACAAAACGAAAACAAACATGTTGTTTATCTGTAAAAAAGCATATTTTACTAAAATATGAAACATAAAAAATGTCTAACCAAATAATAAAAAACTTACTTGAATTTGAAAAAGAATCCTTTTTGTTAGTAATTTACTTGACTGAGGTTTTTCACATATAGTCGAATAATTCGATTCAGAATCAAAGTAAAAAGATAACCCTTACTTGAATTTGAAAAGGAATGCAAATTTGCTAGTGTTTTATAAATTTCTGAACTTTTCTTTGGTTATAAAACAGTTTAACTGCAAATCTGAAATTATTTTTTCCATAATGTTCAAAATTGCTTTTAGTATCTGAAAAAAAAAAGAGATCAAATTTTAATAGGAATATTATTAATATTTGTGAGCAAAAAATAATTTATGAAAATACTTACTAGCCATTGTCAGATTTTCGATAGTAAAACCATTAGCAAGTTTTCTTGTCATATTTCTAACGTACAAACAATCTTTTAAATTGAGATTGTATACTATGTTTTTTCATAAACTCTTGTCAGGTTATAATAAATATTTATGAAGATGGACTCTATCACAGAATGACGCTATGAATACTACACAACATTCTAAAAATCATAGAATTCGTTAATATTGCGCTTGCGTCAGTTATTTATTACAAAACTTTTTGTTATAATTACAAAACACAATTTTTAAATGAGAAATACAAAACTTTTTGATAATCACTAAATCAGGGTTTCTTTAAATGTATATATAGGTATTATGAACGTTTACAAAATATCACATAAACGTATCAACTTGTCAACTCTGCGCTCATTTAATTATTACAAAAATTTTCGTTTTAATTACAAAAGAGACTTTTACTTTAAGCATGCGCATTTTGATTTTTAAAACAGTGTTATAATTACAAATATTTTTTTTATATTTACTTAAAATATTTAATAGAACTGTAATTAATGCTACAAAAATATACTACTAAATTTTTTTTTTTTGTTATTACAAAAGTTTTTGTAATATTTACAAAATTTTATATTAACAAATTAATAAAACGCAATTTGTAGGATTAATAAAACTTATATTAATCACTGAAAGCGAGTTTTGTTACAATTACTCAAATGTTAGTTCTAACAACGAAAGCTAAATACTAAAAGCGGTTTTGTAAATAAAATCACTGTTTTTTTTTTCTGTGTACTACTTAGGAGACGAATTTTCAAAAATTCTTTCTTAGTGCTCACTTTTACATGCGGAACTCCTATGCAAAATTTCATTCTTCTAAACCGAACGGTTTAGGCTGTGCGTTGTCTATCAGTCAGTGTCTAGAAATTTATTAAATAGATTTTTGGTTATCCACGTTTTGATTACATCTTACGTCTTCCTCGATTATTCTTGTGAACCGCTGTTAATTTTGGTGTCTATATCAGTTTGTAATAATTATAATTAACAACCATTTTTGGTATGTTCTAAACTTCCACTTTTAAGCTTCCTTGAAGGCATGAAAACAAAATAAAATTGAATAAAGACTTTGAGTTCCCTAAATTTTCGAAAAAGTAGGCGTCCTATAGGGGTTCTTCGTGGGATGGTTTTGTGGAACGTCCTGAATAACATCAGACGTTTGACAACCTATTGGTAGGTTGCAAATAGGGATTGTAAATTTACCGACTTTTTCATTTACCGGTAATTCGGTAATTTTTTTAGCAAAACCGGTTTACCGGTAATTTACCGGTATTTTTTAAAGCACAGAAAATATAAGAACAAATATTAAAAAAAAGAAAAAGAACCTAAAATTATTTTATTAAGATCATTATATACAGTAGGTATTTGAACGTGTATTTATGATTACAAAAATTTTGGAAAGTCCAACAGTCGTTTTCGGTAATTTTATCTGTTCGATTTCCGACAACTTTGTAGGTATCCTACAGCTTCCTTCATAGAAATATACCGCCCATTATTATTGTTTATTGACAAAATAATTTTACATTTTGTTAAGTAATCATAAAATATGAATCAATTATATAATATAGTACGGTACCTGTAATAAAAATTTACTTACCTCTTCTTACAATGTAATCATTTAACGTAATGTTTAATTATTTTGGAAAATATACAGCTGATTTGAATATTATGTAAGTACGAAAAGGACGTTTTATTGCATTCATATGCATTTTAAAACTGACCATTGCATTGTGCGATTTTATTGTATCATAGACTAGTTTATTATGGATACACACACAGTAAGGGGTAATTTGATTGTGTACATTTACGTTCAATAAATTGAATCACTCTTCTATGAAATAAAATTAACTTATAAAAATCTTCAAACATATTTTTAATTTACCGTATTACCGGTAATAAAATCGGCAATTTACCGGTAAAAATTTTATGGAATTTTTAGTAATTTACCGGTAAACCGGTAAACCGGTTTACCGGTATTACAATCCCTAGTTGCAAAATTAGATTAGAGCTTGTAAGAATAGATCCATACAAGCACCAATCTTGTCTTAAAAATTATGTAAACCTATCAAGATTTTACTTTTTGCTGATGAATACATGTTTTTTTAAATATGTATGTAGGTCTGTCTCTACATACAATTTTATAAAAACGCAACTTCTAGCAACCATGTCGAATAAAAAAACTAAAATTAAAAAAAAAAGAAAAAACACTTCTGACAATGAACACAAACGAAAAAAAGGCACCAAAAAAATGTTTGTAAATTAAAATACCCTGATGTAGAACACGTGTTTTAACAGTCAGTTGAAATGTCAGTACAGTATTTTAGATGACAGTTGGTAATACTGATACGATCTCGCACAATGTTTTCTTCACTTGCATCGCGACATGTATTATGTTTGTATGTGTGCGTACACATATTAAAAAACATTTTGATGAACGAACGTACATAGGAGCCATGTAATGTTATGTACTAATGATCCAAATCAAAATATTATTTAAGGATCTCCCTCACGCAAACATAACTTTTCACGTAATATTTATGAGTTACATACATATGATTTATTGGTATGTCTTGGGTCAATTATTTTATTTAATGAGAAATATTTAACAGAAACGTTTGAGGGAAAAAATTTTTCCCATTTTTTTTATTTTGAAGATTCACTAAAGCGAAAAATATAAATACGTTTGTGTTAAATGTGTTTTAAATTTATTAGTTAATTAACGTTAATTAAGATTGAATCTTTGATGAATTTTTTTTCTCATTTTTTTTTTTTGCTTTTTATTTTATAATGATCTTTTGTTTAAAATGTTTGTATTATATAAATTAGCTTTTTGTTGCGTGCGTGGGTTCTGTTTCATTCATGTTAGAAGATTTGATTGGGAGAGTATTTAATTTTTGTTATGAATGGTACTGATTGTTTTTGAAGTGAAAAGTCGGAAAAGTTTTAAAAAAGCTAAAATAAAATATATGTATGTATTAAAAAAAATGTTATTTAAACGGTCTGAGTAATTTTAATTAGGGAAAGTCTAGAAGTCTGTTGGCTTAGACACTAATTCGTATATCAATTTAGTATTTATAATTAAACTTCTCTCCTTGCGAACATTTTACTGTCAATATTTGATGTAACTTTCAACAGAGCTTACAAAAGCGTATAGAACATCTGTATGATTTTTCACGCTTTGGGCTTAATACTAATGCTCACAACATTTCATTTTTGAAGCATTTTCATTTGTGAATTTTTAAGCTTAGATGTTTGTCATCAGTACCTGCGATATTCTCTAAAGACTTTATAGCCAATTTATTAAATTTTGATACTAAATATGTAGCAAATTTTTAAACACCATTCTTGATGAATTTTTAGTGTAGGGTAAAAGTGTCTATTATTATGAATTACCTTTACTCAAAACCTTACTTTTTTCAGATATTCGACTCTAATTCATGAAATCAACTCTAATTTACGAAAAATGTATTTTAATCTTATTATCGAGACCCCGAGCTGGTTTAGTGGTTAGCAACTCCGCTCTTGTCTGATAAGATCGTGAGTTCGGTACTGATCGGGGGAGATCCATCATCATCAAACTACCATACCGCACCAATCATCTATAAGCATATAAACACAAAAAAGCAATAGTACAACATATACCAAACGATGCATATCACCTTATTTGTGGCGCATCTAAACAATAGAAAAAAAATTTTATTATCAGAAGTAAGAATTTGATACTAGTTCAACTTTATTATTGACAATTAATTTTGTCAAAAATGTCATTTTTAATAATCAATAGGTCTTCTGTATGAGATATTGAAGCTCTTAATATGAAATAGTTACGTAAAAGCCCCTATACTCCGAAGCGATTTAATACTTGGACAGTTTTGATATTTATAGGTTTCTTTCAGAAATAGCTTCATTAATATGTAAAATATGAAAACTGTTTGAGGATTGAATCACGTTCGTATAGGGGCTTTTACCCTATTTCATATTAGAAAAGTAAACAAAAATTTATAAATAATACTTTTATATACGACTGAATTATATATAAAAGCCTATTTTATTAAATTATTAAAAGTTAGGAAAATTACATGGAGAGAAAAATCCTATAATTTTTGTAGAGAAAATTTCAGAAAAATTACCATGCTCCCCTATAATCCGTGCGCGATCGACGACCAAAATAAAAAATATGTGCTAGCATGGTAAAATTTAATGTGGTGCTAACACAACTTTTATCACACTCTTATGCATGTATATTATAGTTTAATTCTTGTTGTCGTACTCTTTCATTTGCGCATCTGACTCGCGACCTTATATTGGTTGCACTGTACCTGTAAAAACATGTATACAAAAATGATTGCCAACAATATATTCTAATACATATACTAAAGATAGGTAAATAACAAAAAGATGAATTAAACGATGACATCATCCTAAGAGAGTGTAAAAGCAACTGACTACTAGCTGCATGAAGGTGCTTGGTGCGAACTGTCTGACAAAGTATCTTCCACAGTCCACACCTATGGTTCGCATGTAACTCGCCTAACTCGCTGAGTGAGGTACATTTCATTACAGCGTTCCCAACACAACCAACCTTCTTTCTGTTTTTTTCTTTCTATTATTAGCATGTTAGCATGGTAATTTTTTTAATAAACACAATTAAAAATTATTTTTTTGTCGGTAATGGAACTTTTTACTGTGCTGTTTTACAAATTTTACGGAGATAATATTACGAAAAGAACATTCCATCCTTTAAATTTTTTATGATTAATTATAATCTTTATATTTTTACCTTACAGAATTTAATATGTTCGCCTTTTACACGTCGATTGTAGTGCTGAGCACAGTAATTTTTATAGGAATTTTCTCTCCGTGTAGTAGGTTACTTTATGGCATTAGTTAGTTACATCAAGAAAAGCAAAAAGCATTAGTGCTATAAAGAATAGTCTACTTGATAAATTTTAATTGTAATTTTAGAATAAATAGTAAACATACTAACTTGATTATTTGTATACCACATTTACAAATTTTTACACAATTTGAACTATTATTAATATTTATTCCGGGCAATTTTTCTCCCCTCATATCGAAATATTAATAGATTTTATTAATAAATATTCTTGAAGAATTTTCTAAAAATGCCCCAATACCTATTTTATTAGCTTCAGATCCCAGATCATAACAACCAAAGAGTACTTTAACACAATAAATTTTTCTATGCCAGTTACAGAAATTTTTTATCTAAAGTACAGTCAAATTAATAAATTCGATTTTTATTAATAATTTGGAATTTTAGCAGTCAAATATAAAGCTTTGTATAGCTTGTCTATATCACTTAACTTTACCCCCTTTTTTTATTCGCCATAAATGCGGCTCGTTCATAGAGATCTTCATTATGTGCTAGTTGCATAAATAGCTCCTATTAATTAAAATTTTATAAAAACAGTGACAGGTTCCAAAACTAGTGGTTACATAATAAATCAAAATTATTGTGTAAAATAATATAATTTTCTTATGAATATTAAAATTGAATCTAATTAAAAAAGATATAAAATAAACAGTCAAAAATTCTTCATAGTTATAGACTGTTGGATAATCAAAATCTACTTGTCAGTGGTAATATTTAAACAGAAGTCACAGAAATCTTTTAGAATTTGGTTTCCCCACACTGAATATGAACTCTTCTAAAATAACTCTGACATTTCTATCATTTCTAACTACGCATATCGTCACAAAACAATCAAACAAACAAACATAATTTTGTCTGTATAACTTTTCTAATTAGTTTAGTTTCTAAACAGTGGGAAACTTTCAATTTATTTATTTTTTCATTTTAAACACATGCTTTTTGTGAAGAATGATTAAAAAATTTTATACGTAACGTTTTGTCTTGTTAGATACCGCGTTGCCCTAAAGGTGGGGCAAGATGTGGAAAAACGCAATTTTTGCTATTTGTATATATTTTATCAAAATATTAGATGTTCACTTTTTCCTCTTTTTTTTCACTTATTATTTTACACGAGAAGTTTGTATTTTTGCGAATAAATTTGGGTTTGTCTAACGAAAATTTGTTGCCTAGCAATTTAACGGGAAGAACTGTCAACTAACAAAATCGTGAGAGCGAAGCTGAAGCGTTTTTGAGTTGACAGTTCTTTGAGCTTCAATTGCTTTTAGGCAATAAATTTGAGTTGTAGAAAACACAAATTTATTCAGAAGAAATATAAAACTCAAGTGTAGTACGGTAAGACAATTTAACGAATAATAGTATATTATTCAACGAGCTGGTAATGATAGCTATTACTCACGAAGATGAAATTGCGACACGAGCCGAGTTTACGAGGCGAGTGTCGTAATGCATCTGACAATGAGTGAGTAATAGCCATTGCAAGCGAGTAGAATACGATATTTTTTCTAAGACATTTTTCCTTTTTGATTTAAATAACATTGAATATAAATTTTAAATCAAATTTTTAATCTATTTGTAATTTCATTAAATGTTTGTATACTATGTACATTTATGGAAACGATTAAAACAAAATGTATACTACTTTGTTTACTTGCACGTTACCAGGCTACATATATTAAATTAAAATTTGATACATATATTATACACAAAACAAATGCCAGCCCATTGTATAATGGTTAATATGGTGATTTCATTGGTCGAAAGGTATTGAGTAGTGATCATTCCTCCACACCTTTGAATAATGCCTAACTTTCTCAACAATTAACAGATATGTAATGAGTGTGTTCTTCAACAGGAGTAGAAAAAATAAATTAGTGTAATTCATATTATTATTGAATACATTGTTGCTATGGTTCTGAAATCAGTTAAATTTACCAATACGAATTTTTGTTTCATTTTTATCGTGTTTACTTACAATAAAATGATCTATGAAATGTTTTGTACCAGTTTTTTCGCTATAAAAATCTGTCCTAACTTTTTTTTACGATAAAAGTGAAAAAGCTACAATATTATTATGGGACTTAATACAGATGAGTTAAATTGTCGTTAAAAAAATTCTTGATTTCAGAACTCTGAGTTTTTTTACTGTAAAAGCTTAACTACCCTGCGTTGCACCATATTCCCCTACTTACTTATTAGTAGATATAATTGCAAATTGAGATACTTTCTAAAGCAGCTACCACATTCTCGCCGAAGTTGGACGAAGTAGTTCCTCGCGAGGTTGGCCGAGGCATAAGAATAGCATTGAAATACCAACCGCGAAGTACAACGAAATGACCCTCTACATTCTCGATTCGTCCAACCTCGGCGAGAATGTGGAAGCGGCTTAAAAAAAATCTGTTTTAAAAAAACAAAAATATTATTTATAAAAAGAATGTTGAAATCAATTTAATTCACTAGCGGATAACCGGAACAAATCATCTCTTATCAGAATGAGCGAGCTTTTCAAAATTTATAAAACGAAAAATAAAGAAAATATCACCGTTCGTATAGAGTGGAATGGCAACAACCATTCCGATATTAAAACCAAGAACAAAATAATGTTCTCCATGCGAAACAATTTTGATTTAATAAAATAGGGAAACGGAACAGACAAAGACGAATAATAGATGATAACCGACCGAACGAACCGAAGACAAAAAACGGTCGTTATTACGTATGCACAAACTTTTTGTATACGGTTCCATTTATAAAATTCAATTTTGATAAAATGTTTCTAAATTGACAATTTAGAAAATTTGTTGATAAATAATTTATTAAAGGGAGACGGGAAACAGGAGACAACACAAAAAACAAAAATCGTTGCTCGACTCTCGTTAAAGTAGGTATTCTGTTTTATCTACTACAGTATCTTTATCAATCGAATGGAAAGATATTGTAGTGCTGTAGTAACGAAATAGAATGCTTTCAGTGTATTAGATAGATTAGATACGATCTAACACAATTCACTCTATTGAAAGAAGTTTTCACAGGAGGTAAATTAAATGTTTTGTCTTTTGTGACACATTTTATCTATCTCGTTTCTCGATTGATACCTACTACTACGGAAATTCAAATGAAAATTAATAAATAATTACGAGCTAAACCTTTTTCGTGAGAATATTCTTCTATTCACAGTTTTTGATCATACATTTTTTATTTACCTAGGCTCTGTTGCCATTGTTTTAGTTCATGAAACGTATAACTGTAACACAATGTATGTATGGAAAACTTTTGATGAGATTCTACTTGGAATAAAATCATTTATTACTCTTATTTTTGAAAATAGATAAGTTTGGAACAGTTAAGAAGTATTTTTGACACTAAGCCATTTCTGTTTCTTTATAAAAGTACACTTTATCTAGACAAGAAAAGACACTAGGAAAAGTTGCAGTGAAATAATAATTTCAAAGACTTATGATCCTTTAAAATACATAGAATTTAAATCAATAGCCAAATCGGAAATAGGTACTCTCTTAAGAAGCAAAATACCTTTAGACAGGTGAAATAAAAGCGGTTTAAGAAAGAAAAAGTTTGAAATATTTGAAATTGAAAAATTGATCTACCTATATTTATTTGAGGTGTCGCATTTTATTTACTATAGCTTTAAAGTATTATAGCCTATATTTTTCCTTGCTGCAGAAGTCTTTTACCACCTCGTGTCACTCCACATGTTGCAAAATGGCTGGCATTCTGGCCGTCCTAATTATCATATGAAAAATTTTAAATTTTTTTTTAAAGATGTCAGTAGTTTAACGCCAGACAACTGTAAATTTTGCTTCGAGAAAAACGTATTTAAAGTTTCGATATGTAATAATAATAAAAAAACAACTTTGGCACACAATGGAACATTTATAAATCTATTTATTTAATAAGCCACAAATGCTATTTTACGCATGTATGCATTTTACGATGCTAAGGAAGGAAATGGGAAGGACTTTGAATATCGTTCTGAAAATTTTCAAGTAGACTCGTGAGACGTCACGTTAACCAAAAAAGAGTGAAAATTCCATCAGTTATCAGCTGTTATAACTTGTTGTATGCAGCTGTTATATCTTGTTAAGCTACTAGACATGGCTAGAAGTCCTTTGCTAAATTTTCATTATACCTAATCGGGACCAAAGAAATTGGCAAAAAAAAAAATTCTAAAGCAACAGTTGTCTGAAAAAATCACTTTTATATTTTTTTTGAAATTTTAGTTTTTTTTGAAAAAAGAAATAGTCTTGAAATACCTAAGGTTGAGACTATACAAAACAGTCAAGCTGAAAAATGTTGTTTCAAGAAAAGCGAGCCCAAAATTTTGGATAAAATTTCAAACAGCCACAACCCTTCAAGTTTACCTTCCTTGAAGGTTGAAACTAAAGCGAATACTGAACTAGACTAACTATCTACTAAAAATCTTTTACTATGATTTTCTTTGTATTGACTACTCCACACCTTCATGGTGGATTCATTTTCATTAATTTGATTTTATAATTTTACAAATTCTCCAAAAATTCCTTCAACCAATTTTGCTTGTTTTGTTTTTTTACAAACATGGTGTTTTTGCCACGACATTCCTCTGAAGATGGCCAATTGATTGGTCGAAACATGTCAGGTTCATATATTTGACTTTGTTGTTTGATTTTTATATTTGCAGATTGTCGTCTTTTTCCCGTTAAAATTTAACTATCTACTGACTATATCCGCAAATTTACACCTGCGAAAATCGAGGTAGTCGGATATTGCGCGTAGACCACCTATTGTTGAATTAATTCCACTGTTGCGTACACTGTTGCTTCATTTAAATAATTACAACTTTGTAAATATTATAGAGTTTTAAATTTTCCCTTTGAGAATATATTGAAGAATATACAACAAAAAAAATTTTTTTCTTTGTAGTCTAGGATACCGTCTTAAGAACTCTTATGTCTCTTGCACACTCTTACGGGATTGAACGATGCAAACTTAATAATGTAAGTATGGAAAGTGCTCCCATCACATAATACATAAGCAATGTACATATTTCATAACTATTATGTGCCCACTGTTGCCGGCAAGTGACGTATAGACACCGCTATCCCTACCAAGCGATTATGTTAAATACAACAAAACACATACTAGTATCGACACAAACATGCGAATGTGTTTGTACGATATAGTGTATGGTGACTAGTGACCTTGCATATACTATCACGGCCGACCTTATGTGACGAACAATCAACAATTAAAAATAAATTTATTTATTTTAAAAAAGAATATCCCTTTATTTTGAGAATTTGTTTGTTAATTAGAATTTTTACACTTAAATACGACACACTTCATATTTTTTTTCTGTTTTAATTTCACGAGTTGATTAAAAACAATGATACTCGTTACGACGTGAACCTCATGACGGACAGTAACAGACTAAATCAGTAGCGTTGTAAATTGCAATTTATTGCAACTTACGAACGACAGATTTGTATATGTAGGCTGCTTCTAGTTCTTCTGTGACTCCCATATTCCTTCGCCTGCGGCAAATCGACATAGGACACCAGGCGATGCAACTTGTAAGGACTAGTACTGAAACAAATGGATTGTGTGAATTCACTTTTCTTACATTTTCACTTTTCTTTCACTTTGAAAATTTAAATTGCGATTACGATGATTAAGGTAGACAAATCAAAACTACTTATCAGTGTTGCATTAAATTACGTCAAAATTTTTATTGCCACAGTTCCCCTCTTTTATCTCACTATATTTTCCCGTCTTAAGGTCCCTTGAATATTTACAAAAACTTTACAACATAAATTTGTTTTTTCCCTCGTATCAAACAAAAAACAAAGTCCCTGTATATACAAAAGTAATTTTGCTATTTTGCTTTTTAAAATTGAAATCATTATCAACATCTGTGACGTTTACGTTCGTTGTTCCCTCAATGTGAGCTCCGAATTGTTCCTGAACGGAACATTTCCTTTAGGACTTGTATTTTGGTTTTATAAAAGGATATTTTATATCAAATTTATGATAATTTATATGAATTATGGTATAGTATGTGGATGAAAGAAAAGTGGCGTATTCAAGTTAGTGGTAGTTGTAATAATATTTTAATGCTTTACTTTTGTGAATATGTAAAATATAAAATAATTGTACTTCGTTGACTAATGTTCATCGTATAAATCAAAAAAGTTTCTGATATAATTTTGATTTATTTATTCTATTCTGTTGTCAAACTAAATTAGTAAATGGAAAAATTGGTACTAATTTGTTTGTCTTTGTTTAATACGTATAGAGTTTCTGAAATTTTTGCGACTGTTTCGCAGGTTTCACACTTTTTTTTAATTTTCCAATAGTCGTATTTAGAGATGAGCTAAACGGTTATTTTCTAATAACTGTTATTGCAATAACAGTTACTGAAAAATAACTGTTATTTATAACAGTTATTATAATAACTGGTATGGTATTTGGATATTTTAACATATTGTAAGATATTCGATATGCGTATAAACAGTTCTGTTAGTGAAATATGCACAGATCTATAATACTGACGGATACAAAGAACATTTTTTGCTTTATTGTAGTGTAATATCTGTTCAAATACTTGTCTATACAAGGATTTAGGCTTTGTATACACAATTTTAACAATTTTGTGGATACAAAATTACAAATATAAATAGATAACTGTATAATAGAAAATAGTTCGTTTTTAAGGGTTTTTTAAATGTGCTACAATAGAATATGTGTAACTTGCCTGGGACGTTATTATTTTGAAATTCTCCGTAGGTGGTTAAAATAAATTACTGTGATCCTTGCTTTCGAATATATTAATATTGACCTATGTTATCGAAATTTCCAAAGGAGTTATTAAGTAACCAGTTACCGGGTAACCCAGTTATCGACGATAACTGTTATCTTTCTATACTAGTTATAAAATAACAGTTATCGATATATCGATCATCTCTAGTCGTATTTATTGATTAATTCAAATTAATATTTGAATATTTTTAGTCGCATTTGGAAGAAGAAATCCGTTATTAAATATTTTTGAATTTTTTTTTTAATGATTATTAATAAAATAAAATACAAAAATTGTTAGATATAGAAAATATTAAAACAATCGAATCAACTATCTTTAAAGAAAACTTACAGGAATACAGTAGAAGCTCTGATTGTGGACACCTGTCTTAACCGGACCCCTCCTATATCCGGACAAATTTTGCATGACGGTGGCATGCCATACTGAAACCAATGCATTCAGCACTCTCTTAAGCAGACCCTCTGTTCCGGACCCGGACGCAATATTTTTTGACGAAGATATTTTTTCGTACTAGTGATGGGCACAATCGAATGAAAATTAATCGATCATTCGATTATTAAAATATCTCGAAATATCTCGTGATATAATAAAATCATTCGATTATTTTTCATTCGAATGATTTTAAAAAATATCTCGAGATATTAAATCATTCGATTATTTTTCAATCGAACAGTTTTAAAAATATCTGGAGATAAAACAAATTCCATCCTACAAAAGTGATCCTAAAAAATATCTGGTAATAATTATTTAGTGGGTCGTCATATCTATTGAAAACAGACAACAGTTTAAATAAAAAAAAAAAAAGGTTTTATGGTAATGATTGGCGATGTTTTGCATCAGATGAATAGCACAACCTAGCAGGGGTGCTTCCTTATTGATTCTTTAATAGTCATGGGCGCTGTATGTGCACCGTCAAGTAAATCCTAACTAACTAAGACACAACGCTGTACTACGTCAAAAATTCTATTGATAAAATGTATTAATTGTCAAAATATACTGCGCTAGTGGGGTGTTTCGTCATTATAAATTATGACCATCAACGTGTTAAAATACCGACTAAGGTAATTGTACCAATAGTCGTCATGTTAAGCTAAAAATAAATTTTGGAAGTTCGTATTTGCCCTTAGTTATAAAAAAACCTATTAAGTAAGATCTTGACGTGTTGCTTGTTAATTAATCTTTGACATAAATTCATTAAAATTCACTAATTATCAAAGCAAGGATAAAATAATTAATAAAAATTAATGAAAAGTGTATTTGTACCAATAGCCGTCAGTTTCAAATTTGCAATGTACCAATATCCGTTTCCAATTTGTACCAATATTCGTCACCCTCGCTAAAAACATTATATGACGAGTTGTTAGCAGTAATAAGAAAATAAACCTGATATTAAAAAAATTTATTGATTTGTACAGTTGCTACAAATGAAATTAGGAGTAACTTAAACACATTTTTCATGTAACCATAATTAACGGGTGTCCTTTTTAAGAAACAATCGTACCATTTCCGACCAGGTCTACCAGATTCGAAAGGTGTTGTTTCTCTTCCGAAATTTTTAATCAACAACTGTACGCTGTCCAGTCACTGTTCCTTGGATACAGGAAATTCAATTTTTCCTAAATTAATTACCCATTTAACAAGTGTTTCGTCCTCTTTTGACGTTAGAAAGGTTGACGGACCCTTTCTAAAAGCTAAAGGATATTTTCTTTTACATTTATCTGATAATGTCCATCTGGGTATTCCATACCTTTTTGCTACTGATGCGAATGATTTTCTACTTTCTTCGACTGCGTCGAGGTCTTCTATAGAATATTTCATCTTTTTACCTTAGAAATTTACCTTAAAAATACGAAGCACCAATAATCGTCAGTAAGTTGCACCAATATCCGTCATCTAATTGATTCGTTATTTTTATTTATACATTTCCCATAATCGGTGACGGTTATTGGTAACAAATATTCTAGTATTATTTTGAATAGAACAGATATATTAAACTTACGTTAAATTTAGAAGAAACCATAAAAATATTTATTTTATTAACACTTTACGTTGCTCCAATTGTCGTCAGCCCTGTCGGAAATAGGAAAAACGTAATTTTCGATGTACCAATAACCGTCACTTTAAAATATTAAATAAATAACGGTTTTACTGCAAAAATTTATGTTTTGTATGTAAACTTAACCTATACATTTTCTAATAAAATTATAATACTGCTAAATTTCATAAAAATACGAAGAAAGGGTCTAAATAAAAAGTCACCTACCTTAGCAAAAACACTAGCGAAATTTTGATGTATTCGTTTTTCAGCAGTTTCGTATATTTTAAGCAAAATTTAAAATACTTGTCACAACCATTGTACTACGCAAAATATTAGTTTAAATAGAGGGAGTGTCGTATTTTACTATAGTGTGAGAAATATCGCATAGGTACAGACAGTATTCTTAATTTTTAATAAAAATGTAAGAAATGACGAGTACTGGTACAGCGACGGCTACTGGTACACTTACCTTATTACAATTGAAAAACCGATAATACTCTAATTAGTATTAATAGATTTGAGCGTTACATTATGGTATTCCATATTTGTAAATAATAAACAAATACTTTACTTTGCAAAATACCACTTTTATTTTTGAAACTAATTAGTACTGGTTTAATCTCTTAATGGACATTAATATTATAAAAAAATGATATTTGAATATAATATAATAAACCACCTAAAAACAAAAGAACTGAAAGGTGGATTGTGGTTGTATGGTTCATAGAAGTAAATAATATTGTATTATAGATTTGAATTTGAAAATAAAAATTACAATAAAAGGATTCCGAAAAATTACAAAATTGAAATTTAATTTTTTATCGCATCTCAATAACTGCATAATATAACCGATAAAAATAATCGATAAATAATTGTTAGAAATAATCGAAATAAAATAATTGATAATAATAATCGAATGAAACATAGTCGATAAAAATGATCGAATGAAAATAATCGACAAAAATAATCGAATGAAAATAATCGATTATTGAAATCATTCGATTATTCCCATCACTATTTCGTACATTATTACCTCCATTAACCGGACGCGAGCGTACGTCTAGTGCGTATGGATTAAGTATAATTATTCATGTTTTAACTTTTTAACAATGATTCTAATGTGATGATGCATTTGTAATCGTTATATTTTTGTATAAGTGCCTAGTAGTACCTAAATTCGTTTATAAAATTAATTTGAATTAAAAAATTAATTTTTTTTTTTTGATAGTAGTTGCTAGACCAACAATATATGTTATTATGTTATACATAGATAGCATTGATATTAGATAATAACTAAACAATTTTGAATTAAAAAATTAGTTAACTACATTATTTAATGCTACACTCAGAGAAATTACACATCAAATATGTGTCCTGCCAACCAAATTGTATTGTCCTATATGAGCAACGAAATCATTTGTTTCTAGAAACAATATGAAATTTTTGGAATTACATTGTTATATTAACATATGAAAATTGTTAATTTTATCATTTTAATTTAGTTATTTCGTTCATACTAAATCGTTGTCACAACACACAATTTTAGTTAAATCAGCTATACAATATATACGATTTAACAATATTATCATGTTGAAGCAATAAATCTATATTATTAAATTACCATTATCGGTTAATTAAATTAATCAATAAAAATCATTATTTTAATTATATACTTTAATTTAGAAAACTATTTAATATACTTACCTATCGACTATCCATAACCTGTAATAACACTCAATAAAAAAGATGACATGCTTAAATTATGTAAGTAAAATAAGCAATAAAAATAGAAAAGTCGTAATTTATTCATTTTCATTGAAAATACCAGTATTTATTTTAAAAAATCACGAACAAACACAATATAAATAATATTCATTTTGTTTAAGCATGTGCAGAAAAGCCTTTTCAAACGTAAATGTACTTAATTATCTTCAAAATATTTGCAATTATTTGTAACTCGATCTGGAATACTTCCTCCTCTTCAGGTAATGTTTAAATGAGAGCGTCTTGATTAGGGTTAATGCAAATTCACCATAAAAACTTCACTATTAGCGGTTGCCTAAAAGAAAAAAGAGAAAAAGTAACAAAAAATTAATTTTAACAATTATGTTTAAATACATGTTAATAAATAAACAGGTAAAAATTTATTATTGCTTTTAAATGCCTGAAACTTGAATGCAGTTAACCTCATTTTGTGTAAATATTTAAATATTGTCCTAAAAAAGAAAAAATTTTAAAAAAATATTCATATACCTAAAAGAATAGATAAGTATCCGTTCTGATGACTCCGTTTTAGCAAATTTTCAATCTCTGACAATTAATGCTCTCAGCTCTGCATCATTCATTTCACGAAAATTTTTTTGTTGAAATTGCAACTGTAAAGATAAGTCAAAAGAGTAAAATAAAATATATAAATTTATTTAGAAATGGTCACGTACCTTTCTTAAAAAGTCAAAAACATTTTATATATAAAATATTTTTATTAATTTTAATTTTAACTTGTAAACGTCTTAACACAAACGATATCAAACAAACAATAAAATAAACTGGCCGCTGAAATAGCACGTGATCAAAAGGCAACAAACAACTTTGACAATCTGTATCAGTTAATACAAACTTATATGTATTGTTGGTAAATTAATATAGTTAATTTAACGTTTTTATATTGTTAGTTGATAACTTTTAATAGTTGTTGCATCCAGGTCGTCAATGCTTCAATTTCAATCATATTATATATGTAGCATACTCAACCAAACATATAGGTAGTTCAAACATATATTTCAATTATTTCATGTCTAGTATTTGGAGCAAACAATATTATTGAACTGAAAATATATTTAATTGTACAGACTATTATATAGTTAGTCCAAATAAATATTTCTAAACATGACCATATCGCTAATTTTACTATATCCATTTCTCTGAGTGTAGTATTTTCTCTACTCCTGTTAAGTGGTCACCTCTGTTAGCCGGACAAATTTTAGTGTGACACTGCTGTCCGGTTTAAAGAGGTTCTACTGTATATGTATATAACTGTCGGTCTGTGACACCAACTGCGACTATTGAAGGATTAATTAATAAAAGGGGCGAATATGAAATTTTGAGGAACGTTAAATTAAGAAAGCCAATTTTTATAAAGAGATGCCTTCTAACAGGACAAATCATTCAACTCAATTAAGATCATTTTGGCCAAGTTGTATTGGTAGCTTTCGGAAGTGTAGGTTTTCAGAATTTTGTTCACTTAAGTAAAGAATTCTAGAGTGAGAAAATGATCCCCATTATATCGTTTTTTTTTGTGTTGTGAAGTTGTTTTTGTATTAGAAAGCAACCCTTAAAAATTAGATATAAATCATTAGGAAAAATACTGAACAATTAGTAAAATTTTCATTTTCTGCTATTACATATTCTTTGATATTGTGTATACTATACCTATACACTTACGTAAGAGTCTGTTCGCTAGACTAGGTATATTCACTACGCTTAAAGAAAATATCTTTCAGTAAAGAAAAAATATACGGAATAAGATTATCTCATTATTAATCCTCCTAGTAACAGAGGCGTAACTGCGTAACTATAATAGAGCAAATGAAGCAGTCGTTCCAGGACGCATGAAAAAAAGATGCGCAACAGGGAGAAGATATAGGGCACAGTGGAGGAGGAAGCACAACTGGGTAAAAGTAGAGAAGTATAATGCTGTTTTTTTTTTTTTTTACTCGTCTCTTATTAATTTTTTGGGCAAAAGTGGACATTGGGCAGGAGGGTGCACAACTGAAAATTACTCCACGGTGCAGAATTTATAGTTACGCCTCTCCATAGTAACATAAGTAACAAATGTGCAAACAACTTTACGAAATAGCTGTATCATCTTGAAATTATTTAATTTTAATTTTGTATTTCAGCTAATGCTGTTCTAAAGTAAAAGTCATTTCGCTCCCTATTATAGGACACTAAACTATGTTCGAATTTCAGATCCAAAATAGCTAATAAATTTTATCTATAATATATACTCAATTTTATTACTGAACATTTCATATTGATTAACTGTAATTAAGTATTTTTTAAAGAATCGTTTTGTTCCCTAGGGATTAAAAATTATACTTGGTATAATAGACACTAAGGTATGTACATATCGATGTTTAAGTTGTGGTAGCACGTAAGTGACGAACATGAAATTGAGACATCACGTATGTTAAGATGCGCGGAGTCAACCTTACAAAATTGAGCTTCCGCATAATACGTGGTGTCAAAAACATTGTTCTTCCTCATTAGTTTTTATAAAAGTACCATTTTTTCTGGATCGATAGATGCGTATTTTTAATATCTATCCCTCTGCATAAAAAAAAAAAATTTCCAAAAAATGTCACTTACGTGCTATCACAACTTAAACATCGATATGTACTTCAATGCCAAAAATTACAAAAAAGTTTTATTCGTAATACCTACACAGTTTTTTTTTATTGAATATTCCATATTGTTTGCTTGTGAATAAGTATTTTTAAATTATGTTAAATTTTAAACTATACAACTTATGAAAATGAAAATTTAATTTATTTTTTAATATAAATAAAATACATCCAAATACATGGAAATAAAAATTTATTTGAAAAATATCAAAGGATTTTAATACTTAATATTTTTCTGCTATTGAATACCATGCGATACATACATGTATACATTTCTTTTCATAACTATTCATTTAATTAATATAGAAAAATTACTTACACATAAACAACTCCGCCAAACAACCACGACAAAGTGAGGAGCGCAAAAGAAAGTAAAATTCTCGGAATATTATTCAGTGTATTAATGTATGGAAGTGAAGAGAAATTGAAGAAGATGAAACGTTTCTAAAAAAAGATTCTACATGTATTTATTATTTTATAAACACAAATTCAATAAAATATTTAAAAACGTTAAATGTTGCGTTCTATTCGCCATTCCCGACGTTCCTGCAACGTCCCCATTTCATGATTTATGAAATTAAATATTCTTATTTGTGACTGAAACTACCAAGTGGTACTATGCACAGATATGTATAGATGCAAACTCAGCTAACTTATATGAGCGAACCTTATAATTATGTCGCTAAAATATGACGCAGGAAGGGTGCCCCCACCAAACGATTATGGTACACGCAACACGTTAATCCGTAAACCTATCATTGTATGTACACGAACCTGTGATTGTATTATGAATGCGAGCTCAAAAGACCTCCAGAAACTGAGGTGAGGTGAACACAAATTATATTATTTACATAGTTACCAACCAAATAAAGTAATTATGTTTTTAAAGAAGCGAGTGAATAAACGTATATTTATTAAAATAATAGACAAAGATAAATGTAGATGTAGGTAAAAAGTTCTTTTTCGTTTGCACCCATAATGTATGTGTATATGATGTAAAAAATTAATAAAATATTTTTATTTTTTTAAACAAAGATATTCCTTTATTTTGAATATTTTTTGTTTAATGGAATTGTTACACTTATATACGACACACTTCATATTTTTTTCTAGTTAAATCTAAAAATTAGAAAAACAATGACACTACATTTATGATGTTATTTCTAGCACAAGCTGTAACCGACTGATTCAGAACTTGTGTAACAGTCCACCGAAAGGCGCCAGACGAACAACACAATTTTGTATGTATAAGTATATTTTTTTAATTTAGAAATGACGTTATTAATATCTCTTTTCAATTTATGACGCTAGTAGTCCTCTAAAAAAATTATACGATACTGATCCTTAAAATAGGACCTATATTAAGTTTATTTTGTGTTTTTCTCATTTATTTCACTTGTCAAATTATATAAGATTTCACTTACGGATTTGTGTATACTGAATGAAAGTTAGAAAAAGATAATATACCATTAAATTAAGTATTATTAAATAATTTTTACCAATAGTTTTTTAGTTGACCCACCCATTTCAATTCATTACTACCTAGATATCATAAAAATATGAATTGAAATGGGTGGGTCAAATAAAAAATTATTGGTAAAAATTATTTTATAATACCTAATTTAATGGCATGTTATCTTTTTCTAACTTTCATTCAGTATACACAAATCCGTAAGTGAAATCTTATATAATTTAACAAGTGAAATAAGTGTGAAAAACACAAAATTAAAATAAACTTAATATAGATACCTACTATTTTAAGGATCAGTATCGTATGGTTTTTTTAAAGGACAACTAGCGTCATAAATTGAAAAGAGATATTAATGACGTCATTTTTAAACTAAAAAAATCTACTATACATTGTATCTATCTAATCTGTGGCACTGTGTATAAAATGATGGAATAACATTTACAATTTACAACTATGTATACGACATAAAGATATAATATAAACAGCTGAAAATTATGGACTGTTGTTGCGGTTTTATTTTTATTTTTTCTTGTAACTATGTTGCTTGTAGTGTGCGACAATTATGAAAATATCATTTATTTATTCGACGCATCAATATATTATAACTTTTATTAGGATACAGGATGTTTGTTAAGTAATAAAGAGCAAAATTTCACAACAGATTTTTTGACTAATTCCTGAATAAAAAGTAACCATGTTTGGAGTATGAAGTACAGAATTTAGAAGCTAATAGAAGTCGGTATAGATTGAAGCTTGTATTATAGTAGAGGGGATGAATTTTAGTATCCATAAATAAACATTTCATGGTTTTAATGTAATACTTTAATCTTTGCTTGTTAAATGGTTTTAAAAAAACATTTAAAAATTAGGATATTTTCACGCTAGGATTTTTATTTTTTGGTGTAATTTTTTGATAGAAATTACATAAAGCAATAAAATTAAAAATTGAAATATCTAAATTTTTTCTGACTCAAGTAGAAAATTTAAGAAAGTGTTGTGTACATAACAATTTTTAATATGGTTTAAACACTTGCAAGTCTATCAGATTGTTCTAAAAATATAGATTTACACATTATTGCTTTAATTCTTAAGAAATAAAATTTAAAAGCAATATTATTTTGAATACCTATATACCCCGTTTCAAATACAACTGAGCATGAGTGATCGTTGAAAAATTAAATAATTCTTATATTCGAAACAAATCAATCTTCTATTCTTTTCTAAAAATAAACTGCAAATTTAAAATTTACATAAATGCAATAATAAAAGAGATAAAGCCAAGAAACCGGAAATTATTTAAATTCAAAGTGACGAAGCATGGTTAAATTTAACTGAAATGAACCATATTTAAAATTAAAAATAGGTTAGGGAAGCTTGCAGAATTTAGCTATACTGTTAATTAAATGTAATACTGTAAAAAAAGTGAATTTTTTCTATGTTTAAGAAGGGTTCAGAAAAGACTAAGGAAATAAAGTTTTATTATAAGCCTTAAGTTTTGAGTGTGTAAAATTTCGTGGAAGGTCTTTGTCTAGCAGTACGTGACACATATGATAATAACAAGGTCTTAAATCATTTTCAAAAATTTTTTCAAGAAAACCATTTTTTAACCTACGCATGCTTGTTCTGGACACACCCTGATCCTCTGCAAAAAGATATTATCTGTAATTATTAATTTTTCCCAAAACTCTCGCCATAATATGTTGAAAATTTTTCAGTATACTAAATTTGATTTTTTTTGGTTTCAGGTACGTTTCAAAAAATTTTTTTGCTGTCCTCATAAAAGTCTAGAATACGTAAGTTTAGTTTAGTAAATAATAATTTTATTTAAAAAACAAAAGATTGCCTTACCAGGTAGATGATTATAAATTACCATTTTTATTTTAGAGACAACCTCTATTTTACACGTACAGTATTTTTTTGTATTTTTAGTTAATTTGCTTAATTTAGAAGATAATTAATTTTATTAATCTATTTCAGAAGCTCGGTAATTAAAATAACATTTGGTTCTATTTTCATGCATTCTTTTTATGTCTATACCTTTTGCTGCTACTGTAAGCCTTTAATATGTTTAAAATAAAGGCACTATTAAATATCAAAAACTTATTTATAATTCTGATTCACATGTTGGCATCTGCCATTAATATTTCTTCTTGAAAGATAAAGCTTAATTTTTAAGTTTATTTCCTCTAATAAAAATATGCACAGAATATAAGATTAATATCCGGATTTAACCTAATCACTTTCTGATTAATGGGCTGACCCATGGCTTTATAAATATTTCGAATTCGAATCTTGGCTTTGAAGTTGACAGGATTTGTTGCAGTTGGATAATTTACATGTCTATACATTAGCCTTAATAAAGCTCAATTTATAGGTTAAATAGCCTGGATAGGAGATCATAGTAAAAAAATATATAGTTTACAAATTTCTCATGTCAAAATTCGAAGTTGATCGGTAAACGAAATGATATGGAGTTCTGGCATTGTTTAACAGTCTTAGCATACCGAAGAAAAAAATCGCAGAACTCTTATAATTATGTCATACGTGTATATAAAATGTTTCCTTAAGCGATAAAGTCAACCCAATTATCACGTAACTGATCCTTATGTAACACATGTGCAAGTAGCATTGTCGAATATATTTATCCAATTTTATGATAGGCCGTAAAAATTGTATTTGAATACTCTAATGGTCTGTTCCGAAAGCTGTAAAAAACTCTGACTACTGTGGAATCTTGATTTAATGCGTTTTCAACACACGCTTAGAGATTTCTTAAAGAATTTTCTGTTAGTGCTTTGTTAACTATATTCTCTGGTCAAGATCGACTTAAACTGTTTCCAACAGGAGTGAGTGTGGTATGCAAACAATCCTAAAGACTAACGCAAAAGACTTTATCCAAAACCTAAACTATATTTTCAAAATCTTTTTTTTTTCATTTATACATAATGATGACAAATGACTTACAGTATACAGAAATGAGCGAACACTCTTGACAGAGAGCAAATAAGTAGCATCAGACGCCAGACAACACTACGTCGCTCGACAAACAGACGTACAACAAGAAAAGATCATAAACAAGAAGAGAGGAAATGAGAACAACGAACTGAATGGAAAAAAAGATGGGAAAACTATACATGATTAGATGAAAGATAGAGATTATTTGTTCCAATTTCATTGTTGAGCAAAGATGAATAGGTTAGAACAACATTATTTTGCAAATTGTGTTATTATGGATGTGCGTCTATAGAAACTTGTTTTTTTCCCCGACAAACAAAAACAGCAGCCAGTGGAAGATATGAGTTTGGGAGTGTATATGTGTATTTATTAGTTAATTTAACGATATAATGTTTAACACAAGAAATAAGCAATTAACACAATTATTTGTCTTTAAACTCGCTCATTATGTCTTTGAGTTTGCAAAAAATTTGTTTATGATCTTAGTTCAATTTTGTACTGTAATTTTAAAACTTGTTGCATTTGAGGAGTAAAAATAATTCGTTCCATTTTATACTGTAAGTACTCAATCCTTTTCCAGTCACGCCCCGGTAAAATCTCGGATAGTTTTGTATGGACTTGTCTATCACCACATGTGACGATTATCATTTTCCTAAATCACATTTATATTTATTTTGGTTATTGTCCATTTTCAATAATTAAACCAATATTTTGATTTAAATTGGTAAATTTCTAAAATATTACTGAATTTATGGATACAAATTTTCTTAATTTAGAAAAATTTTATAGCTAACGTAATTGGGAAAATTTTAGCAAAAAGAAATTTTTTCACGAAAAATGCTCAAAAAAACATGCTTACGTCATCAGACGTGTCTGACTAACGAATTTCCAACATTTTCACCAAATTTCGTAAAAATAGGACATTTCATTCGAGAGTCATCGTGCGAAAACACACACACACACACACACACATATATATATATATATATATATATATATATATATATATATATATATATATATATATATATAAAATTCAGTTAAAAACTCAATTAAATTGTAGCAAATCGAATATACACACACCGGCATAATTAGAGGAACATAAAAAAATATAAAACCTATTTATTAAACAAAATTGGCGTTTTTTTTTTCATTTTTACTTAAAATAATACTGAAGTAACGAATCAATTGACTTTCCATCGAATTGTTTTTATTTATTATTAATACAGTTCTTTTTAAGAGATCTGTCACTTTCGAATTCAAATGCCGTTTCTTCTCAATGTGGTCGAGCTTCAAACTGCTGTAATTGAAGAATAGCAAAGACTGTCCCAGGAAATTATAGATAACACCATGCTGAGTATAGAAAAACGAATGCAACCTTTGATGAGAACACGGGAGGAACCCGGCGGGATTAAAAAGCTGTGTTTCATTTTCTATTTGTTAAATAATCTTTAACTTAAATTATTCTTAGACGACATAAGATTCCAAAAATTTGCCATTTTATATGGTTAGTTGCTTTTGCTAACGAAAATAAAGGCATATCGACTTGTTAACATGCAATTTTAAGTGAATAATTAAATAAGATTAATAGTTTCTTAAAATTAAATGGTTTGTTTGATTTTTAGAGATATTTTGTATGTTTCGCTAATTATGCCGGTGTGTGTACTAGCAATTTCATAGATTCTTGATGCAGAATTAGATCCGGTTTCCACAGAAGAGCACACCTTAACAGCAATAATTAACACTTGAAAATTTAACTTTGTAAAAATCCATATTACGATTTATGAGAATAATTTTACTTTGTCATTTTTCACTAGACTAAATTTTTCTGTAACAAGCCAGCTTTCGAGTTGTTAACTCATCCTGAGGATATCTGAGGTTGAGTTAACTACTAGAAAGCTGGCTTATTACAGAAAAATTTAGTTAGGTAAAAAGTGATAAAGTAAAATTATTCTTATACATAATTAATACCTACAGGTGAAATATTTTAAACGAATATTTCAAACGTTACTAAGTTTTCTTGTCATTCCGCAAGTTCGACAATTTTATTATCTATTTATTTATGAATAATTATTACCAAATTCCCTACTATAGGCCAAATAGACTACAAGCTTAGGAGGATTCGGAAAGAAAAGCTTTATAATTTTTAGTACTTGAGGGTAGTTAAAATTTTATTTCTGACGAATAAGTTTTTTAAGAACAAAAATTATTCCTTATATCTGAAACGTTAAAATTTTCACAAATGTCGTGTACTTATTGAATTGTATTTTAATAGGCTTTCTTTTGACATACTAGTCAATGTCCTTGAAAAAAGTGTTTTCCCACTTTTCAAGTTACCCTTTATCCTTAATTTAAAGTTAGTCCTCGGAACTAACATTCAGCTTTTTATACTTTTCGACTCTAATTGAAGCATCATATTCCATTTCTATGTTAAATTGTAAACAGTTATCACAAAAGTGATTCCATACGTGTTCCATTTTGCCAGTTTTAGTACGGAGCACTAGTAACAGTAATATTTTATTAATTATAATTTTCTGCCGTTACTTGCCGAGAAAAATGAAAAAAATTACTTCATGAAAAACTTATGTCTGGTTAATGGAAAACATACATGTATACGTGAAGATGTCGGCCCCGAAAATTATGATGATTGTACAGTACGTATGTAATTTATGACGTAGCTGAATAAATAATCTTTATTCAGCAAACACGAAAGGCCCGACGAACAGTCGTCCGTCAGTAGTCAGTGTTCCTTATTGTTTTATTTCCTCGATTTTTCTTTACACACAAAAAAAGAAAAGTTTCGTTTATTTTTCATGTTCTCACTTTAATCAAGAACATTGTGTATTTACCTTTCTCACTCTATGTCGGCAAACGAAGAAAATTTTCATTAACGAAACAAATTTCTCTTAAATTTACTTTTTGTTTTTTATCTCTTTTACTTGTATTTATTTATGTATATTTCGTTCTCATTTACTCACAGTTGACTACTGTCGGTTTGTTTGGTAATGTAGCAGTCAAACTTGCCAGCTCAAAGATTTTTTTTTCTTTTGATTACAGTTTCTGTGATTTTTCTTTTTTTTTCGTGAGTCGTTTTTTCTACTTAGTGGATAAAATGTATGAGCCGAGCCGTTGCCGTAATCCGTAAATATCTGTATCCACGCTCTTCTTTTCACTTAATTATATTTAACATATGAGTGAGAAAGTTAAACGACAAATGATACGGTCTGGGAAATGTTTCATCGTGTACATTCCAACATGTATATATCAAAAAGTTGTGAAAATTAATTCTCAAGATAGACGTGGATATGGTGAGGGGAATAAAGAAAGTTACTTATTGCTGTACGCTGCGACTGGGTGAAAATGTGAAAATGATGGGAAATTAAAATTGTTTCATTCTTAAATTACTTTTTTTTTGTCTCGCGTGCTCTGCTAACGATTGCCAGCTAGTTGTTTGGTTAGTGCAAATAGAAATGGAAGAAAAGACTTGCTTAGTTAACATTTTATTTTTCTTAAGTAGCTTAATTTACTTTTATTTTATTTTTACATTGTATCGTGCTAATTTCTATAATTTCATATTTTTTATTTGATAAAGCAATTTTTTTTTTACTTTTTGAACAAACTGTTCTAAATATTTTTCTTCATAACTTTATTAAAATATCTGCCTAAGTATACAGTGATTGTTCTATTACAGTCCTATCATCCAGTAAAAGGAAACTTATGCCCGCATCACATTAGTGATGTCGAGCCGAGAAGCAGTTAGTCGATTAATCGACTAAAATTGTTTTTCAGATAAAATTAGTCATTAGTCGAAAATACTGAGCACAGAGTAGTCGACTAATCGACTAAATTCTTAGTCAGATTCATTTATAAGATAACCTATGTAACTCTTTGAAAAATGACGTATTCTTTTGAATTTAATTATGAACTTTTAATATTTTTCTTCTCAGAAAAAGATATGAAATATCACAATACTAGCCGTTACCCACGCGATAGGATTTACCATCGGCAACATCTCAAGATGCCACCCCGTGTTAAAGATTTATTAAATAAGGTATTATTTATTTTAATAGCCATAGTAACATATTTTTATACATATATCTCTAACTTCAAAAATGACGAATTTCCATACAAATTTTCATCCGCTTTTTAACCCACTTAGGGGACGAATTTTCAAAAATCCTTTCTTAGTGCTCATCTACGTTATATAGGGAACTCCTATGCAAAATTTCATTCTTCTAAACCCAACAGTTTAGGCTGTGCGTTGTCTGTCAGTCAGTCAGTCAGTTAGTGTTAAAGTTTTATTAAGTAGATATTGATCGTCACATAAAAGTGAAAAATCATACAAATGGATAATTTTTTAGTTTCCGGTTTTTGAAGTCCAATAAATAATATTGAAAACTTGTTAAATTAGTCGTTTTTAGTCATTTAAAAAAAAATTAATCATTTTAATCACTTAATGGAAGGTAAAGTAATCGACTAAAATATAACTAAATGTAAAAAAAATTCGTCGACTAAACTGACTAAGCGATTAATCATCCGACATCACTACATCACACGATGCAAGATTGTCCACTACATAGAACTAGTGCGGTGATTCTAACTGCAATCACTGTCGGTTCTGTTAGGTGTACAACTGTGTGCACTTGCTAGGTTTTGAAGATGGAATCTACCCTATTCCCGTGCTTGTTTCTCTGCGATATTTAAACATTAACAAATAAGAAAGTCGTATTTTTCACGTAGGCACCCGTTTACCACTGCCACTAATGATAGACCAGAGTGATGGTAAACCCACTGAAACCATCATATCTACAAACTCATGTTAATAACACCAGCAACATACATCGAATGCAACCAACATTACAGAGGAGCCATCACAGTATCCAACACAGCAGCTTGCCATAGAATCCAGCAGTGAAATCAAACAGCCAATCTAGCAAGGTAACAAGCCTTGTGTGGCGCGGAATTGAAAGCTTAAACTTAAAAATTCTCATAATTATTTCCAAAACAATACTTGCATGAAAAATACACCTGCGTGATGAAATAACAAATTGTATGAAATAGCAACAAAAATATACAAACCTATGTGTATCTACAGTTGTAAGAAATTTCATAATATATTTGAAATGACAATCAACAAGACGTGTTTTTAGCATTTCCCGTATATTTACAAAAGTTTATCTTGCATCGTGTGCCACTAGATACTACGTTAAAGGTATTTTCTCTTTTTACAAACGTTTGTTTCCTAAATACAAAATATTTATATTTATTTCATTCCTTATAATCGTTTTCAACATTGTTCTTTGTTTATTTCCACCTTTATACCATCGTTTTGATAACGAAATGAATATTGACGTTCTATGTTACGTTTTCGTGTAAACTTTACAATTTCGTTGCAGCATTATTATAAATAAGTTATAGAAAATGTAAATAAAAATTATAATATTTAAATAACAGTAAACCATTTAATAATTTCAAATTATTCATTTGAATTTCGCAAATAATAAAATACACATAATGTATAAAAATGTACTCGATAGTATTATTGTCATAGCTAATTTAAAAGATAACTTTTTTCTATATAATCAATAATAGTCTCTGCGGATATTGAAGACTCGCGGATTTCCTTTATAAGTTGCTGCATTTGATAGTTGACAATATTTTTGACCACGCTAAATCTTTGTGGTTCCGACTGCACAAGGTACGACTGGTTCGTGTACTTATCAAAAAAGTTTTAGAAACAAAGCTTTAATCTGTCTTTAGATGTTTTGTTGTTTCACATTTCCGTTTTCGTATATCATTTTTAATGATGTACGTATTTCCTTTTTTGCAGCCAACGAGTTGCTATATTTGACATTGTTTAATTTGAATGGTTTTGATCGAAACTAAAAGGTTTTTAGTTTCTTTTGTTTATGAAAAAATTTTTTAAATTTTTTCATTTTATATTTTTATTTTTATTTTTATTGATTTTTATATTCTTGTCTTGAAAATGGTGTTTTGAGACACTGAAACCGGTCGACATGTTGAAGATTGGTTAAAAAATTCTGTTTGGTTTTTGCTAGTCTTAATATTGAGGTTTATCGACAAATAAAGTCAAATAATGAAATTACAATTTGTTTATTAAAGCTTTAATGCACCAATGCCTACATTTTATACGGCTTATTAAAAGACATTTAGGAACTATTTGTTAAAACATACTTGCACTAACGTTCAGTACTAATTCGGTACTAACTGCTCCAGGGGGAGTGACGATTGATCCTCAACGTTTTTTAAATTTTCCTTCGACCAAACAAATTTCTTGAGATCTCTCCAACATCCACTGGTCTAAATAATATACAACTACAAGCATACATTACATTATATAATAATTGAAGCCGGGCTTTTTTACTTCACTTCAGACACCGATCTTAAGCAAAGAGCTTAAAACAATTCATTATGAATTTATGAAAAGACTAGCCTATTTCATTAAAGAAACTTTCTTTTAAATGAAATTATTGTACATTTTTTATACAACCTTCCAGTGAAGAAAAGAAGGAAAGAAAACACAGCAAACAATTAATTACAAACTTCTTTCGATGTTTTATTTTTTAGGTTAGACATACCAAAGTTATGCATTTTTGACAGGCAGATAGGCAGAAACCGCTAATTTTCCTAAAGGTTTCATTTTTCCATTTTTCATATACTTAGAATTCATAATATCTGAAAAAATCATTAAAAGTTAGTTAAAATTAAATTAAAAATTTTGCTCTTTTATACAGCATATGCTATGAAACTATAGAAATGAAGTTATATACAAAATGTAATTATCTAAAATATTCTGTTCTTTTCCACAATTATAATTAGAAAATAGTTTTCAGTAAGTATAAACTTTATAAAACTGTATGTTATGTTTTATAACTAGAAACACTAGTATACAATATACATATAGACTAAACAATACACATTTATAACAAACATATGATACATTATTAAATGGAAAATATAAAACAGAAAAATATAGTAACAGACAAAATTATATTAACACTCGGTAGTGATTTGCTAAAAGTAAATTGGTTTAGAAATTTTAAAACTGATCAGCAATTCCGAAGCCTCTTTTCCGCCGTATCAAATTAACGCTCGTCCACTGTTCGATATTCGTATCAGATAAGAATATGGTTAGAATATTTTTGCCAGTACATAACTTTTTTTGAATGTCACTGTACCGTGACTTATGTTAAAAGTATAAATTACTGATTTAGTTGAGACCACATTTATTTGTGAGATACATTTGTGTACCATATCTATTCACACCCACCTTGTGTCTCAGAATAATTTCGTCTAATTTACACTACAAAGAGTTATTTAAAGTAAAAAAGCTGACGGTATATGAATAGTTTAAATTATTTTTCTTGTTTTTCCGTAGCATCTACTCTAAAATATTTTAACCAGGATGGAAAATGGTTTTACTGAACATATTTAAAATTGAAAATGGAAAATAGTTATTTAAAATAGATTATAAAATGCAAAATGCACTTTTTTACTTTAAATTTATTATCAGGTATTTATATTAATTTAAAAAAAACGTTAAGAAAATATCAAACGTACTGAAATGAAATAAAGGCAGTGTTTTGAGAAAATTTTGTAAAGTTTTCATGATATGAAAACGAAACCTAACTCTTTAAATATTGTTACTTAAAAATATTGTAAAATTTAATTCGGCCTTGACATATTCAAACCTTGACTACGCTACGACTGCAACTTCTAAATAAAACTATAAAAATCATATACTCGAAATACAAAAATATTTCGTATCGACGCGACGTGTCTTAAAGATAGTAGTACACAATTTGCGTCAGAAAAGTTTGACTTAAGAGAACTGCAACTCTAGTAGACGTTGCAACTCGAGTTATAAAAAATTTGAGTCAATTAAATCAACTTATATTTAACTTATAATTTGTTAGACTTCGAGTCGTTCAGTTCAAGTTCTATAATTAGTATTGTATACACATAAATTTGAGTATACATGCATTTTCATTTTAAATGTAAAATGGATTCAAATCTCAATTTTAAATACAAAATGGAAAATGGTTTGACCGAACTTATTTCAAATAGAAAATGCAAAATGTCATTTTGTATTTTAAATACACATTTAAAATGAAATAATTTTAAACAGTTCCCAGCCCGAATAGCCAGAGATATAAAAACAATCATTTTAAGGGAATTTCTGGCGACTTTCTCTTTTTTTTTTTTTTTGCTCGCCGGTCATTGAAATGCAGCCCAAGTGAAAAAACTTGAGCATCAAAACTATCGACAGTCGGGAATATCGATAGTTCTCCATCACAATTATTGAGTTTTTTTCATGGATATAAAAAAAATTTCTTTCTTGGAAATTAAACATCGATTTTATGAACTAGCAAATTTCTTGTGGCTAAATAATTGAATGAAAATAATTTTACTAGATTATTATTTAATATTTGTTGTTATATGTATGTATTGAACTATAAATCATATCCATGATTCGGTGTTTTTCGGAACGGCGGAAATTTTTTTTCTATTTTTAGTCAGAAAAAAATACTTTGAATTTTAAAACTAACGATAATTGCTAATCAATTTGGGAGTCAGCCTGATCTCAATTTGGTCTTCTACTTGACATAATATTTTAATCATACCTTCAACTTTTACACTTTTTATATAGTTTTTAAACTTTTTAATATTGTAAAAAAAGATTTGATGATCGCACTCTGGGACACCCGGTAAAATTCCGACATGTACCATTGATTATGATACCACAGACTCATTCAAATATAAAATCCCATGAACAAAATCCTATTAAAATTAATTTCCATTTAAGGCTTTAACGCCTAATATTTATCCAATGATATAATTTTATTAGCAACAGATACATACATGATATTATGCCGGTACCTATGTATTTGTATTATGACTAACTACTGGTGAAGAGGATAATCATATTATACCGCTCACGGTGAACACCATCGTACAAAAACCTTTTAATTAATATTTTAAATCAAACGTTTTGATCTTTTAATCTCAATTCATGTGTTTGTATATATTCATACACTTATCTACATACAAAGACTAGAGACTAATATACATATATATATATATATATATATATATATATATATATATATATATATATATATATATATATATATATATATATATATATATATGATAAATATAAATTATCGTGGCTGAAGTAATGCTTACTGGAGGTTATTGCAATACTAAAGGGGTATTTTCTGCGCATAAGGGGAAATATTTTTGATGTGGAAGGGTAGTAGGTAGCTATTTTAGAAATCTATTGAAAATCTTTAAAATTCACTAATCGACAATATTGTATTGTATAGTCCTTTAAGGAAAATTCAACAAAAGATTTCACCATTTCTCAACTTCCAGTACCATCACTCTCTCCTACAGCTATCCATATTTTTTCTATACTCCATAAAACGTATTCCATAATTCCATAAAACGTATGTAATTCCATAAAACGTATGCTCCATTCAAAATTAAAACCACCAACACCTACTAAAATGAAAAACAATGTGGTCTACAAAGTACATTGTCAATGCTGCCCAAGTTTGTACGTGGGTCAAACGTCGAGACCACTAGAAAATTAAATAAAAGTAATTTTAAATTAAATAAATAATTTTAAGAAATTTTATAATAATAGCAACATTACAAAGGTACATTTTATGATTGCATTAGGTAGTTCAATAAAATAGAATATATTTCATTTAGGTATTTATAAATAGGATTTTTTTAATGGTGTGGTAATGAATTATACCAATTTATTTTATTCGTTAAATTGTCTTACCGTATTACGCTTTAGTTTTCAAATTTTTTATTTTTTTAATAAATTGTGTTTTCTACAACTCAAATTTCTTGCCTAAAAGCAATTTAACGAGAAGAACTGTCAACTAACAATAACGCGACAGGCAACAAATTTTCATTAGGCAAACCAAAATTTATTCGAAAAAATTCGAACCTCTCAGGTAATAATAAGTGATAATAAAGTTTTACTTTATTGAGAAGAAACTGCAAAATTTTGAAAGAAAAAGAGTGGTATTCGTTTTATTTTCAAAATACGTACGTAAAAAATGAACAATACATTATATTCCTTACATCTCACCCCGTTACCTGCCTCAAATAAAATGCGTATAGACTAGCTTTACGCTTTGTCTAGCACTATAATATAATAGTATTCATTGGTGTGTGGATATAATCCATCCCGTTAGTAACATTCTAATATTTTACAAACAAACAAATTCTAATGGTTTTAAACAATTTCGGAATACATATAAAACAGATCATCAATAAATAAAGTCAATAATATATCCAACCTGTATCGATTTGGGAAACAGATAGCACCGATAGCTGTCAGTATCTGCTGAACGCTGTGTAAAATACTTATAATGAAAATTAAATTAACTTCAATACATTTCTTATATTACATTTTGAGAATAATTATCACTTCTTTTAATCAAATTGCTTTTAATTATTAGGTACTTTGCATACATCCATATATACGTATATGGCATATACGTAAAATACGTAGGTCAGACATTTTACTACCGAACTAATACAAAAGGCAAATGTCTCACTTAGAAAGAGGAAAATATCGATATCCTAATTGTTTATTTTGTTAGGTTTGAATGGGTTTGAAACATGAAAAATTATGGTACATATCAAATATAGTATATTTTATGTTGTAGCGAACCGGAATATAACGATCTATAGAAAATAAGCCCGTTTTTTGTTCCATAAGATGCCATGATAGCAAATGCTCGAATAACAAACTTTATTATTATTGCTCGCACGAAATTATTACTATGTTGAAAATCAAAACATATAAAAGTAGAATATGAATCTCAAGCTGGCAGCTCCAGCTAATTAATCGTGTAATTGCTGCTTCTCTAAAATTCAAAGTTATTCATGAAGAGAATGTTGAAAGGATCAGCTCTGAATTTTTTTATAATTTTTGGGGTGGTTTTGGAAGAGGTTAGAGGCCCAGAGTTGTAAAAAGGGCCTCCGCTGGCTCTCTTTTTTTTTATAATTAATCGTGTAATTGTTGCTTCTCTGAAATTCAAAGTTATTTACGTAGAGAATGTCGAGAAGATCATCTCTGATTTTTTTTTATAATTTTTGGGGTAGTTTTGGTGGAGCTTAGAAGCCAAAAACTGTTTATAGGCTCTTTTAAACAGTTCTTGGCTTCTAAACTCCACCAAAACCACCCCAAAAATTATAAAAAAATTCAGAGCTGATCCTTTCAACATTGTCTTCATGAATAACTTTGAATTTTAAAGACAATTACACGATTAATTAGCTGTCGGAGCTGCCAGCTTGAGATTCATTAAAATAATTATGTTTCAATTAAACATAAGCTACAACAGTAAGATTAAAAATATCTTAATCCGTTTCCATGGTCCCACCAGACTCGTTATAACCAGAGTCTACTGTAATTTTAACGAAAAAAGGTTACTAAGTTAATTTTATTTAACAAAATTCTTTTCACTATACGTTACAATATAGAGCAATTTTTCTCAAACTTTTTGGTTGGCCATCCCCCTTTGCACTTAGAAATTTTAAAGGACGCTGGAAATATGTAGAAATGCGTAGGAAATGTGTAGAAAATGGGTAGGTATGTAATCAATAATCAGTTGTTTTTGCCCCCCCCCCCTCAGATAGTCTTCACGACCCGCACTTTGGGAATTCTGATATAGACATCTTTATATTATTTACAGTTCATTACAAGAGCTTGTATACAGTTAACATGAAAGATCTCTTTAAACTAGAATATTTTCAGTCAACAGCTTATCTACCTATGTACTAAATATTATTGGGTGAAATACTATAGAATTTTGCTTGTGATGCTATGATTTTATTAGAAAGTAGCTGTACCCGTGGCGTCGTTCGTGCGATGCATTATTATAAACTCAATGAGAAGTATATAAGTGTAATAATTCTACAGAACTTGCACAGAAAAATAATTTTTGTGTAATGCATGCACATGCTCAAAATGGTTTTTCCATTTCCCCGTAGGAATGAGACACTCTCTCGGAGTAAAAACTCTCTTGGATGTTGACCCTGGTAATAGGTTATTACCACAACAAATTTCATGAAAATCCGTTCAATAGTTTTTGCGTAATGTGTGCACATGCTCAAAATGATTTTTCTATTTTCCCGTGGGAATGAGACATTTCCTGGGAATAAAAAGTATCCTAGATATTGACCCCGATAATAAGTTATCATCACACCAAATTTCATTAAAATCGGTCCAATAGTTTTTGCGTGATACGTGAACAGACAGACAGACAGACAAAAGTTTTAAAAATCACTGTTTTGATATCTACATCGGTAACTATTTACAGTACCAGTACAATTTTCAAAAAATATTCCATGTACAGAAATGGCCTCGTTACAGTTTTATTATATGTATAGATGAATGCATAGTGGCAATAGTGGTTAACGTAATACACACGTAAGGCTCCTCCACAGACCTGTTAGAGATGTAGTTATTAAACACTACACCAGTGTTTGTAGTCAGTTTCTTTTGGTTTAGCACGGCAGTATACTGTTGTTACTTCGCTTTTGGTTCATTATTTATTTTTTATTTACATCCAATTTCCATTAATTAATTTTAATGATATAAATTAAGCTTTTAAATGATTGGTTTTAATTACACGATATTCAACACTTCTTCAAGTGCAAGTACAACGAGCGGATAGGTACATATATTGGCACGATGTGGTGTGTTGTGTGTATAATGAACGACTCGTTGTTAACTAATTTAATTACTTTTTTATCTGTAATTATTATTAATATTATTAAATTCATTACCGGATCGAAGTATGTACTACAATTCATTGATTTTAATTACTGCAGTCTGTACTGCATCTCTAATTGTCTGATCAGTATAATTAAAAAAATTTAAAAAAAAAAAAAAAAAACGGTAATTTAGAACTGCAAAGAATTAATTAAAAACATAAATTTTATCACACTTCATTTTATTTTAATAGATTTATTCGAGGAAATTATTAAGGGAAAATCTGAGTTAGACAATCAAAGAATTTAATCATTTTGAAATTTTGAAAATTATTTCAACACCAGTGCACTTTAATAAATACTAAAGTGGGATTTAAACATATTATAATATTTGAAGTTTTTTAGCCATATGTAATAAGTAATCGGGATGTATCAGGAACTAATCACTAGTTGATGAACATTCTAAATTACGTAATTCTTGTTTAAAATAAGAAATTTCTTTTCAATTTATTATATTCTCTAACGTCTAACCGATGAACACAAAATGTGACTTTTAATCTTGTTGTTGCATTAACAAGTTTATTAAATAATTGTATTGAGTTAGACTGTGTGCTACATTAGACATAATAAGAAACATTTTTTCTTAAAGACTTACACACAATATTCTCTTAAAGACTTACAGCAAAATTGATCTCTCTTAAACCCGTATTTTTAAACCGTGTTGTAACGTAGATTATTAAACATTTTTCAAAAATTGTTGTTGATTATAGATTCTGGTCTAGGAAGCGATAACTTCGACTCTTTTTAGGGTTTAATAAAATTTAAAAAAATTTACCATCCAATTTTTATCAAATGGATTAATAGACCAATCTGTTTATTGATATTTTAAAAACCTACAAAAATTTCACAATATGCATAGCTTCTACCATAAAACAACATGTACCGAAAGCACACGACAAATTTGAAGCCGATTAAGTAACTGGAACTTGAGATATCAGGTCGACCAGCATGAAAAAAGTAGTTTTGAAAAGAATTCATTTAAAGTAGTAAAATACTTGATACCTGAACTTTCCGTATTAAAATGGCTATATAACTTTACAAAATTTTTAAATTTTCTTTTAGGGGCACATTTTTAAAAAGACACATTATATAGGTACTTTTAGAAAATGTATAACAGAAAGTCAGTTTTTCAAGGTTGCTTATATTTTTAACAAGAGTTTTTGTCTTAATTTTGCCCATTTAAGTGTTGTATTATTTTTGCAGTTTATCTCATTTTTGCAATAAAAATGTAAGACCGCGACCAACACCGCAATACCAAGACTGGTTTTACCCATCACTAATAATAATAATGTTAATTTTTCCGATCAGTGTGTTTTCAATAATTGCCTACAATTACCTATCGGTATATATAATTGAAATTCTAACTTCAAAAACAAATTAACTATCAACAAAAGATGATTAAAATTATTCAAAGCATTACCGCATTAACCTCATTCAAATATTTTGATAAAGTTAAACATAGATAAAATGAAATGAAACTTTCGCACTGGCAAACATTGTAATATTTTGACTAAATTTGTATTTTAAATTTAGTTTTGAACAAACATTCAATAAAATTTCATAAATAAAATTTAAATGAAATTTATAATCCATATCAATTATCTTTAATATATTTTGGTGTTTATTTTCAGAAACTAATTTTAATATTCAAGTGGGTGGGCCTTCCTCTTCTAGTTTCTGCCTTCGTGCCTGGCATGCCTAATATATACGATTTATATTCATATCAATTTTAATATTGATTTTAATACCAATACCTAACCTAATTTTATAATAATTTATAAGTTATTTATAAAACAATAAATTTATTCGTATGTGTATATTTTGTAAGTCAACATAGATTGTATCAAATTAAAAAAGTCTTATTTACTTGGAAGAAAAAAGGAAAAAATTGTGGATCAATTTTTTTTTTTTTTTATTTACCCATTTTCAAACTTAAATTACCGATTTTTTTTCAAGTTGTCAGCTTGAAATTAAAAGTACAGTTTCAGTTTCAAGCATTTTTGTTATTTGTAATGTTTTTTTTTCGGGGGGGGGGGGGGGGGGCTTAAAGTACCTGAACACTAGTTTCCGGCCACCGACTTTAAGGAACAATTTAGGTGGGTTTTAATATACTTTATAATTTTTTTTGTAATGCTATTTGGCAGATGTATTTCCAATTTTTGTGAAGTTACGACAAAATCTTCATTTAAGAAAGTCTAAACGATAACGGAAAAATTATTGTTATAAATTATTCATATAAAATTGGTAAGTTATAAGTAGTAAGTGGTAGTTGGAACTCTTTAACGGAAAAAAATGCAATAGCGTGATAGGTATATAAATTATGCTACTTGTGCGTTTTACTTACTATTTATTACTTACCACTTCGATGTGACAGACCTATTAATCTTACTTTATTTCTAGATCGTTATTAAGTCGTTTGTTGACTGCTAAACAATAAATCATGTATTCAGGTATTACATAAAAAAGCGTGATAATTTCAATTTTTTTTCTGTTATAGATGTCTCTCGAGAATTTTGTACAATAAAATTAGTAAGACAACAGTATAAATTATGGAAAACATAAAAAATAGGTAGAGCAAAAATTTAAATCTATGCTACTGATGTTTTTCAAGTATTATATATCTAATTAACTTAACAAGGATGGTTAATTCTACGGAAAACAAATGAACAACAAAGTTAGGTATTGTACCATATTTACTCAGTCCATCTGCAGTGATTGTAAAATTTTATTTCACTACTTAACCCAAATCCAAACTCAAATTTCTAAACGGTAACAATCAAGTAAATACCGTGTTTGTGGGTTACTTGAGCCCAGATTTGCAAATCATCTGATAATTTCAAAAATTGAGCGTAACTGTTATACTTATTTGGGATAGGAAATTCAGTATATTAATCTATATATGACTACGGTTAGTTTATTATATAATATGGATCTTTTTCTTATGGCTCATAAATTTTATAGCTTTTTAGATTTTGGGCTCAAGTTAACCTCAAAATCGGGTTACTAGAGCCCAAACCTAAATTTCCAGGTGATTTTCATTTGAAAACAGTTTGAGACCATGTAGGATGTTGGTTATTAATTAAAACATTGTACAAACATATAAGGAATTTTACTTATTCAATACTCTTATCGCAGCATCCTGCATAACGTAGCGAATTTCCGTTTACAAAAATTAGTTTTTCTCGGAAACTAGTTGACATAGAATAATAGTTTAAAGACCATTTTTGTGTGATTTTTTCTCCTCGTTCCAACAGTGTAAACATTTTTGAATAAGGAGAAATTTTGGAAAAAAATTAATTTTTTTCATGAAAATTTCCAAAAATAACATGTTTGGGGCATCGGACGTGCCTGGTTAACGAACTTGTCCCACGGTTTAGGACTTTTAGGAATTTCTGCTATAGTCTTGTACCATTTTATACCAAAGTTATAATGGGCTCAAGTTACCCTAATTTTAAGGTTATTTTACTGATTTATCAAAACCTGTATTTAAAAAATTAACGGAATGGTTGGCAGATGAACATATCTGAATTTAGTTTAGTAATGAACAAAGTAATAAAATTATACACTTACCTTCCTTTGTAGACTACCACAATTACTTTTACAGTCAAAAGTTAGCAACGTAACAAAACATCAATTTCAAACAGAGAGTAAACAACACATGCCTCACCTCTAGTGTCAGTTTTCAGAACTACCTAAACTTAAACACCGTAAACCTACTGCTGTTACCTATTAACTAAACATCTAACTTACTTCTACTACTGACTAATATAAGCACAAAACAGAAAATAATTTTTTTTCCGTTTTGGACTCAAGTTACACCACAGGGTTCAAGTAACCCGCAATTACGGTATTGTTTTTGTATAAAAAAAAAAAATTAATAGGAGTTTCGTCTGCTTGTCGCACTTTTGGTCTTTTGTTACCTATACCAAACACCACAGTATAATTGTAATTTTATAACCACTACGAGCAATGATACGAGCGATTATCCGAGTCGTATCGATACTATATTCTCACGTGAAATAGACTAGCCAGTACCTACGTGAAAATCATACATTAAAAGATTTTTCTTTAATAAATACAACATAGTTATATATTGTATACAATACACGTCTATATTATGTACATTACCTATGTTGTAAATATTTATATTGTACAAATAAACCTCAAAAATATCAAACATACAAATGCAGTGAAATGATTCGGTAAATGTTTTAGCTTTGTACACTTTCATGTTATTATTAAAAATGTTTAATATGCCGCTATTTATATGTACAATGTACAAATGTATTAGTTGTACTGTGGTCATACACATCTACAGTAGCACACTAATAATATATTGATTTATACATATGTGATAAATTGTATATATATTTGCAACCACATTTAAATGTAATATTAATAGATACTGGTGTTTCTGTTTCATTAATTCAAATAAACAATGCGAAACATTTTAATTTGAAATTCGCAAAATTTTGCAATTTTATTTAAAAACTAAAAATAAAATATATGTAGTTTTTTTTTTAATAAATATGTGTAGGTATTCGTTAGCGGATACATAAATTAAATTTAAAAAAAAAATTCAGTAGTGTCCATAGAGCACTAGAGATAAAATACATATTTCTATACTACTGGAACCAGTGTAACCACTTGAGATAGAAAATATGTTGTATACGTGCACGGTGTTTACTTTGTATTTGTGCGGTAAACTCTGTTAGTGTGAGTGGTGATAGCCGTCACGTGACCTTTGGTTCGCATACATGTGTGTGATGTGTGTGATACCACAACGCTACTTGTGCCGGTTCAACAATCAAATTTATTGTTGTTTGACTGACTTACACTGAGCGACGGGTACTGAGCAACTGACACTAAGCAACCTAAAATGCACATGCTTGCACATAAGTGATTGCAGAAAAGAGACAGTTATATTCGTTCTATTTGTTCTGTGGTAGTGTCTATTTATTTATTTGATCGACTGTAATAACAAATATAAATCTTTTATGTGAAGTTCATTCAAGAAATCATACACAACCACCATATTTTTATCATTTCGTTTGATTGAAGATGCATAACTACCACCGATGGCTCTACTGTTGCATGTTTACTATAGGTAAATTTTGAAGATAAGCTCTTATAAGCAACTTGCAATAATCTAGCACTAACATCTCTTAGTGACATTTTAATGTAATATCTTATTGATGATATTGCATGATTATTTTCTTAAGAAAGGGAGAGGGGGTCCAGTTAATCCATGGACTACAATATCGTTTACTAAAAATTAGTTTTATAAAGCCAAGTAGTATTATGAATGTCATCCTTTTGATTTTAATGAGCTTTGATATGGTATAAGTACAGTACGTTCGTAATATTTTGAAGTGTCAATGACCTGAAAATTATCATATCTACTGTATTTCATTTTTTGACGTTGGTACTACTTTCGAAGTGGTAAATAAATATATGTAGCTGTACCTATTTCATGAAAAAAATGAAAAAAAAAAATGTATGTTATATTTCAGTGTAGCGGCAAAGCTCACTTGGTTTATTTTTAAAGGTCATTGACACTTCAAAATATTACGAACGTACTGTAGATAAGATGCGTAGCTCCCATAAATAATTATTAGCGTATCTTCTGTTATGATGAGCTTTGGTGTAGCATAAGTAGATAGGCTAAAAAATATGTTGCATTTTTTTGAGCGGTGTAAGTATACTAGAAGTTTACCAAAAAATTAATTTTTTTTATAGTTATTTTTAAGCACTTTTTTCTGCGGTTAATACATACCATATACTCAATATATTATTTATTAATCAAAATGCACCCCTTCGATTTTGATCAAATTTAATGTGCTGTAAGTACATAAGGTAAACAATATTCTGTAATTTTTTAAAGGTGTAAGTATACTAAAACCACACTAATTGGTTTATTTTCCTAGGTATTATAGTCTTTGAGAAAATCGAGTTTGAAATATTACAGCACTCACAGATATTTTGGTTAATATCTCAAGGACAAATCAAGGTTAAGGGTCAATGACCCGATATTTGGTAATCACTTGGGGTACCAATGTTCCTACATATATTATTAGAGACATCGGATATGGGGGCCATTTCACTATGCTTATCTTGCTATACTCTTTTTCTTTGTGTCCTAAATTAGTATTGTCTAATGAAATACATTAAACTTCCAATGAAATTTATTTTTTTAAATATACTCATTGATTTTTAATTTATTCTTTGTGTGTAATAAGAATATATTTTTCATTTTATAAATGAAAATTTGAAAAATTCGATCTCTTAAAAAAAGCGATTCATTTATAATGAAATTGAATAATAATTAAATTAGACTTCCTTTATTTTTTGTGTCATTTATCGTGCATTTAATGTTTCTGTATACGTACCGTCGTTTATGAATTGGGTGTACGCTTTGTGATGGCGCCACTTGTCAAGCTAAATAAATGGATGAATTTTTTTTTGTAATTTTGTCAACAGTTTTTTTTTAATTAAGATTTATTGAAAATTATTTTTATTAGAAAAATGTATTTTCTATTCTTATAAATTTTTTTAGAGCCTAGAGTACCTATAAAAAATCTTTTATTAGAACATGTGAAAAGAAATTTAATATAGGGAACGTTCTGAAGACAACTAACATATTGTTTATCCGAATTTCTACTTTCAGACTTCCTTTAGTGATTTAAGGCGTTACATCTACACTGAGAAAAAAATACAGTAATTTTTACTGAAATTTCTGGTAAAAAATTACTGAGCTCTCTGGTAATGCGGACATAAGTGACAGGCTAAGCAAAAAGTACGATAATTTATAGTAAAAATTTTAAATTACCCTATAGCTCAGTAAAAATTACCGTATTATTTATAAATAAGAGTTTTTTTTATTTATTAATAAATAATTGAATTAAAATAGTTTAAAAGGATATTGATAGAAGGGTAAGCATTAAAATCAAATTATTAATATACAAAAAAATTTTTTGTGGTTTTTTATTATTTGTGGAAAAAAATATATAAATTCTTAACAATAAGTACATTACAATAATTTGTATAAAAACATGTTTCAATTAACATATCAATACATATAAAAAACATACAAGAATTAAAATAAAAGCTAAACAAAAATTCATGAAACACAACATTTTTTTGTTTTAAATGGAAAGTCCAATAAATAATAATTTATTATAAAAAAAAAAAAAAAAAAAAAAAAAAAAACACTTTATAAACATCCAGTCACTATATTGGCTATTGAGCAACTGATCGAACCAACGGTTGCTGCGTCTGTAAGTGGTGTTTTGGTCTAACACGGGTGCTCTGGGTGGTTGCGTACTTGGTATGCAGTGATGTGTGAGACATGTGAAATACACAGCACAAGTGAAATACACAGAGACTCAGTAAAAATTATTCTATATCCAGTATAATTTTACAAAAAATTAAGTAAATTTTCCCGGTGTCCACTTGAAATTTTACTAGCCCATCGAATTTTACGCAGCTGTATAGGAAAAATTCTTAAGGTGTACAGGAAAAATTCTTAAGGTGTACAGGAAAAATTGTCAAATGAATCGTAAAAAATAATGTTTGAAACGCATTTTTTATATTTTTGCTTAATAATTTCCTACGGACTGGTCACTTAAGACTCGTTTACCGGAGGCAGCTCAGTAATTTTTACTGGAATTTTTTCTCTGTGTAGCCGACCAAATTTTGACTTCTGTTGGAAAATTGTTCTTGTGAGGACCAAAAAAGCGTCAAATAAAATTGTATTTATCATTATTTTAAAAATGACGGCATATTGAAAAATTTTTCCATTTTCCCGGTAAAAATTTGAGTGTAGTTCGTTTATAAGATTCGATTCAGTTTTCAGCTAATCATAAAGTAGTGGATCTTCGCTGGATGATATTTCTAAGATGTTGTCCGAATATTGTATTTAGATTTTACCCTAATTTTGAAGGGCGATTTCTACTCTCCAGATGTATTGTTAGCAAAGATTGTGAGTTTAGTGTTTTTCGATATATTTTACATGTAAGTATACCAAGTTTGGTGAAAATCGTGACACTTCTGTAATATTAATCGTGAGTACCTGTAATTTCAAAAATACCAAATTATTTTATCCAACAATTTTCTAGGTCGTATTAGGGTATAGTAGTCTGGTAACCCGCGCTGCTTTTCATGCCTATTTTAGGGGTATTATTTTTTGAGAAAGAACAAATAAAAAGCTTTGAATTTTTAATGTTTTTTTTTACATCTTAAGGTAAAAAAAATTTTTTTTTGAATAAATTAAATTTTGTTTATATTATTATTATCACTTAAAGTTGGCGCCTCAAAAAATAAAAAAGCACGTGGATGGCCCGGGTGATTTTGACTCTTGGGGACATCTAAAATCAATAATTCTTAATTTGACTTAATCTATAGATAATGTCATTCTGGTCAGAACTAGAATTATCAAATTTTATCGAAAAATAACAAAATGGCGAACTTCGAAAAAAAATCATTTTTTTGTCGCACAAAAAGGGTTGTAAAATGGAAAGTTATAGAGGTGAAAAAAATTAATTCTAGTCCCGACGAGAACCACAAGTGTGTCGAATAACCAGTTTAAGTTTCAGAGCAATCGATTGAATAGAAAAATAGTTATGAGCCGGGTCGACAGTAAAAACGCTGTTTTGAGATAAACACATTATTAAAGTTTTAGCAACAAATTTTCATAAATAACTCTTAATTACATCAATCGTCGATGCCCAACCTCTTGCAGCTGCCGGCTGACCTTCGGCGCGCACCTATGAGGCGCTTTCGAAAATTCGTTGTAACTCGGTTCCTATTTCGAATTTCGGTCTAAAATTTTCACAGTTTATTCTAAATATAATGTACTTTCGAATTAAGTGCAAAAAATTTTCGATTTTTTCAATCCAAGTTACCAGACTATTTCCTCAAGAAAATATTGCTCTAGGTCAGTGCTTCCTTCCCAAAGTGTGTACTGTGAAAATTTTTTTAAATATGGTGTCCGTGGAAATGATGATTTTATTTGTCTTACGTTGTCCTTTTTCAGTGGTATCTTTATTTTATGTGTGCGTGTGTGTGTGTCTGGGAAGGGGGCGAGGGAATCAGTTGAGCACTTGCGTCTTAGGTCAAGAGATTGCAAGTTGAAATTACTAAAAGGTGTTTTTTTTACACGCAAATTCTATTTTAGGTTGTGTTTCGGATCAATTTAAAAACTTAAAAGGTGCTCCCCGATCGAAAAAGTTTGGAAAACACTGTTCTATATAAACTACGATTTTTTTTTTATTTGAAAAAATTTTCAGTACAATATATTTCCTTATTTCAAGCACGCTGTTTTCTGAGTGTGTGGTGACTAGAGTTAGGAACCTGCATTAAATCACTTTTTTAATTCTCATAAATTATAAAAGAGGACCTACAGGAAAATTGTTTCTCGGAAATAACGTTGGTGCTTTTGAAAAGTGTAGGAAAAACATTAAAAAAAAAATAGAAGAGAAGAAAGTTATTATGAAGACAAAAGTACCAAGCATACACAAGGCTTTACACAGGTTGATATCACATTCATATTATATAGAAAAAAGTATTTCATGCATCTGAACTGATCTGAGGCAGATAAATACGCATGTATACAGTGTTTTTTTATCGCATGTGAGAATTACGTCATCATAATTTTGACATAAATACGTCGTGGTATATGGAAACTCGTAGATTACTGCTTCTTATCGAGCATTAATTAACACAGGTAGACCAGAGAACTTTGGCAGAGATAGGTGTAAAAATATAGAATAGGAGTAATCAAATATACATACACACAAGTAACTGCTGAAAAATACATAAATCATTATCATCGAAAAATAAAAATTGACATTTTCTTTTTGCAGTTGAATACCACACATATTTCGAAAAAATGCAAGAAACTGTATCCCCTAATTTTTGGTGTTATTTCTATTTATGATGGTGAAAATTGAATACATTGAACCATTCAGGCTGTACAAGAAAATTTATCGCCATTTTCATCCCTTCAAGTCCCATTATGGACCCGATCCTAATATTATCTATACAGGTGAATTGGTCTTTCTAAGGGTAGCATGTCGTCAATTTAAAGTTTTCCTCTAGCTCTTATACGTATAAATTTAGAGATATCTTAATAAATAAAATTTTAACCCCTAACTTTTGGTGGCTGGTTTCACTTCGTAAAAGTGGAGTGAATGGCCGATAAAAAAAATACAGATCCATTATTTTTGCCTATTCTACACACCAGCGCAGTTTTATTAAAATTGCGAATTTCATTCTGGATGCTTCTGCTTGTTAGTCTTACAGGCAACGAGAATTGAGGTTTAGTGAGGTTTCTTTGTAATCTTAATCAACAGATTTCTTGAGGATTTGTAATTTTAACTCTTCAAAATATTAGTTTTAGTTTTTAAGTGGTTACACTTAGTTTGTATGGGGTTGAAGTTGAGTAATAGGCTAAAATTCAGACATTCCATACGTTATAAACAGTAGTGTATTAACAGTACGCCAGTAATAGATACTTAAACGATTGTAAAATTTCCAAGTGTATAAAATGATGTTTAAAAAATCGTTAAAATCATCAGTGGTGTCTCTAGTGATTTTGTAGTGCAGCTGAATCGGACGACTAAGTTATTAAGGACGTTCGTGCGTCAGACTTAATAGTAGATAAAAATTTTAATTTTAGAGAGTTGACAAGTTGAATTACATAGTTATCTTTCCTCAAAAATTTTAACGCCTTCATTGATTATTTCTTAAAGTAATTGACGATTAAAAATCAAATTTTTAACACAGAGCCATTAAGGAAAAACATTCTAAACAGCATTTTTTCGTGTTAAAAATTATAATACGTATATTATAAGAGTAGATATCAAAATAAAAAATGTTTAAAAATATTCTTTGAAATATGCAATTTATATAATTTCACAAAAAACATCGTATTAACGGACGTTAAAATGAAATATTAATTATTGAAATTAAAAAAATTAAAATTTTCTGGTAGATTTATAAACTGGTAATTTTCAATCAACAACTATGTATGCATTGATACCACAGACAAGTACATAGGTGGTACATATAGCAATCACCTATAATACACGACACATCATATGAGGATATGGCACATGAACAAGTACAAGCTCTGTATGCATAACATATAGGGTATTATGTTCTGTAGTAATTTGTGGTAGCTACATCACCCTATTCTATAGAGTTTTGTGGACGCGCACGAACGTCTTTAATGCGGGAGCATTTTTCGGACGTCATTCTTAGGTTACTCGAAATGTATTGTCGCATAGTAGATGCACACGTACGCACACAATTAAATATAAACAACCATTACCAGTCAACCAACTACTGAACAGAAGAAAAATACATAAAATAAAAACGAGAAGAAAAAAAGATAAAATAAGTTTAACCCGAACATTTACCGAGAATATTTTACGACTTGTTTTTACGTTATTCTGATAGATTTATTGTACTTCATTTTGGCTTGGTTTACTTCTTCAGGTTCGTCATGTTTTCTACGTCCCTCAGCTCGATCTGTGTGTTGTACACATATATGTAGAACGTGGTGATGAGTTCGTGGCATTTCTATTTGGTGTATCCTATTCTCAATATTTAGTCGTACCGTACCTTCGAATTTTATTTTCGAACATGTTCCATTGGTTACTATTGTTTACAATAGAATTGCACGTAAAAGTCTTTGTGTATTTATACGGAATAAATTATCAAATAAACCTAATAATTAGTTGTCCCAAAAAAAAAAATGTAGAATTAGTTCGTTATTTTACTCAACTCACGGTTTCATCCGTATGGTATTGGAAACTCTGACATCAAGTTAATATTGTTTTTACTAATAATATCCAAGAACAGAATAGAAATGACGCATTTTTTAATAGTCAGTTGTTGCAGTTTTATTATTTCGTTTTAAATAGACTTTCCCACGGGAATGAGATGTTCTTTCGAGGCAAAAAGTAACATATCGTATGTCGTATCCCTATAGGATAAAATTATATAGGAGATACAAATAATTATTTTGACATCTCTTGAAAATAACATCTTATTAGTTAAGTAGTGATAAATTTTGAGACCTATTTCAAATTATTTTAAAAATAAAGCATTTTAGTTGTTTGAGGCTTCATAACCTTTTCGAATTAGATGAACAATTATATAATACCTAAGTTCAAAAAATGATATAGGTTAGCACAAATTTTGAAAAGCGTATGGGTTACGACGTATTAGACCTTAACCATCGATATTCCCTTCCACCTCCATCCTCGACTATTATTTTAAGTCGATTTGTTAAGTGGTTAAAACCTGAGAGCGGAACAAACGTTTTAGACACATTTTCCCACGTGTACTATGACGCACCCGAAAAGAAATTCTGAAAAAATTATGTGTTGCTTCAAATAGAGCCAAAAACATGTAATTTAATTAAAAAAACAGATATTTAATTTTTTTAACTGACACACATGGAAAAAATTTTGAAAAAATTTTATGTTGTACGTATTAATCATAGTAAGAAGCCTGCCAAAAAATTTTGGTGATTGTACAATTGCTACAAGTTTATGAAAAAAATATCCAAATATTAAACACATTTTTAAGCTGATAATTTATGATATGAAACTTATAAAAATTTCAGCCAAATCCGTCAAGCTAATCAAGAGTTATAAATTCTTTTTGCTTTTCAAAATCGAAATCTATCGATAGTAGTTAGCAAAAAAAAAACCACTAAAATCCACGCACGGTTATCCACCTATACTATAGCCTATGTTATCTGTTCTTGTAGGTACAAATTTTTGTTAACTTTATTTTATGTACCATTGTATCATTTCTATTAAAAACAAATGACAATAACATCAGTTCGTCTTTATTTTACACGCGCTATAAACTTTCGATATCCATTTCGAGTAGGCCGTAGAATATCTTTTCGTAAATTAATACGTTCGTAAACAAACAGACAAAACAAACACGAAACGAAAAAAAAAACTGTATCTACATTATAGTCTAAGAGCCGCTCAATATTTTATTCAAAGAGCTTTGAATATTTGTGGAGTTTGTATGCATAAATATATACCTGGAAAAGTATTGATTTTTCAATGGAAATAGTTATTATGAAATTTGTTACATGGGAATTTAATTAGTTATAAGAAAAAAATCTGATTACTTTTCCTCGCAAACCGAACCATTTCTAAGATGTGTATATAAGTACTTCATATTCATAAATATTTTATTCAACAATATGATAACATGAATTCGAACTATCAAAAGCGCTAATTTGTCGATTTTAGACATTTTATGAAAGAACGTTATTTAGACTTTTTTTGTAGTAAAACAGCAAATGCAACAAATTAAGTACCTAAAAATTCTCTCTACTGAAAATTCAGTATTTTTTGAAATATTTGTAAAAATCAGTTTTTGGCATTTTTAAACAAATAAAAGGTTCTCTTAAGACCAGAGTGATTCAACTAGGTTGTTGGCACATGTTGTACACTGTTAAAAAATTTTACAACATTTAATGTTGGCATTTAATTGCCAACATTAAATATTGTAAAATTACATTTCGAAATGTTTAGAACATTTTTCTATGTAAAATTACATTGTAGAATGTTTTACCTTACATTTCGAATATAATTTTACTCCACTCAGTGTAAATTAATTACGTACGACATGCAAAATTACACTGTCAACTCAACTGACGCCGTTAATTGCGCAGAATCAATCACGTGATACCGGTAATTTACATCCAAAAGATCAGTAATTTACATACAAATACAATAAATTTTCGTTTCGAAAAGTAATTTTACTATTTTAGCATGTCAAATACCACTTTTATATGTAATTTTAGTATCAAAGTATTTAAAATTATAGTGAATATTTATTTTTACACAAAATTGCATATTTTACAACTAAATTATTTAAATTTACTAACACGTTGTAATTTTCAAGACACATATTTTAAAAAATTACCATATTTTTTATTGTAATAATACATATTTTTTTAAGAGTGTATATATACCTACATAAAAAGATAACCAAGTAAGTTAAAAAATCGTTTTTCATTTTAGGTAAATGGCTAAATTGTTCCAAAAATGACTCCTTCGAGGTCACCAATTGATTAGAAACTTAATTAATAAATGAGTTATGTACAAAGAAAAAAAATTTCTTCCGGTATTTCTATCATCAAAATCTCACAAAATAATACTTTTTTTACACTTTTTTTTTATTTTTAATATGAATAAATTGCTCCCAACTTGCTCTATTTAATTTAAAAGCTAAACGCAAGTTTTTTAAATAATTATTAAAATATTTTATTTATTTACAACAATATCTATCTGTCAAAATCGAATTATCATTAAATATATCCAAACTACATACAAATATTTGTCTGATTGCTTGTATGTTTAAATAGTACATAAACTAATAATTATAAATTTTTATATTTTAATATATTTTCATTATTATACATAAAAATTAATATTTAACTTTTAAATTAGATGAATCAAATTGGATGCAATTAATTAGTCTAAAAAATTATATTAAAAAACATTATTTGATAATATTTTGGTGACTGAAACACTGAAAAATTTTTTTTTTTTAAATTAGTAATTAAATAATTGAGTTCTGAGTAGAATATTATTCTGATCTCAGTGAAGCTGTTTGGAAACAAAAAATGTTAGCCGTATGAAAAACAAAAAGATTTTTCAACTTCCGGCGCCATCTTCTTTCCGGTAAAAGGATACCTTTATACAAAATTTCAACTGGACCATAAAATATTTAACATCTCTTGCACTAGTATACTCACAATACTATATGGAAATAAAATAAGACACAAAAGTATTTCGAGGGGAAACAGTAATGGCTGTTTTGCCATATAAATGTAATTCATTTCATTTTGTAATAAATTAAACTTAGTTAATTACCGTTCAACAATTGTTCACATATTTTCGTATTATGTCTGTAATTATATCTCGTGTTTGTAACGATCGAAATGTTAGACAGAAAATCGAGAGAGACTGTAGGAATGATTAAATGATTTGTACGTTCGTAAACTATATCATAAAATATAGACTAATTTTAGAACAGTTTTCTTTTTTGTGTAGGATAAAAAAAAATTATTCCTTATTCTACATATATCCTAAAGGTGTGTTTCAACTTACATATGGTCGCAAACACTTGAGGCTAATACAGAAACGAAATTTTCTTCTTTGCAAAATTTAGAATCTACTGAAAATTAAATGTAACACAAACATTTAAATAAGTAAATTATTTTAAATTTTTAAATATTTTCCAGCTATCAAAGGGGAGTAACTATAACAGTTAACATTTTAAAATGTCAACGTCAATTACACTATTGTTTTATAAAACTCGTCCAATTTCGTCATTTTAAAAGGGATGTAATACCTTTTCATGAAAGTGTGTACTTGATTGTTTAAAAGTAAACCTGTAAAAAGATAAAAATTATGTGAAAACATGTCGGATTAGTCAGTTCATTTGAGTATGTCCAGGTTAACATTTTGATGGTCATTGATATCACAAGATGTCAGAAGTGTAACCTTACTAACTCACACATCACGTCGTAGGACGTCAATAGTTCCATATAAAATGTATTAGCTGTCAGAATAGTGTATAGTTGAGCGTTTTCTCACTATAGGTTATAATCGTTGTGATGTTACAGTACCTATAACCTCTCTTAACCGGACAGCAGTTTTACACAAAAGTTACTTTTAAATCAAATACTTATTCCGAAATTTTACACAAAATCAGCTATTTTTATTATGCCCCAATTCGTTTGCTAAAGAAAAAAAAATATTAAATTTTTTTTTTATCAAAATAGTGTTGAAGTAACCGCTACGCTTTGGATTTTTAATATACATTGCATTTCAATATATTGTCAAAGAAACCTCACACTCGAGGTTACCTTGACATTTTTTTTTTTTAAATATAGGTACATATAATTGTGGGGTAGTCGTGGGACTTGATTAAATGAATATAAGAAATTCTCTTGTGTTAATTTTAGTTTTTTACTCATTTTTTCATTTTCCTGGTTGTCTCTTTTTTCATAATGACCATAAAATTTATAATTTTTAATTTTTTGACTGGCCACTTTGAAAGAGTGTGAAAAATGTCATCAACTTGAAATAAAACTACTTGCCAAAGCTTATGCATGAAAGAAATATGGGGCCGGAATTTTCTTCTTTTGTTTGTATAACTATCCATATGTCAAACGCCAGTTTTGGAAAAAAAAAAATGCCACTAGAGCGCATTACTTGAGCTACGCAGCTTGTCTATAGTGAAAAGAATTGTAAACAAATTTTTATTTAGATTTCAAGTTTTCTTATTGATCTAGTGAAACTACAATTCTGGAAATACTTAATGGGAGACCATCGATGGATAGAAAATATTTGTTTTTGCTCTTTAATAAATTAAGTACCCACTTATAAAATTTATTATAAGCAATAATCTAATAATAAAATAGATATCATAATTACGTAATAAAAATTTAACAATAAATTATACAGCATTATTAATATCTGAACAAGTTACATAATTATTTTTATGTGTCGACGTCATGACAATACTTTTATTACATAATACAATTAGTTAGTGGCAGTGCTACCAACAACACGAATATAAAAATTTCCAAAATGGTTGTTATAAAACATACATGGATTATATTATAGGTGGTACTTACTATCAATGGATAGGTACCCTGGAACACAGACACATGATAGTACACTGTACACACACGATCCCGTCGCTCGGCTCTGATGAATTTAATGTTTTTTGTAATAAAAATGGATATTTACACGTTTTATTGCATGTCATATTAAAATTTATTTCGGTTAGAAGATTTTTTTCCACCGAATGTAATAGCCGTTTTTATTGTTCGTGATTAGTTTAGGCTGGTATAAACGGTAGCGTTTCATTTTATTAGGCTATTTAAAAATTTAATATGTAGAATTGTCAGAAAGTGTATAAGTAATTGCGTAATTTATGAATGTTCGTAACCATTTTATTTTCGTGAGTATAGGTAGCCGAAAATAAAATTAATGGCAACATTCAGGGTAATACAGATTCAGGGTCGTGAACAGAAATTACGGATCCTGAGGACAAACAAAATTTTCCCCCCAAAATACAAGTTATGAGCAAAAAAGAAAAAAAAACCTTTTCCCTTTTTTTCCGGGCCCTTGACGGATGGTTGCGAGTCCTGGGGCTACAGCCCCAGCTACCGCCCCCCTCTATCATTGGTCTTGCCCAGATTCAAATAATTAAATAATGTTCGAAAACGTTCGAAAATGTTTTTAAAACTACACGAATGTGTCAAAACAGTGTGAATTCTATTTACATAATTTTCTAGAAAGATCAATTTATCGAGCTGTCTGGAACTAGCTTAGCTCTTTGAATCAATATATCTACCTACAGTATATCATGGACGCAAGCTAAAAAAAACCTTTTTATCTACACCTGGTTTTATCTCTGTCATATTAATAAAGAGAAGCCTTTTCTCTTACTCATTTAAAAACATTATGTAACTATGTAAATAAATGCAAATTGTCTTCCCCTCACCGCCATTTCTGGAGATCTTTTGAGCTTGCACGCATAATGCATTAATGGACATACGTCAAAATAACATGCATTCTATTTACATAATTTTCTAGAGAGATTTAGGCTTCATCCACACTCTAGTGCCAGTCACAGTCCGTTCTCAGTCCAGTATCGCTCCGGTAAAATATTCTTAAATGAGAAACAATGAATATTCACACTATCACACCAGTCCAGCTCTAGTCTAGCCACGGTCCAACACCGATGCATTCCAAAAAATATTTAACTGGTGATCTAGCTTATAATGTATTAACATCAGTATTTTGTACTTTTTAATTTAATTTTTATATATTTAATTAATTAATAGTTTAATACCATAGAAATATCGTTTATAATTTAAAATAAAACGTACTGTGAACGGCATTATAATGTAAACCAAAATTTTAATGTGATTGTACCAAACCGAGACTTGACTGAGAACGGACTGTGATTGGCACTATAGTATGGATTGAGCCTAATTTATCTAATTGTCTGGAACTGCCTTAGCTCTTTGATGCTATATACATATACCCATTAATGAACATTAAGAATTTCAAAACAATTAGGGTTGTATCCAGAGATGCTTTTCCGTAACAATGTGAAGTGTTTTTTGATCCGTTATTCTGTATAATTATATAGTGCCCCACCGCTAGTGAAAATTGTCGCCATAAACGCTTCTGGAAACCACTTAATTCAAAAATGCTGATGACTATCTCTGGATACAGTAGAAAATATTGATGAGCTAATACAAGACGTAAACCAAGACCCCAGTAATGTTGGTCTTAATATTGTTCTTGCATTAGGAATTTTAATCTTAGTCTACTAGCTGGGGCCGGCATAATTTTGATCTAATTTAAAATTATTGCAATAGTAAGACTGATCTTGCCCCTCTTGCATTTCTTAATTGGGTTCTGTGTTGAAATTTTCATAGAAATATCTGATAAATTTCTAGTCTTGTTTACTTGAGTCTTTATATTGGTCTTACAATCAGTATTTGTGACTTTGAGGGTAACCGTTAACCGTTGAGGGTAAACAAGTTTCCAAAAATTTTTCTGTAAAAAGTAGCAAAAATAGAAGTGACGGGCAAAAAAATAGAAAATTTTTTTCTCTTTTGACCGGGCCGAGTATTTCCGTTTGCGTGTTCAATAGGAGGCATTGTTGTCTTGAAACCCGCACGATTTCGTAACGCTAGGCTCTTCTTCCAAACACGTGCCTAATTCAAATCCCCCGTCCCCTAAGCGCGTACGGGTTTGTAACGCACATTGTTCTTTCAAACACGTGTTCAGGAAAACGCTATGATTAGAAGGTTAATCATTAGCGCTGGCAGCCAACACTAATAGTTATAAAAGTCACACATTTGAGCCTTGTGGAAACATTGCCACAGAGAGTTTGGTGAATAAAAAAAGTAAATTTCCTTTTTCGTCTTGACCGCTACTCAAAGTGATGAGGATTACAGGATTTGAGTAAATTTATTCAAATCCTGTAATCCTCATCACTTTGGGTAGCGGTCAAAACGAAAAAGAAAATTATTCTTCAACCCAAAAAAGAAAAATCATCAAAAAAAGTAAATGTTTAGATTTTTTGAAGTGAACACTCACGTTGGAGAGAATAGCTTATTCTCAAATTTAAGGCTCTTCTATTCTTCTGACCTATGAATTTTTCCAAATATTCAATTGGAATTTATATGTGCAATGGATAAAATGGTAGTTTTTATAAATTTTTATAAAGAATAATGTTATCGACAACGAAAAGCTATAAGCTCTAATAACTTAAAAAAATTATTACTTGATCCTAATAATGTCAATTTTTTGATAAATCCGTTTATACCTGAAGATGATGGGAATGATGAAGGTGAAGAATTAGGCCAAGAAGAAAAAATGAAGGTGCTTTTAAGATGTGTGAGAAAATACTGGATTTTCTTGTTGGTAAAAGTTCTATCATTTCTTGTTCCCAATCAGTTTATTTAATTGGTTTGTTGACTATAATCATTGTTGACTATAATTTTTTTTCTTCCTACTGGGCAATAGAAAGTATTTTGCCAATATTTTGGCCATGAATCGCTTGGGCCGTAATTCAAGTTTTTATTACCTTTACAAAACTATCCTTCTAATCAAAGCGTTCCCTTGAACACGTGTTTGAAAAAACAGTCTGCATTACAAGCCCCTGTGTGTTTAAAGGACGGCAGACTTGAATTACACTTTTTACTCGTTGTAAGCAACTTGAAATAGAATCATATATCTTACTCTTTTTAGATAATAAAATTCGCATATACGTAAAAATAGTAAGGCATATGATTCTATTCCAATTTTGATGTTGCTTACAACGAGAAACCAGTGTATACACGTGTTTCGAGTGTTACAAAACCGTACGGATTTCGAGGCAATAGTGCCTCCTTATGAACACGCAAACGGAAATACACGTCCGGGCTCAAGAGGCTACAGCCTCAACAGATCTTCCCTCTCGCCCGGCCTGAATTTGGTATTGGTCTTACTAGAGTACCCAAAGGATTGCGTTACAGTTATATACAATCTGCTTCTTAAAAAAAAAAAGAAAGAAAAACTAAAAATTTCCTTGAAAATCGATTTGACATCATAACACACATATCTCTACTCAAGATTGAAAGCGTCATCAAATTGTATATAGATCTTCTATAAACTGCACCACTTTTATTATAAAAATGCTTTTAAGAACACTCACCTCCTCGCATAGTGATATTTTACTTAAATATGTATGTACACAGAGTTCCATTCATGCTGGTATTATGTAATTAATACGGAAGAAAATAAAAACCGTATAATAGCGATACGATCGTACAATAACCGGTAGACAAATAAGAATCGAGAACGTGACAAGAACTAAAAATATTATTGGTGTTATGTTTTTTAAGTAAGGCAATAATTGAATTTGTTGTATTCAGAAATACAGAGCAGGAAAGAGCAACAACATATTGACTACAACATTGTTGTAATATTATTATTTATGGAACGTCATGTACACAACAGCTATGTACATTCGTAAAATACTCGTGAATGTGTGGATGTGTGTTTTCTTTCTGCTTTCGTGTATTGTATTTTTTTTTTAACAATACAAAAAAATAGAAAACGAAAATAGAGGAAATGAAAAGAAAAATCAATTGAAAAACACACTTGACTACCGTATCAACACATATTTTATTTCATACTTTTTTGATCAGAAATTGGTGGGATTGATTCCTTTTTCGTGCTTTCTTTTTTGCCTTCCTTTTATAATATACTGTCGTATAAATTGTGATGGGTATTGAAATGTTATTTATCGATTCACGATCTTTTTTTTATAACGTACCTACACACTTGAAACTTTATAACAGACTCCACATAAATCATTACTTTTATAGTTATTGATACAATTTATAATACGCTAGCTGACGTCGTTCGCGCGACATATTCTTATAAAATCAATGAGAATTACTTATATAAGAGTAATAATTATACAGAACTTGCATAGAACAATAGTTTTTATGTAATATGTGCACATTCTCAAAATGGGTTTTCTATTTTAACGTGGGAATGAGACATTTTCTCGGAATAAAAAGTTTCCTAGATGTTAACCCAGGTAATAGGTTATCATCATACTAAATGTCATCAAAATCCGTCCAGTAGTTTTTGCGTGATGCGTGAACAGACAGACAGACAAAAATTTTAAAAGTAGGCTGTTTTGGTATCTACGTCGTTAACTATTTACAGTAGCACATTGAGGAGAGAATCGACTAGAGAGAATGCTATGTATTACAAATACGTTAAGAAATTGAAGCAAAAAAATTGACTGATGCGAGCAAAAAAATTGTCTGATGGGATTACTTTAATGGCGGTCAAATCATTAATTTAATGGTTTATCTAATATTTATAAACAAGTCTCCGTGGTTACAAGTTGGACTTACTAAAATGGAGTCATGCTTCAAAATTTAATGCATGTGATATCTCTAGGAAACATATGTTAATATGTTCGATTCAGTGCTCAGTGACAGTAGCAGTACATTTTTCAAAAAATATTCCATGTGCAGAAATGGTCTCGTTACAGTTTTATTGTAAGTATAGATTACAAACTTGTGAATTGGCGGGGGGGGGGGATCTGCAGTCATCTTCTTAAAGTTACCCACTATAGTGATATTCATTCTGAATTGTGAAGGGAAGTGAATACTTTGGCAGTTTGGCAGGTTGGTGATTATCCGTTTGTATTATAGTTTGCGTGCAATTATCCGAGCGGCCGCACCTGTCTGATCGATCCTTCATAATTTATTGAAATTGAACTTTTTATTCTTTAAATAATTGATGATTCCAAACAGTAGCCGGGGTGAAATGAATTTAAAACGTCAAAAGAATCGATTATCAATTTACTCGAGTTGAGCTAACCCAGAACGAGTGATTTTTAATGTCGGTAGCTAAAAATGTGGTAATACTGGTACATTTTGAACTGATAGTTTTTGGAATTACTATTTATATTATCGGAGGCGTATTATTTTGCTGTTCACTTTATATTTATACCTGATTAAAATACATATAATTAGTAAAAAAACGATTTGTTATCGAGAGTGAACAATTTCGATTAAAATATAACTTGTATACCATCGCTAAAATCCAAATCAATCTTTCATACTGGTTGGAATGCTATCCACTTCTCAGTGAGTACTTAGATTGTGTGTTAGATAAGGAGAAATAACCCGACCATTAAACGATTTTTAACGTCAATTATATCCCTCAATTCACTGGATCAATGTTTTCTTGTTTTCTTTTTTTTTTCTTTTATTTTTTTAAGCGAAAAAAGGAAATTAGAAAATCATCGAAAAAAATTGATAGCTATCTACAGGACCGGTCTGACCGAAAGGGAAGCTCGATATAAAGTTGACTTACGGGGCCTGGTACAAAGTTGACTTAAAAAAAAATTCGTACAACAAAATATTAATTTATAACGTTTTGTTAATTATTACATTGCACATTTGCATAAGCAGAAGATTTGAACTACATGAAAAATATAATTAAATTATTTTAATTGCTATTGGTGAAAAGCGACAGAGCTGCACAAAAGCATTAGAGTTTCGAAGATGTTGCTTCGGAACCCTAAAAAAAAAAAAATTGTTTTATACAGGTTAACACATGCAGTTTTCCTGCACAATTCCAGATGAATATCGGCATTATCCCTTTAAGAAATCAGCTGCAGACGTACACCTTCCAAATCCTAGCACCTCACCCATTTTCCTTGTCCTCCACTCGCATCATAAAAATGCATTATGTAAAAAGTATTGTTGAAAAGTATGATTGAATAAATAAAAAGATACAAATAATGATGTGAGTGGCGTCTGTTATAGACAACAGTCTCAAAAACGGACGTTCAACCGCATTATTATTATTATATATAGGGTAGACTGGGGTAAAGTAGTCACTGGAGGTAAAGTAAACCTTGGCCTTTACTCACCGGAAACTACTCCAATCTTTTGGCGAAGCTGAATACTAGCTTGTAGACAAGCCATTAGTATTCTATTAAAACGTCAATGATCAGTTCCCTAGATTGTATGAATTATAACGAATTTTCTGAATTTTCAAGTGTTGATGTAAAGTAAGTTTTAAGTTGTATTCTCATTATTTTTTTATTAATTATGAATACAACTTTTTAATTGGGATAGCTAAAAACTCTGTCTAATTACCTTTAAAATAATATAGTTATCGATGAATCAGAAAATTTTTTCTTGAAATTAATTGTAGTTTGCCGAAAAGGCGTCTAACGGGGTAAAGTGACCAGGCTTATAATGGGGTAAAGTGGTCAGTGTCTCCGATCGCTGCTCAAATTGAATTCTTAAAATATTTGAACATATATTAAATTCAGAATTTTTATTTAGTTCTTTATATTTTATAAACAAAAGAATTGCCTGAAATCAGTTTTTAGGGTTCCGAGAAAAAATGTGAAAAAGGAACCTCTATGATGAGACTTCAATTCCCGTCCGTCCGTCCATCCGTTGATATATAATAATTAATGATACAAACATAGTTTGATTTTGTATATAAACATATTCATTACGTCTTATTAAAATGGGTACCCCTGGCCACCTTACCCAACATAGTGGGGTAAATTGGTCACTTTGCACATGTTGCGAAATAAAAAATTGCAAAAATACCTTTCAAGATGTTGTTGATATATTGATGGTTATCGATTCTGCACTAAAGCAACTATATGATAAATATTTATTAATCTGTATTTCTTTTCAAACAAACAAATTAGATATTATTTTGTCTTTGAGTGGCCACTTTACCCCAGTCTTCCCTACAGGTTAACACAAATGAAATGCTTTTATACAAAATTTCAACTGATAAAAAAACTCTTTAAACGAAATACACAATAGCTTTGGTTTTGTAAGATTAAAATATGCGGTTTTTATTTCGCTTTTGTAAATATTTTATGATAAGTTCCTTGATATTACTATAATTTAGATTTAGGGTTAATTCGGTTTCAGTAGATAAAAATTCTAGAGAGTAAATCGATTGACTAATGATCTAAAACAATTTTTTTACAATATTCAGTCTTAAAAAGATCTTTTGCTGGATAAAATGGTAATTGTCCAATTGATGATTGAAATTATGTTCAAGTAAATATTTTAACGTTAATTTGACGACAAATTTTGATCTTATTAAATAAATTAATGCATTTAATTTCATCTTGCAAAGATCACATTTAAGTTTTTGATTTTGTAAAATCAGTAAATGATGCGGGACATTCAGAGGCGCGGGGCTTAGTGTAGTAGCACCGTTTGCACCGCCCTCAGCCCGGCCCTGACTATTGAGTGTACGAACGAGTTGTTAAATTAATATTATTTGGTTTTTTTAAGTGGAAATTTCTTTCTAGAATATTAAAATAAAGTATACATACCAATATTAAATGAATTTACTACCTAACGATTTTTATTGGAAATAAATTACTTTAATTTCGTGAAGTCATTATCGATATTCAACTGTCTTATTTTTAAATTTATATACGAAACCGTTAATTTTGAAAAAAAAGGCAAATGATCCCCTGGATTTTCGTTAATCATCTGAACAAATTAAATAGCAAACACATGTATTTAACTAAGTTTTTATTCTGTGAGAATTAGTTGGGCTTAATAGGTGTTAAATTTAAAACAGGAACTATGAAGCCTACTGTGATCCATCCCTTATTATCATGTGTATAATTATAAGTACAGTAATGAACAAAATCATGACACTAAAAATTAATACACATTGCAACTGTTTTAATAATCTTCTGTACCAAAATTTTCACTTTTTCTATGATTATACTATATAAACTAGTGATGTCGAGCTGATGAAGAGTTTGTCGATTAATCGGCTACAGTTATTTTTCAGACAAAATTAGTCATTAATCGAAAATATCGAGCGAACAATAGTCGACTAATCGACTAAATTTTTAATCGAATTCATAAATGGGGTAATCTACATAACTCTTTTAAAAACTATGATTCCTTTTGAATTTAATAGTGTACTGACTTTTAATATATTTATTAAGAAAAAGAAGGATATGACAGACAGATCACAGTGTGTCAATCACATAAAAGTGAAAAATCATACAAATAGATAATTTTTTAGTTTTCATTTTTTGAAGTCCAATAAATAATACAGAAAAAATAATAAATTAGTCGCTTTTAGTCATTTAAAAAAAAATTAATCATATTAGTCATTTAGTCGAATGTAAAATAGTCGACTAGAAAATGACCAAATGTAAACAAAATTAGTCGATTAAACCGATTAATCAATTAATTATTCGACATCACTACTAAAAACGCCTTCAGTTACGAGTCATCATTAGACAGAGTAGTAAAATTTCATCAGCTTTTTTCAGAAAAGAGAGATTTTTTCTAAAAGCGCTTAAAGTTTTAGAATAAAATATTTAAAAGTGCAAATTATTGTTACAATTATCATGATTTTTCGCAAATTTCACATTGGTAAATTATTTAATTTAATATTATTGATACAAATTGATTCACAAACTTTTAGGAATAATGCTTTAAGGACCGGAAGCATTAACATAAATGTCCGGATGATAATAAAATTTGATTGTACTACTTGGCCGAGACGTGAACTCAAGTAGGTAATAATTTCTGATAATTAAAAAAAATATAGCTACTCCGGTAATAAGTCCGGTCATTTGTCAGGTTTTGCTCTTATGTTAAGAATACAATATAATTTCTACTTATAATTTTATAACCATTTAGGCACTTCATCCGGAAATTCGTGTTGATGTATCCAATCCTTTAATTTGTATTTACTTATGTACACAATCTCTAAATAAATTTTACGTATAAATTGAGGGTTTCGAAAAAATTGTTTAAGGAAATTGAGTTCATTGCTGGTTGACATAAATGTTTGTTAAACACGTTCAAAAAAATTGTTGGTTGCTAAATGCTGTGCAGTCGCACATATTTACACACAAACATTCATACAAACAGACACACACGTGTAATTTAAAACTTTTAGTTTTTGAAACTTATTTGACCATAATTTTTACTTATGGCCGTCCTTTAGTGTCTCCTGTCACATTCAATTATTTGCTATGTAAACACATATGTAGAATAAATTTTTGTTTTATTGATTATTTAAGTGGAAATCAACGAAAATATCATTTACCTACATGTACAGTGTATTTCAAAATATTAGGGTTTTAAATATTTTCATTGCCGATGAAATACTTTTTTTATGATAATGAAATTTTTTAGTTGAAATGTTTATAAATACATTTTATTGAGTCATTACTAGGTGGATTTCATCCAAAGAGTTTTTTATTGGCTGAAGTGTTGTGTAAAAAAGATACTTTATCTACGACTACCATGAAATTGCTTGAAAGTACAAAATACTATCTAAGTAAGTTACGTTTTACATACAGCCACATATCCAGCTGTACAAAAAATGGCCCTTTACACGCATGTATGCTAAAAATAACAACGCCTACTACACTTTTATTAATTCTTATAATTGTAATGTGCAACTTACAACCTCAATCACGTGATATACTATTATGTATGTGTATGTACTTTATAATTAATAACTATTAACCGCGAGTCACTCACTGGTCAACCATGAAGCCTGGTATTCATACCCCACAAAAACAATGGAACAAAGACTTATAGAAGATTGTAGCCATATTTTGACAATGAACAAAAGGAACTCCGCCAAAAAAAGAGTACTCTTATTAAAACACATTTAAACTTTAAATAAATGATAGAAATGTAACCATTACGCTCTTATCAGGAAAGAATTGAAAATTGATAAAAAGGAGTATCTTTTTTCAATCTATTAATAAATTAAATTATAAATACGAGTTTCAAATACTGAACTTTACTAACAAAAATGTAAAAAATCTGTTAAAATTTCTTTTTTACAAGCAGAAAGTTACCTAGTATAAAAAACTTAATTTTTGAAAAATAATTATCGATTTTAAACAATAGTTCACTGATAATTCTAGAGAGTATTTACAACTAGAAAATGTGATGTTGTTTGTAATTATTATATAGTCTAAGGCTTATATGCTTCGACTCTAAGCATATAAGGAATGTTAAGAGAAAGTTCAGTCACAGTCCTAATAACCTTTATTCTTTATGTATTCTTTATAAATTAACAAAAATTTGGATTTTTTCGCAAAATAATCATTGTTCCGGGCAAAACATCTGTCAGCAAACCTCAAATTCGTGTTCGGCCACCCAGAAAACATAAATATTAAAGGTTGTTAGGACTGGGACTAAACTTTCCGCTAACTGGCCTTTTTTTACATAAATTACCTAGCCTGTTATTGTAATCAAAGTATTACCAAAGCACCTAACCAAAGCACAAAATATTACGAACAAACCTACTACGAAACAAATTTGGACTCATCCAAAATGGGCAACAAAACTGCACATGGGTTCACAAATATTACCAAGTGTGCGTGTCTAGAGTCGACAGGTACTTTTAATTGTACTTATTTTTAGTATTTTTGTTTTCAAAATCCATTTATCTCCTATTTGTATGTCCTAACCACTCTTTTAAATATCACCGGAAGTTCACGTAGCTAACACATTTTCGGAAACACTAATATGAATTTACGGAATATTAGTATGTATGTAAATAATTTAATATTTGACATTTTTGTTATTTATTATTGATAGTTTGACGAAGTTAATAAATTATTAAGATATATGTAGAAGGGCATTGAAAGAATACTACTATAAATGTCACGACATTAAAGCCATAAGTGAAATTTAATGTTAGTTTGTAGCTACTAAAAAAGAAGATATATGTTTGTATACATAAATCATGTAAAAAATATTGTATTACGGAAATCAGTGTTTTTATAGGGGAGAAAAATACAACTTGGAATAGCAAATATAATAATTACATTAAAATGCTAAGGCGGTATTTACGTGTCTCTTACTGTTTTCTGTTTTCCCCAATAAATGCAATAAATATTTGCAGGAAACCCTCTATTATTATTTTATCCACTGTAAAACACAAATAGCTATTTTATTAATTTTATATTGTTTCATTTTTTTAATGAGATCATCATAAAAACGTAATTGGATCCAATAAAAATTTTAAAATCTGTCAAATCGCATTAAATCTTTTTTGTTATAGTATTGAATTTTTGTTAGTCGGTTTATTTTATTCTTGGAACACAATTAAAATTGACCAAAAGTTTACGTACGCATGTTAAAATTTCCAATTTATGCTGAAGTTATTTGATCTCTATTGGCGAAGATGAGTGAACGAAGAACGGACAGTCGGTATTTTTGGTTTCAGTTAAATTTCTTGAGTACATATTTCAGTTTGATATTTTTTTTTTTTTTAAATCATAATATTTTATATTTCAATTTCTTAACTGATTTCAGGAGTATCGGTGCCTCAAATCTTTAAAATCAGATTTTCAGATTTTCGAGTACTACAGCTGCAAGACTAGATTTTTTGAATTCTAATTTTTATTACGCAACCCTGAAGAGTCCTTTTGTAGATCACAATCGAAAGTAAGGGTAATATACCTATAATCTTGGAAAAAAGAAATCTTTTTTGCCGATTCATAAATAATTTTTTTTCTATGACCTATGTTTGACTCTTCATGCCGTAAAAGAAATGTACCACCTTACCCGGGCAAGTTATGTTAAAAAATTGCCCATTTATTGTAGTTTTTAAAAAGATCTAAAATTTGCTTTGCTTTACTTTAGGAAAAAAGATATTACTATTTTACTGCAAAAAAATATCATCTTGAAATTACTTCAATAATTAATTCAAATTATTTCAGTTACTTGCAAACTCTTTTATGCCTCCATAAACCGAAGATAGATGATGACCGAAGACAGAAAGTGAACAGGTAGTAGATTTACGCCCCTCATATATCTTTTTGTAATTATAGAAAAAAACTGGTTTTGACCGCTTCATGAAATGTCGTCTCAATATCGCCCACCAATAGTGGTCAAAATATCGCCCTGTACGATATGAGGCTATTATTTCTGTCACAAGGTTAGACATGGTTTTTGAACAATAAAAATACATTTGGTACAAAACAATATTGTTTTTTCTTAAGTAGAACAAAATTTCATAGAATTACACATTAATATATGTTTAATCACAAGTAAATTAGACTTAAAATTTTGTAGTTTTACTTATATTACCTTCTTAATTAATAAATATTTGGTAATCTTCCGTTCCCGGACATTGTTTGTGAAACCAAATGCGGCACTTTGTACAAATGATCCACTTCTCGCCCTTTTGTCTGTTAAATACGACTAACTACAATAGGGACATTCACAATCATTCTTGCTGTCGTCTTCATCAGTTGAAACTGTAAGAGAGTCAGCTACATCGTCGTCACTTGAACTAGATCCAAAACGGCTAAACGCATCGAAAAGTGAAACAAAATTTGTAGAGTTTTATGCTCCATAACGGTTATAAAAAATACAAAAACGATTTAAGACAAAAGAAGCGAGATATTTCCACAAGACGATTTTTGACCTTCAGTATCTGGGGACGCTCACATGTGACCTTATGAGACTTTTAAGGGAACATTTAAGATGCCAAAATAAAGGTGTATAAGAAAACCAAGCTTATTCCGTTTCATTCCGAGGTTGACCCCTTTTTTGATTTAAATGATTGGGCTACAGTGCCTAATATCGTATAGTGCGATATTATGATTACTGTAGGTGGGCGATATTTGGCATATTGTGAGAAATAAATATGGCGGATTTTTCAGCTTGAAATATGTCATAAACTAATATTATAATTATGAAAATACAGATTATACAGTACAAAGAAGTTATTGTTGTAATCCTTACTAATATTATAAATGCGAAAGTGAGTTTGTTTGTTTGTTTGTTTGTTTGTTTGACTGGCATTCACGCCTCAACAGCTTAACCAATCAACTTGAAACTTTTCACAGACGTTACTTGCGGGCCAGAGACGGTTATAGGCTACTTTTTATTTCGGGAAAATATTTCATTTCCGAGGGAAAATGCATTAAATTACAACAGCTGACTATTAAAAAACGGATAAATTATTTCAAACTTTGTATATTGTTAACAGAAGCGATGAGGAAGGACACAAACTACTTTATACCCCGGGAAATTTCCCGTGGGAAATTTCATTCCTGTGCAAAAATTTATTTTAAATGAAACAAAAAATGATGATAGACAAATATGACGATATACAGCGATAAACATAGGTTATTTTTTATCCCGATAAAATATCTCATTCCCGAGGAAAAATGTATTTAAAACGAAACAATGAAATAACAACTGACTATTAAAAAAAAACATGATTGATTTCAAACTTTGCATATTGTTTACAGAGACGATGAGAAAGGACACAGACTACTTTCTGTCCCGGGAAAGTATCTAACTCTCGTGGAAAGTCGTATTCCCGTGGGAAATTATGTATTTAAAATAACAGTATAAAAAAGAATCATTGATTTATTGGAACTTGGCATGTTTTTAAATGAGTGTTATAGTGTATTTTTTTCCCGGGCAAAATATTGTATTTTTGTGAAAAAATTCCAAAGAAAAAAGTAATAATACCTACTCGACGAGTAATAGCGACGTGATGAAAATACACTTTATATGTTTTAACTAGATGCCATAATTTCAAATCCCACGCGGGCGAAGCCGCGGGTAACAGCTAGTTGACAAATAAATATCACTTGCCTCTCATCATACAATTAGAAGTATAAATAACACCTCCAAAATATTTAAAATCAAAATAATTAAAGAAAGTTTTACAAAAAATACAAAAGTTACCAATTTCGTTCAACACTTGGCCTCGTTTAATGGCTGCCAGATGGCAAAGAGTTAGACTGATTGTCACCAGGATATAAGACTTACGTACGGCAATATGGTGGTGTGCGATATTAGGAAGATGTACGATATTAGGTACACTTACCCTACTAATGAATTCTTTTAAAAACCTTTACCTTTTAAAATTATCATTAACTTTTGTTTTTGATACTGTCGTGCTGGCTTAGAAACCTGTCATACGAACTTTAACTGTTATGTTGGTACAAAGATGATTTTCACATAAGAATCCATCTTAAGGCATCGGATAAACTTTTATTAAAATTCATCAAAAGAAAAAGATAAAAGGAAGAGTTGATAAAACTACACCCTGTATATATACAATAGTTTGTTTATTTTAAAAGTTGTTTGTAATAGTTTGTAAATTTTTTTTATGTCCTTGGAGCAGTATACGTACGCATTTGTCTTTTCTTATTTCGAATCATTGATATAGTTTCATTTTTATAATTCAAAAATAAGGCAACTTGTGAAAAAGTGACACTTGATAATATTTATCTGTTTTTAGTGGGGTAAAGATCAGAACGGTAACTAACTACACTTCTACCAACACAAACATACAAACAACATTGTCGGAAAGGTAGTAACTAGGTTAGATAAAAAAGATGTCCACACAATTATAGAATCAGTTACAAACATCACAAATAACACCACTTGGAGTAAGGAAAAAAACAACAACCGAGCTTGGAGTTAACCGTATGTTGTTCAAGTTGTTCAACAACCGGGAGACAGAACTAAAGTTTTTCTGCCAACAGAAAATGCCACATCCACTCCCACGTATGCCATTGCTCGCCCTCCTTGACATGATAAAAAAATTATTAGCTTTAACGAACGATGCTCATTCATTCTTATAAACTTTTTCAACAACAGTCTTCTTTTTCTTCGTCTTCGCGGTGATGGTAAACTTTTCTTTTTATTGTCTTTCATTTCGCTGTTTTATATATTTAGTTATTGTTTTCGGTTCTGCCGACTAAATTGTTTTATAGTTTGCGAAAGCCAGTTAAAACAACAAAAAAAGAGAAAAGAAAACATACAAAAAAAAAAGAGAGAAAGGTTTGATGAGTTTATTTGTCATTTAACAACAATATTGGGTGACACTTTACGCTAGACCATTCTAAGAGTTTGAAGTGTTATTGTTACCTTTTTTTTATTCTAAACCCCTCACCGTTCTTGACAAATTTAAACTTTTGTCTGCACTAACAGTGGGCAACCTCTGTGGTGTAGCAACAACCGTCCACCGAAAATTTATATTCGGCCAAAGAATATTAGAAAAAATGTTCGTGAAAGTTTTCTGCAGTTTCCCTTCACAATTCCAGATGACTACTTCCTTCCCTCTCACTACTTCCACCATCCTCCACCCACATCATAATGTAATGTAATTGTAAATCAGTAAAGTATAAAAATTATAAAATTTGGGGTTATTCCAACTGCCCAGGTAATGTTGGGACTTCCTGCAAAACGAAATCAGATAAATATAAATCGAAGAACAAAAATAAAAGATCTACATGTCAGAAAATAAAACAAATTTAAACAATAATTGTCAATCTAACGTGTTTCGGCCCCCCATCATTACGATTCAAAAATCAGTTTGTTATGAAAAGCAATAAAAATAATTTCTTTTTAATTTTTGTTGTTTTTCATAACAAACTGATTTTTGCCATAGTTTTCGATCTCTCTTTCTCTGATTTCGTTTTGCAGGAAGTCGCTTTTTCTTGATTATTATAACAATAATGATGTTGGTAAAGATGTCTGAAGAACGGACGTTAAACCCCAAATATTATAAAAAAAAATTTAAAAATAAATATAAAAATATTAAGTATTAAAAATTGAAATATTTATATGTGGGAGCATTGACAAAACGACAAAGTGCAAAATTTGAATCAGAATAAAAATCAAAAATAAAGTTGTAGGAATTTTCCGCCACGTTTTCATGTGAAACCTAAATTAAAAATTATAAAGTGATTGAAAAATTATCAAATTGGGTCGGCTGGGAACCGAACCCAAGCTCTCCCGGTAACTAGCCAGGTGTCTTGCCACTAGACCAACGATCCTTTGTTCAACAGCGGCCCTAATCCGATAACCATTCAACCACTTATGTGTATTAGTACTCTCTCTAATGTGAGAAACAGTTACTATATTTCAATTTAAAATAATATCGAGTGCTCATGACACATTACTACGTATGACGAACTTTTGTCTGCATTTAAACATACGCAGTATTCTTATCGTTCAGCTAAACTAAAGCTCTTTAAGCACTCGATTTCTTTAGTTAGTATGACCAAGCACTCGATAATATTTGAAATTGAAATATAGCAACTGTTTCTCGCATTAGAGAGAGTACTAATACACATAAGTGGTTGAATGGTTGTCGGATTGGGGCGGCTGTCGAACAGAGGATCGTTGGTCTAGTGGCAAGACACCTGGCTAGTTACCAGGAGATCTTGGGTTCCGTTCCCAGCCGATCCAATTTGATAATTTTTCAATCACTGTGATTTCTAATTTACATTTGAATTTTGGTCATACTAACCAAAGAAATCGAGTGCTTAAAGGTTCAATTTAGCTGAACGATAAGTGAACTTATGAATACTGCGTATGTTTAAATGTGGACAAAAGTTCGTCATACGTAGTAATGCTTCACAAGCACTCGATAATATTTGAAATTGAAATATGTGAAACCTGTTAAGGCGTGGGGGTTGGAATCAGTAATTAACAAGGGACTGATGAATAATAACCAAAATTTCAAATATAAATGTGTCGGTTAATTACTGTAGCTTCCAAACAAAATGTAAATTTAATTTTGGCCCCATGTCATAGAAAGGGTACTCGTACTAACCCATAGCCTACAGCCCTACACCCTACATGACTTCCTGTTTTGAGGATGGAATTTCGTAATTCTTACTTCCCTTCATTTTCTTTCAAAAGTCCATTTCTTCGGTTAAGGTATCGAAATTTATTTTGGAAACATAACCTTCCCTTTAGAACTTTTTAAATTACAGTGCCCCAACACTGTTATTTAAACCCCCTTTATATTTTAAATTGTTATTTGATATTAAATCGTATTTATAAACATGCAAAATTGTTCCATAAATAATGATTATTACAGTTTTAATGGTCAGTTTAAATATGGCTATATTAGGGGGAGTTAACATCACGAATTGCTTCCATTAAACACGATCAATCGTATAACGTGTCATATACAATTTCTGACTATTTTGTTTATGATTTCGACATTATCGTGGTGAATTTCCCGCAGTAATAAGCACATAAAAACCACTCAATTATTGAAATCTCGATCAGTGTTACTTACAGGCGTGATACTCGATTTTCTATAGTGTGCTTGTATTGTACGCTTTCTGTCTAAAAAGGAATATGTCATATTAATTAAATGTCAGTGTCACTGCGCTTTGCGTCAAAATATCATTTTATTCAAAATTTCCTTTTTGGTGGTTAATAAAAAAACATGTTGTCCTTTTTCTAAATATTAATTTTGATATTCGCGCTTTATGCGGTAATGTCATTCTCACTGATTAGACATCGAAACACTTTAGGGACTTGTCGACCCCCTTCAGCGTTTGCTGCCGCCATATTCGATATATAGGATGCATTTAGCAGGAATCAAGACTTGTTGGCGGATATATGTCTATATATAGGAAGCTATTTTGGATATTTAATGTGCGGGTAAAATATATTGACTTGAATTATACACACCCAGTCTTATTACTAACCCTAGATTCTTTCAGTTTGTTGTAAAAACAATTGAAGACCCAGTTTTTACATCAGTGGTTCCCAAACTATATCTAGCGTGTTTTCTTTTTTTTTTTGCTCGTCATTAATGATGAGATTTTCATTTTTGATAGGATTTAGTTGATTTCAAAGCCACTAGACCAAGTTTGATTTGGAAACTAAATTAGGCCAAAGTTGTTTTTTTTTTTCTTGTTCCTCCATGTTTTTTGAGGTAGTGCTCGGTACTATACTTATTAAATATAGTGCTCTATGACAGAAAAAGTTCGAGAAACACGATGGGACAATTCTAATGTTTAAAAAGGTCGATATTTCTCTGAATTACAAGTGGTCGGAAAACGACATTTCATATTACACGACCTAATACTATTCTAGATAATGGCGAAAATAATTCCGAGCTACAAAAAATCTGTTCAGAGTTAAAGAATTGTTTTTAAACATTTCTCTGATACTTAAAAAAAGTGAAATTTGTTTGAATTCTGAATTACATGATTGACCAAGGTTGGTCGAGAAACGACATTTCATATTACACGACCTAATGTTATTTCAGTTAAAGACGGAAATGATACCAAGCTACTAAGGATTAAAGAATTGCTTTTAGACATTTCTCCAATGCTTAAATATGTGTCAATATTTGTCTGAATTTTCAAAATTTTTGGGCAGGCCCGGGTTTACCCAGCCTACCCGCTATTTATTCATTTTTACAAATAAAATGATTCTCTAAAGTGTTGCGCTATTTACACTTAATACAACAACAAATTTTGATGACAATTTCAGAATTATTTATAACGTGTGTTTTTCTCTGAGTTGAAATAAAATACATACGAATTAAATAAGAAGCCAATTTTTATCAGAGGCAATAAAAAAATAAAGGATATTTTCAAGAAAAATGAAAAACGCAAAAGGGACAAAACTCAAAAAACAATTGTCAATTTGAAGTGATCAAATTGAATTCCGTAAAATTTTTTTATATAATATCTAAAAATAAATTGTAAACACGATGACTATCCGTCCTGTTATTTTTAACGCACAGTTGTTTCTTGAGTTTTGTCCCTTTTTGCCATTTCCATTTTTCTTGGAAATATCCTTTATTTTTTTATTGTTCCTACAGAACAGTAGTAACAATATTTTGATTAACTTTTCCGAAAATATCGAAATCTCATTATTCACTGAAAAGTTGTTGCGTAATGAAGATACAACGGATCCAAAACATTTTCGTGATCAAAACAGCAGAAATTATTTATAGCCATGGAAATTGTATTTGAAATATTTAATAAATAATCTTTTTACCTAAGTACTCTATTTATCGTTTGTACATAATATTATGTAAAAACTACCGGTTTTGGCAATGAAATACTCGCCATACATACATACATATATTAAATGTTGTTAAATAAACAAAATATGCTTTAAAAATATGATTTTCTATTATTGAAATCGTTTTATTACCGCTATCAATGAACACAAATTTGTTCATAAATGTGTTGAAAAAATAATACTCAATTTTTTATTATTGCCTTGCCGCTTGTATTTTTGATTGAACAGAATTGAAAATTTAATAAATCATGCCTCTATACACATTAAATTTTTATGAACAGTAAAAAAATTCTCATTAAATTTCGATAACAACCAACACAGCACAATGTACAATGTACAGACCAGACATTAATGCGAAAAAATAACCAACCGATTTCAGCACTTAATAAAAATTATTTAGTGAATAAATGTTTTAAAACCCGCGTAATGACATATGCCGTGCTCATTTCAATTTTTAATCTTTTAGCGAATTTCCAGAATGGAATTCAGCTATTACAGCCACTGTCATGACGCGACTTGAACTCGGGACTATGGCAGAAATTTGTTTTGAGGTCCCTAGAAACCGAAAATAATATTCATTAAAATTTATATATATATATATATATATATATATATATATATATATATATATATATATATATATATATGTATATATATATATATATATATATATATATATATATATATATATATATATATATGTGTGTGTGTGTGTGTGTGTGTGTGTGTTTCTGCGCGATAACTCTCGAACGAAGTATCCAATATTTACGAAATTTGGTGGAAACATTGGAAGTCCCAAACCCTTGGATGAGTTCTTCAGTTTTAGTTTTTTGCCGAAATTTCCACTTACTCAAAAATTTTTGCTAAATTTATTTTACACCATTTGAGAGAGAAGGGAAAATTACATAAAAAAGATCTTTAAACTATTTTTCTATATCAACTAGTTGCCGAGAAAAACTAATTTTTATAAACGGAAATTCGCTATGTTATGCAGGATGCTGCGACAGGGGTATTTTTTTTCTTTTGTCCATTGTAATGTAAATGGAATCCAGTGGTCATGACGGCGGTAAACATATGGTGGTATTTGGTATAGGGTGTATTTCAATGGACTACAAGCACGTAAAATATTCTAAGGATAACCGCTGGTATTATTCCAGTTTAATAATAGAATAACTGCAACATTCGAATTTTTTCGCTGTGAAACTGTAAACACACTGATTAAGTCGCTGATTACATTTCTGCAATAAAATTCTTATAGAAAGTCATATAAAAACTTCATTTCTTAAGACGCCAACAATTTTTAGTGGTTTAGGTTTAAAGTGTTTTGGCTAAAATGCTTCTATGGATGTTAATGATTAGAACTATTTATTCATTTCTACAAATGATTCTCTAACGTGTTGCACTATTTATAGTTAATGCAACAACAAATTTTGATGACAATTTCAGAATTATATATAGCGTGTGTTTTTCTCTGAGTTGAAATTAGTCACAGGGTTTTTGAAAATTTTAAAGATTGTATAAAGGGTTTACGGTATCTAATAATTATGTATATACATAGGAAACTGCCATTACGCAATGCACTGGGACCCAATTGTTAAATGAAAAAGTCAAAGATCACGGGCGTCAGTGTTTCTGTATATATTTGTATGATTTACTGTTACAAACTATTACTTAGACACTAACACATTCAAATATATTTGCTTTAAAACACGGAGGGATGCCATTATACACATTTTGTGTGCGACGAAATTGCTAAATGGGAGCGTGCGATATGGGAGTTTGCTATATATAAAATGTAATGTAAAAACATTGTAAAAAGTTTATAATCAATAAAACATTTACGCATTGAGTTGAAATAAAATACATACGAATTAAGGATGTTTGGGAGGTACAATCGGAGATAAAAGTACATGAAATTAGAATCTCGTGAATAATTGCGTTGTATAACAAACTATGAGGTAAATAAAAGTTATCTTTGTTAAATAATAGCTATCACTACAACTGATTGTACAATACATCAAACTATAGCTCTCAGCTGAGTACAAGAGCTGAGTACATTTTGAGGATTTTTCGGAGAATTTCAAAAAGCTACGAGACGATTGAAAATTTGGTAGAATGTTCCTCATTAAATACTAAGGCCCCTGTGAAAATTTCAAATCAATTCACTAAGCCGTTAAAAAGTTATTTAATCTGTTCTGTTTTCGAATTTTCATAAGAGTACGTGTAAAATTAGTTTATTTTTTTTTAATAACTTTTTAACGGCTTAGTGAATCGGTTTGAAATTTTCACAGGGGCCTTAGTATTTAATGAGGAACATTCTACTAAATTCGCAATCGTCTCGTAGCTTTTTGAAATTCTCCGAAAAATCCTCAAAATGTACTCAGCTGAGAGCTATAGTTTGTGTATTGTACAATCAGTTGTAGTGATAGCTATTATTTAACAAAGATAACTATTTATTTACCTCATAGTTTGTTATACAACGCAATTATTCACGAATTTCTAATTTCATATACTTTTATCTCCGATTGTACCTCCCAAACATCCTTAAATCAGAAGCCAATTTTTATCAGAGGCAAAAATTATATTATTTACTGTCGGAAAATACTTCCGACGTAACTATATCCATCGTTCGACAATTACCTCTTTGAAACCGTATTCTGTCAGCCCAATCTTAAATCATTGGAGCGTTCTATGTTGGCTGCAAAAGAGCCAGTATTGTTGCTAGGGTTTGTCAGCATAAAGGAAGAACTTTATTTAATTATCTCCAACGGAAAAATAATCCATTTGCGTCAAATCATAATTGTGATTTAACCACTTTCTTTTATTAAGTTTTAATCCATATTCACAAATTACCGTGATTGAATTTGTAAACGTTGTAGTGATGTTAACCTTATTGTGAAAATTTGTCAGTCTTTACTGAAGAGAAATATCCAAATAATTTTTTTTTTTTTGTAAATCAATAAAGAAAAAAGACACTTTATGTATAAATTCCAGTTTTGAAAATATCCAGCAACAAATATACTCATATAATATGCTACAGTGTGCTACACTAAAAAAATAATAGAATTTTTAGAACGAAAGAATTAGCTGGGACTGATACTTAGTCAGGCAAAGTCTAGAGAAGGTGGCCCACTTCAGAGAGTTTGAGTGTCAATCCTAGAAAGTTTAATATCTATACTTACAATTAGTAAAAAGGATGAAAGCAAAAATTTTTTATGAAGCACAATAGCTTTTTTTTGTAAAAAATTTGGTTTATAGCCTTTTGCCCAAAAATTTTGTTTTTGAAATTTTAAAATATGATAATGTAAGTCAACACTTTTCGATAAAATTGTTTCTGTTTTTACTGATCTGTACTTTTTGTCTGTTATAAATGTACTTTGAAATCTCTAAAGTTTGTGAAACTGCACGGAGATATTGTCCATAACCCGTATCATACAAAATTGTCATCTAAAAAGAAACAAAAATTTATCTAATTTGCGTGTTATATACTTAACACTAGTATAATATACATACATCGACCGCTTAAGTGTTAAGGAGGTTTTCTTTAGTGTGATTTGATCAAACATTGTGGAAATTTAATTTAATTCCGTACTTCGCTTTTACTTTAAATGCAAATTACTACATATAGTTAGTTATAGCTTATGATATTTTCCAAGTTTAACTGTGAAAGCCCATAATAATTTACTTTCGGAAACCGAAATTTGAAAAAAATATATGATTATTTGATTAATAGTAAAATTAAAAATATTGTCGTTGTCGGAGTTGAAGATAAGAGAAGATGGGCCAAGATCGGTATCCCCATTAGCACATCGTCTGAACGTAGCAATCGCAAAGAGGTATCCACTTTTGATCGGTCGTCTCAGTTAGAGTTAGTGATAGGCAAACGATAGAAGTAAAGTAATTGCATTTAAATGTTAGAGCCGAAAAAGTTATTTTACGTTATTTTGTACTGTCATTTTCATATATGTTTTTTACATTTAAAAGAAACTGGTCGCAAAATCATGAAAATCGGCTAAATATTAACAGAACATGAAATAGGCTGTTAGACGATATTTTATTTGTGTGCTTCATTTCACTTTGTTACGTGAGGGGGTAAGATGGGACCACAGACCAATAAACATATTATATTTATATTATATTATATATTATATTATATAGGCTAATTATATAAATGTATAATTAAGGCAGCCAGATACGACCGGATAGTATTCTGTAATATAGTAATCAATGCATAACCAATCGTATCCGTAGTAACGTTTTCAAATAATTATTGTCAAAATATAATATTGATGCTTTAACTTATGTGTATCAAGTCCCATAAGAATATTGTAGTTTTTTCACTTTTACCATGGAAAAAAGTTAGGACAGATTTTTATAGCAAAAAAAAAGATTGTACAAAACATTTCATTGGTCATTTCAGTGTAGGTAAACACGATTAAAATGAAACAAGAATTCGCAATTCGCAAACAAGAATTCGTTGCCTAGCAATTTAACTCGAAGAACTGTCAACCCAAAAACGCTTCAGCTCCGCTGTCGCGTTTTTGTGAGTTGACAGTTCTTCTCGTTAAATTGCTAGGCAACAAATTTTCGTTATATATAAACACAAATTTATTCGAAAAAATACAAACCTCTCGTGTGATAATAAATGATAATAAAATTTTACTTCCTTGAGAAGAAACTGCAAAATTTTGAAAAAAAAGGAAGTGGTATTTGCTTTATTTTCAAAATTCGTACGTATACTTATGTCTTACAATAATTATAGTCGCATTTGCTCAAATATTTACATTATATTATATTCTTTAAATCTCCACCGTCTCACCCTGTTACCTGCCTCAAGAAAAATGCCAACAAACTGACTTTACGCTTATTAATAGTATAATATAATAGTGTGCATTGATCTGTGGTTGGGATATACATTTTAGCTGAACCCCATCCTGCCCCTCACCTTTCAATATGACTGAATTTCAACTGGTTTTTTTTTTAATAATTTGTTCATTCTCTTATTAAAGAGATGCGTTTAATATACGTAATTATATACATAAAATATTGTCCTGATGGGTACCGTTCTTTCCCATAGGAAAGATGGAGAGAAATGCTATTATTTTGTATTATTTTTCATCTAATTTGAAAGCCTGCCTTGTCCCACCTTCCCCTACTAAGATAATGAAAATCTAAAGCACATACAAAGAGATGCTAACGTTTTCAAATAGAATTTGGTGTTTAATATAGAATCGGCTATTTCTTTAAAGTGCAACCTCTTTCTTACTGCCTTACGACAAGAGAAAACTCATGCAGACGTCTAGTAGAAAAGTTACGGTTGTGATAAGTTAAAAACCGAACGTCCCCCTTTAAATAATTTATTAACTTATTTCGGGCTTCATTTACAACAATTTACAAGTACACACTTATTCATACGTGTATTATACAACTGATGGAATTATCTTCTCTCGGTTTCTTCGAAGACGTTGATATTGTCATGCCGTTCACACTTCTTACACCACAGTACCACCCCCACACCGTACCGTGGTCAGTCAGTTGGATATCATGGTGGAACTGTTGCCTACCGTTCGAATAAATAAACGAGTATCCAACCAACCGTCATCGTCAGTAATGTGATCATCGATTGCTGCTGCCTCCTACTGGCTACTACATCTATACGAAAATCGAACTAAGTATTAGCACTGGGAATGGATAATTATCAGTCACTCTTTTCGATGAGTTGAATCTTTTGAATTCGATCGCTATATTATGGTGAGTTGATTCAAAGAATTGAATCACTCATCCGCTTCACACAATTATTAGTCACTTCTTTTTAGGGTGACCAATAATGAGTCAGTACACAATACTCACTCAAGTGAATGAAAGTATATTTGGGTAAATGGGTATATTACTTGAATCAGTCTCGAGTAGCCCTGCCGCCCAGAGGCATTGACTAGGGAATGGCAAAAGAGGAGAGGAAAAATTTAAAAAAAAAAATTTGTTCCCAGGCATGGGCGCTCATACTCGGGGGCAAGGGGGGGGCCGCGGCGCCTCTAGCTGTTAGGGAAACGTTAAAACATATAAGTGTATTGCTAGTCAAGTGTTTTTTCTTTAAGGGGGAAGGTCCACCAGACAACAGGTTTCTTAATAATTTTTTTTAAAAAATTGGATACATTTATTGTATCAAATGAAGTCACATAGTATAGTACATGTTATGGTGTATTCACTCAAATTTTTATGCAAAAAAAAGAAAAAATGGCGGCGCTACAGCTGTTCCAAGTGGACTCTTTTAATTTGCGCCGTGGAAAGCCCAGCCTCTTGTAATCAACTGAATTCAACCGGACAAACGAATTTTATTAAAATAAGTCATTACGCTTTGCATATATACCTATTTCTGATGAGAATTTTTTTTTTCACAATTTAAAATCAAAAACAAAAAAATGTTACTTTTTTTATATAAACAAATTGTTATAAACAATATTTATAGTAATAATTTATGCAAAATTTTAGGTATATGCAAAGGCCAATATCTTAAAGAATATCTTTAAAATGAAAAACATACAGTTGATCCTTTTTCTGTACGGTGAATAGGGGCCGCATAAAAAAAATCGCAAAAAATATATTCAAAAATATATAAATAGCTATAAAAAGTATAATTCGATCCAGATTGTAACGAAACTTTTTGTATGCGGTGGATCGGGAGCGCATAAAAAAAGTTTCATCGAAAAAACATAACTCAAAACGCTCAAAACTTAGAAATTTCCTTAGACGTTGCTTCTATAGACAAGATAAAGCATTAATTTACACGTAGAAACATTTTATTTCAATTTTATAATATTATGAAAATTTTGAAAAATACATTTGTAAAAAAAATTAAATGATGCAATAACTTGTTCTTATGCAATGTATTGATTAAATGCATACAAGCCGTTAAAAAGTATTTTCATCAATGAAAGTTGTTATAGTAAATGTTTAAGTTTCTTACTGTCTCTTGATTTTGATTTATATTATGCATTTTAATGGCCATTTTTTTAAAAACGGCAAAAAAGAATCACATAAAAAAGTCGCACAAAAAAAAATCTCACAAAAAAGGACCGCATAAAAAAAAGTTCAGTTGTACTCATGTTTTTTCTTAGATTTATTTTAATATCTACACTTATAACATATATTAAAATCTGACATGGGGATGTGATTTAATTCAGTATGGCGTCCATAACAGCGCAATTTTGAATTCTATATATGGTTAAAGATATAATTAAATAAAATAAATGCTTATTGAAATAAAACAAATATGTGATTCCTCATTTATTTCCGTTATTGTAATTATATTTAATTAAAATAATACATAAAATAAGTTTAGTAACAATTCAAATACATGATAATTCTGCTTAAATACTTTGTCCACCAACTTTAAAAATTTGACGTTAGATGTCATCTCATCCAATATCAATTCCCAATAAAATTGGGTATACTTTTTAGATTATTAAGAATTTAACCTTAATGGTGATTTAAATTTTGTTTCATACATTTTCACAACTGAATATTAGGAATAATAAAATTTAAAATATTAGTTGGCAATAAAGTACCTAGATAAACAGATGTCCAGTTTATTGAAATTTGAAAAAAATTTTGTGTATATATTGGCTAATACTGACCAATCCACTGAGTTGAAAGAATCGATTCAATTTATTTTCTTGATTTAATTCAGTTACTCACTTGAGTGATTCAACTCAGTGAATTAAATCACTCACTCGCCACTCATCACTATTAAATACATCTGTACAGAATATACGATACGATTTGACTTACTAATGTGTCTGCAAAATGTACTCATTTCTTGGCCAAGTTTGTCTATAAATATGTATATAGATATACTTCCTCTTTATTTATCCCTGTTTTCCCGTCTCTTTACTCTCGGATATCGATCATGAATGATAGAATATCGTCGAGATGTGTCGATGTGTATGTGTGTGAAAGATTGTAAGATTGTTGTTGATGGTCAAGTAATTCGACCACTTGGACTAATTCAAACAGATTGTCGGATTGCTTCACTGCTTCAATCACTTTCTTGCGTATACTGTTTGTGTTATTACGTTACAGAAGTGTGCTATATCCAGAGATCATCTTGACAAATACTATTATCGTATCAACTTTGATAAACTTACTTTAATGCACACAATTATTCTTATTAAATTTGATTTAAATGATTGAATTAATTTATAATATTTTTGATGTTTTTTCAAAAACGTATGTTTCTGATACACTGAAAACTCAACCATTTAAAAAAGTAAATAAATTATTTAAAATTTCGAGTCAAATTACTTCCGTCTCATGTTTTGCAATTCTATATTCGAAAAAAAAGGCTTCATAAGTGCCGTGTTATGATTTTTTTAATCCAAGTTAGCGATTCAGCTATATTTTATTTCTCTCAGTTGATTAAGCTTTTAATATATATTTGTTCATTTGTTCATTTTTTTTTTTTTTTTTTTTTTTTTTTTTTTGATAAAAATTATCAAGAATATTTGTTTTATGTCAGAGTATGGCGAGAATTTAGATACGTAAACTGCTAAAACACCTTACTAAAATTATTAAAAGTTTGCTACAAATCTATAAAAATTACGTTAAACTATATTGAAACAATAATATCTTAACGTAAATTTCTGCCTGATAGAGAATACTGTTAATAATTAGAACCTATAAACAAAGCATTCTAGTTGTAATTAATTTTACACATTCAATTTTTTTGTCAACAAAAAAAAAATTAAATTTTGACACATTCTATCATACATTTCGTTTTGCAAATATTAAATAATTTTAAAGTGAATCATTTAAAAAGAGTTAAATTAATAAATTAGAGGCAAGCATTTATATATTTTAACACATGTGTAAAGAAACTTTAGAGTTTAGTTTTTGGAAAAAATGTAATAAAGGACATATTTTTGCTATTAGTAACATTTAAGTTAAGAATACTCTTTGTTAAGAGGGAGTTTGTGAAGAAGATAAAAGACGCACTCTTACAACAACTGTATTTTTAAAGATGATCCACAAACTAATTTTTTTTATTTCTTTAACTAATTTATTATTAAATTTTCTTTTACAATTTTATTCTTCACAGAAGGAAATCCTCGTCATCTAATACACATTTTTAAAATATCCTTTTGGATTTTATAACTCAATCATAACAAATAAAATCTACGTAAAAAAATCTTATTGACCTGTTTTTTCTCAATATTCTAGTATTAAGTCTAGGGGTAGTTAACTAAGGGGTGATTGTGTCGACATTTTAATGTAAAATATGGTAATTTTAATCGTCTTCAAAAGAACGTTTCCATTTTAATAATAAAAAAATTTTAAAAAATGTTTTAGTTTTGCCAGGATTGTCAGAAAGAGACTGAAATATTTTCAAATGTTGATATATACAAAAAATATTAATGTGTTAAGTACTTGGTAGACTTATAGGTTTTATGGGTGGCTTTTTTTTTGTTTAGTAGGATAAGTTTTTATAGGTATATCTGTGACTAGGGTGGCCACCGCTTTTTAAAAAATAAAGTATTTTTAAAATTTTATGTAAAAAAAAATAATACTCAATTAGCTAAAATAAAGTACGCGTTCCCACATTTTTAAGATTTTGTAGTACAAGAAGATCCTTATAAATATATGAATTCATCATATCTGTCATTGCATTTACTAGTTTACTTCCACTTGACTACTTTTAAATAGTTAGTGTCAGATCTTACGCAATTTAATAAACAGTATCGTTTTGATTTTTTTAAGATATTTATTGTTAGTGATATTTGAATTATTTTCCTAACTAATAAACTGAATTCTGTAGACTAATGTTTTTGTAGATAAAAAAAATAATTCTAGGTGGCGACAAAAGTCTGAGAAACGGACGTAGAATCTCACTGTTATTAATTATTGTGTCTTGTAGTCTTTTGAAAAAATTATTTTTTGAACTAAAATAAGTTAATAGGAGGAAATTCGCTCCGTTATTCATATGCTGCGGAGGTGGTATTTAAACTCTATAAAACATAAAAAACTAATGTCAGTAGAAGATCGTTTCTCGTCCAATTTCGTCAATTTAGATGGAAAAATAACATATCATTTGGCAAAATCTGTTATTTTCGTGTATAGGGTAAAAGCCCCTATACCCGAACGCGTTCAATGTACTCGAACAGTTTTGATATTTTATATATTAATAAAGTTATTTCTGAAAAAAAAAAAAAAAAAAAAAAAAAAAACTAAAAATATTAACACTGTTAGAGTATTGAACGCGTTCGGTTATAGGGGCTTTTACGTTACTAGTTTACATTTTTCTAGTTTAAATATATCAAGACAACTGCCGGACAAATATATCAGAAGCAACATCAGAAAATCCATCTTTTCTGTAAAAATCCATTTTTTCTACTTCGATATATATACCGTGGTATGGAGTGCTTATGTGATACCACTTCATTTTAGTGATGTCGAGCCAAGGAGCAGTAAGTCGATTAATCTACTTAAGTTGTTTTTCAGACAAAATTAGTTATGAATTGAAAATATGGAGTATATTGTAGTCGACTAATCGACTAAATTTTTAGTCGATTTCATGAATAGAGTAACCTATGTAACTCTTCCAAAAACGACGTTTTGTTTGGAATTTAATTGATGACATTTAATATTTTTTTTTTTTTGAGAAAAAGAAAAATATGTCATTATCACTATGTGTTAGTTTTAGTCATTTAATCGAGGGTAAAATAGTCGACTAAAAATAACTAAATGTAAACAAAATTATTCGACTAAACAGATTAATCGATTAATTATTTATTCAACATCACTAGGTATACTTCATATGTTAATGAATATGTACAAGTAGTGATGAGCAAATGCAAGACCAAGACCAAGACTTGGCAGTCTTGGTCTTGGTCTTGCTCTTGCATTCAGAATCTTGGTCTTGGTCTTGCTAGAGCAGTTTGAGTCTTGGTCTTGGTCTTGGTCTTGGTCTTGCAAAATGCAGTCTTGGTCTTGGTATTGCTAAAAAATCTTGCACTTTCTTGCATTTTTTTTATTAGTGAATTTTTTGCTTCAAAAATCAGAATTTTCTCTTTTTACGGAATTAATTATACTTTCAAACTATTTAAATAGTTTTGCAAGAGTCTGCTTCTTTCTTGCTTTTGTCTTGGTCTTGCTCACTTGAGTCTTGTCTTGGTCTTGCAAAAAATGCAAGACGAAGACAAGACTGCAAGGCCAAGACTAATTTTGCTCATCACTATATACAAGCAAAGACGTTATGTAAATAAAATTAAGTGATTTAAAAGGATTCATATCTATTATTGAAAGAATTAAATGAAATACTGAGATCAGAAACATTTAAAATATTTTAAATGTTCTTTCCACATTTTAATTTTCAGTGTACTAGTACTCTATGTGTTGGAACGTTCAGGACGTTCGTCATCTTCACGGCCATCTTGAAAACGTTTACACCACACGTGAACTCTCGTTTTACTGACAGTTGATTCATCAAAAACAATAGTTAACATTACTTCAACCACAGAACAAATAGAACGAATACATCTGTCTCTTTTCTGCAATCACTTATGTGCTTTTATGTGCATCTTAGGCTGCTTAGTCCTCATTCATTCGCGAGCACTCAATGGGTATGTTTCAATTGTTGTTATATTGTTACCTCTCGTATTAACACGGTATATGTACGTAGTATACGTACATCATACGTTCCACCACCACGTATATATTATGTATGTATGTATGCAAGACACTAATACACACACACCATCCAACGGACTAACACACACAACTCCGCGTGCACATATATAACATAGTGGTGGGTTATTTTCTATCCTTTGTGGTTACGCTCGTTTCCCTAGTATAAACATAGTAATGTTCGTTCTCTTTGTTCTCTGACTTCAACTTTGCCACACTTTATTTTATTCTTATAATAGCGAAATTTAATATGAATTTTTTGATAATTTTTTTTTATAATCGTAACCTTTTTGGCAGCTGTATCAGACTAATACAACGCGAGAAATTACGAAACTCCCGTTACTTTTGAACACGCCTCGTATATATAACTAAATTATGATATAGATAGTATAAATAAAGAAATTCTATCTGTACTGTACCATATGTTAACAAATTCGTACATTTTATCCAACAATAAATTCCACAAAAGTATCTTTTGTTACAATATTTTGGAAAGGTAAACGGTAGGTATACATGAAATAACTGAATAAAGATTTCTATAAATTCTTTTCGTTAAATATTTCATAATAGAGGAATTTCAGTAAAAAATTTTCCTAAATAAGGTTAATTTCATATATTCAGGTATTATTATGTATTCGCTATATTATCTGTAGACGTAGAGAGTGATATATGTATATACCTGGATGTAATAAGGATGTAGAAATTAGTAAAAACTTTTAAGAAAATATTTGTCATTCAATTCAAAATTCTCAAAATAATACGGTTGAAGAATTATAGTGACCACATCAAAAACCTTTCATCACTAACCAAAGCACATATTCGTATGAATAAACCATTCAACGACGGTATTCATATAATATATTATAAGTCAGATAAAATTAGAAGTATTCACAGGGTGTCACAAAACAAATAAATTTTGTTTGAAAATGCGCACAGACTCAAAGTTTAACAGTAATCCTTCGTTTCAAAAGGCCTTTGATAAATGTGGATGATAAACTTCTACCGGTTACCAGGGCAGCTACCACACTCCCTCAGGAAATTTGTATCGTAGGTCTGTATCATCAAGAGGTGTAAATTGTATTCGTAATTTTTCATTCAGTCCCTTTTGAGATGTTCAACTTTAAATACACAGGTCAACATTTGATCTACGCAGGAACGCCGGAAGCGGTCAGTTGCCCCTAGGGTTTTTGGGGTCGCTGATTACGATGAAGGGGTTGGCTAACCTCCATCAGGTCAGGTTCAAGGTCATTTGAAGGTCAAATAGAGAAAAAACCTTTTAAAAAATCTGAAAAAATCATACCTATATTTTCGAGGTCAGCGAATCGAAATAAGGGGTCGGCTAACCTCCATCAGGTCAGGTTCAAGGTCATTTGAAGGTCAAATGGAGAAAAAATCTTTTAAAAAATCTGAAACAAATCCCCACTTGACCTCCAAATGACCTCGAAACTGACCTCATGTAGGTTAGCCAACCCTTTATTTCGATTCGCTAACATTAAAAAAATAGGTATGATTTTTTTCAAATTTTTTAAAAGGTTTTTACTCCACTTGACCTTCAAATGACCTTGAATCTGACCTGATGGAGGTTAGCCAACCCCTTCATTGTAATCAGCGACCCCAAAAACCCTAGGAGCAACTGACCGCTTCCGGCGTTCCTGCGTAGATCAAATGTTGACCTGTGATATTATCAAAGTACGGTTTCGACCATTTTTGAAAAATCATATAAGAAAAGCACAAAGTTCTCAATCTTGAAACTTCTATAGCTAGTAGTCGTATGATAAGTCTATACAAGAAAAAAAAGTGAAGGTTACTCTGTCTTCCTTTTAATAATTTTGCAGCTTTAAAAGTTCCGTTTTAAGTTATTTTTTACATGATATTTGTGAATTTCTTTTCTCTCCCTTCCTTATATATTAGGTAATATTATGTAAAGACAAGAGATTTAGAGTAGGTTATTCTGATTATTTGGGTTTTCTGTTTGTTTTGTTATTTGTAAAATTCACAGAATTGAATATATATACCTACTTGCGAAAAACTTGTTTTCAGTCAAAAAAGACCCCCAAAGCAAATTCAAAATGGCCACTAAAAAAAATATGAGTCTAAAAATTTCTTTAACCCTCGTTTTCTAGTCATCTGTTATTGGTGAGTAACTGGTAAAGAATTAGGAAAATCAAAAATGTTGAATAATATAGCTTCGATAAGTTTCTAGTGTATATCACGTGAAAATTTCATCCGGCATTTATTTTGACTTGGGCACTTTCTTTGCCTTTTTAAAATATTTTTAGTAGTCTTGTTCTTAGAGTTTCACTGCCCAATCCTCGTTTGTGTATAGAAAATTCTAGCCAGTATACAACACTTTGTGAACAGCTCTTCGACTGCTAAAATAATTTTAAATTCAATCATACAAAATGCGTTTCTGAAGTAATAGAATAATTCTGTTTGATTATTTTTGGTATTTATTCTCATATTTTTAGCTTGCACACCCGGTATGCCAAGGTATTATACGATGTTAACTGACCACATAGATCGTATAACAATGTCAAAACAATTTTATCATTTCAGTAAATAAAAATACCTACTTGTCGTAGGTATTATTAAAATGGCCAATATTAGGTTAGAATTGTCACATGGTTAGAAGTGAACAATTCACTATACATGATTAAAAGTAAATGTTCAAAAATACTAGAAGTGATTGTGTAGATAATGTTAGTACTTGAATGAAAATCATCGATGTGGAAATTCAGTGTTAATCTGAGGTCATGTAGAAATCTCGACTGTTCGAGGTTGATATTCTGTTCAGTTGTAGATAATAATATGTAGATTTAAAAAACCAACAAGTAAATAAACCAACGACAACCAAATGTAACCTCTCGTAACATTATTTTAAACTTTTTAATTTGAAAAATTTACCGAAACCCTTTCAACAAGGTTTGGGATGGTGACGAAGCGGTTTCTATGGTGAGTGCAACATGTTGTGTTCATCGTAAAAATCACTTTAGTATTCGTCCACAAATTAGAGTTGTGTTTTTATGTTCAATATAAGATTTCTTGACAGACTTAACGGAAAATTTTAATGTGCATGTGTGGCTGCGATTGCGTGTTTGAGAATGCACACAGTACGGGTAATTTATTTGCTATGTCTATTTACTATGTCTGTTAAAATGCGTGGGCATATAGACCAAATTTTTTGTTCATATAGGTTTTTTTTAATGGATACAGGGCCTTTTATTTTACATAGGTATCGTCAACACCCCTAACTTAATCTATTGAATATAACTTTACTATTTTCAACACGTATGCAAACTTCGGTTAGTATTTTAGAAATTATAAAACTAGATAATTTTTTCACTTGTTATTACACGAGAAGTTTGTATTTTTTCGAATAAATTTGGGTTTGTCTAACGAAAATTTGTTGCCTAGCAATTTAACGGGAAGAACTGTCAACTAATAAAAGCGCTCCAGCTTCGTTGTTGCGTTTTTGACAATTACTTTTAGACAAAAAATTTTAGTTCTAGCAAACACAAGGCAACAGGAAAGCTGGAGCGAGGCGTTTTTTGGTTGACAGTTCTTCTCGTTAAATTGCTTTTAGGCAAGAAATTTGAGTTGTAGAAAACACAAATTTATTCAGAAAAAATATAAAACTCAAGTGTAATACCTACAGTAAGATAATTTAACGAATAAAATAAATTAGCATAAATTATTGTTTCATACATTGTTATTATGGTTCTGAAATCAGTTACATTTATCAATACGAATTTTTGTTTCGTTTTTGTCGTGTTTACCTACAGTGAAATGACCAATGGAATGTTTTGTATCATTTTTTCGCTGTAAAAATCGGTCCTAACTTTTTTCTCACGGTAGAGTGAAAAAACAACAATATTCTTATGGGACTTGATACACATGAGTTAAATTGTCGTACGACAATATTACATAATCTCATAAGTAGAAGTACATAATCTCAAGACTTGAAACACATGAGTCAAATTGTCGTACGACAATATTACATAATCTCATAAGTAGGGCTCGTAAGTTTTCAGAAATAATTTTCACATTTATTTATTCGCGCATTATCGAGTAACTCGTTTAACTATTGATTATTGTAGGTTAGGTAAAGCTACGATCCTTTAATGAGACGCCTACACTACAAAAGATAAAAATATTACATTTTAACATGAATATCGCGCGTACTCTTTCTCAACCTCGTATATCAAAAACTGCATGTTTTAGGATACACAAAAACCATTAAATATTGTATTTATATATGTACTTATCTATATATATTTATATATGTAGGTAGCCAACATCAAAGGATGTAATTAGCATAAATCTTAAGTTCATAATGATTAAAACACAGATTTAAATACGTTTTATTTGTGTCTCCAAAAATTGGGACTTTTCAGATACGAGGTTGAGAAAGAGTACGCGCGATATGTAGCAACTAGAACGTCTAAAACTACTACCGCTCAAAATTTCTTATCTATTACGTTTCATTGTTAAATATTACTTGAAATTAACAAGAAAGTATGAACACCAGTGGTATATTTAATAATTTCACTAAAAACTAGTGCCCGGGACTATGGTAGAAATTTGTTTTAGGTCCCTTGAAGTTGAAAATAACATTCACTAAAATTTATATACATGTGTAGACACATCCGATGCCAGAAACATATTTTTTTGAACATTTTTCGTGAAAAATTACATAAGTTTTTTGCCAAAATTTCCCCAATTTCAAAAGTTTTTGTAACATTTTTTTACACTATTAGAAAGAGGAGAAAAATCAAATAAAAAAGGTTTTTTAACAATTATTCTATGTCAGCTAGTTTCCGAGAAACACTAATTTTTGTAAGCGGAAATTCGCTGTATTATGCAGGATGCTGCGACAGGGGTGTTTTATATTCAAACTATATCAGAGTCCCTACTTTACAGGGGAAAATAAAAAATAAAAGTCGCATGTAAGTTACATTTACGCCCTTGCAAAAATAATCAAGAGATAATGAAATAACTCAAAATAGAATTCTTAGAAAAAAATAATAAAGGTAAATGTAAAATCTAAATATATCTACTACAGTAGTCACTATGAAACTGTGCACTACCAAAGTGTTACAATCAGTATTATGTTCACCACTCTGGTGTGGCAAATACAATCAAACGCTACATGTAAGTACATGCAGAATGTTTGTTTTGTTATTGTCGTAGTACAGGTACATAGCATTAAACTAGTTACTCGCGTCTACATATTTCTTTTTTATCTCACTATGAAACTGTGATTTTAGTCCCGTGCTGTAACACTTTCATAGTGCCGACTGTACATGTAACTATGACCATTTTACCATTGCACAGATTTCATTTACAAATTTCGATCATTTTTATAGTGTCAAAGGGGCGCACATAAATAAACCTGTGTCGATCAGAAAACATTTTCCACGAAAAACCTATAGACCTATATATATTATAGACAATAAGGGAACGTCCTGAACTTATTCATTCACAAAAATAGTACGGTCAGTGGTGCTTATTTGTTTCCTTTCAAACACGGTTACAATAGGAACAAAACCGCACTCATTTCTCTCTTTCACAGTGAGTTATCATCCGCCTATCTATCTATCCACTCACTAAATTTACCTAGTATACTCACCGTGGAAATAGCGATACAACAAAAAGGCACGAAACGCATAGATATTTACCTTCAACGAAATATCTATCCACCTATACCTAACGATAAAACATTATCTCTCGATAAATATTGCGTAAAGTTTGTTGAGGTATTTATTTTTATCCTTGCGAAAAGTAGGTATATTGTTGCTTTAAATTTTTCAGCTTTAGTTATCAATAAATACTATCGAGGAAATATTGTTTGTGTAACTTTATTGGTTTCTTTTTTGTGTGTATTCCTTCTTGGAAAATTCTTTTATATAAGGTAGATAACAAACAAAGAGTTATTTTATACAAAGAGAAAAAAAAAATTGAGAAATCTACTTATTTTTCGTCTTATAAAACGTTGTGTACGTGTTGTACATTGTTTTGTCCTGCTGTTGAAAGATTGAACTTCTACGAGAAAAATTATGAAAACCAGTTGGGACTAGGGTTGCCACCCGTACTTTAAAATAAAGTCGGTTTTGCACTTTATTTTGAGTAAACGTACTTTAAACTTTATAAAGAAAATAGAGTAGGCACGCTAAAATACTCTGTTTTATTTTAAGTTCTCTAAATTTTTAGAAATTTTTTGTTATTGAATTTGTTTGTGTAGTTATTCCATCTATCAAAATATGGTTAAAGTTCCAAAGACTACCGTTTATGTATTTTACTTGGTTTAAAAATTTATCAACTTTAAAAGAAATTCTATACTAAAATCGAAACACTTTGTCAGTAATCACGTGAACAAATCGTGGTACTATTCAGTAGTAGAAATATAAGAGAATGGGGCCCTCCTTCCCTCCTGCCGACTTTTTGAGTGACCTCGGCAGGAGGCAAAACTACCGAGGCGGTTCTAGAAGCCTCCGGCGGTGGGTGGAGCAAAACTTGGTCTCCAACCTAACGATATCTAGTGAAATTTTTTTCTAACCTAGCAGAACCCAATGGAACTTGACCTAACCTAACGAAACCTAAGCGAACTTAGCTTAACCTAACAAAAGTTTTTTCTAACCTAAGAACTGAAAAATTCCCTAACAGATGGCGCAGCCACCTTCGAGCCTGTGAATTCGCTACTAGATGGCGCAGTCACCTTCGAGCCTGTGAATTCGCTACTAGATGGCGTTGCTAGTCTGGATTCCTTTGTGTAAGTTTGAAAAATTATCAATAGATGGCATCGAAAACCTTTTTTTTTTTGATAGTTAAACTAACCATTAAAAGATGGCCTTGCTTTCATAATTTTATAATATTTTTATCTGAAAACAGGCTTAAACTGTCAGCTGACGTCACTAAAGGTAAACTGATATCAAACAGCGAAGATTTCTCTCTAATATGCAAAAATAAATTTTATCATATGATTGTATATTTTTATCTGAAAACAGGTTTATACAGGTTTTCCTCTAAATAAAAACACATTTTATTTTTTAATTTTTAATTTTTATTTTTTTTATTAAATAAAAACACATTTTTTTTATTTTTAATTTTTTTTTAATTTTTTCTTATTTTAATAAATTTATTTTAAAAGAAATATTTTTTTTTACAATAAAAATGTTTAAATGTTATTACAATAATATTTGTATATGGATATGGCATTTTCCATGGCGCAAGTTGCTCCGGAATGATGACCGCATCGAGGACTAGTGTATGTTGATGTTATGATTCTCAACTTGGGACAAATTGTTATTTCTTCAAAGTTCATAATGGGCGCTGATGGTAGCAGTCGTTTCAAATAGCGTACTTTCTCTTCTCCCTTCGTATAGATGATTCGAGTTCCGTGCAGATTGTTTATTAAAATGTACTGTAGTTCCTCGTATTCAATATGTCCGTCCATCCAGGAGAACCCATGATGCTTTTTCCGCAACCAGCGAGCTGTGCGTTGATCTTTTTCACTTAATCCGCAAAACGGTATTGGTGATTTGAATACATAATGTTGCAGTATATAATCTTCACCACAATTTTCTTCGGAAGAATCGAATTTCAACACAGCCAATTCCTTTATGTAGAATTTCCCATTTGTTGAATTTGGAAATCCTTGGAAGTCAACAATTGCTGCGTCGGTCTTCATTGTGCGTTGTCTAGAGCGAAACTGACTGATTTATAGCTGGATTGCGATGTTTTTATACATATTTTGTAACAATATTCGTCAATGGATTATATTGAACCACACGATCATGTAGTAGAAGGCAAAATGCTGATGTATTCTCTGGCACCTCCTTCAACGTTTTAAATTCAATTCGAATATCCACTGGTCCACTTTTCAAAGTTTCGTTTTGATGAGAACAATCGATGAATATAATTGGCGCGATATTCTTGAATTGCGTTTTGCTTAAAAGCGGTTCATTCTTCTTACAATCATAATATGCTTGTTGAAATTTCGAATACATGTGATATGCTACTGCATATCTATCATTACTGAAATCCAAATTCAAATCCATGTACGGGTATTTCGCAGAATTTAAATAAACTTTGACGTCTGAAAGTTCACAGTGATCGAAAATACTGGAATCTTTGTCTTTTTTATTTCGTCGATTCGTTTGTAGAGCGAATATAATGTAGCGTGGTTTCTCCAGTTGAGTCGATGTTTTCACCGTCCAAATGTTTTGTCTCGCTGTTGGAATCGTTGGCTGTATATGCATATCCCATGATCGAAAAGCAATTGTAATATCTCGACTATTTTCCACATACTTCAACAACTTCAGTTTCTGTTCATCTGCAACTGTAACGTGCGGAACCATCCATTGAATTTTATGTATATGGAAAGTGACGTCATCCGTTGGTGATATGACTGCATCGTGATCCGTCCGAGCTCGAGTCAGAATTAGTTGATGTTTCGCATTGATGATAACTTTCTTGTAATGGTTAAGAAATCCAAACATCCGCGCCAATGGTAGACAGAAATTGAAGTAGCCTTTTTCCGTCACTTTAATTGTTTCACCTGGACACCATCCGGCGTTGTAGAGTAGTTTGCTTTCATTTTCGTTTAATGCCAAATAATTGATTAACGTTGTTGTCGGTCCCACGTACTTGCATTGATCGATTTCCACGTCGTTCAGTTCATATCGTATTTCTTCAAACAGGTACGCCAATGAATTATTGGATAATTCCGCTGTAGTCGATACTGTTTTATCACTCTTCAACAATTGTCCTTCCACATACAGAAAACTTTCGTGCGGCAGCAGGATCAGATCTTGGTTTTGACAGCAGATTCGTATTTCGTCGCTGTTTCCAAACGCATTTAGAAATGGCGAATAGCAGTGATACTCGATGTTTGAAATGCTCTCATCGAAATCGATTCCAGTATTGATGCTTAAAATGCTGCTCATTTTCTCCTCTTCAGCTTGAAACCCAATTGTCGAAGAAATTGTTTGTTCTCTCTTGTTAATGGTGGTCGTTGTTGCTTCTTCCTCGCCGATCCGTTCACCTTGGTGGCAAGTTGTAGACTGATCGGTCGCACCACATTTTCGTCTTTAAATACCAACATTTTCACGCCGGCTTCAAATGCAACTTTACTGTTATCGTTTCGCCTCGAAAATTCACTAAATTGCCGTCTTGATCCACAATTCGTAAAACTAGAGATGTTATCCGTCTGACGGTCACCGGCATATAAATAACTGTATTCGGTGATTCGCTTATTTTATACCCAGGTTCCACTTGAATCGAAAACGAATAAATATTATGTGCTGGAACGTTGTTCAGGTAGCTGTTCGTTGTAATGTTTGTTTCAACTTGTATCAGATTCACTTTCATGATATTCGTTGGTTTATCCGAATAGTGGTAATGACCAGCTGCAAGTTTTCGCTTACTGAAGCCAAGTAGCGAGCCAATTGTTCGTTCTTGATCGAAATGAATTGTTTCCGTACATTTTATTTCACTTTTTAGCGTATTGTTATTCGCACGAAGTATAAGTTGCGGGCTATCACCCGGTTTTCTCTTCTCTAGTATCCGATCTTCTATTTGAAACTCCAAATCTTCCAGATCATAATTGCCGACAGGTATCTCGATGCATTTCACTTCTCTATCACCGTAATGGAATAAATTATTTGTTTCGTCGATATTTGGCACTGCATTGTATGTTTCAAAATTGACCAACCCGCATACATAATCACCCGGCAAATCGATGGGTGGAAAATACTCAGCCGTCAATATAGATGAATCACCACTTAACGTTAATGTTAACGACATGGTGACTAAGATACGAATGACAGAAACTTCTTGCCACGAGTATATTTAAAGTATAGATGAGAAGTGCAACAAAATTATTGAAAATAATTTGTATTCCATAAAAATTCTAGACATAAATGTCCACAGTTGTACTGTTCATAATTTTGGTATCTGTTATAATTATATTTAATATTATTGCCATGTAAATATTGCACAACTTCTGCGGGTGGTGACAAATTTCCAAAACTATCAAAATATTCGACGTTCTTGTTATCTTTGGCGTACGCTACCCAATGGCTTCCTGGTCCTGATGAATTATCCAAATTGACGACTCCACACTCCTTTCGCCTTGGCCGTTTCGGTAAATCATCTCTCATGAACACGCCACGAAAATTGGATAAATATTTGTTTCCAAACTGATAAATGTCGCGATCAGTTAATGGTCGATCGGGTAGCTCGCTTAGCGGTTTTTTGATTCGATGTAAAGTCCCAAACCTTTTCTGTATGGTTTCAAATAAAGTCCAGTTCCAGATTTAGATCCAAGAGCAATTGCTTCCATCATCCTGTTATGACGTTCATTTTCATCCAGTTGTTTCTTTGCTGTTTTATAAGCATTCACTGCTTTCGCAACACCAGCAGCGCCTCCAGCAAGTGATCCTACAGCAGACAGGCCGGCAAAAAGTGGAACCAGGAATGGTAAAATTCCACCAGTTTTTGGAATTAGAATGATTCTCGGTGTTGTAAACTGACTGTTCTTACACCAAATTACACGAAAAATACACCAAATTACACCAAATGACACCAAAATTACATAAAAAAGACACCAAAGAGTCACTCCCAAAATGAGTCACTCCAAAAAAGAGTCACTCCCAAAAAGAGTCACTCCCATAATGAGTCACTCCCAAAAAGAGTCACTCTCAAAAAGAGTCACTCCCAAAAAGAGTCACTCCCAAAAAGAGTCACTCCCAAAATGAGTCACTCCCAAAAAGAGTCACTCCCAAAAAGAGTCACTCCCAAAATGAGTCACTCCCAAAAAGAGTCACTCCCAAAATGAGTCACTCCCAAAATGAGTCACTCCCAAAAGGAGTCACTCCCAAAAAGAGTCACTCCCAAAAAGAGTCACTCCCAAAAAGAGTCACTCCCAAAATGAGTCACTCCCAAAGAGAAATAGTTATTTCTAACGGTATTACAGATAAAATATAGAATGAATATGTAAGATTTTAGATTAAGATTTAAGCTTTTAGTTTTAAGCTCCTTAGTAAAAACAGGTAAACTAATATTGATTTTGATGCAGTTTTCTTATTTGATATTAATATTTTGATTGGTCAAACCATTTTCACCCTATCTCAAATTTCACCCCCCCCCCAATTTTATCGTCAAGGCCCTTCTAATAGGTCCGACCCTGGATTTGAGTATGCCAATAGAAAGGCCTTTAAAAATAAAGGATTATACCAATTTAAATTTTTCTTCTAGTTGTTATAGTTTTCGAATAATTTGATGAGACTTAACTGGTGTGTAGAACAAACAAAAATACCAGACACATCTTTTTTTTTATCTGCTATGAAACCATTTAAGGGGTGTAATCGACCCTCAAAGTTGGGGTAAAAATTTAATTTTATCAAATTATTCGAAAACTATAACAACTAGAAGAAAAATTTAAATTGGTATAATCCTTTATTTTTAAAGGCCTTTCTATTGGCATACTCAAATCCAGGGTCGGACCTATTAGAAGGGCCTTGACGATAAAATTGGGGGGGGGTGAAATTTGAGATAGGGTGAAAATGGTTTGACCAATCAAAATATTAATATCAAATAAGAAAACTGCATCAAAATCAATATTAGTTTACCTGTTTTTACTAAGGAGCTTAAAACTAAAAGCTTAAATCTTAATCTAAAATCTTACATATTCATTCTATATTTTATCTGTAATACCGTTAGAAATAACTATTTCTCTTTGGGAGTGACTCATTTTGGGAGTGACTCTTTTTGGGAGTGACTCTTTTTGGGAGTGACTCTTTTTGGGAGTGACTCTTTTTGGGAGTGACTCCTTTTGGGAGTGACTCATTTTGGGAGTGACTCATTTTGGGAGTGACTCTTTTTGGGAGTGACTCATTTTGGGAGTGACTCTTTTTGGGAGTGACTCTTTTTGGGAGTGACTCATTTTGGGAGTGACTCTTTTTGGGAGTGACTCTTTTTGGGAGTGACTCTTTTTGAGAGTGACTCTTTTTGGGAGTGACTCATTATGGGAGTGACTCTTTTTGGGAGTGACTCTTTTTTGGAGTGACTCATTTTGGGAGTGACTCTTTGGTGTCTTTTTTATGTAATTTTGGTGTCATTTGGTGTAATTTGGTGTATTTTTCGTGTAATTTGGTGTAAGAACAGTCAGTTTACAACACCGAGAATCATTCTAATTCCAAAAACTGGTGGAATTTTACCATTCCTGGTTCCACTTTTTGCCGGCCTGTCTGCTGTAGGATCACTTGCTGGAGGCGCTGCTGGTGTTGCGAAAGCAGTGAATGCTTATAAAACAGCAAAGAAACAACTGGATGAAAATGAACGTCATAACAGGATGATGGAAGCAATTGCTCTTGGATCTAAATCTGGAACTGGACTTTATTTGAAACCATACAGAAAAGGTTTGGGACTTTACATCGAATCAAAAAACCGCTAAGCGAGCTACCCGATCGACCATTAACTGATCGCGACATTTATCAGTTTGGAAACAAATATTTATCCAATTTTCGTGGCGTGTTCATGAGAGATGATTTACCGAAACGGCCAAGGCGAAAGGAGTGTGGAGTCGTCAATTTGGATAATTCATCAGGACCAGGAAGCCATTGGGTAGCGTACGCCAAAGATAACAAGAACGTCGAATATTTTGATAGTTTTGGAAATTTGTCACCACCCGCAGAAGTTGTGCAATATTTACATGGCAATAATATTAAATATAATTATAACAGATACCAAAATTATGAACAGTACAACTGTGGACATTTATGTCTAGAATTTTTATGGAATACAAATTATTTTCAATAATTTTGTTGCACTTCTCATCTATACTTTAAATATACTCGTGGCAAGAAGTTTCTGTCATTCGTATCTTAGTCACCATGTCGTTAACATTAACGTTAAGTGGTGATTCATCTATATTGACGGCTGAGTATTTTCCACCCATCGATTTGCCGGGTGATTATGTATGCGGGTTGGTCAATTTTGAAACATACAATGCAGTGCCAAATATCGACGAAACAAATAATTTATTCCATTACGGTGATAGAGAAGTGAAATGCATCGAGATACCTGTCGGCAATTATGATCTGGAAGATTTGGAGTTTCAAATAGAAGATCGGATACTAGAGAAGAGAAAACCGGGTGATAGCCCGCAACTTATACTTCGTGCGAATAACAATACGCTAAAAAGTGAAATAAAATGTACGGAAACAATTCATTTCGATCAAGAACGAACAATTGGCTCGCTACTTGGCTTCAGTAAGCGAAAACTTGCAGCTGGTCATTACCACTATTCGGATAAACCAACGAATATCATGAAAGTGAATCTGATACAAGTTGAAACAAACATTACAACGAACAGCTACCTGAACAACGTTCCAGCACATAATATTTATTCGTTTTCGATTCAAGTGGAACCTGGGTATAAAATAAGCGAATCACCGAATACAGTTATTTATATGCCGGTGACCGTCAGACGGATAACATCTCTAGTTTTACGAATTGTGGATCAAGACGGCAATTTAGTGAATTTTCGAGGCGAAACGATAACAGTAAAGTTGCATTTGAAGCCGGCGTGAAAATGTTGGTATTTAAAGACGAAAATGTGGTGCGACCGATCAGTCTACAACTTGCCACCAAGGTGAACGGATCGGCGAGGAAGAAGCAACAACGACCACCATTAACAAGAGAGAACAAACAATTTCTTCGACAATTGGGTTTCAAGCTGAAGAGGAGAAAATGAGCAGCATTTTAAGCATCAATACTGGAATCGATTTCGATGAGAGCATTTCAAACATCGAGTATCACTGCTATTCGCCATTTCTAAATGCGTTTGGAAACAGCGACGAAATACGAATCTGCTGTCAAAACCAAGATCTGATCCTGCTGCCGCACGAAAGTTGTCTGTATGTGGAAGGACAATTGTTGAAGAGTGATAAAACAGTATCGACTACAGCGGAATTATCCAATAATTCATTGGCGTACCTGTTTGAAGAAATACGATATGAACTGAACGACGTGGAAATCGATCAATGCAAGTACGTGGGACCGACAACAACGTTAATCAATTATTTGGCATTAAACGAAAATGAAAGCAAACTACTCTACAACGCCGGATGGTGTCCAGGTGAAACAATTAAAGTGACGGAAAAAGGCTACTTCAATTTCTGTCTACCATTGGCGCGGATGTTTGGATTTCTTAACCATTACAAGAAAGTTATCATCAATGCGAAACATCAACTAATTCTGACTCGAGCTCGGACGGATCACGATGCAGTCATATCACCAACGGATGACGTCACTTTCCATATACATAAAATTCAATGGATGGTTCCGCACGTTACAGTTGCAGATGAACAGAAACTGAAGTTGTTGAAGTATGTGGAAAATAGTCGAGATATTACAATTGCTTTTCGATCATGGGATATGCATATACAGCCAACGATTCCAACAGCGAGACAAAACATTTGGACGGTGAAAACATCGACTCAACTGGAGAAACCACGCTACATTATATTCGCTCTACAAACGAATCGACGAAATAAAAAAGACAAAGATTCCAGTATTTTCGATCACTGTGAACTTTCAGACGTCAAAGTTTATTTAAATTCTGCGAAATACCCGTACATGGATTTGAATTTGGATTTCAGTAATGATAGATATGCAGTAGCATATCACATGTATTCGAAATTTCAACAAGCATATTATGATTGTAAGAAGAATGAACCGCTTTTAAGCAAAACGCAATTCAAGAATATCGCGCCAATTATATTCATCGATTGTTCTCATCAAAACGAAACTTTGAAAAGTGGACCAGTGGATATTCGAATTGAATTTAAAACGTTGAAGGAGGTGCCAGAGAATACATCAGCATTTTGCCTTCTACTACATGATCGTGTGGTTCAATATAATCCATTGACGAATATTGTTACAAAATATGTATAAAAACATCGCAATCCAGCTATAAATCAGTCAGTTTCGCTCTAGACAACGCACAATGAAGACCGACGCAGCAATTGTTGACTTCCAAGGATTTCCAAATTCAACAAATGGGAAATTCTACATAAAGGAATTGGCTGTGTTGAAATTCGATTCTTCCGAAGAAAATTGTGGTGAAGATTATATACTGCAACATTATGTATTCAAATCACCAATACCGTTTTGCGGATTAAGTGAAAAAGATCAACGCACAGCTCGCTGGTTGCGGAAAAAGCATCATGGGTTCTCCTGGATGGACGGACATATTGAATACGAGGAACTACAGTACATTTTAATAAACAATCTGCACGGAACTCGAATCATCTATACGAAGGGAGAAGAGAAAGTACGCTATTTGAAACGACTGCTACCATCAGCGCCCATTATGAACTTTGAAGAAATAACAATTTGTCCCAAGTTGAGAATCATAACATCAACATACACTAGTCCTCGATGCGGTCATCATTCCGGAGCAACTTGCGCCATGGAAAATGCCATATCCATATACAAATATTATTGTAATAACATTTAAACATTTTTATTGTAAAAAAAATATTTCTTTTAAAATAAATTTATTAAAATAAGAAAAAATTAAAAAAAAATTAAAAATAAAAAAAATGTGTTTTTATTTAATAAAAAAAATAAAAATTAAAAATTAAAAAATAAAATGTGTTTTTATTTAGAGGAAAACCTGTATAAACCTGTTTTCAGATAAAAATATACAATCATATGATAAAATTCATTTTTGCATATTAGAGAGAAATCTTCGCTGTTTGATATCAGTTTACCTTTAGTGACGTCAGCTGACAGTTTAAGCCTGTTTTCAGATAAAAATATTATAAAATTATGAAAGCAAGGCCATCTTTTAATGGTTAGTTTAACTATCAAAAAAAAAAAGGTTTTCGATGCCATCTATTGATAATTTTTCAAACTTACACAAAGGAATCCAGACTAGCAACGCCATCTAGTAGCGAATTCACAGGCTCGAAGGTGACTGCGCCATCTAGTAGCGAATTCACAGGCTCGAAGGTGGCTGCGCCATCTGTTAGGGAATTTTTCAGTTCTTAGGTTAGAAAAAACTTTTGTTAGGTTAAGCTAAGTTCGCTTAGGTTTCGTTAGGTTAGGTCAAGTTCCATTGGGTTCTGCTAGGTTAGAAAAAAATTTCACTAGATATCGTTAGGTTGGAGACCAAGTTTTGCTCCACCCACCGCCGGAGGCTTCTAGAACCGCCTCGGTAGTTTTGCCTCCTGCCGAGGTCACTCAAAAAGTCGGCAGGAGGGAAGGAGGGCCCCATTCTCTTATATTTCTACTACTCTATTCATGTACTCTAATGGGTTTTTTAGGTACTATAGGGTGAAATATTAGGGTAAAGGACGTTTTACATTCGTTACAAATTTGTAATTTAAAACTTACAAATATTATTCATATGTTTGTATATTCCTTACTGTACAAAAAGATTGGCAGTAGATAGCAATTTAAGAAATTGTAAAGTTAAAAATATCTGTTAACAGTGATAATTAATAAATTTATGTAAAAATAAAGAATTTAAATGTATTTAAGTAACGCAATAGTGTAACTCAGTACCAACCCTTATCATACTATAGTCCCTTCAGTGACTCATCTAGTTGTAGAAAACATACACAAACATACAGAAGTTCTAAACAAAAGATTTAAGTAAGTGCATTTTAATACACATGTAAACAGCAATAATTACTCACAATTTTACATATATTTTTGTTTTTGATAGTAAAATAGTGCAGGTAAGTATGTGAGTATATGTATGATAATAGAAATAAAATTTTAAAAAATGTTATTGCTTGCTTATAAAAAATATTATATTTGGTGGAAAGTGCCATTGTTTGGAAGTCACTGTCCCAAAAAATGAAAATATTGTATGTACCATACCATGCTCTGATCACGCATTTTTATTACTGACAAAGTGTTTTGATTTTAGTGTAGTGACTCAGAGCAAAATTGATTAATTTGATTAATTTTAGGATTAATTTGATACTCGAAAGCCAGAAAGTTTATATTCTCTTGTATTTTCATAATCTGTTAATTGCAATAATTGCAAGGACAGATTAGAAGGTCTCTACATGTGGAAATAAAAAAGTTGCTTTAGAAATTTTCGACGACATAAATATCAGTGAAATACTTAAAAATGACATAGAGTGAGAGCAATAGAAAATATCTAGAATAATAAAATAAGAATGTAGGAACGCGTACTTTTTTTAATAAGTATCTTTTTGCTCAAAATTTTAGAAATACTTTATTTGCTTCAAAAATTTGCAGCAACCCTAGTTAAAACAAACAAAATTGGATAGACTTTAGAATAAAAAAATTCGGCTGAATTTTCATATTAACTAAGAATCTTGTTGTTGAGAAAAATGCATAAGCGTGTATGACAAAGTACACTTACTTTTATGAAAACAAAAATGGAATTTTCAGCGCTGCACTACGTGCTTAGTTTATGCGTAGTCCTTATTCGATTATACGTAGACTGTTACATTCTTTTGGGTACCTACCAGTTTTACAGGCACCATTTTTAAGCGTCATTAATTTTAGTCAACCGTACTCTAACCCAAAAACATAATTAATGTTAAACAGGGAATTGTTGTTAGGGGAAGGTAGCCCAGTGCGGGTAAGCTAAGATTGAACGCCCAAAAAAGAGGTTTTGACTTCGATAAGCAGATCTTTTTTATATTATCAGATAGAATAGCTATCAAACTTTAAAATGAAACTTTACTTAAGAAATTTTTATACGAGATTTATTTTTAATAGAGAAAATAAATCCTCTGCAAACCTGCTTTGCCCGTATAGGTCTCCTAAAGCGGGTAAACCCCTTTAGGCAAAGCGGGTAGGTACAGTATATATTTAAATACTGTTATTATTTTTTTAATAAAAACTTTCACAACTATATATAGAATTTTACAATAGTAATAATTAAGTAAAAAAGACAAAATTAATAAATTTATAAGTTATGTTCAATAAATTTATAACTTTCTTTACAGTCTCCATATTGAAGTATATTACTTCAGGTGGTTCTACATCAAAATCACCACATATTAGGTAGGAATATTATTTTAAAGCTTTTTCCCCCATTCCGTCGTAAAGAGAAAATTTTTAAATTTTTTTCCCCTTCCAACAGTTTTTTCCATTAAAATGCTTCTTTTTTGCCTACCCGCTTTACCCCTACCCACTTTGCCCAAAAAGACTTAATTTTGTTAAATTAGAATAATTTCAAAATGAATATATTAAAAGTCAAATGATGATAACATAATGCGGTCATACCAAAAAGATTGTAAATAAAAAGGTTTGTGACTAGTCAAACTATTTTAATCTGCACAAAGAAATCGTTTTGAGAGTGCTTTATTTATCAATTGAATATTACACTAGAACCTTTGATTATGAACATCTCTCTTAAACAGACTCCTTCTATAGCCGAACAAATTTTTTATGTAGGTGGCTAAAGCCAATACATTCAACACTCTCCACGGACCCTCTGTTAACCGCACGCGGACACAGTTTTTTTTCGAAAACATTATTTGGTACATTATTACCTCCGTTAATCGAATGCAAGTACGTCTAGTGTGCATGTATACCTACATATATGGTCTTAGGTATAATTGTTCATGTTTTAACTTGTTAACAATGATTCTAATGTGACGATGCATTTTTGTAAACGTTATATTTTTGTATAGGTACCTGAATTCGTTCATAAAATTGATTTGAATTAAAAAATTAAAAGAATTTTGAATTTCCGGTTAACAGAGGTTTTACTGTATAGTTTTTTTTTTTAATTTGTAAATGATACGTAAGTATCAGAGTGTGCTAACAGTATGATTATAGTACGCAGGACTGACTAATCATTAAATCATCCAAATGAAACGTCGTATTTACAATGCAAAAATTATAAAATTCGAATTTTTCTACTAATGTTAAAAAAAAAACACACCGCTCCCGACTGGGTAAAATGAATGAACCTATTTATGAACGTTTTTGTTATACTTACTGAAGGAAATATGAATTATTAAATGCTGGTACTTCAATAATTTTATTTAAAAAAAGGGTATAAGTAGACGATTGAAATATGTTGCTGTTATGAATGACTTCCGATAACTTATTAGATTTTTGATCGATTGTTGATCCTTCTATTCAGCTTTAAATTTGAATGCTATTCAATTTCATATCTCATTTATTTCGAGTGGTTATATCACCTGCAAGCATATTTTATTATAATACTGGGTACCTATCAAACAAAATTTTAAATAAAGGAGGCACATACGGGTAGTTTGTGAGCATTTATGTATAATTTTTTATATTTCTATAAAAATAATCAAGGCCTTTAAAATATCTTGTATGAATTGAATAATTTAAAAGTCAGATTATTAACATTCATTCAGCTTAGAAAATAATTAATTTAGATTATGCTTTACAAAAGGTTAAAATTAAAAGTTTTTTTGTTTTTAAAATAACAAGAAAAACAAGGAAATCATTCCATACTGCACCTATCGTTAACAAAATTTATGTTTTCGCAGGCACAGTAGGTACCTACTCTAATTGCATTGAAATTTATAGGGGAGTATTCTTAAAATTTGAGGAAGGGGAACTATAGTGGTAAGTAATTTAATGAAATTTCATGGTAGCGCCGTGAGTACCGATTGCGAAAAATTCGTAGGGGACCATCTAGGAGCCAAAGCGCATAACTTCTGGAAATTTCCTCAAAAACCATCGAATAGTTTCGAAGTTACGCCACTTGGTGGGATTTGGCGATACACAGACACGGAACCAGAATTATTCAGGAATCTCTAAAACGTAAAATGTGCGTAAAAATATTCATTTTAGGGGAAAATATTTTCGTATTTCTTTGCGTCCAAGTTTTTAATAGTTTCCAAAGAAAAAGAAAAATTTCGTTGAAAACCGATCATTAATATAATCGCAAGTTTACTGTATACCAGTGGTTCCCAAACTTTTTTGTCTCGTATACCATTTGGTATAGTTTTCGGTTGATTCCACAACAATTTCAAGTTCAACAACAACTTCTGGGAATATTGCTTCCCTTTTCTTATCGGGAAATGTAGGTGGCGAGCAAACAAAAAAAAGAATAACCTCGCCAACTCTACTGTGGTAAATCCTCATTTACATTTTATGGACCCCCAATTTTGTCGTGCGTCAGTGTGGACCCCTTGCAAATCGTAATCGTAAGATCCCTGAGGGTCGATATAGATCACTTTGGACACCACTGCTGTATACTCTTTGCATAGCTATCAAATTATCAACATTTTCTAGTTGAAGATTATATATTTAAATGGTTTATTTTGAAAATTACTAATTTAGATAGAATATATTTTTTATACATTAATTTTCATATTTAAAAATAAATCTAGCAGTAGCAAACCACCAGATTAAGAGAATTAAAATTCAAATATACGTAAATTTTTTATTTGTTTCAAAATTTATTCCTTTTAACAATAAATTTTCATTTTACGATATTTTTAACGTGAACGTTAAAGTTCCTGGTGTATACATGAATAATTCCGATTGTAAATGCATTTTTTTCTGGTTTTATTTCCATTTTTTTCTTTTTTCAGTTTTATTTATTTTTTTTTTTTATAAATTTCCATTTCCATATCAAAATATGCAATAAATAAATATCCGCTTTAATAACAAAAAACAATACAAAGTAATTACTATTGCCATTTATGTACATAATATACACAGACGTACACAGACAGATAGGTATTGGACACATGTATGTACAGTCGAGTACAAAGTAAGGCTAACGAATATAAGATAAAATAAAAATTTAATAAGGTAGAATTCTCAAAAGTTGTTAGGTTATTACTTTTATCGTCATAAAAATAATTCGACACGTGCTTGTTAAACACGCATGCAGTTAGGAGTGCGTAGTTCGGTAGCTAGAGCAGAGGCCTAGCGACGGGGGTGCAAGGGGGTCTATCATGCACCGGGCGCGACTTGCAGAAGGGCGCCAAATGTGCACCAAAGAGGTGCCAAATATTAACTATACGTGTTTCTGGTAGGAATGGGGGGCGCCAATAAAGTGTCGTGCCCCGGGCGCCAGTTATGTTCACTACGCCACTGAGCTAGAGTTTATCACAATTCTCAACAAACTATTATTGTTTGCTTTTATGTAATATTAAAATTAGCCTTTAATTTGTTAATAATATAATTATCTAAACCTTTTACTTTCTATATAAATTTAAAAAAAATTTAATAACAGTTTTTAAAGACAACACTTAAATTGCGTAAGATCTGACACTTCTCAGGACTATCGTAGAGGACACTTGCGTAGGACTATCTCATATGTATAATATAAAGTATAAAGGGAACTATAAATATTTTTGGGACTTCATTATTATAATAATTATCTTTTGCCCAAAGAACAATAAAATTTTACGAGTCTATAATTTTTGAAGAAACGTTTTCGCAGAAAATTTGTTTTTCAAGTAAAATTAAATATCATTTGAAAATACAATGTATAGAATAGTCGACTAATCGACTAAATTTTTAGTTGAATTCATGAATAGGATAATTTATGTAATTCCTTCGAAAACGATCTTTTCTTTTGAATTTAATTATTGGCTTTTAACATTTTTTATTTATTTTTAATAGAAAGAAAGATATTATATAATATCAATGTGTTAATCACAAATAAATAATTTTTTAGTTTTCATTTTTTGAAGTCTAATGTAATAAGAGAGAAAAATTATTAATCGTTTTCAGTCATTTAAAAAAAGATTAATCATTCTAGTGAATTTAGCTGAGAGTAAAATAATCGACTAAATACCTGATTTTTGATGACGCAAGGTCATAATAACGAATAGGTTACAAGTTAGTTTAGTTGATATAAATTTTTTATACATTAAGCTTATAATAATACTCAATTAATAGAGGCTTTCCATAATTGTGTTTTTAATGTCACTTCCATAACTGAACTTGAATGTAAATACATCTCACTTACAATTATTAGTGATTGAGTGACTACCATTACATACTAGCCAGTAGTCAGCCACTGGCTGTTGTGTGTTTTGAGACCAAACCGCACATGTATTTAAAACAAATGGAACGCACATTACAAAACAAAAACAATAAACGAACATTCGATAAAAGTAAAAAAATGAATGATGCTTTTTATTAAAACAATTTTTGAATTATGATCATCAATAACATTCGTATGGTGTAGTACCAGACTTTAGGAATGGGCTACTGAAAGAGTATGAACTGGTAACTGAATAGCAGGATCGTAGGTAAAATTTTCCGGTATCATAGAATGTATAGTGGTAAAATGATTTTTACTAAATTTTTCTCAAAATGTGACTGGAATTCTGGGCAATACGAATATGAGATTAAAACTGTCTCCTAAGATCGTGTGGACGCAAAGAGCGCCCAAAATTAATAGCTTGTCGAATCTTGGTCAGATTTTGTTAAAAATACTGTCGGGATTTGATTCTTTAAAAGAAAGTTACGGTGTCAATTTAAAATTTTTGTCATATAACTTTTGATACGTGCCTAGATATCCTTTAGTGCGTTGCGTTGTTCGAAAAATCATGTTATATTGAAGAGGTTGCAAAATTGTTGAGTGTGTTATGGAAATTTATGTTGTACGGAAGTTTTTCTATCCAGAATTCCTTGAGAAAGTTATAAAAGGAAATCTGCGCAATCTTACAAAACTGCCGATAATCAACAAAATCATCCTACTGAAATCATCTATCCGTACTGATCTGAATTAAAGTGCTTCAACATGTAGTTTTTGACATGCTTCGAAATAAAACGTAGCAACTCGTTCAAATGTGCTATAAATTTCAGACTTGTCTAGAATATTGTAAGTATGCCGTAAACTGATACTTTTTGGGAAGAGTTAGGTACAGATACGTTAACATTTGAAAACATGATTAAAGTTAGTTACGAACTTCGTCCCTGTTTCGAAAAAACCAGTGTACGCAGTCTTATAGACTGTGCAGTTTTACACCACCTATGCTATATGGAAAAATGTGATTCGAGTTTCAGCACATAATTCAGGAAACTAATATACCTTCAGTACGAGAAATACCTGTAAACTGGTATTATTAAAAGTATTCTTATATTATTCATAGGACATACCGTATATATATACTGTCAATACTGATTTTTAATTTGAATAACACTTAACCCTAGAATCATACGTTGGTCTACTAGAAACGTTAATCATACATCGTCGTTAATGGACTTTTACGGAGAATTTTAGAGTTTTTTTGCAAAAAACATTTTTTTACATAACAATACTACAAAAGCGAACAAAATATTTAAAAAAATTGCATTTGGGAAAATTTTTTATTATAAATATTTATTAATTTTTTTAATCTTTTTATCAAAGCATATTTTCATTATAAAAATTAAAAAATAGATATACTCGCATTTATACAAAATGCAAATGATTCATATAGTTGGAATGTAAAAATGAAATTTTGTCATTTATCAAAGTTAGTATAATTTTTACTATCCTTTTTTCAATATATTAGGTAGTAGATCTTGTAAGAGATAGCTATATTACAAGTTTGTCTGGTGTGTTGTCTTACGTGCATTCCTATCGCATGAAATCATTTTCATTTGGTAAAAATATTTTTATAAATACATCAATTGTATCATAAGATATGTCTTTCAAATAATTAATTTATGAACTATTATGACTCGGTGGACATGTGTGATTTTACAGAATGTGAAATTTCTCGGTCACAAATATTCCCGTAGATATGTACTTATTTCCTCATCAAGCACATTTGTAAATTTTCTAAAATTTGTTAGTAATTTTTCGAATAAGATCTCAAAAGATAATAAAAATTAAAATATTTTCCACAAAATAAATTGTTAATCTTTTATTAAGTCACCTGAAACGCATTCTTTGGTTTTCGATTCAATATATTAAAACTTCAGTATTATGTCCTCTAGCTATAAGTCAAAGTCCCAGAAAAATTGGGAAAACTTGTATGTAAAGTACAAAATCTTAAAAGGAAAACACGTTAATCATACATCGTCGTTAAATTGACGCACACTATTTTAACTTAAACAAAACGACAGCATCTATAAGCAAACTTGATACGTCTTTTGTGTTATCATAAAAAATAAATTAGATACCAGAAGTTTTAAAACAGACAAATAATGACAAGTTGTAGTATTGGAGCAGGTAGGGAAGTTTGGTCGTCAATTTGACGAGTTCGTATTATTCTAGGGTTAAAAGCCCCCAACTAAAAACATATTTACAGAACCATGTTTCCTATTCAAAACCCTCCTCTCTCGCATTATCGTTTTTATTAATGATCGAATAAATGTTTTATGTATCAAATATTATTTATTCTACCAATAACTGATATGTCAACCAAAAAACCAAAACCGTGTACGTCCAATTACATACCCATATTACCCATGTTGTAAACATAAACAAACACATAAACGAGGAGGACCCACCCAATTATTTATTATGTGAAAAATAAATCATACTGTGTTTGTACTCTTGTACCTGTAAGTATTACAATACAAATGTTTAAATATTCAATTCATAACGACTGAATGACCGGCCGGCCGCGCTAGTGATGATCATTGATCCGATTCAATCCATTCTGATCAATGCTCACGCGGTGGCCAATTAAATTAATCACATAAAATATCCACTTGTACATAGGTACGGGGCCGCACAGGTCTGTTGATCCCTCCAGTGAGCGCTTGTAGTGCCTGTATTGCCGTTTATACATATATATTATTATATTTACAATAATAAATTTTAATTGTGATATGTATTAATGAATGAATGTGTTATTATGTAGATCACAGAATACGGAACCGGTACTACTGTCTCTATATCGTGTAATCTGCAGTGTGCAGTTCAGAGCAAGATAGACTACTTAGTAGTCACTCGCTGGGTAGCAGTTGATGAGTGTAGGTCAATTGTTTTTATCACGCTTTGATTGTTATTGGCATTGTTAGAATCCCCACACGAAGCCACATACATGCGTATGTAGTATTATATATACGTATGCGACACCACGCAACAGACCTCTGGTCACTAACACACAGAAGACAGATCACACAAATACTTCACACAAATCACACAAATATATTTTCTAGTGATGAGCAAATGCAAGACCAAGACCAAGACTTGGCAGTCTTGGTCTTGGTCTTGCTCTTGCATTCAGAATCTTGGTCTTGGTTTGCTCTTACATTCAGAATCTTGGTCTTGGTCTTGCTAGAGCAGTTTGAGTCTTGGTCTTGGTCTTGGTCTTGGTCTTGCAAAATGCAGTCTTGGTCTTGGTATTGCTAAAAAATCTTGCACTGTCTTGCATTTTTTTATTAGCGAATATTTTCCTTTTACGGTATTAATTATACTTTCATACTATTTAAATAGTTTTGCAAGAGTCTTGCTTCTTTCTTGCTTTTGTCTTGGTCTTGCTCACTTGAGTCTTGGTATTGGTCTTGCAGCCATACTTATAGTCTTGGTCTTGGTCTTGTTTTTGGTATACATAGTCTTGGTCTTGGTCTTGTTCTTGCATTTTTTGCAAGACCAAGACTAATTTTGCTCATCACTATTTTCTATTCTTTTTTGGTTTGACTGGTTTCAGTACTATAGAGATAGCAATGTTGCCTCTGGTACTTGTGGAAGTATGTAGGTGTATTTCACGTTAAAATACTGTAAACTGACTATTTTTTGTGTCGAGTTGTACAGGTCGTGTTAAATTAATTATTAATTTAATCATAATTATTGAAACATAGGCGTTTGTGTGTGTTATATTGCTTGTAATTTTGATAATTTTAATATTCAGTACATAATATCTTGAACACCCCTGAGTTATACTTGTTTCTTGTACTAAACTAAAATCATCGATTGACTTGTTAACCTCATCGCAACCGATGTATGTACAATATATTGTACGTCAAATTTGGGTTATGTTAAGTAACATTATTTTTAGTCGAATTTTCTCCGAAAAATTAGACTTATACAGTCTATACGATAAGAGCTGCGAGAGGCGAGACCAGGGGCGCTATCCGTTTTCGGACCCGTAGAACACGATTATGTAAAAAAAAAAGATGTCTGATATATATATATATATATATATATATATATATATATATATATATATATATATATATATATATATATATATATATATATATATATATATTTTCCCGCAACCTTTTAATATGTGTAGGGCCCCCCTATGGAAGTTAAGAGATGAAATTTGGTAAGTGGGGCTTATTCCGATGCACAACAATACTATCAAAGTGGGGTCAAATTTTGGGCAAATTTTTTTTCGGACCCGACCTTTAAGGGGGTGGTGGGGGGCGGAAAAGCAATAAAACTTTTCCAAATCGGTTTTAAATAATGTTTCGGTAAATTATCTACAACATATCCAAAATTCAGCTTCCTAGGATGATATGGTGGGAGTAGAGGGGGGAAAAACGATTTTCGCTGGATCTAACAGGCCCCCAGCCCCCCAGAATTAACGTAGAGGGTTGAAATTTGGTGTGTTGATAAAGTTAGTACCTAGGTTGTGCTTTTTGGAGGTTTTAATATTTTACCCCCACCCCCCTCATTTTTAAGCTACAATTTCATGCATTTTCGACGTTTTCGAAGTTTGTACCACTCGCACAGGTCACCCGAATAAACCTAGAGGGCTGAAATTTTGTATTCGGATTGAGTTAGTATCAAGGGGGTGCCTTTTGGGGGTCTCGACTTTTAACTCCTACCCCCACCATTTTTATACCCAAAAGAACATGATTTTTCTTGTTTTTTAACAGTTTCGTTCGGGTCAAAATCTCCCCAAATAAACCTAGAGGGCTGAAATTTGGTGTACAGGTTAAGCTAATAGCCAGACACTGTTTTTTGGAGGTTTCAACTTTTAACCCTTACCCCCACGATTTTTACGCCAATATTTCCTTAATTTTTTTGCTTGTTTTCTAACACGTCTAGAGACTCCATAAGGAAACCTAGAGGGCTGAAATTTTGTACGTGTATTCAGTTAGTATCCAGCTAGTAGCTTGTAGGGAGTCCACATCACTTTTCCCCCCACTTCTCCCATTTTTACATCGGAATTGAATGCTATTGTTAAATGTGTTTTAAAAGCATTATGTTTATTCTAAATACAAGTAGGCGAATAGTAATTTTAAAAAATTTAAAAAAAAGTGAACTTACTTTTATGACAAATGAAATACGTACATATTAAGTAATTTAAAAATGTTATTAAAGTCACTGTTTATTTATAAATTAGGAATTTTGAATTTTTAGTATTTATAAAATAGAAATTTTGGATTTTTTTGGAAAGAAAAAATATCTTTATAAAGGCCTTTCAGTTTACTATTTAAGGTCCTTTTTTAATATTTAAAACTAAAACATAAAGGCAATTAGCGGATAAACATGGGCAGGAATGTCCTCGTACGAATTGTGTTGGCTTTTTTTCTGCTACCTGTTTTCGGCACAAAATTGAGATTTACTGAGATACAGCCCTTAAATACTTAAAACCTTTTTTTAAAGCCTCGATCAGCCGAACACTCATCACCAGTTTTGAAACCAACAAAATGACAATTCGGTTGTAGACTTTCAATCACATTTCGCTTGTAGACATTCAATACCGAAGATGAAGGGGAAAATTCGACTACCGTGATGGGGCCCCGCTGCTCACGGCGTTTTTTTTAATTTAGAAATAATTAAAAACTTCTTAATATTATTTAAAATGACTAAATTACGCTTGTTTAAAGACGTAAAGGGCCCCATACACGATGAGATCTGTATCGCTACATGTTACATACACGATGAGATCTGTATCGCTACAGGTATCAGTATCATGATACAGATCTCGTCGTGTATGTGACTGTCTCGGTATCACTGTATCAGTATCAGCAAGTATCAGCTGGTATCGTGCTTGTCTCAAGTATCGTGGTAACTATGGTTGCATTTTTATTTTGACAGTTAATTAAGTAAATAATTGTTATTTATTTGAATATTCATGTCTGCAGATAGAGATTTTTGGGAAGATTTTATTAATATGTATAAATTATAACCATGTCTATTGGGTAATTATTTTTGCATACTATTCAGTGTTTTTATTATTTTGAAGTCGGTTGAATTTTACATGCGAAACTCGAAGTCAATTGGATAAACAGAATTCGAGATATCATTTCGACCACCTTGAAAAATGTAGTTTGAAGAAAAAAGGCATTTAACGTTTTGAAGTATAATACCGTAGGATACATTTTTAATTCAAAAAATGAAAAAAAAATCGAATTTTAAACATTTCTTGAAGACTCACGCGCGTGTTATGTTTTCTACTTTATTAACTTGAAATCGTTCTTTATTCATTAATTTTATATGATGTAGCCAATTCAATGATACACTCTGTCTGTCGATGAGTGCAGTCTATGGATATAATTATTTAGATTACGTAACTAATTCCGAATGCGTATACTATTTGTGTTATCAGTGTTATTATTATTATTATTATTACAGTTTGTTTTTCGAATCATTTATCAAATTGATCGTTGCTTGATTTATAACAACGTATTATCAACAACGTTGATCCGTTGTATTAGGTGGATAGATAGTTCGTTATCCCATTGCGACTGATACCAACTTCCCAAATCAAATATTATTATTAATTATAGTAATATGTTTATAAATAGAATCCAAGAGTTTAATTTCATATATTTGATATCTAATATTGGTATACATCATTTAATTATTAAGATTTTTGAGATAAAATTTTAATTCTTCGAAGAAACTTCTCTTATCTTGTATAGGTACTATAATTTGTGACAGTGATATGTTAAGCATTTTCACAAAGTGTGCAAACATTTAGCCAAATGAAGCTTGAATTTTGCCTGATACAAATTTTTCTTTTAAAAATTAATTATTGTTTTACTGAAACATTAAAACCGCCATTAGCATATATGTATTCAGATTTAGAATTTTTATTCGATACAAGAAGAAATTGTTTTAATTGTTGTGTCACTTTGTTGATGACAAAAGAAATAAAGTTATTTTCAATGTTTCTATTTGGAATTATTTTTTAAATAAATATTTATGATGAGAAATGCAAAAAAACAGAGTAACTTTTTTCTGTTGTTTATCTTTCTTATAAATTAGTTTTTTTATTTCTTATTTTAGAAAATTAAATTTTGAACTGTATAGAAGTTCTCCGAAAAAATGTATAATAATTATCGAATTACCCCTGTCGAAGCGTCCTGTAGAATAAAGCGAATTTCCGTTTACAAAAATTAATCTTTCTCGCAAATCAGTTTACAAAGAATAATAGCTCAAAAACCTTTTTTATGTAATTTTTTCTCCTCTTTTCAATGGTGTAAAAAGATGTCGCAAAAATTTTTACACTTGGGCAAATTTTGGGGAAAAACTTTTTTCAGAGATTTCCAATACTTTTGAACCGCAGTGTATACACACAGAAACATATATTGCGACCTTTTGTAATTATCCCACCTTTGTCGGCCGTTTCGCATGCCAGTTTACCTATACATATACTCTGATTTGCGTAGCGGTAAGCTAAATAGTTTAAACCAATGTTTCCCAACCGTTTGTGTTGTTCCGCGATAGGATCTCATCGCATCGGTTCGAAAAAAGATGTGTGAATTAAAGTAAATTATACCTACAAAAATATTTTTAAATTTTTGTTTTTGCTTTAGAAATCAGAAAATGGCAGAGCTAACTTGGTGGGAACATATGGTCGACCAAATGGTCGGAAAACGACATTTCATATTAGACGACTAAATGTTATTTCAACTAATGGCGGAAATTATTCCAGGATACAATAATAATTCGGTTAGTGTAAAAATTATGAGTCCATGTTCAAATACACGTTCAAGTGATTTAAGTGTAAATAATTTGATTTGATTTTTGAGTTCTATGCGGAGCTAATGGTATCTTCATGTATGTCAGTGTCAAAGGGATTTTTGTGTTTGACAGAAAAATCGTTTATCATTACTAGGAAACTGGTGCCATATTACAAGCATTGTGCAGATACGTAACTTTACCATAGTTTTCAATTAAAATTTGAAAAAAATGAAGAAGAAATTTAGTTACAGTAACTAAATTTGAATATATTTTTAAATACGTATATTAGATGAAAATTATAAAATTAACCCTTTGCACTCGATAGGCGCCGCCAAGGCGACACAATAAATACCCTTTGCACTCGAAAGGCGCCTCTCAGGCGCAATCCTATTCTATACTTCAAATATCACACTAAGGAAAATTATAAAATTTAATATTAAAATATAATGTTTGTAATATGCAAATAAAAATAAAATATATAAGTAAATTACTTTCACTTAAAATATTTATCTTTGATGTATTACAATTTTTTATTAAAACTACTGTCGAGTAGCTGAGTAGCCATACTAAAAAATCGTTCGAGTGCAAAGGGTTAATATTATGTAGAAATATACCATTTAATTATTCATCTTTATTTTATAATCATTTATCTAACAGATAATAATATTTAGATGTAATATTTATATTTTCAATAAAGATACAATTAACTCCGTATAGAACTCAAAAATCAAATCAAATTATATACACTTGAACCACTTGAACGTGCATTTAAACATGGATCCATAATTTTTACACTGTCCAATAATTCTATTTAACATTAAATAATTGCTTTTTAACATTTCTCTAATGCTTAGAAGGTGTCGATATTTATCTGAACTATATGGTTGACTAGAGGGTCGAAAAAATAAGTATTATTGGAGGCCTTAATGCTATTTCAACTTATGACGAAAATGATGTCAACACAGAGAAAAAATTCCAGTAAAAATTACTGAGCTGCCTCCGGTAAACGAGTCTTAAGTGACTAGTCCGTAGGAAATTATTAAGCAAAAATATAAAAAATGCGTTTCAAACATTATTTTTTACGATTCATTTGAAAATTTTTCCTGTACACCTTAAGAATTTTTCCTATACACCTTAAGAATTTTTCCTATACAGCTGCGTAAAATTCGATGGGCTAGTAAAATTTCAAGTGGACACCGGGAAAATTTACTTAATTTTTTGTAAAATTATCTGGACATATGAATAATTTTTACTGAGTCGTTGTGCATTTGTTATTTGTCACACACCACTGCATAGCCAAGCATCACATAAACTGAGAATAAATAAAACAAGCATGCGCAATAGCACCGAGCATGTGCAATAACACGACCAACACGACTTCAGACTGCAACTAACCAGGACTGGTTCATTTAGTTGTTCAATAACCAACGTGACTGGATGTTTATATAGTGTTTTTTTTTATAATAAATTTTTAAAACAAAAAATTGTTGTTTCATGAATTTTTGTATAGTTTTGATATGTTAATTGAAATATGTTTTTATACAAATTATTGTAATGTGCTTATTGTTAAAAATTTTTATCATTTAATACCTATGTCAAATAAAGAATTTATATATTTTTTTCCACAAATAATAAAAAACCACAAAATTTTTTTTCTATATTAATAATTTGATTTTAATGCTTACCCTTCTATTAATATCCTTTTAATCTATTTTAATTCAATTATTTATTAATAAATAAAAAAAAGCCTTATTTATAAATAATACGGTAATTTTTACTGAGCTATAGGATAATTTAAAATTTTTACTATAAATTATCGTATTTTTTGCTTAGCCTGTCACTTATGTCCGCATTACCAGAGAGCTCAGTAATTTTTTACCAGAAATTTCAGTAAAAATTACTGTATTTTTTTCTCAGTGAACCTACAGGAATTCGAATTAAAATTAAATTTCTAAAATGCTTAAGAATGTTTCAATACATTGTCGGCCAAGTGGTCAGAAAACCACTTTTTACATTAAATATGATTTAGAAAAATGATAATCGTCATAATTACGTCGTCCTATATAGTATATGTGACCGGTCCACACAAATTTATCCGAGATTTTACCGGGTCCAGACTGAAAGAAGTTGAAAAACGCTTGTTTAAGCGACAATAACATCCACAGTAACGGAATTAAATTAAACCACTTTAGCTAAACACACTGTATATTGTATAAGTAAATCGAGTCCATTATTAACATACTTTTTTTCTCTAGTTGAAACAAAAAACTTTATTATTTATGCGTATAGCAACAACATTGTACTTACTTGTAATGTTTGGGTCGACATTTAGTCGACATATCGCACAGATATCTAAGATTAAACAACAACGAAAACAAAACACTAGTAAGCAAGGAGAACTAAATCGAAATATTATGCGAGGGGACAAAGGGGAATATCGGCACTGAGACGACAAAACATGGCACCGTACCGGTTCTTATAAAGTGTGTATGAGTGATGATAACGCGCCATTTTGTTTGCGATGTGTGCCAGTTAAAATTGTTCCGTGATATATTACTTACGTTAGTATGTAGTGTGTTAACTTTAATATACTGTGTAAGTTTTTTGAGAGTTGCCATTTTTATTACAGCCAAACCGCTGATTTAATCGAAAAATTATTCAAATAAGAGTTGTAGATATCGACGGGGGCAACCGATTGCTATAGTCAGGAGCTTTATAGCTCTTATGATTTTCGAGCTATGATACAAACTTATAGATTTTTAAATGAGCCTATATATTAATTTTTCGATAAAACGGATCTAATGCATTAATTAACAACATAAATGAGCAAAAAAATTTTTTTTACCGAAGTTCAATTTTTTAATTTTTCTTTATTTTATCAGGCGGTAAAAATATGCATATACTTGAGGCTGCTTCAACCGATAGTGTTTTTCTTGGTTACGTTTCCATTAGATCCAAGAAAATAACCTTTTCCATTACCATTTCTATCATAAAAATTTGGTTGTAATAGAAATGGCAACTCTCAAAAAATTCACCTGGTATATGTCGACGGTCGATTGTATAAGCTGACAGTTACGTACAAGCGTTTCGTATAGTGGCGCCATTTCATAAAATTTCTAATTAAAAGCCAGCATTTCTTATGAAACAGCTAATAATTTAATTTTTGGCAGATCAGGTTGATTAACATTTGCCATTCGATAATATGGCTGATGCAAAGTGTAATGTTGCTAGACAATTCGAAAAATAAAATAATGTAAACATCCTACAATATTAAAGGTAAGCGTTGATAGTGTTTATGTGATGGTATTGTCATGTTATCAAAATCAAAAAAAAAAAAAATTTAATCTCCAGAATGGATTAATTGCAATACACAACAACTAGATATAAAAAGGATGTTAGAGCGACAATATCGTTATATTTTCGAATTATTATAGATGTAAATGTGATATGATTAAGTTTCTTCTCAGTACCTAATACACCAAACAATTAAATACAAAAAGGGATGGACTTTACTTATGCTGGAAGAAATGATATGTATTGATTAATAAATAGACGTATTAAATGAAATATTTTTGTTTCCTTTCTAACATTTCCGTTTGTCCGAAAATTATGCATAAACATATTTGAAACTAGCTGTACCCGTGATGTCTTTCAGGCGTCACGTAATCATTGAGAAATACAATCTACTTAATAGATCCCCAACACTGACTGACTGACTGACAGACAACGCACAGCCTAAACCGTTGGGTTTAGAAGAATAAAATTTTGCACAGGCGTTCCCTATATGTAACATAGGTGAGCTCCAAGAAAGAATTTTTGAAAATTCGTGCCCTAAGTGGGTTAAATACGGTATGAAAATTTGTATGGAAATTCGTCATTTATGAAGTTAGAGAAATATAAAAATATGTTACTATGGCTATTAAAATAAATAATATTTTAATAAATCTTTAACACTGTCTGACATCCTGAGATGTTGTCGGTGGTAAATCCCATCGGGTGGGTATACGGCTGGTATAGATATAATAATTATAAAGAACTTGAATAAAATAGTAGGTTTTGTGTAATGCCTGCACATGCTCAAAATGGTTTTTGTATTTTATCGTGGAAACAAGACATTTTTCCGGAATAAAAGTATCTTATATGTTGACTGGGGTAATAAGTTATCACCACACTAAATTGCATTAAAATCCGTTCAGTAATTTTTGCGTGATGCGTGCACAAACAAACAAAAATTTAAAAATTGCTGTTTTGATATTTACAATTGTTAAGAAATATTCTATGTACAAAAACGGTCTCGTTACAGTTTTATTATAGGTAGGTATGTATAGATATAGATGTATAGATTTTATAATTTAAATGAGTTCCTTTTAAGTCCAGAATATACATTTATTTATAAAATTATACCTTAATTAAGATAACCTAGATACCCTGTAAGAGTGATTTGCTGATCAATGGCTAGTCACACGATAGAAGTTGAACGAGCACGCTGACACCAGTTACAAATTTCATTTCTGCCCAATTATACGTTCAGCCGCCGACATACACAAAATAATAATATATACTCTAAAATGCTAGAGAGCTTAATGAGAACTACAAGAACTTTGTACAACATATTGTAAAGAGTTTTTGGCTACGCATATATGTATGACATAAGCATGGGCGTCGAAACAAAGTTCATTGTGATAAAAACTTTTTGTTACTGAGAGAGCAAAAAGAAAATAGCATGGATGGATACACGTATGATTTTAAGTGGGAGAACCAGCGAAGTGGGAGTTGAGTGGTGGGAGAACAAATAAAGAAATTAGAGGATGGTGTATATGTATGTGTTGTAAGTGGGCTTTTTTTGATAATCGCAAATTACAATACAAAAAAATTCTAACAAAAAAAAAAAAAACATGGTTCCATGCATATGTATATTAATTTGTAAAACTTTCAGGTTCGTGAATATGCGTGTGCTTATCATGACGTTTGTTTGTTTAAAATAAAAATGAAATACAATGTGAATTTTAAAATGAAAAGGGAAGCAGTTTTGAAAAAGTGATTTTACTTTCAAAATTTTTTTAACCGATTATGTGTTAACATTTGTTCCGTTTTGCTTTTGTTAATTTTTTGTGCAGTCTAGCGAATTTTTTTACATTTTTGCATAATTATTATTTTTTAATTATTTAGTCCTTCTCTAAAAAGCTGGTTGTGAATAATTTAGAAGTTTATCAGAGCTTAACAAAATTGGATATTTATGGAAAAAAGTTTTTCTATTTTATCAATCACTTTTTGGCTTGGCTTTAAATTTAGGCTTCGCTCCATAATATGATCTTTTTTAAGGAATAACTTGATAAGATCATTTTTGTCGTTGTCAAACATTTTTATACAAAGCTGGCATAATTTTTAACATAGATTCTCTGGTAAGTAGCTTTCTCATTTGTTAAATATTTTTTAAGTATTTTATTAACTAACACACAATTTAAAGAGAATTTTAATTTTTTTTTTTTTAATTCTAACTGGATATGGTTTTTGGTTGGGGTACAGATGATCATACGTGAGTAAACCAAATAAATAGCTAACCTTACAGTGACTTTTTAAAACATTTGATAACAGTATCGTCATTAGCAGGTCTTATTGTTGATTGGTTGATGCAATTAACAGGTTAAGCACATTAAATTTATGTACATTGTATATTGAGAGTTACTACACGGAGAGAAAATTCTTATAAAAATTACTGTGCTCATACTAAGATCGACGTATAACAGGCGAACATATTCAATTTTTGTACGGTAAAATTATAAAAATTACAATAATATAACTATAATTTTTATAATTTTACCGTACAAAAATTGGATATGTTCGCCTGTTACACGTCGATTGTAGTATGAGCACAGTAATTTTTGTAGAAATTTTCTCTCCGTGTACGGTTACCCATTTAAAATTTGGCGGATTTGCTTCCAGTGGACTCAGTGTTATCAAGTATATTATCAAGTCGCTATATCTAGCATTTGTTGTTGTCTCTATATATACTTATTGAACTATAAAACATATCTATGAATGTGTTAGTTACGTTTTTAAATCGAAATAATTTTATCGTTTATACGAGTATTCCTCTTAAAAATATATATTTAAAATTAATAAAATTACGAAAAAATTTTCATAGTTCATCTTTCATTTAATGTTAACATAGCTATAAATGATTGTAGTAACACAAATTATTTAGTAATGGTTTCATAGTAGGTAAACAATTATATCTATGTTATAATTTTGCAGAATTATTTGCATCTCAAATTTCAATTGAATTTTGAATAATGTTTGTAACGAATGTTCATAACAAATTCGTAGAATTAATTAAAATTTGTGCAAATTATTCGATTTACTAACATGTTTGAATTACATATAACTGACTGACGTGTGTGACTACAAAATATTGGAAAATCTGCCATTTCCAAAAGAATTAAATATCGTTACATGTATTAGTATTCTTCATATTAATTCGATAATTTATATTTTTCTCTTAACGTCCATTATAGTTACTATGTAAATAATAATTTGATACTGATGATTCCAAATGCGAAAGAGGTGAACACCGTAAGCTTGGCTGCACACCTAAGCGATACCAACATGTACGATATGCGATATTTATCATACGATATGACACGCATCCGTACATCTATCTATACCATACGATCGTACGACTTTATAAGAACACTCCAAAAACGAGCCATTTTCAAATTAGTACTAGAGTATGAGCTTTTTAAGTGAGGAGGAGAACAGAAAGTATTGGAGACATCCATACAATTTTAGGAATATTCGACATAGTTCTGCTATAGTTAACAATGAATTATCGCAACATGAATTAAAATTTAAAGAATTCTATCGGATGAGTTCCGAGGGCTTGAAAAAGATAAAGAACATGTCTAATTTTTCTTCAGAATCGTGTTCTACGGGTCCGAAAACGGATAGCGCCCCTACTCTCGCCTCGTGCCGTTCTTATCGTATAGGCTGGATAAGTCAAATTTTTCTCAGTTGAAAAATTCAACTAAAAAGCCTATTACATCACATTTTTTGACAAATTTATTATTATATTTCCACAACGATTTTGTTTTGATCTAGGGAAGTTATACATATGAAGTACCTGCAGTGTCACATAAACGACAATACAGTTACTATTGGGACTTTCTGTCAGGGGCAGATAGCCTATATCTTAATATGTATACCTCTTTCGATTATTCTTGATTATCTCGAAAACTATAGGAGATAGGAAAAAATACTTTATCAGACACAACACTTTATTTTTAAAGTACTTTCGATTTATGTATATAATTTCTGGGTCGGACCCGCTAGAGGGGCAGTTCAGCAGATTGGAAATGAAAAATGTTGTACCCCCTGAATTTTGATTAGACTTGGTGAAGTAATTAAGTGCATTAAGGCACAGTTACTGAATTTTTTTTGAAGTGGTCACTTAATTGGAATCCTATAAAAATAACATTGGATCTTTATTATCCTTGTTATTATGCTTGTTATTATCCTTAATAACGAGGACTGATACGATAATAAATATGTCTAATATTCTTGAGAGTGTTTGCCTTCATGTGAATTTGGAATTATTTTCCTATGTGAGTAGTTACCAAGAAAAAAATTTTTGTAATTTTTTAAATTTTGTAATTATTTCCATAACTTACTTTCCATAAATTACTTACGGCCTCACAATACCCCTAATATATAATTATTAAAATATTTCGCTTCCGGGGCCGATTCACCTGTACTTATCCGACTATGCCCTTTGAAAAATTCTGTCCTGTGTAAGAAATAAGGATAGCCATCGTAACTAAAAGTCATTGTAAATTGTAAAACATATAAACTGTATGAAGAAAAAAAAATTCTTATCTGTATCTTTTAAGGTAGTGCACAATAATTGAATTATCGAACTCAACTTTTAAATTTTATTGTTAAATAGAATTCTTGATAATGCACACTGTTTAAATTATATACCGTCACTTTCTTTACAATATAATTCTTGAATTTATCATTCGTACGACACGTACGATAACAGACGACTTTGTGACACGTATCGTACGATACGATATCGTATCATATAGATGTGCAATAATTTTATCTTTTCAATGTAGTTTAAATCTTTTTAAGGGATGCATAATATCCTATATCGACACATCTCGTATATCGTACATGTCATACCGTACGTATCGCTTAGGTGTGCGGCCGGACTTATAGATAGGGATCTATGACAACATTGACGTATTTGGACGTACATAGATATGAGTTGCAATCGTACTTTGATTCAGCTTTATACATTATTTTCATGATAATTGTGAAAGATCATATATCTAATTATCACAGCTGTCATTTAATAACCATTATTATAGTTGAAATGAATAGCTATGTATGTTTGATGTATGCAAAATTAAATACAGTGTGTCACAAAAGCATATTGTAACGGGCAGATTACAACATGGACTAAATAAGGACTTATTTTTTTTAAAATATATTTCAAAGATATTGTCTATACATCAATTCATGGCGGTTTTAAAGGTGATCACAAGAGCGAAGAAAAATGTTGTTTCTAGAGATTCTAACTTAGGCGGCGTTGCATTGAATTCCGTCAGTTCACGACCAGACAATAATTTCCAAGTTTTTATCACTTATTATTACACGAGAGGTTTATGTTTTTTCGACTAAATTTGGGTTTGTCTAACGAAAATTTGTTGTCTAGCAATTTAACGAGAAGAATTGTCAACTAACAAAAACGCGGCAACGAAGCTGAAGCGTTTTTATTAGTTGATAGTTCTTCGAGTTAAATTGCTTTTAGGCAAAAGAAAAAATATAAAACTCAAGTGTAATACGGCAAGAAAATTTAACGTATAAAATAAATTCGTATAATTCATATTATTATTTAGTACATTGTTACTGTGGTTCTGAAATCAGTTAAATTTACTAATACGAATTTTTGTTTCATTTTTATCGTGTTTACCTACAATGAAATGACCAATGAAATGTCTTGTACCATTTTTTTTCGCTGTAAAAACCTCTCCTAACTTTTGCCATGGTAACAGTGAAAAAACTACAATATTCTTATGGGACTTGATACACAGGCGTTAAATTTTCTATGAAAATTTTTTTACATTTTCTCAAAATAATATATAATAATATGCCAAAAGTTGGAATAATTAGGTTTTTTTGCTTAAAAGAAAATCATGTAACCCCTGAACACTGATTTTTCTGCTCGCTACTGTACGTAATATTTTAACAATAACAATTCCCAAACGTAAGTATCGAATACGTGTCGGATCAACGGTTTGCTCTCCAGTGTCGTATAGACCTGTCGTCCGCCAAGAATATGAGTTTTTTCAGTAAAAAAATAATTTACCAATTGTTTATTAATTTTTTCAAAGGGGGCGGCAGAAGTAAGATTTTTTATAAGGGGGACGTTAGTGCACATCGTTTGGAAATCGCTGATCTAGACTATAGAGTATCATAAAATCTACAGTAAATTAGGTTCTTTTTTCTGAATATTTTTAGGGACCGAACACACCAACGCGTATGCTCAAACACACTGTCCGGTTGGTTATAAAACTATATATAAGTATTTAATATTAATAATTAAGGTAAAGGGCCTAGTTTCTGACCGTTTTGTAGTGACAGCTGAGGTTAAACGACAATAATAAATATAAGTTTTAACTTAAGAGACAATTAATAATTTTATCAACGAGTTTATGGTTTTCTAAATAAAGTCGTGTACGTAAAATAATTTTTTGAATTGAATTAATAATTTAAATTAATGTTTAAAAATTGACATCCAAGGACCCAGTTTTTGACCCTCAGAATTTCTCATGTGACAGTTTCTGACCCTGACAGTGGCCTAGTTTCTGACCCTTAAATTCAATTATGATTAGCTTATGAAGTACTTACTAAGCTTAAATAAACTAAAATCATTACATAGACTAATAAATTAAATATTTATTTATTATAAAAAAATACAGTTTTTTAAAATTTAATTTATAAATAATTTTTTATTGATAAAAATGAATGTTTAATGTTATATACATTATGAAAAATAACAAAAACTAATCGAAAATAACTATAAATAACAAAATAACTAACAAAAACTGGTTAGAATTTAATTGGGCCATACCACTTTAGAAGTGAGCCTAGTAATTGACCCTCATATTTTTATAATAAAAATCATTCTAAGGTATTTTATAAATATTTTAAAATAAATTTTAAACTGAGTACTTTGTAACATAAACTGTTAGGAAACAACTAAAAAATAGTTTTTACACACATTTTAAACTTAAAAATTTTTTTTTATTTAGTTAATATATTCTAAACTTTTTAAATTGCTATTCATTAGGCACAGAATAGATTACTTTAAATTAAGAATTTATTTTTTTTCTTAAGAAGCTGGGCCAGGGTCAATTACCGGGTCTTTTACCTTATATACTTTTAAATTGTATTCTGTGTTGTACACTGTACACCGTACGATCTGTACAGTGATGTGTATCATCTATACATGTTCTACTTGATACAGTTTCAAATTTCACCACTAGAAGTAGTGCGTACATAATATTTTCGTTTCCGGTAGAACATAAAACATTAGAAAACCTTTTTTTAATATCTGTCGGTAATTAGTCGCTAATATCAAATCAGACTAGCGATAATTTGAACCATTCAAACGTGATAATTTCAAATTCAAATCCAATATTGTGTATATAATGATTCTATAATTGAACTCATTACTTTAAAACACATTGTAAATGGACTTACATATTACAGTCAGATAGATAAAAGCTTACATTTTGATAATAACGCTATAAATTTATAGGTTATGTTTCATAGATGAATTGTCTTCATTACTGACCAACAATAATTACCTATCTAGTATCTACCAAACAGTACTATTACTGATACTGCGAGTAAGTACTAGGATTGACTAGTCTAGTACCTACATAGTTTGATGATGTTCATTCAACTGAATGCTTGGTTACCTATATACATATACAAAATAAATCGATAACACCAATGATGACCCTAATTTTGGTTCAATTTCTGTATATTAACAAATTTTGTAATGCACCAAGATAACAAACATATCATACAGTAGAGCATCAGGCCACCACCACAGAGTAGAACACCTATATGTATTAATAGAGGACCTAGTTGAATACGGTTGTTGAGATTATAGCCAGAGATTGCATTTGATTGGAAATTATTTGGTTTGTTGAACGTTGATATTATTCGTTTAGCTTTTTGTACGTAATATTCGCGAGTGTGCAATTGTAGTGGTTGAATATTTAATTGTTGTCATCATTTAGATTTATAGAGAAACATGTCAAAAACGTCAATTTGCATTCCTATCCAATATGTTCTCTTTATCTGCAGAGTGGTACCCCAAAAGTTAAAAAAAATTGACGATGCAGTTGTCTCTGGTCTCATTCTGGTCTCGTTTTGATTTGAAAACCTATTGACGACTGGGAAGGGCAAGACTAATAATAACTGATAAACGACTTGTATAGAAACACTTGTGAATAATAGTCAAACCACTTCAGACCAGCTGGGTAAAGTGAGTCCAAATTTTGCTCCTTTTAATGCAGCTTATACCTATACAGTTGATCCTTTTTTGTGCGGTGGATAGGGACCGCATAAAAGAAATCGCACAAAAAAAATATATTCAAAAATATCATAAATAGCTATAAAAAGTATAGTTCGATCCAGATAGTCCAAAAAACTTTTTTTATGTGGTTGGTCGGAACCGCATAAAAAAAGTTTCATTGAGAAAACAACTCAAAACGCTCAAAACTTACAAATTTCCTTTGAAGTTGCTTCTATAAACAAGATAAAGCATTAATTTACACGTAGAGACATTTTATTTCAATTTTATAATATTATGAAAATTTTGAAAAATACATCTGTAACAAATCTAAATAATGCAATAACTTATGTTCTTATGCAATGTATTGATTAAATGCTTAAAAGCCGTTAAAAAGTATTTTTATCAAAGAAAGTTATTATAGTAAATACTTAAGTTTCTTACTGTCTCTTGATTTTCATTATATTATGCATTTTAATGGTCATTTTTTTAAAAACCGCATAAAAAAGATCGCACAAAATATCGCACAAAAAAGGACCGCACAGCCATTCTTTTGAAACGTACCCCTTGCAGTCAAAATGATGCATTCTAGTTCGCTCCCGCGGCCAGATTTTAATCTTATCCTGAAAAAGGGTCGTAGGTGAGTTCGCTCCCGACGTGTTACCTACTGACAGATAAAATTAATTACCTAAAAGTATTCAAACTCATACATATACAGCCATTCTTTTGTTACGGACGTGACATTTTCATGCCATTTACACGCCTTATTATAAGAAAAAAAAATAGAAGTTATTTTTTTCTTATAAATTTTCAATACTAAGCAGATAGACAAATGTGTAAACAATATTTGTACTGAATATAAAATACATAACATTGTTAGTTTTAATGTTAGCTGTGTTACGGGCGTGACAAGAAAGTGCCTGTTTTGTCACGTCCGTAACACAAACTTTATTAGCTCTAGCATTAAAACTAATAATGTTATGTATTTTATATTCAGTACAAATATAGTTTACACATTTGTCTATCTGCTTACTATTGAAAATTTATAAGAAAAAAATAACTTCTATTTTTTTTTCTTATGAGAAGGCGTGAAAAGCGCGAGAAAATGTCACGTCCGTAACGAAAAGAATGGCTGCGCATAAAAAAGAGTTCAGCTGTCCGGGAAAACAACAGATGCTCAAGTTGGTCTCGTTACCATATTTTCCATTCTTATATATTCGATATCAGCTCGCAGAAAAACATACTGCAAATTACATGCACATTTCCCATACATATCCATTTTTGGCGCAGGAGGGGGGAAACCCTTGAAATTTTTAAGTAGAAAAGGAGATCGCGTACCAAAAAGTTCGAGAAACAATATTTTATATGAACGAGAAAGTAAAAATTGTGTTTTTATTTTTAACAATTATTAGTTTTCGAGTTATCATTTATAACGGAATGAACAATTTGAACTTTAATACTTTTGCACAGTAATGTGTACTGAATATTCTGCTCGTGTACTCCTCCTTCCGTCAACCTACTAATTAGCAATTTAATTATCTAATATACATATGATATTTATTTGCTGTCATAAATAATTTGATCTATGTATTGTATCTACATACATTTAATTATTATTAACATGATGTATGTATTTCATTGATTTATGACCTGATGGAGAGCCGGGAGCAGTGCGTACGACAGCATCGTACAAGAATTGAGACAAGAAGACGGTTGGTGTATCAGACAGGGTAACAGGAGATTGCATTGTTAATACACGTGAAAGCTGCTAACACAATGAGATATTGTATTGTAAGTACAAAGGACAGCATATTACAATTATAATAATATGTTTCCAATCTACAGTACACATTTCTCCATATTAGACGTACAAGTCTTTCGTACATAAATAATGGACTATGCGATGTTAATAAGTGTATGTGCTCAGGAGTGAATTCGAATTTCATAATTGAAATATGGACAGTGTAAACGAAAATTATAGTCTCAAACAATTTTATATTCCATAATACGGTAATTGAAAATTTGTGTTATATTATGTAAAATACATAATTCTATGAATTATCATTACATACGTGAGTCTATAGTGATGTGCCAAACTGTTCTTTTCACGGAACAGTTAAGAGAACAGCTCTGTAAAAAGAACAGTTCGAGAAGAACAGTTCCAAAAGAACAATTTGCAAAAGCACAGGTTTTAAAAGAACAGTTTCTAAAAGAACAGTTTTATGAGGGTATACTCATACCTGTTCATTAAGAGAGAACTGTTCATGATACAAACAACAGCTTGTAGAATGACATCGTTCTAGTAATATGTTCAACTAGGTATTTCACTTTATTAGTGCCTAAAAATAATTTCGTTGATATTTACAAAAAATATAAAATTAATAATTGTCAAGCTGCAAATACAAAATAAATAATGAGTCTCAAAATTATATATCAGTTATGTTTTATTCTAAATTCATACATTCATAAATTATTTAAAAAGTTTATTTTGGAGATAAATTGTAAATTCCATTTTTATTAATAAACCACATTAGTATTTCTTTTAAAATAAAATATTTTTTGGACATATTTGGTTTTCAAACCACTTTTTTAGTCGTTTATTACTGTGTCCGGTTTTGGAAAAATTCATTCCGATGGAACTGCCAACATACAACCATTTTTTATTAAAACATTTAATTCTGGAGAATATGTTTATTTCTACGATATCAACCATCGATTAGTTTTTTGGTTTCACTAAAATTGATTAGATTAAACTTGTTTTATTTTCTGTACGATTGCAGTATAGTTTACTTAGTATAATCTTTTACAGAAATGTTGAATTTTATACTGAATTGCTGAATGTCTGTCTGACAATAACCATTATATTATTATATATTATTTATATTCAAAATTTAAATCAAACAATGCTACTTTATTTGTTATATCCGTTAAAATTTAAAATAATAATCTACCAACAGAGTTTATCGTAGTGGAAACATCTATAATATTAAAGTGACATCGTGCCCAACTATTTAAAGAGCAGAGAATACGTATGTATAACTAGTTGCAGAGTTTTTGAGGTATCAAAGTCCAACAAAAAGGAAAGATGTATTTTTAGTAAGAGATATACATATTTTATTATATTAAAAAGATAAAATACTTTTGCAATAAAGATGGATATAGAGTAATTATGTCTAAACTCCCCCTATTAGTTGTTATATCTCTCACTCAGGTAATATTGAACGATATATACAATGTACAAAAATACACTACGTTGTAAAAAAAAGTAATCGATTTTGAAATAGTTTGCTTATTTATATAGTAATGCAATGATGTACCTACTTAAATAAGTAATTTTAAATTAAATAAATAATATTAAATAATATTAAGAAATTACCTTTATTAACTCTGAATACTTCGAAGTAAAAAAATTAAGTAGTTGTTATTGTTATCTTATTGTTAGTCACTATCACTTGAACTTTCCTCACGCACCTATTACTAAACTTGAGTTAATGGGATTTTCACACCATCACTTTCACTTTTCATAAACACTAACACATTTAAAATGATAAGTTTTGCTTGTGGACTTAACATTTTATTTTTAATACTCATATTCATTTCCATATTTAAATTAATTAAATATCAGTAGATAAAAACCCGATTAAAAAAGTATAATAATAATCAAGAATACGATAAGTTAAAAAAAATTGTTAAAATATCGAAAATTGTATCTCGCAGGTAAAGCACTTGACTAGCCAAACCTAAGTAAAAGTAGTGATTCTAAAAATTACAAATTTATTTGTAAACATACAAATTTTGTAAAACTAATAAACAGATTTTATTGAAAAATTCATAATAATAGCAATATTTACAAAGGTAGGTTTTATGCAGGTTTTATGACTGTATCAGGTAGTTCAATAAAATTGAATACATTTCAATTAATTAACCACTGAAAAGTACAGACTTTAAAAGAGAAAATTGTAGACCGTTTTATTACTTACAATATTTAGTAAATTGTTCAGAAAGTATAAAACATTAAAAATTAAACGTTTCTAAACTACAAGAAATATGTAATATAATTAAAACTAGAAATACCTATGATAAGAAATTTAATGTTTCAAAACGACTTAACGCTACCAATTTTAAAATATTAATTACTAACAGGAAAATTTTTTATGAAAAATACCCTTACATAGTAATAATAACATATTTTGGTATTTATAAATACGATTTTTTTAATGGTGTAGACCCTTACTTTCATTTATTTAACGCGGTACTGTAGTAAAACTGGAAGTGGACTTTAGTCGCTCAGAAACTTTGCAACTACCTATACGTACGTATCATATCGCTGAACAGTTTTACAAATTGAACAGATATATGAATAAGCTACAGAACAGATGAACAGTTGAACCACAGATGAACAGATGAACAGGCCAAATCGCGGAACTGTTCATTTACGAAATAATTCCAACAAAAGAACAGTTTCACAAGAACAGTTCTGTTCTTTTTGGCACATCCACCACATACGTCCAATTTTAATAACGCGACATAAAAATATTTGATAACTACTTAGAAATTTTATTTTGAAAATCCTTATTTTTCAACAATGATTCAAGTTAATGACGTAACATTTTGTAACTAGATATGCCGATTTTGATAATTTTTATGGGTGAAGTGAAATTGTCTTTTATTTTAAATATTCCTATTAGCTTGTACCTATATACAGTAATAATAATCAATTATTATTTATGAAATAACTATTATATGAATATAATCAAAGTTTTGAGGTTATAAATATTGACACTGACGTTTGATTTCTTCAAACCGTGACGTTATTATAGTGGGATGTTTTTCGCGCCAATTTTTTCATATAAAATTGTAAAATTATTTTCTTGACGATTTTTACAAAATTTATCGAAAATAAAAAAAAAATCATTTAACCGGCATGCAAAAACAAAGTTTCTAGAATATTTTTTATTTCCAGTCAAGTAGCCTATTAATTAATACTGGATCACCAGTTGAACAGTACTTACTCAATATCTTATTTTTGGTATATTTTTCACCGTTAATTATTGAACTGTGAGCCATCGTTACTTCGACTTTGCAACTCGACTATGAGAAACATAGCCATAAAAGTTATAGGTACTGTTAACGTTAACTAAATACACCAAGAAACTAAAGTGTGATTTTCGATCCCGAGTATAAAGTTTATTGCCAGAGGACCTGTAAAGATTCGAGGGCAACAAATTCAAACGATGGATCAAAACAAACACTTTGGTCCCGTGGCGTATATATTATTTTTGCAATTTCGGATAGCTTAAAATTATAAAACTTACGAAGAAAATTTAAAAATGTCATTTAGATTGTATAAAAAAATATCACATTAAGTATACAGTAGACGGATTCAATCAAATTGGACGATACAAGAGGTATAACTGTTTGGTTTTTTTCTATAATTTTTAATGTCCGTTCATTATTTTAAATTGGTTATTCATTCAACCTAGCAACTCTATTTAATTTAAATTTTGCTTGCTGATTGGTGACGCTCTATAAATTCGTCCTGTTGATTGACTTAAAAACGGAAGCAAGTATTTTTAATCCTTTGGAACTAAAAGTGACACCAAGTATATATTTTAGAAACAAAAATGCAGAAAAAAAATAAAAATAAAATTAACAAACCATACTAACCGATACCATAACAGCTTTTTTTATTCCGGTTCGTATCTAAAATTTAGTATTTAATTTAATTTTATGATCTTCAGTAACAATTTTCAAATTTTAATAATCGTTGTTTATATCAGTGGTTCTCAAACTTTTCCGTCCGTGACCCCCGTTTGCAGTTAGGTGTAAAAGCTTCAATGAACTCTCCAAATGTGTAGAAATGGTTAAAAGAATGGGTATATGATCTGTAATTAATTGATTCGGCGACCCCAAGTTTGAGAATCACTGGTTTAGATAATAAACAACACCTAATAGGTATTTAAAATACCCCTGTCGCAGCATCTGCATAACATAGCGAATTTCCAAATCTTGGGCACTGGCGGATCTCATCTAAGACCTGTACCTATTTAAAATAGTTTAGCTTTCTAAGAGTAAAAGAATTTTTAAAATCGGTTGGGTAAATTAGTTTTGGTATTTTTGGGGACCCAAGAACCCGAACGAATTTTGTGCAGCATAGTTGTATCCATCTAAAATAATTTAGTTCTCTAGCAGTGAGAAATTTTTTAGCATCGGTTCGATAGCTTATTACTGGCGTTTTCGGATCTGCAAGATCCCGGTGGACCTAATTAAAAAATCAGCTCGACCGTATATTCTAGGCGGACTTTATGTAATATATTAATATATATATATATATATATATATATATATATATATATATATATATATATATATATATATATATATATATATATTCAAAACCCGTTGTGTAGCATTCTACGCCGCATTTGCATCCGCAGGACAGTTGTGGATCTCAGATAACACAACCTGTACCTATCTAAAATATTTTACCTTGGTAATAGTAAAAAGGTTTCAAAATCGGTCAGTTATTTTATTTTTGACACTTTTAGGTCCTACTGACACTTCAGACCTTACATAACGTAATCTATATGTATCTAAAATAGCTTAGCTCCCCAACAGTGAAAAAATTTTCAAAATCGGTCGGCTAGTTTATTTTTGACGCTTTTGGATCCGATGGACCCTGGCAGACTTTACATAACGTAATCTATATTTATCTAAAATAGTTTAGCTCTGTAAGAGTGAAAAAATTTTCAAAATCGGTCGGTTAGTTTATTTTTACCACTTTTGGGTCCCATGGACCCTGGCGGACCCTAAATAACGTAATGTATGTCTATCTAAAATAGTTCCCCAACAGTGAAAAAATTTTCAAAATCGGTCGGTTAGTTTATTTTTGACACTTTTGGACCCATGGACCCTGGCAGACCTTACATAACGTAATCTATATTTATCTAAAATAGTTTAGCTCTGTAACAGTGAAAAAATTTTCAAAATCGGTCGGTTAGTTTATTTTTGACACTTTTGGATCCCATGGACCCTGGCAGACCTTACATAACGTAATCTATATTTATCTAAAATAATTTAGCTCTGTAACAGTGAAAAAATTTTCAAAATCGGTCAGTTAGTTTATTTTTGACACTTTTGGGTTCTATGGACCTTGGTGGACCTTACATAACGTAATTTATATTTATCTAAAATAGTTTAGCTCTGTAACAGTGAAAAAATTTTCAAAATCGGTCAGTTAGTTTATTTTTGACACTTCTGGATCCTATGGACTCTGGCAGACCTTACATAACGGAATCTATATTTATCTAAAACAGTTTAGCTCTGTAACAGTGAAAAAATTTTCAAAATCGATCAGGCAGTTTATTTTTGACACTTTTGGGTCCTATGGACCGAGGCGGACCTTACATAACGTAATCGATATTTATCTAAAATAGTTTAGCTCTGTAACAGTGAAAAAATTTTCAAAATCGGTCAGTTAGTTTATTTTTGACACTTTTGGGTCCTGTGGACCCTGGCGGACCTTACATAAGGTATTCTAAATCTATCTAAAATAGTTTAGTTCTGTAACAGTGAAGAAATTTTTAAAATTGGTCGTTTAGTTTATTTTTTACAATTATGGGATCAGTAAATCCTGGCGAAACTCATACAAGTCTAGTACTCTAACAGTAAGAAAAGGGTTCTAAGGATCTCATATAACTTATGGCAGTCCGTAAGCTTCTTGCGGACATCATTTAATTAATTAATTCAAATACTTTAACTTACTAACTGTGAAAAAATTTTTAAAATCGATTGGTTAATTAATTTCTGGCCTTTTTAGGTCCCGAAAACCTTGACCTCACATAAAATACCTTAAATCCATTTGAAATGGTTTAATTTTTTAACATTATTAATTATTAGTGAAAAAATTTTCAAAATCGATTCAAAATATTTTTCCGTACATACATATGTACATTATACATATTTTGTTTTGTTTCATATATTTAATAATATTATATCATAACATAATCTTCAATTTCTTGTTTACTTAAAAATTCAATAAAAAAAAAAAAAATTCTTCATTACATTAGCTTAGAAAATCTGTTTAATTTACATTTTTTAACATGGGATAGAACCATGCTAATTATAATGCAATAAATGAGAAACAAAACTCTATACATGTATGTGTGTTATATCACATATATGTGAATAGTTTTCACTTGTTCTCACAAAATTCTTTAATAAAAAAGTGAAATATTTTTATACTTAATAAAGAACTGAGATATAAATATAAATTACTTATTAGACTAACAAAGAAAGAATAAAAGTGAAAATTTACATTTTCTCGAAAAATACTTAAAATAGAAAGAAAATTATAAGAATATTTTTTTCATAATTTTTTTTTTCCTTTTCAACGATGTAAAAATCGAACTGCCTTATGATAGGATCGAATGATAAAAAATGGCCAGAAAAGCTACTTCTGGGCATCCGACGTGTCTGGCTAACGAACTTAGCCAAGCCAATTCAGAATCCAGTCCGCACGCAAAATTTCATAAGCGTTAGACGTTTCGTTCGAGAGTTATCGTGGGAACACATAAATATATATATATATATATATATATATATATATATATATATATATATATATATATATATATATATATATATATATATATAAATTTTAGTGAATATCATTTTCGTATTCTAGGGACCTCAAAACAGATTTCTGCCATAGCCCCGGACTCAGATTGCGTCATGACACCTACTGTAATAGCTGAATTTCGAGTTTTCGAAATTCGCTAAAATTGGATACTAAATGTAAAATTGCACATGAGTGTTGGTTTTATTAGTAACAAATGGTTTTCTTAAATTTGATAAGCAAGCATTTGTTTAATTATATTTACTGGATTAAAAGAGAGTTTATAGGCTCAGTTTGCCCATCCCGTCCCCCTCATCTTAACCATCAAATGATATTTTTCTAGTTCAGAAAATAGAACCATTCTTTTCAGTTTTTCTTGCAGTTATATTTAAATAACTATCGTTCTATCTTCAGTTTAAATACACATAAAATTTGAAGTCTGTTCAAAGTACATATAATTTCACCGTAAATATAACTTGAATATTATTATATCCATAGTTGATGTTTACTTAATTTTATAGCTATAGCGAAGGTATAAAAGATGTCTACGATGCTAGACAATAGTTCCCGTAGGAATATACAGTAGTTGTGGCGACTAAAGCTGTCTCGAATCCTAAAGCTTATATGTACCTACAGCATATGCTATCCAGTAACAGTATGATTTAGTCTTAATTATTTATTTTTACAATGCGCAAAATAAATGCATGTTAACATTTTGAAAATTTAGAACCCGTACAAGAAAATTAAAAATAACAAATCGAATAATAGGTAACTCCTACACAATGGAATATTTATCGAATAACGAGACAGTCGAATGTAGGCGGGAACGTAACAAATCATTTAAATTGACGAATATTGAATATATGTATAAAATGTAATAAATAAATATTGCCGATCAATTGAGCACAAAATTTTTCTTCTGATGTATAATAAACGAAATAAAAAGTCAATTTACCTTACAAATATTGAGCTTTTATAAAAATTACCAGGAATATGTCACGTTTAAAAGCCGTATTTTTCCGAATTTTTTTTTTAAAAATTAATTTAATGATGCTTGTTACAATCCTTGTGAGACGAGTGAATCTCGTGTAAGCTTTTCAATTTTCAATTTAGAACATATTTATTAGGATTTTTTCCTGGCGGCATTATCTGATGTTATTTGAGTAGATAGATGTCGCTTACGTAGAATTTTATCTGTACCTATACGCAATTCTAAAAAAAAATGATACATTTTTTATTTTACGAATAATAGACTCAGACAGTAAAAATTGAAAAAGTATTGTCCAAAACTGATTAAAAAAAATTTGATTTAGAGTTACATCGGCTTTTTGAGATGCCCCTTCCCCTTGTCGCTTACGACACTCGGGATATTATTTAACAACTTTGATTTTCCCTGATCTTTTAATATATAATAGGTATATTGCGTTCATGAGTTCTTTGACATGTTATAACTTGAGTTAGCTGCTTTTCTTTTAACTGAAAATAACTCTAGTATGGGAACTTTAAGCGTGATTATAATTCTTATATATAAATAACTTACCTGCTTATTTCTTTGTAACTGTCAAATCTATGTTTACTGTACAGAACACTACTTGTGCAACTATGTTTTACACTTGACCCATTTTAGCGAATTTTCAGAATGGAATTCAACTATTACAGCCACTGTCATGACGCGACTTGAACCCGGGACTATGGCAGAAATTTGTTTTGAGGTCCCTAGAAACCGAAAATAATATTCACTAAAATGAATGTATATGTATATATGTATATGTAATGTATATGTATATATGTATCCGCACGATAACTCTCGAACGAAATGTCCTAGGTTTACGAAAGGGCATAGCCGGGTAAGATAGGGAAAACGGCCCTTGACGTAAAATTGATTGTTTTTATAGGAAATAATACTTCTTAGCCCCAGATACATTCCTGCCAAATTTCAACCTTCCGAGGCTAATAGTTTATGAATACACAAATAGGCAAAAATTTTCAAAAAAAATTTTTGAGCCGATTTATTTGAGTTTAATATATATTGTGTACCCACCTTAGACGAAGTAATAAAAAAAAATTAACGTTATATCCCTTTATTATACTAATTTTTTTAAATTTTTAAATTTAAGAAAAATTTTTTTTTGGCACTTACGCGTTAGCGACACCCACCATTTTTTGTTCAATAATTTGTCTCTTAGTACTCTAAAACATATATTTTTATGGAAAAATTTTAGTTGGTAGAACATAGTAATATTTCAATACAAATGCATACCATGTTCGGTACTACATATATTACTTATGTATAAAAAGGGCTATAAAGTAAAATATCTACCCTATTTCTAAAATGATATAATTACATACGTTCATAACTACGATAAAATAGTTTAAATTTACAAAAGTCCAAAATAGACAATGATCTCTCTTTTGTCAATGACAAAATTTGAGACATTTTGACAATGATGATTATCAAAATAGACATTGATTTCTCTTTTGTTAGAGTTTTTTCCTTTGTAAGACGTCAAGTGAAACTTTGTTAGCTCATACACCACGTCTTAGGATGTCAACAATTTCATACAAAGTTGATTAGCTGTCAAAATAGTATACCAGCTGGTCATTTCGTTATAATTCCCCATGACCCGTCATCGTGTTAACAAAATAAGACAGACGGTAGATAAAGCTAGACGTTTGTCTAAGCTTGTTTGTCGTAGTTATGAACGTATGTAATTTTATTACAGAAAGAATCCAAAATCATTCTATGTAAACCGGTTTTCGAGAAAAACGAATTTTCATAAACGGAAATTCGCTATGTTATGCAGGATTCTCCGACAGGGGTATTTTATTGTTTTAATGGGACACCCGTCAGTGATACCGTTTAAATAGACATTTAAATAACATTTTTATTCTTTGTTAGATTTTAAGCTTTTGTATCGTAATCTTCAGTAGCGTATAATACCCACGTAATTTTTTTTTTGTGTCATTGTTGTTTATAATACTGTCCTCAACAGAGATATACCTACATACATACAATATTTTAAAGTTACAAATGTTTTTCGTAACATAACCTCTAAACATAACGTAAATATTACGTATAGCAACATCATCATAATATAATAATGTTTTATTAAAATTATATATTGTCGCTCGACGCTCTTTTGGGAAATGTCTTTATGTCATAAAGTTGTTAGGTTAGTGTGAGTTCAATCTTATTATTGCCAACACGAGTATAGCAAGTGAACAGTTAAAATGTTCTTATTAAATTGTAGCAATGTCTTACCTACCTACCGAGATCTATACAACGCCACTGATACGTGCAGCTATAATATGTATTATATATCTACCACGAAATAGGATCTTGCTGTTATTATAGTTATCATTATTATCATCTTCCACTCGACAACGTAACCTTAATATTTAGTATATGTATTAGTAAAAGATTAGTTATTAAATTCAATTACGCCAACCTAAATAATTCAGCTAACCTACATTTGCATGATGCTTGTACCGGGCATTGCTGTAAAAGATGTTTCGTTATTACAAGTTGCTATGTTAAGATTCCAATCAGGCCTGACGAGAGGATGGGGTGTCTCGAGGTCCAGCCCCGGGGCCTGGGCTTGAGAAGAGGATCCGGGAAATGAAGTCAAGGTGGGAGGAAATTTTTAAAAAATATGGTTTATTTCCGGATCCCGATCTTTTACTTCCACGACCCTGATTCTAATAGAAAGAAAGTACTATCTAAATCTAGGTGATCGCAGCGATCTCAGAAAAAATAGAATATTTAGTGATTGATTTAGTCTTTTTTTCATCCTCAATTATTCCTAGGAATCTATAAAAATGCCACGGATGAACGGAATTTCTGGTACCGATTGCTGAGTTGTAGTAAAAGTGTTGGGTCAAAACTAAAAAACTATATTTGAATCCATATGAATTTTTTTTTGTTTTAATCTATAATTTCTCTAAATTCATAATATTTTTTTGTTTTATTTGAATTGTTGACTATAAATTAAAAAGGTTTCTGCTAATTTTCAGGAATTTTCATTTTCAACTAGAAACACTAGAAAACATCATATTCCTTCTTATTTATATTATAAAACAGAGGTTTTCAAACTATTTACCTGGCGTACTCCTATTTAAAATACAAAATTTTATCCCTTTTTACAAAAAACTGTCAAGAGTTAAAAGCGAAGTCATATTAACCGGAAAAACGGATAAAATGAAGTAAAAATAAATATCAGTCAGAAAAATTTGTAACACAACTAAACAAAGTAGGTATCTATTTCTTATGAGACGTATGAGTCTGTTTAGGACATTTAGGTTCGCAATTATTGTTTATATTCGAGCATGTTTAGAGTAATATCAAGTATTTATATTCGATTTGATTAAACAAACTTATAAAACTACTTTTCAACGATTTGTCGTAGCAAGTGATAAAGCAAAACTACCTTACACGACGATATATTCGGATTTTTAGCGTTCACCGCCTTGACACTTTCAAAGACCATGCTGCCTAGCTGCCCTGTTTAGTACTGATCCGCTCTTAATTCCCTACTTTCCATGGCTTCAAATATTCGACCATGTCAGCTTCATATGGACCTTCACCGTTTCCGGCATTCCGTTGATCTTCAATGGGAAACTTTCCGTGGAAGTCATTCATGTGCCAAGCGAGATAGGCCAGACCGAACCAAATCAACTGTTTCATTTGGATCACGTCAATGATTGCCTTATGTCGCACTCGTTCATTGAGTATGTGATCGATTCTGGATATATTTGCCAGTCGTCTCGGGTAGCCCATTTCCAAAGCTTTTAAGGTCTACATAAGCTTTAAGCTTTTATGTAGGCGGGGCTCATATACCTTACTCTATGCATTTGGCACTGTGAGAGATATGCGTACCGCTCTTTGAGGAACTCTGCTATAAAATATAGTACTAACATACTTTTTGTGATCCCGAAAAATCGACCAAGCGTACACTACCAACTATGTACCAACATTCTATTTCCCTGGAAAATAATCATCCATTTATCAACAATAGGAACACAACACAGTCAGTCGAGTTAAATGAAGTTAATTTATGAATATGAAGAAATTTTGTACATTTTATCAAATAATTAATGTCACAGATGTCAAAATTTCACAGTGCCAACCTCTCCCCACATTAAATGTCAACCTCCAGAAAATGAATAAAAACAAAATGGTTGCCAGGCTGCTGTTTGTTATGTCATCCATTAATTTTATTGTTGTGTTCGCATTGTAATGTTGTAAAAACAATAATTGTTAAATGACAAGGGTGAATTAGAAGAAAAAGGTTGTGTGCGCCAAACGTGGTGGGGAGATACAAAAAGAACAAAAACCAACACACGGTGTTTGTTGAAGAGATTTGCGTGACAACAAAAAACACTTCAAATTTGATTAATCAGTTATTTTACGGTTGAGAAATTAATTAACATATTTTTTGAATAGGATGATTTTTGGTTGGTCGGTTGTACTTTTGTCCCGTCTGTTTCTGCCTTCTGTCGGCATGTATTTTTGCTTAATTAAGAAGATGTAAGAAATTTTTAATTTGAATTTTGAGTAATTAGTTATTCAAATTGTTAAATTGTTAATTTAATTAATATTTAATTCTACAATGGCGGAAAACAGTTCTGATGTAGCGGCGTAGGTATTGATAAATTAAAAAATAATAAAAAATATTCATTTCGTTTACGCGGGAACTCTCATCGTGATTCATACCCAAACGCCATAACTTTACATATATATATATATATATATATATATATATATATATATATATATATATATATATATATATATAATATATATATATATATATATATATATATATATATATATATATATATATATATATATATATATATAATTTAAATATAAGGTTTGTTTTTACAGTAGTTTTCTGTTTAGTGCGCACACACTTAGGTGCGCAGGTCACGTCAACATTTATAGAAACGCATGAGAAATATTTTCTTGTTGCAACGTATTTTTTCAAAATAATTCAGTTAATACAATTCAGGTGTACATATGTATTTAATAATTTTCTTTGTTGAAGTATTCAAAATTCATTACTGGTTTTTTAAAATGAAAGATTATTATGAAATAATGCATTGAAAATTATAGGGAATTTGTTACTAATAGGTTTGTTCGAGCAGCAGTTTTGGATAGTACCAAACTGCTAGGATTGTGCGCAAAACGTTTTTAGTCATTATTAAGACCGCTCTGCGCATACTAAAATTGCTTTGCGCATAATCCTGACAGTTTGGTACTATCCAAAACTGCTGCTCGAACAAGCCTAATATTAATACTGATTTTTATAATCAATTCAAAATCATTCATTTTAATAAATATTTGTAACTAAATAAAATATAGAGGCAATAATTAAAATATTAAAAATATTTTATTAAAACATTGAAATGATAATAATTCATTTAGTACTCAGATAAGTACACAAATTGAAAAAATTTTAGGATGCACTGCGCAAGTCTCTGATAACCTTTTCATGGTACTAACCAAAGGACAGATCTGATAGTTCACTGATAAGTTCAATTATCCGACCGTTACCGGTTGGAATAATACGTAATATGCATTGTTTTGACGTCCGTTTGATAATCAGAGTAGTTGTTGGGAACAAACCTACACGGAGAGAAAATTCCTATAAAAATTACTGTGCTCAGCACTACAATCGACGTGTAAAAGACGAACATATTAAATTCTGTAAGTTAAAAATATAAAGATTATAATTAATCATAAAAAATTTAAAGGATGGGAATGTTCTTTTCGTAATATTATCTCCGTAAAATTTGTAAAACACCACAGTAAAAAGTTCCATTACCGACAAAAAAATAATTTTTAATTGTGTTTATTAAAAAAATTTCCATGCTAACATGCTAATAATAGAAAGAAAAAAAACAGAAAGAAGGTTGGTTTTGTTGGGATCGCTGTAATGAAATGTACCTCAATCAGCGAGTTAGTTACATGGGTTACATGCGAACCATAGGTGTGGACTGTGGAAGAAACTTTGTCAGACAGCTCCCACCAAGCACCTTGATGCAGCTTAGTAGTCAGTTGCTTTTACACTCTCTTAGGATGATGTCATCGTTTAATTCATCTTTTTGTTATTTACCTATCTTTAGTATATGTATTACAATATATTGTTGGCAATAATTTTTGTATACATGTTTTTACAGGTACAGTGCAACCAATATAAGGTCGCGAGTCAGATGAGCAAATGAAAGAGTACGACAACAAGAATTAAACTATAATATACATGCATAAGAGTGTGATAAAAGTTGTGTTAGCACCACATTAAATTTTACCATGCTAGCACATATTTTTTATTTTGGTCGTCGATCGCGCACGGATTATAGGGGAGCATAGTAATTTTTCTGAAATTTTCTCTACAAAAATTATAGGATTTTTCTCTCCGTGTATAGTGTTTTAGAAACACTATAGTAATTATTCCCAAATGGAAACCCATTTCTCTCTCTCACTCTTATATATAAACACATAAAGAGTGAGTGAGAGAAGGGGGTTTCCATTTGGGAATAGCTACTGTATAAACCTAAACCTAAACCATAAACTAAAATTAAATATTACGGCTTTAGTTTCATTTGAGTCTCTGACGACACTTCTTCTAGTAAAATGTTTTATTTATTTTTTTTTGTTTGTGACATTTTTACATATTCAGAATTTATTATATCATATTATACATTTGAATTTTATAATTTTTCGTCATACATATTTTTACCTTTTAAGAGTTAACTCCATATTATGGGCACAATATAATTAGTGTAAAAAATCATTTTACTTGGCTATCTTTATTTGGTTAAAATTACCTGTCTGGTCCCTGAAAAAATACTCTCATGATCAATATTTTTATTAAATTAATAATACCTACTAAAAGATATAATTATTTGAAAACACTGATATTTATCTATGGTCCATTTCACTTAAATTTAACCATGATTCGTCACTTATGAATTTAAATAATTTCCGTTTTACAACAATATTTTTTTGGGATATATAAATTTCACGAAGAATTTTTTCAACCTTCTCCCAAATTGCGTGGACTAGCTTTATAGAAGGATGGACATAATGAAACCAATATCTTCTATTTCATAGCTTTTCTTTATTAAAATTGCCAAAATATTTTCGATATGTTTAATATCATCTTCAGTGGCTAAACATCAAAAAAAAAAAATTTTTTTACAACGTAATAATAAACAATAACATCATTTTTATATATTTACAATTCTTCGTTAACTTATACTATTATTTTTTAGGTTATAAGCTACATATTGGATAGGAGGATTATTTATTTATTTTTGTAAACATTTTAATATACATACTGTTTCAGTTTGTCCTATCTCAAATCCGCTAATATTAAAAAATAGGTTTTGTTTGTTTCGTTAACACAAATAGATATTCTTCCAAACATAAAATTTCCTATATATCAACTAAATCACAAATTCTTGTTGTTTTTACAAAAATAAATAAATAATCCTCCTATCCAATATGTAGCTTATAACCTAAAAAATAATAGTATAAGTTAACGAAGAATTGTAAATATATAAAAATGATGTTATTGTTTATTATTACGTTGTAAAAAATTTTTTTTTTTTTTTGATGTTTAGCCACTGAAGATGATATTAAACATATCGAAAATATTTTGGCAATTTTAATAAAGAAAAGCTATGAAATAGAAGATATTGGTTTCATTATGTCCATCCTTCTATAAAGCTAGTCCACGCAATTTGGGAGAAGGTTGAAAAAATTCTTCGTGAAATTTCCGTTTTCTTGGCTTTATGTCATTGATTATTGCACTTACGTAAATTTTAAATTTGCAGTTTGTTTTTAGAAAAGAATAGAAGATTGATTTGTTCCGAATATAAGAATTATTTTTTTTTAACAATGACTCATACTTAATTGTATTTGAAACAGGGTATATCTAACTATGGCTGGTTATTCATCTGTTCTATTTATAAATGTTATTCATATGTTTCATTCCAATAGATGTCAATCAACTAATGTAAACGAGAAATAAAAATTGATTCGGGAATTTGATACAGTTCAATAAATTTTGTAAAAAAAGAAGAAAAATTGCAGTCGCTAGAATACGTTTGAGAGAGTAAACAGGCAAACGTACCACAAAATGTTCTATAGATAGATCTTTTGTATATGTATTTGTAGCATATGTTCTATATTTCATCTGTCATCAAATACTAATTAGCATTAATTGCTAACGACACAAATAATTTTCTGAAATGTAAATTGTTCACATCAATAAAATTTTTTCAATCAAAATACATATTACGGTTTAATAGATTCATAAATTAGATACATATTTTCGGTACAGTAATAACCAAAAAAAAAAATCGAAAATTGGAAATCAAGCAGATTCAAGCTTACTCAGTGAAAATCATTCTGCTGTCCTTCTTCGGTTTTATTCATTTTTCGAACATACTTTTTTTTTTACTAAAATCCAAAAAACTCATATTTTTTTGCTTACTAACTGACAAATTTAAGTAGTGTTTTCATCTTTAAAATTTTCGGATAGAACTCTTTGTAAAAATACCTTCTAATGATGTATAATTTGTTGTAATCTCGCGCAGCTGAAATAATTTTAACTATAAGTGAATGAGGCATGAATCAAAAATCTCTCGCATTCAAGTATACTTGTGAAGTCAGTTAGCACCTCTTTAACTTCTTGGAGGTATTGGCTTACTGGTTTTGTCCCAAGGGAATAGGTTTTGACTGTAATTTTCTTGAGTTATGTTAACACAATTGTAACTTCTATAAAACTCTTTGATCGGTCCAGTTTTCGTGACAATAACGCAGATCGAATTGTTAGTAAATTTAAATAATTTAGTCGTAAAATAAAATACTTTGATACTAAAATTACATTTAAAAGTGGTATTTGACATGTTAAAGTAGTAAAATTACATTTCGAAACGAAAATTTACTGAATTTAATTGAATTTAATTGAATGCAAGTGATATCTAATAGTAGGAAATACTATATGTTTTATGTTAGTACTTTTTAAACTTTAAGACATTTTATCCCTAATTTTATAATGTCCCCATGCATATGTGCGTAACGGATTATTTCGTTCCGGAACCCTTTTCGTATCTAAGTTATAAATTGTTAATTTATTTACTAACTGACAATGAGTATATAACTAATGATTTTTACTTCGAAACACATCTCCGGATTCCTTGATTTTTCTCCGCAGCCTTCTATTGCCCTCTATTACTATACAAAAATTCGGGCCTACTCAAAATAAAAATCCTAAAATCGCCTCCTTGTTGAGATACTATTTTTCATTTACCGATGCCAGGTGTCGCCGAACTGGAGGTACTGACCTGGGTATTACTATATATGTATACATTGAAGATAACAAATTTTAATTCCGGGTATTGTCAGCTCTCCGGCTATTAGATTTATTGCTGACAAAAATTTGAGTATGTTTTATTTTACATTCATTTGCACGCTGTTTAAAAGCTTGTTCAAAATTATTGCTTTTCTCTATATTTTTAACTAACTAGTACATAATATAATAAACCGTTTAAATTTGCCCATTCTTCTTCTTCTTATTCATTCAGTATTTATTAAGTTAAAAAATTTACTAACATTACTTACTTAAATGTTATATTCTCAGTTCTTGTACATGTTAACCATTTCATTTTTACGAAAGCAAACTCCAGTTATTGTACTTATTGTTGTTCGTTTCGTCTCTAATACAGCATAATCTCTTCTGCTCGTCTGCATAATATTATTATATGAAACAAAATTTATAAAATATACACTACTATACGTATGTACATATATGACGTAAGTGTACAAAAAGACAACATAATTATGTAACCTCATCTGTTCAGAATGAATGGAAATTGTGCTTATTGTTAGATATAATTATGTTTTGTAGTATAAAATTTATAGTATTATAATAGAAGATCACTATAATAGTTTCTATGTAAGTGAATAGATACTGAAACTGTGTACTTAGCCTCTTGTAAGTTTGTTTCAAGTAGTTATATTGTTGTGCATTTAGTCTTTCTTATATTTTATTTAAGATATTATTCGAAATGTAGAATACAGTAAACTCCCGATTATCCACGGAATTGGGTGGCGTGGCTACCGCGGATAACGAAGATCGCGGATAATCCGCAATAATAGCGAAAATGGGAGAGAACAAAAGAGAAAAACTATTTTAACATAAAAAACAATCTATTTAATACAGTCTGCTATACATTAAGACGTAAAATACAATGTAAACATAAATAGTAATTACAAACTTTTAAAAAAATCGGTCACTTGTTTCTGTTTCTTGCTTTGGAAACATATTTTCTTAATCCGCGACTGAATTTTGCGTAGCATAAGTTTTTCAGCCAACTGCGCGTCTTTGTCTTGTTCCTCTAGGTAACGGAGCAGTCCGTCGACGTGTTGTAAAGCCACTTCGTTAGTCATCCGCGCCTGTGCGTTAGCATCTTCTTCTTCGCTCTCGCTTTGCCGCTCTTCTTCACTCTCAACCTCTCCCATTGCTTTTTGAACGATTTCCTCATCCGTCAATCTTTCAAAGCCGTCACACTCCAACCACTCTTCAATTTTCTCATCGTGGACGTTCTCACCACCAGAAACAGTTTTTACTAACTCGGCCAGCGTTGCAGTAGGTGTGTTCAAATAGTTTGCGCGCCAGCCTAGGGCACGAGTTCGGAGAAGGCCTGCGCACGTTTTGTACTCAATAAACTTGTCAGTTCAGTCCTTTTTTTATAAATAATCCGCACCGTGGATAATTCGCTCGCAGATAATCGGGAGTTTACTGTATTCATATAAAGTTATAAATGGAAAATTTCGTTAGTTAGAGGAAGATCTGCCACTCTGAGTGCAGTAAACATGTACCTACTACGCTATTTTTTATAACCTGTAACAATACAAAGATTCAAAATAGCTGCATTCAGAAGAAACTGGAATCTGCAGTGATCCTACTTCTAACAATCTCTTTTTTTGCGATGGTGTCGTAGCTACTATACCTCTCAGATATAGTTTTGTTTTGTCTAGATATCATGGTATTAAAGACAAAATGATTTGTCTAAAATTAACAAAATTTTGTTATAGGAAGACTAACTAGCGCAAATATTTTCTATATAATAATAATAATATTATATTGCACTTGCAGTTTTGCAGTTCAAACATTTTTTAAATTCATTGTAAAAGAGGTAGATAAAGAATGGCAGATCAGTCATATAGAACGGGAAATCCGTTTGAATTTTGAAATTTAAGTATATTCCAAATTTAGATTCTGATGATGTTACAATGGTCATTTGACCATTGGACCATCCGACCAGCAGCTAATGCTAATCGTCTAAAACATCGGTTTACAACAGAGGTTAGGTAAGAAATTCTTGAGATGAAAATAACAAACACAGAGTTCGTTAGTTCATTCAGTTCAGTTCTTTTTCAATATTGGAAAGTGAAAATAACAAACACAGAGTTCGTTAGTTCATTCAGTTCAGTTCTTTCTCAATATTGGAAAGTGAAAATTAATGCTTTCAACACTTGCTGAAATTGTAACACATTTACTTCTCGTTCTACTACATATTTTCATAAATTATTCAAATCTTACAGACTTAGCCACCATTAAAAATGATTAATTTGAAATAAATCATGTTACAACTTGACTTGTTCTGTCCATGTTAATAATGGTTTTTGAATTAAGTATTATTATTATTGTTTCGCTACACCTGTACCGAATTTTCCGTAAATATTATAACAATATATATATATATATATATATATATATATATATATATATATATATATATATATATATATATAATGGAAAATCATTTCCAAGTTACCCCTTTTTCCTATAATTATTTCTTTGCCGTTAATAATTATATATTTTATACATATTATATTCTTCCCTATACATATTGAAAATACAAAAGATTGATAATATTGTAATCAAAGATTTATTACAAATCAATTGGCGCAAACAAGTGACTACCTTAATGAGCAAATAATCAAAATCGACAAATTATACTAGAAATTTTCAATGATCGCTGTATAAATGTGTGTGTGAGCTAGGTGAGTAATGAAAATTTTATTGCAAACATTACTGATAGAACACGAAATTTGATTCTTTGAACTCCATTGGTGCATAAATTCATTCGAAATATAGCACACTTTTGTAGCCTGCGAAATTTCGCTTGTTAGTGTGTGTTTAGTCAAATCATGCAAACGTATCAAATACATTAAAAAAAAAGTATTTTTTCCTCAAATACCTAAAAAAAGTATATTTTTATTAATTTATATACTTTTTTGAACCAGTTTAAACAGTGGTCCTGGATGCCATTTACGACTGTTATTTGACAGAAAGACGTCTACAAGCTCATTCCTTCCAAGTCTTTATACCACTGGTAACTTCTCCTGTATTCTCTATTCAAATCACAAAATATAAAACAATCATGATGTGAGTGGCGTTTGTTATAAACATGGATTCTGAAAAATAGATATTTAGTTCAGTTATTACTATATACCCTAATAATTTTTCAATTACCTTTTAATTTTAGCATTTGTGACTATAAATTTTATTGAGACCTCAACATTGAAATTTTCCAAGTGCGTGTTGGACACATATTAAATCAGGGTTCCTCAGTAGCTAGAGCTTTTCACAACTTTTGAATAACATGTAAAACCTTTGGATATATTTTTTACTGTTAGGAAATCAAATGGTAGTAGTTTTTTATTCGTCATCAAATAGGTAAAGTTGACACCTACAGAAATGATAAAAATTTGGAAGTGCTCATTTTTATTTGGAAACAGTAAATTAATATAAAAAATAAGAATAACAAAAAAAAAATATGCCAATTTATATTTTACAAACAAAACAGCGCAATAAAATAGTTTACTTTGCAAAAATACCATTCTTGATTTGATTATGATTGGACATGTTTCGATTCATATAATCATCATCAAACAAGTCTGATCTGAAGTGGTATAGTGTCTTAGAATGTCTTAGAATAACATTACTAAAAGCTCACAATATTATAACGAATTCAACAGATTACATCGTTCAATTCATATAGGTAGGTATGAAATGAATTCTTTAATAAAAAGGTTTTTTTTTCTAATATTAATAAATTTATTGTAAAACGTATCAATATCCCGCGTTCAAACACGAAAATATTCAGATCGAGCAACAAAATAGGTTAAACTGATTAATCTCGAAATTTATTGCAGTTATAAATTTGAGTTAAATCTAATTTTGCATAATTACACCTAATTAAAATTAAATGCAATTTTAACTAATCTCGGGTCTTGATAGTAATCAACACACATACATACACGTATATATGACTTTGTGTTCATATATGAGTGAGTATATATGTATGCAAACATACCGTAAGCTGGACTAAATCGAGACATAAGGGTGAATTAGGGCAAAATGAAACAAGTTATTCATGAATTTGATTTAAAAATACTAGACGTAAACTTCTTAAACTAAAGTAATAGCGAAAATAATTATTGCTTTGAGTAGCAGTAGTGACTAAGTTAGAAATTGGATAAGAGTTATTCAAAAATCAATTTAAATTGACTATTTGAAACAGTGTTACCTTTTTGTCTCTAAAAACTTGATTTAAAGAAAATTCATTTTCATATTCCTATATGAACAAATTAATTTTTATTACTCATGCGGGAGAAGTATTAACTTGGCGCACACATTTCTGTACGCAAAATAGCTGTTTGCCCACTGTACTCTTCCCGCATACTTTTTTGCGTGTGGAAAGTAACTTTCCACACGCAAATTGACACGCAAACACGCAAAGCCGCCTCTTGATTTTTCATTTAATAAATATTTCATAATTATTTCTATAGAAACCACCAACAAAGTAATTTAAACGATAATTAATTCAGAAAAAAAGACGAACACTTAAAAATATTATTTTAAAAAGTAATAAAAATGTCAAAAATAGTGATAATAATAGAAAAAAGTATGTGAAATTCGTAATAAAAAATAGTATGTGCAACTCGTGCGGGATTGTCGATTTCCCTAAATTTCGCTTTCGTGGGCAATCGACAATTTCCCGCACTTATTACACAATATATTATTTTAATCGAATTTTAGTTATGACATATTTAAGCATATATGAGAAGTTATTATAAGTTATGATATTTAGTTAGTTATGATATATTTAAGCATATATGAGAAAAGAAAACTCAATTTTTATTTATTTTTAGTTTTTAAAAAAAAAACTTTGAGAAGGGGGTGAATGGAGACACGTCATATGCTAATAGGGACGCTATAACAGGTATAAAAAGACGAATGTGGGGTGATGAGAGACGGGTGAAGGGTGTATTGGAATATAAAACAAAACTTTAGATCAACCTTACTGATCGTTTCAGTTTATCCTTTTATCGTCTCTTTTGATGCAAATTTGCCGTATACAGTAGAAATTACATGGTATTTGTTAGTTTTTCAAAAACCAGAAATATTTTCAAAAATTTCTGGTTACTGTAATAAAGTAATACTCAACGTCAGAATTTAATATATTAAATAATAGGTACCTACTCATAAGAGAAATGCAAATTTAAATTCGTGCCGAGTCATCACCGTTTACGGTATATTTGTATTAATAATTATGAAGTGAGTAAGTAAAACCCACGTAAGCATAGTACATGTTCCTATTCCAAACAATTGCAAATGTTCACTATATTATAGAACTGTTTTAGAACTGGTACAGTACCAAGGTATAACCTGCTACAGTACCAGTGGTAAGGAAATCGTAATACAAGAATTGATTCGATCTATTCATCTCCTTCGTCGGCGTCGTTCGTTCGATGTCTGTGAGTGTTTCCTTATACTACTACCTTATATCATGGGATCTGTAATGACTTGCCATTATCTTTGCTGATAATGCACGTAATTACACACAACTGAATCCAAGTGAGTCAGTTGATATTTATTTTCATTTACATCTCCTCATATTATCAAACAATATTTACATAGATACCTATATAGCGGGTACATACAGTCGTTATAGGCACACACATCATTTGTTTTTAGCTCAAATTAATCGACAAAAGATGAAATGGAAATTTCATGGTACCGTAAAGTCAAGCAACTTTACGTATATTGGTCTACTACGTATTATTCTTAGATATTATTTGGAATTAATAACAAACTAAACAAATAAAATTTTCCATCAAAATCCTCTTCGTTAATATTTTTCTTAAAATCTCGCCCGCGCCTCTTATGTTAAACATCACCGTAAATTATATGGTTAATAACTAGTGCGGGCAATTGGTTCGGGTACTCATGTTGTGCTAGTCGGACGGACCTTATAACTCCAAGGTACCTTTTTGACTTTATAAACACTAGTCACAGTAGATAAATAAAAAAAAAATTAAAAAATCAAATCAAATGGCTCTTGCCTTATTTAAAATCTTTGAAAATATTTGACAGTTTAAAACGTCAGAAAATGTCTTTTCGATTATTCGCTTAATGACGGCAGTTAAAGGTACTTACGGCTAATTTTCGATAGGCTTAAATTAAGTTTCATTAAAAAACAGATACCTGCAGAAATCAGCTGCGGGATCTTAGACTATATGTGATCTAACCGCTAAATACTCTCAAAATTTGAGCGAAATGGAACTAATAATAAGATGTTGACATTTAATGGAATTTCATAGTAGTGCCGTAATTGTCATTAAGTCAATTGCAATGAAATTCGTTTGGGGGCCATCTAGGAACCAAACGGCACAATTTATAAAATTTACTTCAGAAACGACTGAATCACAATTCCGCAACCTTGGTAGTCTCGGACATATTTGGAAAAGTTAAAAAATTTTAATAATAATTAAACTTTTTTTGTAAATCATCCTACTATATAATGTCTTGCCATTCTTCAAACACACTGTAACCAACTTCGATATGAAATCTTAGATCTAATTAAGTTTAAATTAGAGATTCATAAATACAAACCAAACGAACGAAGCCTAGACAGACGATATAACCTACCCATACATATAATACATAGTATAGTTACATTATATACAAATAATAATTTTATCATGCACTATTTTCTGTCAGTAGCACTGCAACACTACTAACATTGTTAATTGCAATCATTAAGCATGCAGCCATTCGAATGTGGAAATTGCTAACTAAGAATGATTTTTATATATGTGCATACATATGTAGGAGCTATAGAATAGTAGACTTATCTATCTATAACTACCTATATACTTAGATATCGCTCATTTGCAAGAAGCGTGACATAACTCAAAAATCATCCATATTGAGTTAAGGGTACAGGCGGTCACGGAAAATGTCATTCTTTTTGCTAACAAAACGACATCACGCTAGATACATAAATGAGAGAACGAGAGTGGTTATGACTTTATACTCTATCCAATGAACTACTAGAAACCAACTAATATCAGAAAAGTGTAGCTTCCTTGGAGCTCTTTGTAGGCCTGTCACAGCTTAGGTGGTTCAGTCGTCCGCACACCTTGGTTCGGTTCGGATATTGATTGTTGCAACCAATGAACTACATGAACACGTAGCGCTTAGAGTACATTCATATTACACCAGATCCATTGTTGAGATTGTATGTATGATGTATGCGATGTGTGATGGATATACGTATCATCTCCCTCCAGCTACCGAGCTCACACACACGAACATGAACTATACCACACATACAGACACAAACTCTAAATATGTATATAACCATAGAAGCTCCTCCCATTTTTGTGACGTAAAATTTTGGCGACAAGCGGGATACTAACTATTATACAGTAGTTTGGCTCCTTGACTCTATCGCATTTTTTCAATTGACTGCCATAAGTACTCTTTTTATTTTTAAAACTTTAAACCATCGTACTGAAAAACAGCTCTTTATGTCAAGCTTCTCGCAAATGAGCGATATGTACGTATTGTATGCACTTCTATATGCTGTTATTGTAATTTGCATGCACATGGCAAACTTAAATTAGTTCGCTAAATTAACACAAAAACAATTTAATTTAGCAGCAGTGAGAATTAAATAAGTTAGAGTTGTAAAGTTATAGAGTTTGCAGTCGTCACGATCATAATTATATGTTGTGCCACTAATTAGCAGCAAATTAATTTCTTATGTTTTCGTTCAGGTTCATTATAAATATTATAAAATGTAAATACTGATAATTATGTACAAATGTGACAATTTTATATTTGGTTTAGAACAAATCAACTACATAATTATATTGAATTGATTACTGATTAATCCTAAAAAGTATTGAATTGAAAACTAAGTACTTAGATTAATTCGCATCAAAAGCGTCTAGTGCCTCTGCATAATTCATTTAGTTTAATCGAGACCCTGTGTATCCAGCGCCGTATTTGCCCTAAGTGCCGCCTCGGGCACCGTAAAAAATACCGCCCCTGTTTTTCCCTAGAAAAAAATTTCTTAAAAAGTTTTTAACTTTTTCCTTAAAAAAAGTGACGAACAAAAAAAGGTCTTATTCCAAATTTTACCGCCCAGGACACTAGCCCTGGGAGACTTAAATAAGTTTTAACGTTTTGCTTCTCGAAAGCCAGACTTAAAAAAGAAATGTGTTAAAGGAACCTCAACTCTGAAGTTATTTGCGGAAAACGAAATGAAGTTATTTAATCCATTTTCCAACATTTCTTTTAATGGTCAGGACTTAAACTTTTTCGTTCTAATGACAAAATAATTATACCAGAATAAAAAATCTCTTTTCATTTTTTTTTTGAAAATCTGGTTGCCTTTGTTTCTCAAAGTTATAAACATAAACAAAATAATTTTATTTGGGTAATCTTAACAAGTGCTAACATCTGCATTTTCTCCAAATTTCTTATATTCACGTTTGAAGAGTTACAGGAAGGGTAAGACAAAAAAAACTGCCTTGAAGCTCAGTATTTCGAAAACAAAGCTCGAAAATAGTAAATAGGAACCTCATTTTCACTTTACGATCCCTTTCTAATAATATCTACCACAATGTTATACGTTAAAGCAAATTTTCATTCCTGTTTTTCAACACGGAAAAGTACTTTAAGGAAGGAATTAAAAAATTTTTTTTTCTAAATATGTATTAGATTACAATGAAATCTCAATTTTATTCTCAAATAAAAAGATAGAATATTGTACAATAAGTGGGAAAAGTGACTTATTTCTCACGAATATGAATTTGTTGCGTGAGCCGGCAGGGTGACTGCAACAATTCATATGTGTGAGAAATAAGCTTTTCCCACGTATTTTACACTATACTTTTTTTACGAGCACATTTTTCTTCGTAAAATTTGCATTAATATTTATTGAAATAAGTAGTAAAAATTTTTTAAATTTATAATGTCAGTTGTAAGATGTTCAAATTTTTGCCAAAGCATACTTTGAAATACATATGTATATGCATATTTTTAGAATTATTTATATATATAGATTGTAGCAGGTGTCCCGTTCGGATGTATACATACGGTTTACATGTTAATTTATAACACTGAATTCTCATAAGGAAAAAGTTATGTCACAAGAGTGCTTTGAATAAACTAATAATACCAATTTAATATTGTGAAAACTACTGTTACTATCGCTTTAACAGAAATAGTGCAGTAAAGTAAAGAAATGAATGTCGCAATTGTCAAGCAATTCATATTTTCACGTAAATATTTGTGTAATTTTTTTGTAAATTCAAAAGGCATCTTTTAATTGTTTTTTTTTTTTTTTTTGGAAATAAATATTAAAATAATAAAAATACGGAAAGAATACTCTGTTGAAAAAATAGTGTAGATAATTTGGTGGAAAAAATTATTTTATAAAAGAAAATTTCCAAAAATATAAATACATTTATCAAAAGCACTCTTGTGACATAACTTTTTCCTTATGGGAATCCAATGTTATCAGTTAACATGTAAATCGTATGTAAACATCCGACCGGGACACCCGGTATATTAAATCAAGGAAATAGCCTACTTTTTTATTATATTAAGCTGTGAGATATTATTTCGCACGCTATTCCTGCAAACTGTGGGCAATTATTAATTGTTACATATACAGAGTGTCCCAAATGTCAACGATATCTCTTGGAGGGATGATAGACCAGCTCATATCTGACTAGAATATCAAAATATCGTTGGTTTTCAAGATATTGGTACTTTTATGGATTTTAGGAAAATTGACACTTTTGATCTGATTTTCGGGTACCACAGCTGCAAAACTAGATTTTTTGAATTCTAATTTTTATTACGCAACCCTGAAGAGTCCTTTTGTAGATTACAATCCAAAGTAAGGGTAATATACCTATAATCTTGGAAAAAATAAATCTTTTTTGCCGATTCATAAATTATTTTTTTTTTATGAGCTAAGTTTGACTCTTCATGCTGTAAAAGAAATGTTCCACCTATTACCCGGGCCAGTTATGTTAAAAGATTGCTCATTTATTGTAGTTTTTAAAATGGTCTAAAATTTGCTTCGCTTTACTTTAGAAAAAAAGATATTGCTATTTTACTGCAAAAAAATGTCATTTTGAAATTATTTCAATAATTACTTTCAAATTATTTCAGTTACTTGCAGACACTTTTCGGACTGTGTAAACTGAAGATAGATGATGACCGAGGACAGAAGCGGACAGACGAAGTTTACTAGCAGCTTGTAAACTCACCGGCTAGTAGCCAGTAAACTCGCTCAGTATCATCGAGACTTAACATAATATATGTATAATCATTTTTAGTAATTCACATCAAAGTTGACCAAATGAAAAAATGAATTTGAACTGAAACGACTTAAGAACTTGAAATTTAGCACAGAGTTAGAGAGTGGTAGCACAATTATAGACGTGAAGTTGAGAGTTAATTTCAGGATATAACTTGAAAAAAAAAAAAATAACTGCGTAACGAATATATGTATTTGATAACTTTCAGAAACATGATTTTTTATAAAGTACCTACTGAAATCGCTGACAGAGAATTTTATTTATTTATTTTTCTTCTAAATATAATTATTGTGTATTCTATAATAATATGTGCTTTGTAGTTTTAAAAGCCCGGTACATAGGATACATTGATTCCTGAATCAATTGTACTCGTGTTGTTCCCGTTCCTGTAAATAATATTCGTTTCCGGAGGTAGTAAATAATAAACGAACTATTCATTATTTCGATTACAATGAAATATTACAATGCATTGTGCAATGTTTTAACAAATTTTACGTATAAATTAATATTGATAATACAATACAGTCATACAGTCATACCGTCATGTTGATGTTCATAATGTTGTTCGGTAATGTTTTATTTATATTATATCTATTCAGTGATGTAATTTCTCGTGGTCCCTTCGAGCTAGCCGACACAAATTCTAATTTGATATTTATTTTAAAATATGGTAGCGTTGGTCGTTCTAGTCCGTCCTAGTCGCTTGTCATTGTCAATAATATTGTTTACTGTATTTGTACATAATATTGTCGATGTTTCGAAATTTAATCAAATAATTTGATTATAGAATTACCAATTCAAATTCTGACTATTGTTTCTGTTTGTTTCAATTTTGTTAGGTTTTTGAATTAATGTAGTTTTTTTGTAAGGGGGCGATGAGAGTCAAGGGTAGTGGTGGGTTAAAAATTTGTTTTAAAAATTATTGTATTATCTAAATTGATATTTTGCGATCCATCAGTTTTTGCGGTTTCGTATTATGTAATTAAAATAAAATAATTTTGTATATTGGCAATTAGGCAGTTTCATTTGGTAACCCTGTACTGGAAAATCAAATGGAAGCGTGGTTTAATATTTAGCCTACTGGCAGTAGCTTTTGTCATTCATCACCAGATGGAGAAAATTGAAACCTAAAAAAATGGTAGCAATTTGGAATTGACCGTTTTTATTTGGAAGCAATAAATTTTGTGAATTGTCAAAATCTAATAAACAACTCTTGCCTACTGGCAGTAGTTGATTTTTTTACCACTAGTTCGCGTATCCAAGTTTTACGATTCCTAATAAGCGTTGCATTCTTTTTTATTGTTAATAAAAGTGATACGTAAAATTGATGTCAGAAAATCATTGTAGACTCTAAAAGCTGATCCACCCTCTCACAAGATTACAAAGTGAAGGCGAGAGGGAAAACGTGGACGTTTCGCCACAGTTTCGTCTCGGTTTGTGCGGAGGTCTATTTAAGGGGGACCACTAGTGTGACGTTTTGAAAATTGATGTTTCGATAGTCTATATGTTTAAAAATAACATACTAAAATTTCAAGTGCATATCTCAAACAGTTTTTGAGTTACAGCCATCCGAAGAGTGGATTCTGATTTTCATTTTTAACTTTGAGGTATTGAGAAATGCATGAAGGTTGATAGTTCAGGAGTTTCTGGACGTGGCTGCCAGTCACACGTTGTGGAGAAGCTAGACTCTGGCACATTTAAACGATTCATCTAGTTTTACTGTGACCGTTATAGTGAGTACATCGTAAATAATTTTAGTAAAAATTCTCAGTGATTAAAACTAAAAAGTAAAATTAGGAAAAACTACATTTTTCAAATTTGCTGCAGTTATAACTCGAAGACAAATCATTCGATCAATTTGATTCTTATTGCAGCTTCTTTTATATATATTTATTCGTACCATGAACCTTCAGTTTTCCGATCGAATAAAAAATGTAATTTTCGCAAGCCAGAAACCATCAAATTTTCGCACAAAATTTGAAACTTTTTTTTAAAAACTCCATTTTGTTAAATTTCAACTTTTTTTTCGATTGAAGTTCACGGTACGGACCATACCTTCTAATTTAATAGGCTTTTCGTTTTTTTTTTTTTATTTCAGGCAGTGTGAAGGCATCTATCACTGCAGCAGTGGGGGAACTTTTTTTTTGGAGCCTTGGGAAATCGCGAATAACTTACTGAATTTTCAATTTTTTAGTCGAGAAATTTTATCATGAATTCAATATATATCAACGAATATATCCTGAAAATATTAAAACATTCCATATAGTAGTTTTCTTTAAAAAAATTCCCAAAAATCACCTTTTTTTCAAGCGGTCACACTAGTGGTCCCCCTTCAGGTGGAAGGTTGTGTCACGCCACCTTGTCTTACTTCACTTGCATCCATTCATTCGAATGCTTTGGTGAGAACGTCATGGAAATTGTGGAGGAAATATTATATTTGATTTAACAAAAAACCCACCAAGTTTTCGATTCCGTATTTTAACTCATATACAACTCATATATAACAAATTTCATTATCTGACTGCATTAATCACTAATAAAAAATTCTTATTCACTACGGCCGTAGTATAAAACATTTATTTGTATTTTAGACGAAAAATAAAGCTAAAAATAATAAACCTTGCTGACTTTCTTATATGCAGAACTACACAAATAAAGTTTCAAGATTACACTGATATAGGAGTGACTTGGGGTTAAATTCTATAGATAGTGATGTTTGCATTATTTACTGCAAAATTTTATAGACTCAAATCATCTTTATATTCTTTCGTGGTATGCCAGTATTTGATGAATACTATCGATAAAAATTTAAAAGACCTAAATCTGTGTAGAAAATAGCTATTCGCCTAGAGTTATTCGATGTACACTAATGAATTTAAGTATAAGCTATTTACTCATTAGAAAACCAACTTATTGATATTATTTTTCAATATTGGTATTGATAATAAACAAAATTTAGAACTATGATTTTTTTTTAATTTACACAAAAAGTGGTTTAAATTAAAAACAAAAATTCATACTTGTAAACTTCGTGCCCCTCTCGAACCAGTTTTATTATATAGGTAGTGTGTATTAGTAATTGATAGTGCTTGATCTTGAAAAATGATTAATAGTAATTTAATTTAATTTTTTGTTTCAGATGATCGATGCCAGCTACCACAGTAGTCCGTCTTTACAAACTTACTCCGTCATAATTCTGTGTTCAGTTATACTTTGTTTAGTGATATTTATATCAATAATTCTAGTTTGGAAGTAAGTACCATATTTACATAATATTTATACCTATTAATTTTATAATTTTATAGTACAGTCAGTTCACATCAGCTTGAACGCTAATATCGCAGTGGAAAGTTGAGCGGAATAGGTAAATTTAATGTGCCGAATAAAGTGCACACTAAAATATTCAGTATGCGTATGTTCTACGCTATGTGAACAGGCTGTACGTGTATATATATTGATACTGGCAATTTCAAATTTGAGCTTGCTTAATTACAAATACATTAACTTGAGAATTTAAAACACTTAGAGCGGCGGAAAGAAATTTGTACCAAAGAAACTGGAACATCTTTTTTGTTTTTTGTACGCCTAATAGCCCCCCCCCTCCGCAATTGACCAATTGAAATTAGAAATTACTGCAATGGAAACTTAATTATTCGCTTGGCAGTTTAAAAAAAAGTATTAATCAAAATTCCGTAAAATGTTTTGATATAATTTCCCTGCTCCAATAAATTGCTTTCAAATTGCTCCAAGTAATTTAACAGTTAAATATTATTTTCGATATATAATAATTAAGATATATTATGTGACCAACCAATGACCCTTAAATATATGCAAACAAGATAAAAAACGTATATCTGATTGTATTCACTGATTTGAGCGTTACCTTACGGTATTCCGTTAGTAATAAAACAGATATTTTACTTATTGTTAGGTACAATTGTTTCAAGCTTAATAGCCCATTTTCAAACAAAGTCTGATTGCTTATATTTTGTAATAGTTACCTAATTATGTTATATGAATAACTATGCTATTTATTTATTATTCAGCAAAAATAGTACAGTAAAATCTCTGTTAACCGAACAGCAGTGTTACGCAAAAATTTATCTGGCTAATAGAGATGTCCGCTTAAAAGGGGCAGAGTAAATAATAGCATTAAATAATGTAGTATTCATAACTAATTTTTTAATTAAAAGTTGTTTTTTTTAAATTTTTTAATTCAAATCAATTTTATGAACGAATTTAGGTACTTATACCAAAATATAACGTATACAAATGTATCGTCATATTAGAATCATTGTTAACAAGTTAAAACATGAACAATTATACCTACTTAACCCATATAGATATACATACGCACTAGACGTACCCGCGTTCGGTTAATGGAGATAATAATGTATAGGTAGTTGCAAAGTTTCTGAGCGACTAAAGTCCACTTCCAGTTTTACTACAGTACTCCGTTAAATAAATGAAAGTAAGGGTCTACACCATTAAAAAAATCGTATTTATAAATACCAAAATATGCTATTATTACTATGTAAGGGTATTTTTCATAAAAAATTTTCCTGTTAGTATTTAATATTTTAAAACTGGTAGCGTTAAGTCGTTTTGAAACATTAAATTTCTTATCATAGGTATTTCTAGTTTTAATTATATTACATATTTCTTATAGTTTAGAAACGTTTAATTTTTAATATTTTATACTTTCTGAACAATTTACTAAATATTGCAAATAATAAAACGGTCTACAATTTTCTCTTTTAAAGTCTGTACTTTTCAGTGGTTAATTAATTGAAATGTATTCAATTTTATTGAACTACCTGATACAGTCATAAAACCTGCATAAAACCTACCTTTGTAAATATTGCTATTATTATGAATTTTTCAATAAAATCTGTTTATTAGTTTTACAAAATTTGTATGTTTACAAATAAATTTGTAATTTTTAGAATCAGTACTTTTACTTAGCTTTGGCTACTCAAGTGCTTTACCTGCGAGATACAATTTTCGATATTTTAACAATTTTTTTTTTAACTTATCGTATTCTTGATTATTATTATACTTTTTTATACCCTCTATTTTAATCGGGTTTTTATCTATTGATATTTAATTAATTTAAATATGGAAATGAATACGAGTATTAGAAATAAAATGTTAATTAAGTCCACAAGCAAAACTTATCATTTTAAATGTGTTAGTGTTTATGAAAATTGAAAGTGATGGTGTGAAAATCCCATTAACTCAAGTTAAAAATCGTGTTACTGCAGCTACGGGTTTATCGCTGGCAACTTTAACTAGAATAGCTAGTGAAGCAAAAAAAAAAAATGATGGATTGGAAGCTATTTTTGTGTGTGATGAAAGTTCAAGTGATAGTGACTAACAATAAGATAACAATAACAACTACTTCATTTTTTTACTTCGAAGTATTCAGAGTTAGTAAAGGTAATTTCTTAATATTATTTATTTAATTTAAAATTACTTATTTAAGTAGGTACATCATTGCATTACTATATAAATAAGCAAACTATTTCAAAATCGATTACTTTTTTTTACAACGTAGTGTGTTTTTATAAATTGTATGTATCGTTCAATATTACCTGAGTGAGAGATATAACAACTAATAGGGGGAGTTTAAACATAATTACTCTATATCCATCTTTATTGCAAAAGTATTTTATCTTCTTAATATAATAAAATATGTATATCTCTTACTAAAAATACGTCTTTCTTTTTTGTTGGACTTTGATACCTCAAAAACTCTGCAACTAGTTATACTCAATAATATGTCTTCGTCAAAAAATATTGTGTCCACGCCCGCTTAAAAGAAGGTGCGCGCAAGAGAGTGTTGAATGCATTGGTTTTAATATAGCATGCCACTGATGCCACTATAACATGCCAAAAATATTAGCTGGGTACTGGTAGGTACAAATTAAATAAAGGCACGGATAGGAACATTATTCTACGCTTCTACGCGACATGACTCAATTATCTTTTCTTTTAAGTAATTAAATGATTAAGTTTCTTAATTTTGAAGTTTTATTTGCTTGATTAAATATAGCAACTTACGAGTAATTCAAGCAAATATAAAACGAAAAGGTATTTCGTCTTCCAGGCGCAAATTTCTTTCCGATACTTAAAGCTGACAACATATTTATTACATTAATTTTAATAATATTCAACACAAAAATATTTTTAAAATTTCTATAACTAAAACAATATTTGTTCTTATTTACGTCCGTTCCAATATTCCGATATGTGTATTTACATAAGTATATCGCTGCGCAGTAAAACAAATCAAATACTTATTTTATTATTATTACGAAAACAAAATTGAATAAATATTACCAATATTACGTTTTCGATTTGATAAAATCGAATAAATGAATTTCCTAAGAATTAAAATGTAATTTTGTGATTATACACACGAATACACACAATAAGTGGTATGCATAAAGTTGAGCATTGTGAGACTTTGCTTGAGTAAATATGAATATGTTGTTACATACACACACATATACACTTTTGGATACACGCAGTATATGTATATAACAACATATTCATGTTTACTTGATCAATCTCACAATGCTCAACTTTATGCATACCGCTGAATATATTATACACATACAACATACCCATCATAAGTAGTATACAGAATGGAAATAATCAAAAACTGATCAAATAGAAATTATTTAAATTGATTTTTAAAGTAAACTGGAAGTGACATTTAAAAAAATGACATGTCTACTCATTTTATACGGTGCTTTGTTTTGAAAAATGAAAAAAATATTATTTTGTATGTAATATAATTCTTTCGTCAATTCAACCATAAAACCATAATATGTATGGATTCAGAATCTAAATAGGACAAGAATTCGCTTAAGAAATTTGTCTGTTAGTATTAATTAAGAAGATTTTAGCATAAGATATGACTGCTAAAGTAATTAAATTAGGTACCTACTACATAAAACATCGCAGTTTTTATAGTAATTAAAAAAATATCGACAATTGTAGAATTTCCAACTTACCAACTGATTTGACAAGTTGCACACTAGTTATTGTTATAAAGTACATTTAGTGCCCAAACAAGTAGCGAGCTACGTTTGTTATGTGCCCCATAGCAATATAATTGGTGCGTATTAGTTGCCAAAATAGTGTATTAGCTGGGCGTTTCGTCATAATCCCTCATGACCATCAACATGTTAAACATACATAAATATCTTTTGAAAATTTTTATTACTCTACTTTTCTCAAGTTTTTTTTTAAAGCTATTTTTTTAGTTTTTATAAATAAAACTTTTTAAAGTTATTGTAAATAATAGTATATTATTCAACGAGTTGGTATTACTCACGAAGATGAAATTGCGATAAGAGCCGAGTTTACGAGGCGAGTGTCCTAATGCATCTGAGTGAGTGATAGCCATTGCAAGCAAACAGAATACCAGTGGCGGCTCGTGAGCTTTAAGACTGGGTATGCGCTTTCAAAAAGGTAAATCACACTTAATGTGTAAAGAGGTACTAAAATAGCAGGCGGGTCACGTGTCCCGGGCGGCAGGTTTTGAGGGGCGTCAAAATTAGGTATGTGAGGTTTTTTTCTTCTTTTGCTCGTCACTTGCTTTTTGGGAGGAAAAAAGGAAATACTTTTTCTACAGAGGCGCCATTTTTTGACCTTGCCCCGGGCGCCACTTAGGCTAAGTCCGGGCCTGAATAACATACAAGAGAAAAGCTTTTTTGGTATCAAACAACCACCTAATTTTAGAATATTTATCAAAAGAAGTTTGGAAAATGATGTGCAAACGCTTTTTTGTAACAAACTGAGTTGTAGAAAATATAAGATTCAGGAAAAATATAAAAATATGGAATAACTTTTCTTTCACAGTCAAAGTAAAGCACCAGCAATATTTTTATGAGACTAAATAAACACGATTTAAATTACCTTCAATAGTCTAAAGAAAAATTATTTTCGTCAATATTCCTTAAAAAAAGTTGTGTTAATTACTTTATGTTGTGTTAATAACGCAACCGTTGTTTTTTAGTCATTTAAAAAAAAGACAGTAGGTAATAAAATCTTAATAATCAAATCACAGTTGACAGCAACGATAAATTTATAAGTATAGGAAGCATGCTAAAAAATTTAAAAGCTGAGGTGATTAGAGCACAAGTTAAGATTTGGTTAGTTCGGCTGTTATCGAATATACGATAAGCGCCGAGCCTGGTGCCTACGATGGAAAAGAACTATACGGTATTATAAGCCACTAATACAGCTGCACATATACATATACATATGTAGATTCAGTATAGCCATTACATCGACTGTTATCGAATATACGATATGCGCCGATCCTGGTGCCTACCATGCCAAAGGACTACCAGTATTATAAACCACTAATACAACTGCACAGATACATAATATACATATGCAGATTCAGTACACACGGATATGCTCAGATGATGATCGCATAGCTGAGTAGGTACATATGCGTATGTACGTCCTATACACAGCTACATAGACTGGCTACAGGGTCTATTGTTGATCGTGTCTATATGTAACACGTACTGTGGACCATATTTATGCATTTTAGGTATATCATAATTAGGTATGTATAATTGGTATAATATATGCATTCTAATGTGCAATATATATGCAATAATGTAAGGTAAATCTTATGGAAATTGTATATTTAAATTATTTTGTAAACAATGTTATTTTCGTTATAAATTTATTTCAGTTTTTAAGAAACAGCTAGGGTAAGCGGCGCCTACCCCGCATACCTGGAATAACCGCCACTGCAGAATACTATACTTTTTCTACGACTTTGTTCCTTTTTGATTTAAATAAAATTGAATATATATTTTAAATCATACGAATAAAATTTTTAATCTATCTCTAATTTTATTAAATGTTTGTATATGTATCTATGGAAACAATCAAAATAAAATTCAGATGGTTTTGTTTATTTACACGTTACTACGCAACATATATGAAATTAAAAATTGATATGGTTCATTTCAGTTAAATTTAACCATGCTTCGTAACTTTGAATTTAAATAATTTCCGTTTTCTTGGCTTTATCTCTTTTATTATTGCATTTATGTAAATTTTAAATTTACAGTTTATTTTTAGAAAAGAATAGAAGATCGATTTGTTTTGAATATAAGAATTATTTAATTTTTTAACGAAAACTCATGATCAATTTTATCTGAAAAGAGATTTCAGTTAAATTTAACCATGCTTCGTAACTTTGAATTTAAATAATTTCCGTTTTCTTGGCTTTATCTCTTTTATTATTGCATTTATGCAAATTTTAAATTTACAGTTTATTTTTAGAAAAGAATAGAAGATCGATTTGTTTCGAATATAAGAATTATTTAATTTTTTAACGAAAACTCATGATCAATTTTATCTGAAAAGAGGTATAGATATATTATTCACAAAACAATCGCAAGCTCATTGAATAATGGTTAATACGATGATTTCATTGGTCGAAAGGTATTGAGTAATGATCATTCCTCCACACCTTTGAATAATGCTTAACTTTTTCAACAATATTATTAACGGATATGTAATAAGTGTGTTCTTCAACAAGAGTAGAAAAAATATTTTGTTTCTAGAATTTTTATACCTATGTAGACTTGAAGTTAAAAATAAATCCTAATCAACACAGTATTCAGAAAATTATTCCTACAGTGGTGCAGTCACTCGCTAGTTGTACCAAGCCCTAAGCGTATATATAAAAAAAATGTGGGTAGCAGTGTGTCAGGAGTGTGTCAGATACCGCTTAAGGCATTTAGTTGGTCGGTGTCGGTCACCGAATGCACAACGATTATAATGTATTGTTAAGACCATTATTGCTTGAACTGCACGTTGCTCTGTCCGATAATATGTTATGTAGTTGTGTGTGTGAATACTCACACAGAAGCAAACATCAAACCCACACCACTACAAACAGTGTGTACCTACACAACATAGTGGTGGGGAGTAGATGGGATTTTTGGTCTACACTGGTATCACTAGTACAGAGATAGCAACTTGGTTTCTGAATTATTCTGTAAGTTGTACATTCAGCGGATTTATTTGTAATTCACAAAAAGATTCAAACTCATTTTGAAATACAAAAAAAGAAAAAAATAATTACTATTTTCATATATTAATTTTTCTACAAAAAAAAAAAAAACTGTTTTATTTCAAAAATAACTGAATGCAACATTTAGCAACGGAAACTGTTTTAAAATATTAAAATATTTCCAATAGTTTTAATACATATATCGTGAATGGTTTTAATTTAATAATACTTACATTCAGAATCGTGCTCCCGACTACAAAATACATAGGTATATTGCAATGTATTTTTGATGTTATACTCATTTTTAAAATACAAATAATACAACAAACATATTTTATCGTTTAAAAGATTAAAATGGATTTTTGAGTATTTTTATGTGAAAAACGAAAATAACTGTTCAGTTTGTAAGTATGTAACTATGTAGGTTGGGACTGGTAGTTAGGCTTTCAGTATGTTTGGAATTTTTAGATAAATGACAAAAATAATTCAAATTTATTATATTTTGAATATATTGAACAGCGGTAGTTTTTTCATTACGGAATTAGTTACGTATAAATTCAATATTTCATTTATACATTATGTTTTCGATGAAACTCTTTTATAACACAAATAGGTAGTATGAAATAAAAAAAAAAAATAAATAAAAATTTTAATTTCATAAACCATTTTGTCAAAGCAATTTGGTTTTCAGGAAATTACGAAAAACTATTTTAAAAACTATTTTGATAAATCTTTATCTTTTTGTCATAAAAAATATAAAATTTGAAGAAATTTTGAAAAATTCTTTAATTTTTAACATACCTTCGATAAGAGCCGAGTTTACGAGGCGAGTGTCCTAATGCATCTTAGTGAGCGATAGCCATTGCAAGCAAACAGAATACTATACTTTTTCTACGACTTTGTTCCTTTTTGATTTAAATAAAATTGAATATATATTTTAAATCATGCGAATAAAATTTTTAATCTATCTCTAATTTCATTAAATGTTTGTATATGTACCGTAATTGCGGGTTACTTGAGCCCAGATTTGCAAATCATCATTTCAAAAATTGAGCGTAACTGTTATACTTATTTGGGATAGGAAATGCAGTATATTAATCTATATATGACGCAAATGATTGGGTCCCTTCTAGCGAACAAGCAGCTTGTAAACCTTTTGTTTACTATAAAATAAAGTAATAGATTAATTTCTGTTGAGGATATGTGCACTGCGAAACTTTTTACTTATTGTGGTTCCCCAGATAGCAGTCATTTCTGAGTTAATGTTTTCGTAACCCATGCTTCTTCAAACAGACACAGAGTTTCTATATCTCTGACGACTATAATTTCCGAAATATTTTTAGTTTGCTTAATGTCCTCTTTTGATTTTTTCGCCCCCCTAGATCTCTTCGCAAAAGATGTAACTCCTTGTTCCGCTAAAGAATCAAGGTTCACTAAAGCATAAGGATACCTTTTTGCTTACGAGTTCTTTCGATTTTTCGTTGGCATCTACCCCGGTATAACCGAATAAAATAAATATCATTTAATTAAAACATACAAGTATCTAAATCACATGTTCAAAAATTTACCGCCATCAGTTAATAAAATAAAGGGCTTTTCGTAATGAATCTGTCTGTTAGGTGTTCATTGTTTTTAAATTTGTTAATTTAGATGCAAATTATCATGAAGAAACATCTTACTTTCTTGACCTAAAACTTTTGTTGAATGTCCTCTTCATAAATCCGAATTGATTTATTTTGTTTGTTAGGGTAATTTATTGTTTATTTTCGCGATTTAAATAGTGAAATACGATTCTGTTAATACATTACTTTCAAACATTTTGACAATTTCAAATTACGATCTAGAAAGACTTGTTGATCTCCTATATAAATATTAAGAGGTTATTATAATAAGTATTTTTTTATATTCTCAATTATCTATAAACCAAAACGAAATTTAATTATCTCTAAAATTTTCTTGGCAACGTTTTCGTAGATTTTTACGAAATTAATTCTGTCAGATATTTTCAAAATGAAACATAAATTTCATTTGTTTTAAAATTTTTTTCTTGTTTCTGTCGAAAAGAGAAAAAAAAGTGAAATTCCAAATAAAAATAAAACACTGTGTATATGTATATTTAGAAACGCAAATAAAATACATGCTTAATTAACTTCTATATAAATACTCATGCCTATGCTACCTTACTTATTTCTAAAAATATATATTTTGAAAATTGATTTAAATAAAGATTAAATTGATATTTATGCCATTGAAATAATCACGTGGGTGGTGTTTTAGTATTTATAAAAAGATTTTACCGTCAATATTTATTGAGCAGAGATATACCAGATTAAGTATATTCGTGTATATACAAAATGTGTTTCAATAAGTCTATCTTAAATGTAGTAATATTTTTTGGTTTTAATAAACAATGAAAAAGATCATCTCTCTCTTCACTTTGGGTTTAAAATAAATATTTAGCTTCGAATTTATTTTATAAAACAGAGACGGAATAAAATGATATTTGGTATTCTATAGTTTTTGTGATTTTACAAGGGGAGAGCACAAGTTCGAAAATTAGGTAACTGGCATGAATCTTCGTATACAGTACTTACTCACTTACTCTTTATGTACAGTGGCTAGTCAAAAGTATTTGGACAGTCATATAACAAACAAATTTTAACAGTTAAAACCAGGTGAACATGGGAATTAGTAAAAATTTTGACTTGTGTTCTACATAAAATGATTGATTAACTATTTTTCTTACAAATTAATAAAAAAAAAACTAAATGTAATTCAGTTACTATTCAAAAAATAGCATTTTTCACTTTAGAGTGTTTAGAGTAAATAATTAACACATATAAAAAGTATTTGGACGATACAATTTCCATTCTTTTAGCAGCAATAAAAGAAAAATTGTTTTAAGTATTTAGTATTTAGGAGCGTATTCCATTGCCTTAATCATTTTTTTTAGTCGATTACGCATTGACTTCCCTAATTTCGATGTCGTTTCAAGCCAAATTTTACTCCATTCTAATTTCAAAGTCTTAATTAAACTTTGTTGATTTGAAATGTGATGGTATCGAATGTCTTAAATGATGCCAAAGGATCACAATTGGACTGAATTCAAACGATTGAGGTGGTGTCTGTAATCTTTTGGGGGTATTATACAGGATGCATTGTCTTATAAAGTATGCGGAATGCTTTGTACCGTTATTCTGTTAAAATAAAAACGATCCTCCAGATTTAATTTTTTAACATTTTCATGTAAATTTTCTTTCAATATGTTCAGGTCAACATACTTATTCATTATTTTGTCAGTTATATGAAAATTTCTCACTCCACTTTGAAACATGCACCCGCAGACAGACTGTAAGTAGATATACCGATTACCGATCTAGCAACATATTTGACAGTAGGAATTAGTTTAACGATTTTTTTTTGGAATTTTCCAGTCAATTCTTTCTAGTTTCTACTTTATATACTTTATATAGAAAGAATTGACTGGAAAATTCAAGAAAAAATTTTAAACTAATTGCTACTGTCAAATATGGTGATAGATCGGTAATCGCTATATCTACTTACAATCTGTCTGGGGGTGCATGTTTCAAAGTGGAGGGGGAAATTTTCATATAACTGATAAAATAATGAATAAGTATGTTAACCTGAATATATTGAAAGAAAATTTACATGAAAATGTTAAAAAATTAAATCTGGAGGATCGTTTTTATTTTAACAGAATAACGGTACAAAGCATTCCGCATACTTTATAAGACAATGCATCCTGTATAGTACCCCCAAAAGATTACAGACACCATCTCAATCGTTTGAATTCAGTCAAAATTCAGTTTCAAATCAACAAAGTTTAATTAAGACTTTGAAATTAGAATGGAGTAAAATTTGGCCTGAAACGACATCGAAACTAGGGAAGTCAATACGTAATCGACTAAAAAAAATGATTAAGGCAATGGAATACGCTCCTAAATACTAAATACTTGAAACAATTTTTTTTATTGTTGCTAAAAGAATGGAAATTATATCGCCCAAATACTTTTGATACGTGTTAATTCTTTACTCTAAACACTCTAAAGTGAAAAAATGCTAATTTTTGAATAGTAACTGAATGGGATTTAGTTTTTTTTTTTATTAGTTTGTAAAAAAAAATAGTTAATAAATCATTTTATGTAGAATACAAGTCAAAATTTTTACTAATTTCCCTGTTCACCTGGTTTTAACTATTAAAATTTGTTTGTTATATGACTGTCCAAATACTTTTGACTGGCCACTGTATTTATATATAAGAATGAGAGAGAGAAAGGTGTTTCCCTTTGGGAATAGGTACTGTATACTGATAGCAAAACACAAGAAAAATTGTGGTTTATTGGAAGTCTTAAGGATAAAATTTAAACTATAATTTCAAAAAGGCATTAATTGATATTTCTGAATTTTTTTGAAGGTCAATTTGTACAAAAGTTTTAGTAAATTTTATACTTAATTACATAAACAGAAAAAAAATTTACAAGGTTAAATTACCAATTAAGTAAGTATTGAAAAATACGTGAATAATTATCGAAAAATAAAGATTTATATTTTCGTGATGAAAAAAATATAGAAATAAAAAAATACAGAAAGTATTTGCAATCAATAATAATGCAATATAATCTACCGCATTTTCTTCTTCCTTATTTATATAGTATTTTGAATACTACATATATTTTGAAGTACCGCAAATCCTCCAATTTTTGGTGCTCTTTCTATCTATGATGGTAAAATTTGATACATTGAACTACTTAGCCTGTACAAGAAAATTTACCCGCTTTCCCCATCTTCACCTTGTTAACTCGACCATAGTTTAACAACAGGTGATAAGTCTTTCGAAAAGTAGCATTTCATCAATTTATTTCAAGTTTTCCTTTATTTCTTATAGTTTTCGTGATATTTTAATAAATACAATTTGAGCGGCTACCGTTTTTAAAAAGGGCATTTCGAGACAAACCGTTTCAAGTTTGTCTCGAAATAGTTTCGAACCATTGTTTCAACAACAATGTGATACTGTGGTGATAACAAACAATTGATCTTATACGTTCACTGATTGTGGAAAGACTGAATGTAAAGTGGTATAATATCCCGCCAAAAGGCACCAATCAATCCACAGAATTTTGAATTTAGACTAACTCCATTGATCCGTGGTCGTAGCGACCGTAATAATTCGAATTTCAGTTTGGAATTTTGAGAGAACATGCGTAACTGTATGTACTTTAATATAAAACAAAAAATATTGATTTTTAGCGAATTTCCAGAAAAAATTCTGGAAATTCAGCTATTATAGTAGGTGTCATGACGCGACTTGAGCCCGGAACTATGGCAGAAATTTGTTTTGAGGTCCCTAAAAACCGAAAATAATATTCACTAAAATTTATATATATATATATATATATATATATATATATATATATATATATATATATATACATATATATATATATATATATATATATATGTATGTATGTATGTATGTATGTATGTATATATGTATCAGCACGATAACTCTCGAACGAAATGTCCTAGGTTTACGAAATTTGGTGACAACGTTGGAAGTCCAAAAATCTTGGATGAGTTCTTCAGCCAGACACGTCGGATGCCAGGAACATGTTTTTTTGTTCTTGCAAAAAATTACTTTTTTGCCAAAATTTCCACTTATTCAAAAATTTTTGCCAAATTTTTTTACATCATTTAAAAGAGGAGAAAAAATTACATAAAAAAGGTCTTTAAACTATTATTCTATGTCAACTAGTTTCCGAGAAAAACTAATTTTTATAAACGGAAATTCGCTATGTTATGCAGGATGCTGCGACAGGGGTATTTTAAAATTCCACACTGTGATGGTAACTTAACTATCTTTAGTAACTATTATAGATGTTCACACGAGTTTCCCTATAGGTAGTTTTAAAACATATACACATTTTTTCATTGAGTATTTATGTATTTATCATGTGGTGTACCACAAAGTTTATTAAAAATCAAATCCAAAAGCTGAAAATATCATAATATGTAGGCATTTAAAAAATGAATAAGTAATCTGACTCTGTTTAAAAACAAATTACATTTTGAAAAACAACCATTAAATCTGTTTATTTTCATTAAAATTAACGGCTCACAGTACAAAGATGAAAAAAAAGAAAAAGTTGAAAAAAATATGTTTAAAAAAATAAACACAACTTTCGTCTTTTCTTCTGGTGGCATTAACAATAAATTTTACAACGTGTTTTACAATTATAAATCTGTAAGTTCCTGTCACCTGTGCTCAATCATTCAACACGTACCCTGTACAGCACGCGATGCGTACAAGCACTACATGCCGGGAACACCAGAAACGAATAATACTTGTAGACGACAGCATTTAATAATAATAATCCCGATGGACTGACGACAACTTTGTTGTAACAGTTATTTAGGAGTTAGCAGCGCTCAGAGAGTCAGTCCGTTCGGTTCATCACACAAATGGGAATGTTCAGTCGACACGATAGGGATTGGCGAAGACAACAAACCATGCTTGATTAAAAGCCATATGAGATTAAATTAATTTTAAGCGTTAAATACTTCATGATATAAACATAATCTATATTTAATCCAATTGCGTTTTAATGATAATTAAGTCGTAACCAAGAGTCATTTTTTTCCCTGTTTTGAAGAATTCAACTTGTGTGTCACGTTCCATATTGAATATATATTGAAGATTTACTATATATATATATATATATATATATATATATATATATATATATATATATATATATATATATATATATATATATATATATATTATGTAAATTGAAATTGTACCTATTAATAAAAAATCTTAAACAATTTTTAATTTACAGATACCACTTTATTTTAAGTTTTTAATTTCTGTGACTTGTTTCAACTCAGATGGCTATTAGCAAACACTTCAACGATTCATTAATGGCCATATGGACTGAAATATATCGCAGAAACTAAAATGTTAAAATGGTATCTGCAAAGTAATTTTTTTAAATTCAATAGATTTGTGCGTTGCTTCATGGTATTCTTTATTTACTATTAATAAACATAACTCTTATTTTTGGATAACACTTATTATTGAAACTCTTATGAATTATTTGATAATGATCATATTCATCCAAACATGTCAAAAGTGATATTTTTGCAAAATAATATGTTTTATTTATTGTATTTTTGTTTTACGAAATAAAATATCATAAATGGGGCAAAGTCAGGCTAATTTTTTTTTAAATCTGAGTATTCCTTATCGTAGTGTTTTTCAACATGTAAGTCGCGACCACCTGGGGGTCGCGTAGCCTTTTTAAGGGCGGTCGCAGTTATTTTAACAATAAAACCACTCTAGTTCAATATATAATATTTAATAAATAAAATGTTAGTTAAAGGTTACATTAATGTGATGGTTTCATATTTTCGCTTGATAAAATTGCAAAACAAATAACTGCGGTTTATTTTCAATAACAGTAAATCCGAGTTTTAAATAATTGTCTTCATGTAGACGCTTTTTCTTTGCTTTTGTTTCATTACTCTCATTTGAACTTGAAGTTGACGGTTGTGCATGTCTTTCCAGAAACTCATCCATTTTCAATAATTCCAATGAAGACAGAATTTTGGATATCAAACAATAAAAGACAGTGAGCAACTACTAAACAAGCAAGTCCATTCAATAAATTTAAACACAATTCAAAGCGAAATCACAATTCAGAATTCATAGAATTCAAAAGTGCCATCCTTTACTCGCCTGATGCTCCACGCAGCATTTATCACGTTGCGCTATGTCTCTTCAGAAGCTACTATAAGTCGTCAGCTTCAATGTTGATATAAAAATATGCCTGTTTAAAATCCTTTGTTATGTATATATTTAATTGACACCAAACTGAAAGTAATCAACAATGTTAAGCGGATTCGATATTTATAACTTAAAATAAAATAAAAGTTAGAAATACTAGGGGGTTTTTCTATACTAGAGGGTCGCGAAACATTTTTCAATACTAGAGGGATCACGCCATTAAAGAGGTCGAAAAACACTGCTTTATCGTATACAGAATTAATTCTTCTATAACGCGATTAATTAGTATTATAGAATTCGTATTATATTCGTAGGAAACTTGAAACATCGAAATTAATTGTATGTAAAAGTAGCTCCGTAATGTCCAGGTTGTCTCGTTTTACGGTGATACTATAGTTAATGTAGAATAATGATCAGCCGCGGTTTGTTGCAAACTTACAATTCATTAGGTCAAGACTATGAACTAGTAACCACTAGAGACTACACCGATTTGGCGTCTGATTCACATTCCATATCGTATATTTTCCCCCAAAATATGTCATATCGTTAAAAACTGCAATTTGAGAAATTGGGGTACAAACTTTTGACTATAATTAAAATAAACCTTACACAAAAATTGTCTTCCTATCATTGATTTGTATTCATAAATTAATATTAATGAGTAACACCCCTACAATGCGACTGAATTTTAGTTTTACTGAATAAAATTAAAATTAAGAGCAAAAATGCTATATCACATGTATCACACCGTAAAATATTTCAAATTCATTATTTAGTAATATAAAAGTGGTCGCAGGGTACGACCACTTTGTGAAAAAGTGTTGTTAGGCCGAGCGCACATTGTGACGCAGTTAACACAGGCAGGGCAGCACAATTTCTGTGACTCATTGTTGTAAAATGGGACAGGGTGAATTAAAAGGCAGAGCAGAACAGAGTAGCACAAGGTCGCATGAGACCAATGTGGCACTCGTGAATGTGACACTGAAACTGCGTGACATTGTAACACGTTCTCGAGTTATAGTTGGTTTTATTTCGCCGAAATGAAAAAAAAAATGAAGAAAAACAGTGCTGCTCTGCTCTGCCTTTCAAGTTACACTATCTCGTTCTATAACAAGAGTCACAGAAACTGCGCTGCCTTGCCTGCATTAACTGCGTCACAATGTACGCCCGGCCACACAGTTTGTTTCTCGTGCTTTTCTGCTCTGTCTTGCGTTTACTGCGTGATGCAGCTCAATGCACGCCCGGGCTTACAATCCATAATGTGATATTGTTTTACCAAATTGGTGGACACATTTGCCTCCTGTCCATTGTAAACTGTCACTTGTGCCATCCTCGGCCGTAGTTGATACTTTCTTTATGTTCAAAAAAAAAAAAAAAATGTGTTAAAAGCAGAATTTTGAAATTTTTGTGTTATACTCGTATAGGTATTTCTTGATTTTAAATGGATCATTTACATGACGATAGTTATTTCCACTTCAATTTTACAGTTATTTACTTTAATATCATCAATAATACCTACAGACAAAAAAAATGAACTACATACTTTTCAATACATTAATTAAAAAAAAATATGTATATAACTTACATAAACCTCGTCTGAATATCAGACATTCCTACATAAAAAAAAAATATATATGTATTGAAAATGAATATTTTAAAATTCCACTGCGCTCTTTTACCAATAATATGTATAACCATCTATCAAGCTACTAGCTATGGATTCAGTAATAGTTATGTAATGTTATGTAAAAATATTTTCTTTCATCTTTTAAATTCTGTTGTTCTATGTAGAAAAATGTTGCAGGAAAATCATTTTTCATAATTCTTGGCACACAAGTACACCAAATACACACTACATAACAATATATAATAATGAATTTCTCATTCATCATTTAACCATTATCCATCGCCATTCGTGGCGGACAGACCGCTAAGCAGACGAACTGAAAATATTATCATTATTATTATCAACATTCATCAATTATTTTCAACAGTAAGTAGTAGTCAACAGACAGAGTACTCGGGGTACGTAAACTCGTTTATTGAAAATAATGCATTTTCTATAATGTTTAAAATATAGTTATATGCACGTAACTTATTTTCTATTTTTAAGCAATTCTAATTTAAATATGTTAAAAGGCGATTCATAGATATATAAACTAAAGCTACATCATCGGAACTTAATTTCGAAAAGGTTTAGTAGTTCCAATTTTGATAAATTTCTTTCAATGTCTATTAAAATAAACCCAAAAACGAATGGGGCTTCTTGGACCCGATAGTTAACGTTGGAAACATTTTTGAGTTCCATGTTTAAGAGGAGGGAGGAGTCGTTAACCACATTAGGTGGCTTATTTTCACTAATTTTTTAGTTTTTTTTGGGGGGTAGGAAGCATTAATTAGAATTCAATCAAATTTCGACATCATTTTACTTATATTTCGAACAACTTGTGTAAATTTTTTTGCATAATTTAAACCAAAAATAACAAAGTTACGCACTGATGTCCGTTGAAGGTTCTAAGTAGAGTTCTCGAATTGCTGGACGTGTAGCCATTCTAATTTTCATTTGAAATCAAAAAGATTTTCATTTTACAAATAATAACTTATTTTCTAAGAATATAAACCTCAGTGCAGGTGAAAATAATGAAAATTAAAAATTTTGCAGACGTTGGAAAAATTTACTTCAATATTGACCATCTTTTTCATTAATTGTGCAAAATAAAAAAAAAAGAAACAAACACCCGTAAGATCACGATATCATCTCAAAAGTTGGTTCATATATTTTGCAATTATTAATTTTCATAATGATCGGTATATTTTACTTTTTGAGTTAGACATCCCGAAAATGTGAAAGAAATCATTTTGAAAAAATCACGTCTGCAAAGGAAATTCTCGAAAACTAGAAATTTAAGAAAGTAATTATGCAATATGTAATGTGCTCACCGATTAATCTGCCATTTCAACACCATATATTAATCTTTCTTCTTCCTCATAGGCTTCGTAAGTAAAATGACTACCTGCGGTAATGCTTCGCCATACCTGCTGTGCGCTCAAGCCTGTAGCCTGTACCCGATGAACGTTCGGTTCTGTTCATAAAATCTAAATAAGTGCGAATTTTGCTTTGACATTTTCACAGCGTATTCTCCGATAGTTAAGCTAACGATTTATGTAATAAATAAGAATCGATTTTTTTGAACTTCCTAATGTGGTTTCCCCCCTTGATAATTACAATTTTTATTCCTTGTATGAATTTAATATAAATGCATACTATTGTAATATAAATAAAATAAAAAATAAAGAAGCCTACATATAATACATCATGATTCGAAGAGAGATATGTTTATTTTAATGATATTTTTTTTTAAATTGCGGTTCAGTTCATTTTCTAAATTGTCAGAACGTTAACTATCAGTTTTGAGATCCGAAAAACTTAACAAAAAGTTTTCGATATATTAAATATTTTAAAAAATAAACACTATAATTTTTTTTATCGTATTACTGGAAAGATTACGAATTATGTCTTAAAAAATTCAGTGGATTTCGTTTTTAAGTCGCACCAGGTATGTTTGTCACAACGACGTGTGCACACCTAAGTACGCACCAGTGGCGATTATTCCAGGTATGCGGGGTAGGCGCCGCTTACCCTAGCTGTTTCTTAAAAACTGAAATAAATTTATAACGAAAATAACATTGTTTACAAAATAATTTAAATATACAATTTCCATAAGATTTAACTTACATTATTGCATATATATTGCACATTAGAATGCATATATTATACCAATTATACATACCTAATTATGATATACCTAAAATGCATAAATATGGTCCACAGTACGTGTTACATATAGACACGATCAACAATAGACTCTGTAGCCAGTCTATGTAGCTGTGTATAGGACGTACATACGCATATGTACCTACTCAGCTATGCGATCATCATCTGAGCATATCCGTGTGTACTGAATCTGCATATGTATATTATGTATCTGTGCAGTTGTATTAGTGGTTTATAATACTGGTAGTCCTTTGGCATGGTAGGCACCAGGATCGGCGCATATCGTATATTCGATAACAGTCGATGTAATGACATATGTATATGTATATGTGCAGCTGTATTAGTGGCTTATAATACCGTATAGTTCTTTTCCATCGTAGGCACCAGGCTCGGCGCTTATCGTATATTCGATAACAGCCGAACTAACCAAATCTTAACTTGTGCTCTAATCACCTCAGCTTTTAAATTTTTTAGCATGCTTCCTATACTTATAAATTTATCGTTGCTGTCAACTGTGATTTGATTATTAAGATTTTATTACCTACTGTCTTTTTTTTAAATGACTAAAAAACAACGGTTACGTAATTAACACAACATAAAGTAATTAACACAACTTTTTTTAAGGAATATTGACGAAAATAATTTTTCTTTAGACTATTGAAGGTAATTTAAATCGTGTTTATTTAGCCTCATAAAAATATTGCTGGTTTTTTACTTTGACTGTGAAAGAAAAGTTATTCCATATTTTTATATTTTTCCTGAATCTTATATTTTCTACAACTCAGTTTGTTACAAAAAAGCGTTTGCACATCATTTTCCAAACTTCTTTTGATAAATATTCTAAAATTAGGTGGTTGTTTGATACCAAAAAAGCTTTTCTCTTGTATGTTATTCAGGCCCGGACTTAGCCTAAGTGGCGCCCGGGGCAAGGTCAAAAAATGGCGCCTCTGTAGAAAAAGTATTTCCTTTTTTCCTCCCAAAAAGCAAGTGACAAGCAAAAGAAGAAAAAAAACCTCACATACCTAATTTTGGCGCCCCTCAAAACCTGCCGCCCGGGACACGTGACCCGCCTGCTATTTTAGTACCTCTTTACACATTAAGTGTGATTTACCTTTTTGAAAGCGCATACCCAGTCTTAAAGCTCACGAGCCGCCACTGGTACGCACGGAAATATTGTCTATAAATTGTTTTAATTAACATATCACCTGCTGTAGTCGGAGTTGTTATGACTGAGTTTCCACTGTATCGTTTATTCAGTTCAGAAAAGGAATTAATAAAGGATAATCTAATTCAAAAAGCAAACAAAGTGTTCAAGTATATTTATGAAAATAGCAATAATATAAAATTATTGTTGGTTTTAAATTAATCACCTGTACGTAATATCCATAATAAATAATAATACCTATGTCATCATATTAATTTTCAACAATAATGTATATATAATGTCATTAATATTATAAACCATATACAGTATACTTCTGTTATAGCGAACTTAACTGAACTAAACTGTTACCGATTATAACGACCTAAAAAAGATGCAGTGATAGAAAATGTCGGTTATAACGAATTCGGCTATAGCGAACTTTCGGTTATAACGTATCAATTAGGACGTAACCGAAGTGCATCGAATAACAACTGATACGAAACTGTTACTTAAAAATCAATCCAAATAAAAGTACTTATATGACGACATAATTCCTTTATAGTAAGTTTTGTATGATTTTATTGGTTGGCAATGGGTACGTCTTTTTTTCGTAAAGAAAAAAAATTAATTTTTTGGTATGAAAAATAAAGGAAATGTCATTTTTGTCATTTAATTTTAGATATAAATATGAAGCTAGGTACCATTTTATTTTTTCAAAAATTTTGTTTGAGGTGTAATCAATTTTACAGGAGAATATCAGCATTTTTGCTGAAAATATTCAATTTTTTCGATAGTATTTTGCCACTGAAGACTTCAAATCTCGATAGATTGAACAAAAAGTAAATGTATATTTCTAAAATAAATAGGTTTGGTTATATTATTGAAATGTACTTCAATAATATAATATAAACCTCTTCACCACATCACGGTACTAATCCAGGAATATGAAGCTTACTTTTAAGTGAATTCCTATTTTGAAAATTCATTTATTACAGCGGGTGCCATGAAAAGACCTGAGCCCGAGACTATGGCAGAAATTTGTTTTGAGGCCTCGAGAAACCGAAAATGACCTTCACTAAAATTTATATTAATATTTATATATATATATATATATATATATATATATATATATATATATATATATATATATATGTATATATATATGTATATACGTGTTTGCGCGATTACTCTCGAACGAAGCCTCCAATCTTTACAAAATTTGGTGTGTAGGTCAAAAGTTCCAAAAGCTTGGATGAGTTCGTCAACCAGATACGTCCCATTTTGGGAAGCCAAAATTTTGGCAATTTTTTGCCATTTTTAGTGGTTGCTTGCAAAATTTGGGCAGATTTCAAAATTTTTTTAATTTTTTTTTTCCACCATTAGAAAGAGCGTAAAAAATTACATAAGATAAGCTTTTAAAACATTGTTCTAAGTTAACTAGCTTTTGAAAAAAATTAAGAAATTTGCTGAATTTCTTTACAATAAGTGCTTAATCGTTTGTGTCATTACAATAACAATATTTATATCGATTTCATTTTTCAAAATAAAAATTAACTAACTTTTCAAAAGCGCATCATCACCGATTTTGAAAATTTGTTCACTGTTAGGGAGCTAAACTTTTTTAGATGGATATAAGTTACGTTATATGACGTCCGCCAGGATCCAGGAGTCTCAAAAGCACCAAAAATAAATCATCCAACCGATTTTGAAAATTTTTTCACTGTTACAGAGCTAAACTATTTTAGATGGATACAGGTTGTTATATTAGATCTGCCAGTGTCCAATCTTTGGAAATTCGCTATGTTATGCAGGTGCTGCGACAGGAGTATTTTTTCTCGTTTTGTTATTTTTTAAATTTCTTTTTAAATTTTTATCTTTTTTTAATATTTTTTTAACGTAAGAGGCTACCGAGAATATCGAATTCTTATTGGCGTGGATGATTTTAATATGGAGTTTAACTCGTCAAATCTCAAAAACAAGAACTTAAAATTTTGCCTACTTTAAAGTATCACCATTAACTATCATTTAGGGCATTTTTAAATAAAATTCATTAAGTCCCTGAAAGGGACGAAAAATAGACGGTGTTATTTTGAGTCATGCTTTAAGAAAACTAGAAAATCAGTGCGTGACTTTTAAAATATAATTAATCCAAGGTTGTAATCTTGTTTAAATATAAAAATAAAAGCATCGTAAGGATAAAAATACCTGAATTTGATTATACCGAACTTGTATTGTAACCATCCCTTTTTTGCGGCCCTATCAGGTTCGTTATAACCGAAGGTTACTGTAGGTGCAAATATATTATACACACTATTATTACTTCTTTCTATATTTGTATTTATTCGACTAATCTAGTTGTCCGTATGGTCACCCCGATTGGCAATGATTGAACGTATTCGAATGATATTTATATATATATATATATATATATATATATATATATATATATATATATATATATATATATATATATATATATATATATATATAAACATTATTATTGCCCGTGCAATAGACAGTAATTGACAAAGTTAAATGCAGATAAAAGGAAGCAAACGGGATTCGTTCATATATTAGGTACATTTGATACATATGTATATAAAATGTGTATATTTCCATAGTAATTTATTTTATTACTGTATATAAAGCAAATAGGTAATTTGATTTCAAAGAAAATAGTATAGTAAGATAAGCACAGAGAAATGACCCCACAGTCGATGTCTGTAATATAACATTGGTACCTCAATTGATTACCAAATAGAGAGTCATTGACCCTTAACCTTCAGTTGTCCTTGAGATATTAACCAAAATATGTGTGAGTGCTGTATTTTTTCAAACTCAATTTTCTCAAAAGCTATAACACCTAGGAAAACAAAACCGACGACAAAATTTAGGTAATACTTGGGACTATATTATGTATATATTTTTTGACATTTTGACATTAAAGGTTCAAAATAATTGCATTAAAAATATATTTTGTTTTTTAGTATGGTTCTAGTAAAAAATACAGAATATTTCAATATGTTTTTATTTGGATTGTGACATCACATGCCATTCTTTCTGATTTTACTGGACTAATTGATGATAGGCAGTGAAAACCGGAAAGAGCGAAATAAATTTGAAATTTATAAATTTTGGGTTATGTTCTGAGATATCGGCTAAATTTTTTTAAACATTGAATCTCGAAATTCTAGAAAGTCAAATACATACCTGTATTTTCTTTTCCTGTATTATATTTTCCTTGTTTTCATTATTACTAATCTAAATCATACACCCCTCCCCCCTCAAACATTGTTGAAATAAATACATGTTTACGGTTCCTCTACATTTTATACATATTATCTAATCTTCACTCATAGTATTGCTTTTTACATTTTTCTCTAAAAATATGTATATAAAAACATGTAAATAAATAAGTAAATATGTAAGAATAGATAAATGTTTGTGTTTCTGTTAAAACAGAGAAACCAAATGATGAACATTTCTTGTTAGTTAATAATTTATTACTGCATTTAAAATAGATAAGTTTCAAGACAACAGGGAAAAAATTGTTCAAGATATCATGTATAGGTATAGTATATTTACTGATCATTATAGACCGGATGAAATAATTTTTCACAGGACCGGCTTAACGATTTCAGTGTAATACTGTTAGACTGTTTGTATTTATGTATGAGTCTGCTACAACAGAAATAACAGAATTCTGAAAATTTACTGAAATTCAACATAGAGAAGCAAAAACTTTTTAGAAAAATTTTATTATGTGAGATTTATATCAAAAATAAAAAGGGGCCCCAAATTTTGTTGAATTAAAGTTTTGCAATATTTATTTGTCTAACTAGCTGGCAGGTACATATAAAACAAAATTTATTGTCTTGCGGCTGTCTTTCAGCATCAATTGATAAACAAACTCCTTATCTCTTTTTAACTTTTTAAAATTTTATATATGTACCTTGTTTACAATTTTTTAAAATTTTTAGTTTTCTTCATAGGTACATACACATGCAATGTAAATCAAGCAATATTTAATCTAGTTGTACATTTCATTCAAACCCATAAACAAAACATCATTTTGATGACATCGTACGTGTTGTACGTATAAATATGTACGTATGTATTATTTGTATTTTTAACCACAGATACTATTGATATTAGAATATTTGTATGGACCATACAATTTTTTTTTTAGATATTATTTTTTTGAAGCAAAATCGTCATATTGATTAACACTTTTGATAATGTACAAACACAGAATACCTACAAACTATCGATGGTAATGAATATTTTTTAATTTTTATGTGATTTTTGTTGTAATTTGAGAGTATTTATTAATAAATGTTCTAAAAATATTTATACTAACAAATATAACATCAGTTAATCTAGAAAAATTTTAAATCCCCTCTTGTTTAACCATCCATATTCGTCAACACTTCAGTCATTTTTCATTTTCATAATATAGATTGTGTATATAAGTGTATTCCCACTATTTATTCAATGCTCAAAAGTATATACAAAAAAAAAAAAATATTAGTTAGCAAAAATGAAATAAATACCTCTATAATATTTTATTAATTATTAGATAACACATGATTAACGTTACATCTTCTTTTCTTAATATGTATACTTTTATTTGTGTATAGTTTGTTGGCAAGATATACTAGTTTTGTATGAACATTTTTTAAGGAAAAATTAGTAATATTTTCTAAAACATATGTTAATTCGATTTAATTTAATCAGTTTATGTATGTATGTATGTAAAGGAACATTATTTGCTCTAGCAGACTCATACATAAATACAAGCAGTTTAACAGTATTACACTGAAATCGTTAAGCCGGTCCTGTGAAAAATTATTTTATCCGGACTATACTGATCATTTTCTAGTGGCGCATATATTGATAGATAAAAATGAACTTGTCATTTGAAATATAATATAATGGTATTTTATAGTAACCTCCAATTAAAGTGGAATTCTAAGAAATTAATTTTTCTAATTTATCGATATAGGATAGTAGTTTGAATTTTTTTTTTTATAGAAAGTGATGATTTTTGACGTGAATACGTCTTTTCGTATTTGAATATGTTAGCGAAGAGTGTACGCATCCATCAATAAGCTTTTTATTAACCATTTTCTACCTTAAAAAGATAAAACTAGTCTCCAAAATTGGGCCTTAATATTATATTCGTTGTTAAAATAACTCGGGAACTATAGGAGATAGAAAAAAATTTAAATTACTGAAATGTTACTCCTTATAACAGCTATCGAATCCTATACGTTAATTCAGAGCCGGCTTAAAAAAAGCACTGGAGAGGCAAAAATGGGGATCAGTTTTTTTTTGTTCAGCTGAAATGTTTTGTTGAATGAAATTTTTGCAGTCATTGGAAAAACTATATCTGATATTGTTAAGGTATGAAATTAGCCCTTAGATTTATGGGTTTAGTTATATAAATTTAATAAGGATAATTTTTGGAAATGAATTTGTTAAGTATATAAATTTTAAACTATCTCAGAAACTATCAGAGATAAGAAAGTTTGAATTGACGAAAAGTATAGATTTCCAATGTTTCAGAGTGGTTCAATAATCAATTTTTATTTAAAAATTTATCTGAATACGGGAGTATTTTTTTAAGTAACATACGTACCCTTAAATTCCAGCTTCTACCTTTTTAATTGTTGTCTACTATAAGTTTGTAGTACTACTATTTTACAACTACATTTTTTTTTATAGACCTAGTGATTAAGAAGTCCACTTAGATATCCATTAAGTGTCGGTTGCCACGGCAAAGCGACCGTAGTAAGGAAGCCACTTTGCTTTTTCACATTCTAATTTACAATGTAACATAAAACTGTGTATAATAGTTGACTTAGAAGGTACTCAAGCAATAAGTTATTAGACTTGGAGTTATGTATTTGTATAGTTATCATGAACAGTGAAGTTTGTCATCTTGACATTCACTTCTAGAGTAGAAATGACGTCTGATGTGCCTGTTATCATCTCTTACGTTGAGTAGCTGCAGTCTCGTTTATATAAAATTATTATCGTTGGTAGGTATACCGTTGATTATTAGCGCGGTAACGATTTAGGTAAAATGTTGTAAATTAAAAGGATAATATAATGATACTTTTAAAAGTTGTCCATATCATTTTAATGTCTTCTTTTATTAAAATATTTTTTGGGAAGGTGATTTTAATTGAGTTCTAAACACTTTTGTGAATTTCATTATTATTTTTATAATGACTACTTATCTTTAACCTTCGAACGTAAAGAAGTTTTTTATTTTTAGTGTTCCGTACCAAAACTAGCAAAATGGAACACTTATGGAGTCATTGCATTGTCCGTTCGTCCATATATTGGCGTAAATTTAGCACAAAAACAGAATGTGCTGGCTGGCCTAGATGTAGACGTAAAGTATAAATTGTTGAAGTCTGATTCTGGTGATTAATTTCAGGGAGTAAGCTACCCGTTAGTAAAAGTTTTTTCAAAATTATCAGCTAGAATGTTAAAAAAATGTAGTAGTTACACAAATAAAAATCTATATCAAGTCATATAATAGTATAACAATTCATTTTCAAATACACGGAAAAAATTAAAGTATCAAAAAAAAATTCCAAATTTTTAGCGATTTTTCGAACGGCTGTATCTTTGTGAAAAGTTGTGGAAGTTTCTAGTTTTCAGATCTTGCGATAAAAAAATTTTCAAAGCAACGTGTATCGCCCAATCTTAATAAGTACACTGAAAAAAAATTTTCCGAAATTTTTTCAGTTTCTTTTTTTGGTCCACGGACTTGGATAAAAATTTTCCGACTTAACCACCATATGGATCGGATAACTTGTTCATTCAGCTTTAATTTGCTTTTTTTTAGACCTTTATACGACCACTTCTCGCTGAGATATCGGACTTTGAATGGAAAAGGATCGTTTCGTCTTTGACCATCGATATCTCAGCAACCAATGATCACATAGAAAATTGAAGGTGTGTTTCGAAAACTCGAATAAATTCTCTACAAGGATTAGCCATTGTTTTGTCAGAAAAATTTTTTTTTGCATACTCTACATGAATTTGAAAAATCAAGAAAGAAAGAACTTTTGGGGGCTTTTTGGAAAATCAAGGGCTGAATTAAAAATTTCGAGAAAACCATTAATGTCAAGTGTGCCTTTTACAGTTCAATTTACCCACAAAAACCCCACCGAATTTCAATTGAATCCATCCAGCCGTTTTTATGTTTCATTTGATTGAATTTTTGAAAAAATTAAAGGATCATTTTTTTACTTTTGGATTTCCGTGGACCAAAGAAAGAAACCGAAAAAATTTCGGAAATTTTTTTTTCAGTGTACTTATTAGGATTGAGCGATACACGTTGCTTTGAAAATTTTTTTATCACAAGATCTGAAAACTAGAAACCTTCAGCTTTAAATTGCTTTGCTTACGACTCCGATACGATCATTTTTCACGAAGATGCAGCCATTCGAAAAATCGCTAAAAATTTGGAATGTTTTTTTAATCCTTTAATTTTTTCCGCTAGTGTATTTAAGAATATTCGTTTTTCAAATTTAATTTTTGTAGCCCAAAAAATATTAAATATATATTATTACTTAAAAAAGAGTTAACCGATGGAGTTCCCAAAGAAAATAATTTGAAATTAAATTTAAACAAGTTATTTCCGAATAAATTTGTAAAAGAGGAATATTATCAAACAGTAATGTATTAAAAAAATGAATTTGTTAAGTATTCAAAATATTGTCAGGGCCGTGAAAAGAAATGGTGTGCTCAGGAGAACAAACTAGACTTTTCAGAAATATTTTCCCAAAAATATAGGTGACGAGCATTTTGAAACATGATATTATAGTTAGATACGTAAATATAGATAAGATTATTGATAGGTAGTTACTCAAATTATGCACTTTTAGAACTTTAAATGATCTCGACTTTGCCGATTACCGATGGCTCTCAAAGACATAATATTATAATAGGTATTTGAATTCGGTTTTGTTTGTATCAGTATGTGGTAATTAATTTCGTATAAGAATTTTTCGAAAGTATAATACATATTGTGTTGAAAGCCGCGGGATTGAAGTGAAAATTTCCAACAGCATTACTGTTTTCGTTATACTTTCAACCATTACAGATTTCGTTACACTGTCAAAATGAGTTGCACACTTGCTATAAAAATTTTCATTTCAAAAAATAAATTTACTTATTCTATGTGTATAAAATATAAAATTGGTATTAACTTATAATTTATAAAAATTTTAAAATCAATTTTTTAAAGTTTGCTATCTACATGCATTAGGCAAATATTTCTCCGAAAATTACCAATATAAAAACATTACGGCTAAAAATTTTTGATCAAGGAAACGTTCCTAAAATATAACAAAAATACGAAAGTTCTAATATTATTGTAAGTTTATTGTCGATATATAATTCTTATCTAAAATATTTCTAAAACTTTAACTGGTATGTACACTAACCACGGAATTATGTAATATAAAAACAAACTATTTTAATTATTTGTCCACAAACAAGAAAATTTACAAAGACCCATGAGAGAAATTATAGAAAATAAGTATGTAACAACAGTATTTCAACAATCCAGTTTCTTAATTTAATAAAAACTGATAATATCTTTTAGTTGAAAATTGTTCCTTTTTAAACAGAATTTTTTCTCATGCTATAGTGTCGATAGAATTTTCTGAATTTTGTATCTCTTAACACAAAGATTAATTTTTTTGATAAACTTTTAAAAGATATTTCTAACAGGTGAGTGACTAATTTTGAGTAAAACATATTAATAAATTAAACAGCGATAAAGCATCTTGTTAAATAATTTTTGAAAAATGTAATTCAGTGGTTTCGTCACCGTATTTTTTGGTTGTCTAACATTCATCCATTTATGTACACAAAAAAATTATTTTTGTAATTTACGGTTAGATTTTTATTATTAAATGTGCATCGTTTTTGAGAATCAGTCAAGTTTACGTAAATTTTAATTATTATTATTAATATTTATAGTTGTTTTAGATACAGTAGAATTTACTGATAATGACTTCGCATAAATGGCAAACTTTATAATGACATGACTGAACTATATCATTTTTGACATTCATACAAAAACTTTTTACCTATACATGTTGTGTTTTAACATTTGTTTTTTACGACGTCCGTCCACAGTATAAGTTGGCTTTAAACTTGGCTCATTTTAAGCGAACTCTAGTGTATTTACACGGAGAGAAAATTCATATAAAAATTACTGTGCTCAGCACTACAATCGACGTGTAAAAGGCGAACATATTCAATTTTGTACGGTAAAAATATAAAAATTGTAATTAATCATAGAAAATTTAAAGGATAGAATATTGTTTCCGTAATATTAGCTCCGTAAAATTTGTAAAACAGCACAGTAGAAAGTTCCATTGCCGACAAAAAAATATTTTTTAATTGTTTTTCTTACAAAAATTACCATGCTGTATTATAATATTTGAAATGCTATCTGCTAATAGTAGAAAGAAAAAAAGAGAAAGAAGGTCGTGTGTGTTGTGAACGCTGTTGAAATGTACCTCACTCATAGCAAGTCACATAGCCAACCATAGGTGTGGACGACCAACTTGGTCGGACCAAGTACCTTGATTCATTAAGACTGTCTTACAAGCAGCAAGCAGTATTCATTACACTGTCTTAAAGGACGGGGATGTCACCGTTTAATTCATCATTTTGTTACTTTACTATCTTTAGTATTAGAATATATTGTTGGAAATCATTTTTGTATGCATCATAAAGAATCGAAAGTCGGAAAAGATCGGGCATCTTCGAAGTTTTTACAGGCACAGCCCAAGCAACATAAGGTTGCGGGTCAGATGCGCAAATGAAAGAGTACCACAACAAGAATTGAACTATGACATATATGCATAAGAGTGTGATAAAAGTTGTGTTAGCACATTAAATTTTACCATGCTAGCACATATTTTTTATTTTGGTCGTCGATCGCGCACGCATTATAAGAGAGCATGAAAATTTTTCTGAAATTTTATCTACAAAAATTAGATGAGTTTTCTCTCCGTGTACTTTCGTTGTATTAAACGAATTCTCTAAATATAAATTTACAGCTATGCCTACTGTAAAATTTGGTAGCATTTTTAAAAATTTCCTAAATATAATTTCATTTTGGTCTAAAAAAATATAACATTAAAAAAAAATTCCTTTACCAATATAATGTCTAGCTCAGTTATCTACAACATATCCAAAATTCAGCTTCCGAGAGGAATGTGATGAAGACAGAGAGAGGAAAAACTGATTTGTTTTGTTTTTGCATCTCGATTGAGTTGCCATCCAGGGCATATCTGTTGGGGGTTTCAATTTTTAACCCTTACTCTTACAGTTTTATGCCAAACTTTCTGGTCCTTTAGTGTTTCTTAGTGGATCTGACACGCCTATACAAACCCCCTTTCTCTCTCCAAATATATCTAGAACTCTTTAGAATTCTTTACGTCGATTGAGTTAGTATTCAGGGTATGCTTTTTAAGGATTCCAAATTTTTTCCACTACCTTCATCTTTTTATTCCAAAATTTCATTTTTGTTGCGTGTTTTTCAGTGTCAGAGAGTGTCTGACACGCTTACAGCTCCCCCAAATAAACCTGAAGGACTGAAAATTTGCATAGGGATTGGGTTAGTATTAAGATTGAATTTTTTGAAGTTTTCAATATTTAGGCCCCATTTCCACGTTTTTGCGTCAAAATTTCATTTTTTTCTGCATTTTGCGAAGGATCTTACACGACTGCAGAGTTCAGTTAACCAAGGCAACTCAATCTCGCTTACGTATGGGAAAAAGAAGTCTCTAGTGATATACCTTTGCTGTTTATAGCTTTTTTTAAATTTTCGCTAATCGCAATTATTTTGGATATAACACAAACGACGTGTGATCGGACTACAAAGTGGTAATATTTTTTGTTCTCGACAATATGTATAATTACTGTAAGTACTATTGTATTGTACATTATTTTAATCTTTTATTTGTCTTCACTTATGTACATGTTCATTTAAGAGTTTGGACTGATATTAATTTAATCAAACTAATGTAAATATACTAAAACAAACAATGACTTTGCTGCTTTAATTAAAACTTCCTTTCATTACTGTGGGACATTGACAACTGTTATGCACTTTTTACATACTACATATATTTGTACACACATTAATTGTTAATTTATTTTTGAATGGATTAATTAGTAAAGCCACAAAATAATATTATACTTACAAATTGATTCAAAACGATCAACCGAGACGACATCGTATGTCGTAACTTTGTAACAGTTTCAGTGATAAAGGTTTATCTAATGTCGAGTAGGTTTTTCTCTTCGAAAAATTAACTAATAAGGAACTTTGTTAATAAAATTGTGCTTTGTGAAAGTTGAAAAAGCCTTAATTCAAGGAGGGGGAATTTAATTTAGCCACTACAAAAATTTTTAATCCAAAATAGTACATATTACCAAATGTATTTTCAGTCAGGCAGAAAGGCAACTAAAGAAAAAAAAATCTACACCAATCATAATTCGTTCATAATAGGTACGCATGCAGTTCCTTCTGTATTTTATCTGACATATATATATATATATATATATATATATATATATATATATATATATATATATATATATATATATATATATATGCATCTATACAGGATGAAGCGTAAATAAGTCTCCGTAAGAAAACAGTGGGTAGATCTCACTTATGTATTTAATATTTGCCAACAAATTTGAACCAAAAGTGTTTTTTAACAGAAAAAATTTGATACTAAAAAAGGGGCCCTCAAAACTTTTTTTAATCCGGCTCTGACCATCTCGTGTTTGTAAGATAATTTTTTTGTTTTTTAAAAAAGATCTGGAAAACACGTTTACGACCTAAGCATGTTTACAAAATTTTATTGAATTTTAGTCAACAAAACTATTTTTGACCTTTGTATTAAGAAGGTATTTATTTATTCATAATTTAGTCAGGGCCGTACTTAGAAAAATTTTGAAGCATCATGTAGCCAGTTAATATGCGATTTTCTCAAATTGTTAATTCCGAAAAAATTATTGTGGTTTTAGTGTCTACAGGGTGCTATGAGTCACCCCTCAAAAGGATAAGAGTTATTTAATTTGCACCCTGTAGATATCAAAATATTTCCATAATGACATGTTATCGATTATTTAAAAATCGGATTATAAATTTTTCTTAATTCGAATTATTCTATCATTAACTTGTTTTATTAACTTCCTATTGGAAGTTATTGTAATGGGTCGGATTTTACAAATCGCTAATTTAGACATATCTCCACGTTTCAAGGTCACTAAAATCCGAACTCATCGATTTTAGCGTGATGTCTGTGTGTGCGTTCGTTTGCTCGTTCATTCATTCGTTCATTCTTTCGTTCGTGAATTTTCTTTCGTCTCGCATATCTCAAGAATGAATGATGATATCGACTCCAGATTAATTTCATTAGATGCGTAATGAAAAAATGAAGACCGGATAAAGTTTTCAGCAAATGCGGATTAGTATTTTGTTTTTTACAATAAAAAAACGAAATTAAAAACATATTGTGAAAAATTTTTCCTCTTTTATATCTTAAGAATAAATGATGGTATCATTTGTTTGAGGAGGGATGGAGCCTCCCACGGGATACACGGGGCTAAGCCCTCTAGTGAGGTACAAGCTTCTTAAAAATCACCTTTCTTGACGGTCTAAATAGAGTTTCCCCACTATTTTTACATAAGTACTTATTAATTAGGGTTACATCAGAGTAGTATTCTGTGTTTATTATTACCCAAAATCAATATAACTAAAAAGGTTTTTAATAAAGCGAGTCCAACATTTTCTCAATAATTAACTTATTACTCGCTAGGGATTACGCTATATGATTAATAAACAGTATATATAATTTTTCGTTTTTTGATAGAAATGAACGTTCGATGGTAAGCAATGAACATTGATTGATGATGTAATTGCCATAATAGTTATAAATAAATATGAAAACATTAACGTAGTCATATGTAGCTACGTTTGTCTATGCTACGCTTATATTTATAACGCTAAACAAAAAATGGGAGAGATTTAAAGATGGGAAATAGATATATGGATCATGGTTTGATATTTAAAGCAAACATTAAATTAAATATTTAATTATAAATATGTTTTAATGATGAAAGAGAATACACAATGCGAGTATGGTTACAGTCTGTTTAGAAAAATGTTCGTTAATCTATATTAAAAATAAAAACTTATAATCCGGGAGCCTGCTGTAATGTGAAATGTAGCGTTGTAGCGATTTAAAAATGTTAGGTGAAAATTGACGGTTAAATAGAATTCGAATAAATCGTGCACACTATGACGGGATAAAACTTGCCTGAAAATACATAAAAATTAAATTTTTTACGGTTAACACGTAAATTGATAGAATTTGTAGTACATATACCTGACGAAAAGTTTCTAAAAATTAAAAACTAAACATACCATATTCTGTAAATAATAAACAAATATTTTACTTTGCAAAATACCACTTTTATTTTTGAAACTGTTACAATATTGTTTCGAACCGTTAGTTCATTTTCAAACAGACAAACTGTTTGAAAATGAACTAACGGTTCGAAACAATATTGTAACAGTTTCAAAAATAAAAGTGGTATTTTGCAAAGTAAAATATTTGTTTATTATTTACAAATATTGAATACCATAAAGTAACGCTCAAATCTATTAATAATACCATATTCTACTGCTAAAGATACAATCTCGCAGTATCGAGAAACAGGGTCAAGGAATGATAAAATATGTAACGAAAGACTTCGGGTTACGTGTAAGATAGAAGATCGTTCACTAGTAATAATTTGTGAAAATGAACAGGAAACTAACGTTATACCGAAAGTTCAGACGCGGTTTAATGAAAACCATCAGCAAAGATATATCAATCTGTAAGTGTAAAGTATCGTTTACGAAAAGCCAACTTAAAACTCTTTCAGAAGTGGTTTATGATCTATTTTTGGAAAATGACCTGTTTCCAGAGTTATTTCCACTATTCAAAGTTAATTTAGTCAGAATTAAACGAATTACCTAATCTAAACTTGAAACATTTTTCAATATTTAAGGTGAAATTTCACAAAATAAATCTTGTAGCAGTTAATTATATAAAATTTACAATATCACTACAATACACTTACACCGAAAATTTTCGTCCAAAACCAGTACATGAGTGAACCTGATGTTTCAAATTCTATTTTATTTCTTAAAAAAATAAAAATAAAAAAAAAAAATAAAATAGAAAATGAAAACAATTATAAGGAAAAAATTATTAAAAGCAATTTAAAATTATTAATTATATTGTTGGTAAAAGACTACTTGGACACGATTAATTTTTAAAATACTTAAACACGGTTAATAAATAATATATCAGTGGGGTTTTATAAATTTTCAGATTTTTGGTAATTTTTGTTTACACCTGTTGCCATCCACATTATTATTTTTAATACTTTGCATATTAGATTATGTAAATTAAAAATCCAAAGTGATTGAAAGAATTATCGGGAGCGGGCGGGAATCGAACCCAGGATCTCCCGGTAAGTAGCCAGGTGTGTTCACCATTACACCATCGATCCGTTGCTCGACAGACGCCCGACACAGAAAACACTCAATCACCTATGTGTATTGATACTCTCTATAATGCGAGATGCAGTTACAATTTTTCAATTTCAAATAAGTATTATCGAGTGCTTGTGAAACACTACTACGTATGACAGATTTCTGTTTGTATTTAAACACACGCAGTATTCAGATGTTCACTTATCGTTCAGCTAAACTGAAACTTTAAGCACTCGATTAGATTGTATTCATTTTTAAAGGAACTATACCGGTATTTATCCGGAACTATGAGGGACAAGAACTAAATCTCTGACCAGACCAAACACCAGCACGCTAGAGTGTTAGCACACTTTGATACTTGGCTGATACATACTTTTAGCGAATTTCCAAAACTGGAAATTCAGCTTTTACGCCAGGTGTCATGGTGCGACCTAAGCCCGAGACCATATCAGAAATATGTTTTGAGGTCCCTAGAATACGAAAATGATATTCACTAAAATTTATATATATATATATATATATATATATATATATATATATATATATATATATATATATATATATATATATATATATATATATATATATATATATATATATATATATATATATATATATGTATCCGCGCGATAACTCTCGAACGAAACGTTTAATGCTTATGAAATTTTGTGTGCGAATTCGATTTTCCAAATCGTTGGATGAGTTCGTTAGCCAGACACGTCAGATGCCCAGAAGTAGGTTTTCCGGGCGTTTTTTGTCAACAAAATGAGTTTTTTGCCAGAATTAAGCAATTTTTCAAATTTTTTTTTACACCAAGCCTTAGTAAAAGGTAAAATGCATAAAAAATGTTTTTATACCGTTGCTCTAAATTACTTACTTTTCGAGAAAAACTAGGAAATATGTCGTTCTCCATTTCACTCGCACTCGCATTCTTTTTTTTTCTGTCTCATTTTTTACGAGCTAAATTCAAAAAAAACCGCTTTTTAAGTAGCATGTCATGATTTTTTTAATCCAATTTAACGATTCGGCTATATTCTTTTTCTTTGTCAGTTAAATGTTTTTATAATGTATCTCTATTCCATTTTTTTTTAGATAAAAAATCACGGCGCAGTTTTTTATGTGATATGATCAGAATTTAGATGATGTTTACACCTTCCTAAAATTAATAAGAGCTTGCTACAATCGCATAAAAATTACGTTAAATCATATTCAAACAATAATATTTTTACGTAATTTTCTATCCAAATGACAATACTACGTTATAATTATATGTATAAACCCATCATTTTAGTGGTAAATAAATTTGCACATTCAGTTTTTTTTTTCTTTTGACAACAAAACAAATAATTTTAAATTTTGACAAGTTGTATCATACATTTTTGAAAATATTAAATATTTATTTTTTTAAGGCAAAAATGTATTAAAGATCTGAAATTTGTTTAACAAAAACCATACATCTGCTCGTTTTACCTTAAAAATCTCGGAAAATAGAATATTTTTCAATAATTAACTCAGAAAAAGCATATATGAGGTAATTTTCATGATATTTTTTTGAAAATTTCAAAATAGTAGGGTTACAATGTTTTTTTTTTAATTATTTTGTAGAATTTGGTAAACACACATCGTAAAAAGTACTCGCCTTGAAAAAATCAAACAAGTATTTAAAAAAAAATACTATTTCTTAAAGAAAATATTAAAATTATGTACAAATGCCGTCCTGACCAACTGATATATTGGAACCGATTTTGAGCAGCTGGATTTACTACAGGCAAAAGCTCATAGTGAATACACACATTTTTTAACATCCTTTTGAATTTTGTAATTCAATCATTACAAATAAAATCTAAATAAAAAAAAATCTCTATGACCTGTTTTTTCTCAATTTTCTAGCATCAAATCTAGCGATAATTAACTAGCGGGTGATTGTATTGACCACACATTTTAATGTAAAATATATTAATTTTAACCGGCTTCAAAATAACGTTTCGATTTTAACAATAAAAATATTTAAAAAAGTGTTTAAGTTCTGGCAAGATTGTCAAAAAGGGACTGAAATATTTAATGTGTTAAGTACTTACTAGACTTATAAACTTTCATTTTCGTATACGCTTTCGGTTTCGGATATTTAATTATTTCGGATATCGGTAGTTTTAGTTACGGTTACGAATATCCATAACATCCCTAATGTAAATGTTTGTCAATCCAACTTCATCGAGAGAAAGTTAATTAGGTATTTACGATTTTCGGATGAACACGTATATAAATTTTATAAGTACGTATTATCATATAAACACATTTGGTTTGCAATTTTTTAATAATTAGTTTCTACGCTACTGAAATTATCTATCCATTTGAAAATTGGGATCCAGTGATGTACATTGACACTACAAAAGTGTGGGTGAAAAATTTCATTTTCACTTTTACTGAAATTATGTCATAAATTCATATTTTCAGAATTTATTCATTTGACAGAAAAATTCTAAATTATTAAAAAAGCCAAATAATTAATAACAATTAAAATAAAAAAAAAAAAAAAAAAAAAAAAAAAAAAAAAAAAAAACAGAAAACATTTATTTATATTTGCATTTTTATAAAAACATGTAGGTATTATATTTTATATGCACTTTAACTAAAATGTCAAATTTCACAGGTTGTTAATTTTCAATTTCACTCATAATGTGCTTAAAAATCAAAACTTAAAGTTTATAACATTCACAATCCGTGTAGAGTGTCCATACGTCTTGGTTTTCCCGGATTTGTCACGGTTCTAGCTCCGTTGCTCCGGTGTCCCGACAGACTTTTTCAAGACGTCGGTCGATTTGTTTCGGTTTTTCAAACTACTAATTTTTTATTTTCATCATCTAATAAGTACACAATTTTTCATTTTAAATAATGAATAGTTCAGTATCATATTAAAAGATCAACAGTAGATTCATTTACAACCAAACCTAAAAATATTTAAAAAAAATTAATTACTAATTAAATTTTCCAAGTTTTTTCGATTTTACCTTAAACACGAACTTCCAAAAAAACATTTTCTTTTCTTAACTTTCCATCATATATGTATCTACATAAATAAATTGTAATATTATTTTGCTTGCTTTTATGATACTGAAGGTACTGAAGTTATTGAACAATTAAAAATTAAAATGACTGGAATTTTATTCGAACTTTTAAATAAAGTAGTTAACTAACGCGCTAGATAGATAACGCCACAATACAGAAATTGCCAACATTTAAATGTTCATGTTTCACATTAATACAAAATAAAATACATTAATACAAAATAAAATTGTCTAAGAAGCTCACTTTCATAAGAAATTTTATAAAAATTTAAAAAATATATATTTCCTAGAACAGGGGGCGATTTATTTTAAAAAAAAATTAATATTTTAAATAAAGAGCCATTAATAGGTAATCTATACATATAATACAAATGTAACGAGACCGTTTCTATATAGGGAATATTTTTTAAAAATTGTGCAGATACTGTAAATAGTTATCGATGTAGATATCAAAACAGCGATTTTTTAAATTTTTGTCTGTCTGTCTGTCTGTCTGTCTGTTCGTCTGTTCACGCATCACACAAAAACTACTGGATGGATTTTAATGAAATTTGGTGTGCCGACAACTTATTACCCGGATCAACATCTAAGATACTTTCTACTTCGAGAAAATGTCTCATTCCCACGGGAAAATGGAAAAACCATGTTGAGCATGTGCATACAGTACGCAAAAACTATTGAACGGATTTTGATGCAATTTGGTGTGGTGATAACTTATTACCTGAGTCCGCATCTCAGATACTTTTTATTTCGGGAAAGTGGCTCATTCCCACAGGAAAATAAAAAAACTTTTTGAGCATGTGCACATATTACGCGAAAACTATTGAACGGATTTTTATGAAATCTGGTGTAGTGATAACTTATTACCTGCGTCAACATTTAGGATACTTTTTATTACGGGAAAATATTTCCTTCCTTCAGGAAAATTCAAAAATTATTTTGCTATGTGCATGTATACTTAAAACTATTGTTCTATGCGAATGCTTTATAATTACTATACTTATATACTTGTCATTTATTACATTAAATTTACCATAATACAAAATTTCTGGAGACTAACTCTATTTTAAATTAATTTAGAAATTTCGAAAATTTAAGTGCCTATATATCCGAAAAATTCATTTTGGATGAAACTTGTTATATTTATAGGATAGATACTAGTTTGGGATGCAAATATAATAAAACAATAAAACGTTGGAAGTCCAAAAATTTTGTATGAGTTCTCCAGTCAGACACGTCCAATTCCAAAAACCTCAAAAAAATGAGTTTTTTTGCAAACAATTTGCCAAAATTTAAAAGTTTTTCCAATTTTTTTTACATTGTGGTAAAGAACCAAGAAAATCACAGAAAATACATTTTGAACCATTATTCTAGGTAAGCGGGTTTTCGAAAAAAAGTAACTTTTATGATTGGAAATTCGCTATGTTATGCAGATGCTGCGACAGGGGTATTTTATATTGTAAAAGCTACTAATGTACGAACATTTTTGAGTTTCGTATACTTTTCTAGATGTACATAAATTTCCCCCATCGTTTCATTTAACCCGTTTGAAGTACACGTACTTACGTAACGCAACTTTTGTATGCAATACAGCGTAGGTACACTTTCATTCAGTGTCGTGTACCTATGTATTTATGTATATTTGCTTATCGTAATCAATATTCAAATTAAATATCATTCATATATAGAGATATATCACGCGTACATTTACGAAAAACATCATCGAAACAAACAAACGTGTCACCACTGTTGTGCCAGTACCTACTGTGCCAGTGGTGCTGCTGCTGTTCACTCAGCTTGCTCGTATATTTCAATAATGTTATTTTAATTATTATTTATTCTATTTTTATCTAGCATCTCTCAAACAAACAAGAAGTTGGTCGCGTCAGTCTTAAATTTTAATTAAGGAAAAATTTCTACAACAACGAAAAAAATTATTATCAAACATGTTTTTTTGTCATTGGACCATGTCATAAGATAAATGTTCTGATATGTATTTATTGTCAACAAATAAAATTTAATTTTGAAACCTTATTGTCTACCGTTTCTTTTTATGGATTAAAAATTACTATAGGTATAGGTAAATATAGATATATTTAATTTATAATGCTAGTAGTTATCTTAGCCTTTAAATTTAGTAAACTGTTAGAGGAATTCAGGCCCGACGGTAGAGGGGAGCAGCCGGGGTTGTAGTTCTGGGGCTCGGGCTTGGAAGAAGGGGTCTGTAGCTGTCGGTATTAAGGGGTCCGAAAAAAGTAAAAAAAAAAGCTTTTTTTAAAGTTTTCAAGAAATGTAAGTTTTTCCCGGGGGCCCGCCATTTCTCTCCGCGGCCCTGGAGAAATTGTTGAAAGAGTTACTGCTACCGTGTAGTAATATTAGTAATTTATTATTGATACATTTTGGTCATTGCACAACACCGAATGTCGCCTGAAATTACAAGTAAATAAAATTAGAAAGAAAGAATGGCAATGAGATTTAATTTTTGATGTTTTAAATGTTTTGTCCATTCACGATACCACTTACGTCATTATCTTGTATACTTTATTTACACAAGTTACAGTACATTTAAGTGATGGAAGACAGAACAGGATTTGAAAAGTATATAGGTACCTTTACAGCTGTTTTTTTAGTGTCGCCATTCATTCAGATTTACAAAGGTTAAGAGTAATATCTATGTTTTAATAATAAACTGCAGAAAAGCAAACATTACTGGAGGCCGCGAAAGTCAAATCTCGGTAACTACAATTACTTGACTGATCAAGGGTTATGGTAGTTTTAAAACAAGTTTTATCTGAAAGTAATATACTCGTAAATTATAAGATAAAAAACAGCTAACACTTTCTAACACTTTTATTCACATTACACATCTAACCAATTACTTACTTTTGCATTTAAAAAGTTTCCTTACTTTACTTCATAATTTAAGAGGTTTTACTGTTTTAACATTTTTATTAAAACTCAAGAAAGACTTCTGTAAGTTATTTAATTTGATCGAAAGAGTGATTTATCAATAACTTTCAAATTTAATTAAATAATGCAGTACCTAAAAAGTTGTTAGCTTACACCAACGAACTGGAAACGTTTCGATAATTTACGTCAACTTTAATAGAATAGTGAATCAATGAATCAATTCTTCCTAAAAAAAAAAAAAATGATCAAATATATTATATACTTAATAATTAATTAATTAATAAGGTAACATCACGTTCGAGGTATTTAATTAGCTACATATACTGTTAATTAAAAATAAATTAATGGAATAGTTAGGGACATTAATAAGAAAAATTACATCTTTTAAAGAAATATACAAAAGCTAATATATTTTTGCTCATATTTTTCTTTGAATAAGTAAATGCTTTTATTTTAAAGGTTGGCTTATATTGCTATTCGTGTATTCTTTGAATTGTTTGCGACAAAGCCTTAGTTTATAAAATTAATTTTATTAAATATGGAAAGGAAACTGAAATTTCCTTTAATGTACACAATAAAATTAGTATACTTCAAATTAACCAAGAATGATATGATGTCATCAAACTAGTGCAATAAATAAAGCAAAATTAGACGCAGCTTGTTTCTTGTCTCTTTTCCTTTTTGCTATTTTTACGAGGGTAAGGTGAAAAATTCACGGTCTAGCAACGAAAGACTGCAATCTTCAGTTAAAGGATGATTTTATTTTTCTATATAATCTCCCTTGACTTTAACACACTTGGTTCAGCGTTTTTCCAAAATCAGTATTCCTTCCCGGAAGTAAAAGTCTGAACGGCTGTGAAAATATTTATCTACGACCCTTTTAACTTTTTCGTCGGACGCGAAGCGCTTTCCAGAAACAAATTTTTTCAAGTTTGGCAACAAATACTCGTATCCTATCAAATTCTAAGTATTTAAAAAATAAGGCGTTCATCAAATATAGATTATATATTAAAATATTTTTATGATTAAAATTTTCTCACCTTATTGATAAATTATCAGAGCTACTTAACATAATATAAACAACAATATTCAATATTCAATAAACATAACTTCCAATAATATATTTACATCTTCAAACGAGAAATAGAGAAAATAAAAAAAGAACATATACGTATACACATACTCTTTACAATAATAAAACAATCAAGAAATTTCCGTTGCGAAAACTTTTTGCCTTGGAAATGAACTAGAATCTGTGGTATTTTAGCGTGATATAACTTCGTAAATATTTTTACCATATTTTTGCTTGAATAAATTCCCATATTTTACTCGTCGTAGTCGTTCGTAGTCGCAACTCACAGCCGCTATGAAAAGTTTGCAATATTTTGTTGTCATTTTTTAAATGTATGTAATAAAAAAGAAAGTAAGTACATTATGTAAATTACTTCATATTTTTTATCATTTTCTCTTATTTTTATGTTTATACGTTTGCATATATGCATATTAATATATACAGGATGATTTATATAATTACTGAATGATAAGTAGATGTTGGTTTTGGACAAAAAAGAGCTCTCTCAAGTATGTTACGGTTTTGTGACCAGTGCTTTATCGCCAATAGCCATATTACACCTACATTTATATATAGTTCCGATAAATAAATTAATAAATTAAAATTTCTGAAATTTCTAATTAACATTTGATAAAATATGTATATAATAATTTTTATCATAAGTTTAAAATGTTTTCAACATTTCCACCACTTTTCGCTTTCTTCCACCAGAGAAACTTAATCGTTGCTAATACTTAAATTCTATAATTTATCGTGAAAGCTGTAAAAATCTCTTACACGTATTTGCCAAATTTTTTAATTCTAACACCGATAAAGACAAATTTTTTTACAAATATAATTTTTTTCCCACTCTTTAAATATTTATAATTTTTATCTGATTTAAACAACTTTTTATTTTGTCTAATTCTACTGTATTTATGCATATATAGGTATATACCCATGTCAAACGTTCACTAATATTTCAAATAGTTTCCCTACAGCTTTTAACTAATGAGCAACTACAACAAATATTTGTTAAAATAGCGCAACTATTCAAAAGCTAAGAGAAATTAATAGTAATTAATTAAATGTCGTATTTCACAAACATATAGTATCAATATCACGAACAAAATTATACAAATTATAAGGTAATATTTGATTTAATACACGTCAAACATTTAATTATGGTTAATTAAGGGGAAATTATTAAAATAGAAGTTGTGGTGTCACTTTACCTTGTTTGATAAAAGTGTTCACTACTGATTGTGAGTGAATTTGAAAATAAGAAAATTTTTACATTAATCCTTTAATTTCTTTTCTTACCATAAAACCCCCTAACTTTACTATACCACATTTTATTATAGATTTATAAAAAACAGAAGCCGTCTTTAAGTGTTATTATAACGTAAATTTGTAGCAAATAGATCTACCACTTGAATGACTATACATCTTATTATTAGATGTTATTTAGAATTAAGGTAGTTACCGCGACATTCAGCTTTTCGACAGAATAGTTTCAAATTTTAATAATATAAAGAAGAATGCTATAACTTATTGTCCTTGTAATTTGGAAAAGATTGATCGTTTCTGAGTTAAAATAATTAGGGTTAAAGTTGTATCTACTCCATGTATTAGATCTTAAAGTTCTAACTACGTACCCTTATTTTGTATTTAACAATATAATGACTCGACAGAATTCAATAATAAACTAGGGAAAGAAAGACTAATAAGTTCTGAATGTAAAGAAAAAATTGAATTAAAATTATAGTATTTTAATAAATACATCAATTTCAAGCAACTGAACCGAAGCAATCTGGCAACTCTCTATATTAAATAACTGGTTTATTCGTATTTATTGTTTAAACAATATTGAAAATTTATGAATAGCATTTTTGGACCTTTCACCGCTTGCGTAGCGAAAACGGTGATAGATACATTAAAACATGTTAAGACCTTTTTTGTAGTGAATCGAATTCTCTACAAAAAAGTCCGCGAAAGCACCTGTCTATCTTGTACAGGTGAAAAAATAAAGCGCTCAAAACGCATATGCATACCACTTAATATGTTTGTTGGGAAAATAACAATGATGTCAAAGCATTTATTATAAAAAAAACTTTGATAGTATACGTGTGTATGCACAGACTATGTTTGAATATATGCTTACACGCTCGTATGAAAAATAGTATGCATCAACATCTATCCATTAATACATACAATAATGACATAAAGTAAGTTTGGTTTGCAATTTTTTCTACTAGCATGTCACACGGTAACTACCTTAACAACAAATTAACAATTTTGCAATATTTTTGATAGTTCACTAAAAAAAAAATATGGATTATTAGTAAAAATATGATAAAGTTATGAATTCTTTCAAAACTAAAACCTTTACCTACAGTTTCTTATTTTTTTTTTATAAAGGGTTTTTGGTGATGTTCTATATTAAGGAAAGGATTTTGGAAAATAATCACCAGTTGTAATTTGAAAAATTATTTTTATTCAGAGCGACGTACGTTTCGGGGTTTTCTAAATCATCCCCCTCATCAGGCCTTATCAAAAAAATAAAATAAAATAAAATTAACAATGTAGGTTATTAAAGAAACAGCAAAAAGAAGAATGTTTTAAAAAATACTTACAAATAAAAATTTTTAAAAAATATATCCTTTAACACGTCAATTTTAAGATAAAACAAATAAGGTTAAAATTAAAATAGAATAAAATAAAATATTGAATTTTACAGAAGTTAAAACTGCACATAATTAGATAAAACAATTAATTAAATTATTAATAAAAACATAATGAAAACGAAGTAAAAGTATAGTACTAATTTAAAAACAAACAAAATAAAGTAAAAACATCTTTCTACTAATGACAAAATCCAATGTAATTATGTATGTTTGTAATGAGAATTTAGTGTATTATATTTATTATATACATATTTGACATTTACTGCGTTGGATGATTTTTTAGAAACTTCTGCGCATTTTTACACATTGTTTGATAACATGTCAAATTTGACACATCAGTTTGATTATTACAATGTGTTTCTTGGGTGTTTATCCATAAGCCTTCCAAAATTAATCTTTTTCGGTAAACTTTTTCAAAATGTAGCACTTTGGTGTCATCAAAAACAAAACGGTGGTCGTTTTCATTTGAATGTTGTGCTAAGCCAGTTTTGAAATCGCCCCTTTTCAGATCCCATCGATGTTGTTTTAGCCGATGTTCCAGCATTTTCGAGGTCTGACCGATGTAAAAGGCTTCGCAAGAACCACACGGGACTGAGTAAATTATTTTTTTTTTTAATTTTTGACTAGTAATTTAAGTTTTGGACAAATTTATTTATGAGTCAAGATTTTTATCAGTTTATTTCACTGCAACTAAATATAACTAAATTAATTTCATCTTCATTTTATTCAAATTTTAATCGAAAATTATGGTAAAATTAGGTTACCACTTCCTTACAAACCACGTGATAAAATCAGCAACTTTTCAATCAAACTGTATCTCCGTAATATATACCTATAAATGTATATAGTGAATATATACATACGTTATGTAACTATAAACATTAATTTAAATATGAAAAAGTTCTTTAATATTCCGTAATATAGCCAAGTAAATAAATAAAAAATAATTTCTCTAATTTTTCATATATATATTTAAATATGTAGGTGTCTGCGGAGGTACATTTTGAGGATATTTAAAATTACTACTAACAGTGATAATAAACAGAATGTAAACAATTTTTTAAATTGTTTCTTCATAATATTTTTGCGGTTTCGTTAAGTGAAAATTACTTATATTACGATTTTTTTCGTAAATATGAGTGGGTCAGAACTAATAGTTACGCTTATAAATAAATTCACTCAATTTTGGATCGCTTAGCTAATCATTGTATAGAGTTTTTTGTTATTGAAACACTGATACTCCATAAATTTTAAGCCATTTTTATTTTTCAAAATGTTTTTCAAGCGCTTTCGCAATAATTAAAAGCTTCAATTCTTGAAATGATTAAGACGAGTTGACTCGGCCAGCAATATGGCCTGCAACAGGCCTCAAAATGCTGTGATATGTATATATTCACTGGTACAGGTGTCACCATCTGTGACAGATTTTCCGAAATACGGTATAATTCTAGATAATATTCAGTTTTGTCAGCATAAATAGTTTAGTATAATTTATATTTTGTAAATTCCTACGGTTCATTTTTTTTGATGTTGGGATCTTTGATTTTTTCTTTTTCTTTTTTTGTAACCTTATCTATTGTATTTATCACTGGCAGTAAGAAGTCCGGCATTTTGAGACAAAAAAAATTTTTCCATATGGTTTATTTAAAAGGGTTATTAAGTAACTTGTTCAGAAAAATTATATAATTCTATCAAGAAAAGGCTTTTTGCTAACTTTCTTTGGTTTTAGCGAATTTCCAGAAAGAATTCTGGAAATTCAGCTATTACAGTAGGTCTCATGACACGACTTAAGCCCGGCACTATGGCAGAAATTTGTTTTGAGGCCCCTGGAACACAAAAATAATATTCACTAAAATTTATATATATATATATATATATATATATATATATATATATATATATATATATATATATATATATATGAAAAATATTCTGTATATATGAAATATTGGGGGCGTCAGAGTCGTTGTTACTCTGACGCCCCCAATATTGAAGCTATGTTGCAGTGCCTCAATCTTTTACTCGACTATAACTATTTTTCTTTTGACAACAAAATTTATCAACAAGTCAATAGCTTACCGATGGGCGCTTCTTGCTCACCTTTTATGGCCAATTTTTTCATGAATTATCTAGAGAGTTTAATTTTCGATTCAAATCACCCATGTTTAGAATATCTTGGTTTCTGGAGGCGTTATGTGGATGACGTACTTGTAGTTTGGACTGGTACTCGGGACCAGGCATTGCAATTTTTAAATTTCCTTAACAACCTGCATGACAGAATTAAATTTACTCTAGAATTTGAGAAAAATAACAAAATTAATTTTTTGGACATCACCGTGAAAAGAGACCATTATTCCAAACGTTGTATTTCGTAAATCAACACATACAGACCATTGTATTCACCAACTTTCTTCTCATCCTATTTCTCACAAATTAGCTTTTTTCAACTTTTCTTTTAATAGATTATTTTCATATCCACTTAACACCACTAATTTTCTTCGTGAATTATCCATCATTATACATATAGGACATGCCAACGGTTATGAAACCGATTTTATATTTAAAATTTTTTCTAAACATTTAAATAAGCACCTTGACACATCGCTGTTTCCGAATTTAACTAAATCTATAAAATCACCTAATTTGAGATACGCTTCTATTCCATATATATCCTCACAAGTGAACGGGTTCCGAAAATTTTTTCATGAAAATGGCGTTAAACTAACTTTTTCATCTTGTAATACCATCGCAAGTCTTCTCACTAAAAACAAAGATACTATTAATCCTTTACACAGATCAGGCGTTTATAAATTCGAATGTCAATGTGGGGCTCTTTACGTTGGTCAGTCTGGCCGACGTCTCTGTACTAGATTTTCTGAACATTTAGCAGCAATTAAGGCTTCTAATTTAAAAAATTATTCTGCAATAGCTGAACATATTTTGGAAACGGATCACAAATTTGTGATCGATGATAATTTTGAACTGTTACATTTTGCTAAAAAGGGGGCACTCCTAGACATGCTGGAAAAATTATATATCGCTCACCATCATAATTTGAATCAATCAATTCTTAATGAGACTGCGCAGCTTTTGTCTTATGATCAGTGTCGTTCTCTCATGAAAACAATATCTATGCAATTTGAACAGCCATTTAATTACAAAACTTCAAACACTACACATGATCCTACTTAACTATTGTTTTAATAATTAATTAATAATCACTTTTTTAATTTCTTGTCTAACCTCAACAATTTAATTTTTCTACTAAAATATGTTCAACTTAATATTGAGTGCTTTAAGTGTAATAATTACTGGGTTTTACTTTTATTTTATTTTCTAATTTTTAATGATTTTCGTAAATTTTTTGTGATGTTACATAATTTCTTTGTGACATACCTGTTTTTCCTACAACTTCGTTGGAATTTTATATTCTTGATGTTTCCTGATACGGTAAGTATTTGGTCGCATCTCGTTCTTCTGATATTTTATTATGATTTTGACTTTCCCTATTTAATATGGGGTCCGTTAATTTTTTGATTCTTTGATTTTTAATTTTTTAATTTCGTCTGTCATTTTGACATTCATTTGACATTTGGAGGTTATGTCCTTTTGATATTATTTTTCTCAGTTTTTTTCACAACTGAATTATTGATTTTCCTGAAGATGGTCATTTAAATGACTGAAATATGTAGAACAATTTTCTTTCTTTTAGTTCGTTCTTAATAATTTATATGCAGGCTGTCGCTAAAAAAATTTTTTTCATTTCATTTTACCTGCAGTTTGATTCTAATAATTTATATATATATATATATATATATATATATATATATATATATATATATATATATATATATATATATATATATATGTATGTATGAATGTATATATGTATTAGCACGATAGCTCTTCAGGAAAAACCGCTAGCTTTACGAAATTTGGTGACAACGTTGGAAATCCAAAAATCTTGGATGAGTTCTTCAGCCAGACATGTCGGATGCCAGGAAGATGGCTTTTGTTCTTGGAAAAAATTAGTTTTTTGCCAAAATTTCCACTTATTCAAAAATTTTTGCGAAATTTTTTTACACCATTTAAAAGAAGAGAAAAAATTACATAAAAAAGGTCTTTAAACTTTTTTTCTATGTCAACTAGTTTCCGAGAAAAACTAATTTTTATAAACGGAAATTCGCTTTGTTATGCAGGATGCTGCGACAGGGGTATTTTTTTTTTTGGATAGGTATAGTATTTTTCATAAATATCTGACCACAAATTCTAATTGCAGTTATAGTTTATAGAATTAGTCAATTTATTATTTCCGATAAAACTCGATAACTTGTTGATTGTAAATTACAAATAACACAGTGATTGGAAAATTATCAAACTGGATCGTTTTGGAATCGAACTAAGGATCTCCTGGTAACTAGCTAGGTGCGTTGCCCTCTAGACCACACGAGCTTCTGTTCGAAAGGATTTGAAATTAAAATAATTGTTGATTGTTAACAAATTTTTAAGTTATTTCAAAATTAAAATCTTAATAAGAATTTGTAATTATTAACCTGTAATAATTTATTTAACATCCAGCACCTAAGTACAGTACAAGTTATCGACAAGAGATGTTTTCCCAGATTTTCTATTTTACATAAATAACTTGAACTACCTATTTTAAATTCTAAAACCTTCCTGCTTTTCTTTAATACTTTACGTTCTTCGCTTTCATTGACTTTGTGTAAAATAAATGCATTACTGAAATATTTTATTATCTTTGTGGAGAACAAAACACATCGCTCAAGTATTTTTGTACTTTGTTTCCTAAGCTACTTAAATAAAAGTAGTCGAATACAAGTATGCAGTGCAAAGTTAAAAGAAATTTTACTTTATAAATTTATTATATCAAGAATGATCGATATACTATTAAAACAATTTGGTTATTATTTATACTCTCTAAAATAACTGGAACAAATTTTTAGCATAGTAGGACCACAATAAAATTAAATGTCTTTGTGAGAGGCTCCATGACTGCAGTGACTGCAAGTTTTAAACAAATTAAATTATTTTATTGCATGAAGCAAAAACCACTATTTGTTCAGTCCTAACTGGGTCTAGAAATTCTACGTGTTTTTTTAGAATACCGGTTCCAGTTAACATAGTTAACCCGAAACTAGTTAAGGGCAGGGTAAGGTATTAAAATAATTTTTTTTTTTGCATTTTTTTTTATTTTTTAACTGAATGCATAATATCTCAAGAATATTGTCTCAAAATTTCAAGTTGATTGAAGCAAAATTGACGAAGTTGTAAGCATTTTTGTTGTTACCTGGCAGATGTTTCTCTATATATCTCTCTCTCTCAGTTATATTATAGAAATTTTAATGGAAGTACTAACGTGTTTATATCTGTACTGTATATTTTGTCAGTGTAGGGTACAAAATTTAGTTTAGCAGTAAGTATTCTATATCAGTTTTATACAAGAATTTTTAAGTGTTCAAAACTTTAAAGCGTTTTCCCCACAGCTCACATTTTCAAAGTCGGTGCCCCTCATAACTTCAAAACTACAGCACTGATCCATTTGAAATTTTTAACACTATTTCTGTACATAATTTACGAGGTAACGCTGGAGAGTTTTTTTCAAATTTGTTAATAATTTTTATTTTACAAGAACAAATTAGCCAATTTTTTTCGCAAAAATCGTGTTTTTCTATTCTAAGTGCTCCAAAAAAATGAAAAATTGAAATTTCGGGAAACCCTCCCAGCGTTACCTGAGGAAAACTATTATCTAACGAATGAACTTTAATTTTTTTATTTCGGATGATCCAGTACCAAGTTATGAGGGGCACCGCAATTCTACTTTTTTCCGAGACACGTTCGAATAATTGCAGCCATTACTGTATTTTTTAATTTTTCTTCGTGAAAATTTTATACAATATTCTTCGAATGTTATACTTTAATGTACCACTGGTTTTAATAAAGAAATTTTAACTGTGTTGTTACAAAAAAATAACAAAAACATGCCTTTTTTTGTACGAATTAACTTTACCCTCTCCTTAACATAGAATAATAGTTTAAAGACCTTTTTTAAGTGATTTTTTCTCCTCTTTCCAATGGTGTAAACAAAAATTTTGAATTTTGGGAAATTATTCCAAAATGCTCGTTTATTGAGCTTTCAGACGTCGGACGTGTCTGAAAAATATTAGCGGGTAAAAAACCATTATTTTTTTTCTAGATCATTTTAGTTTACATCTTTAGGGTAAATTTGAAAAAAAATTACTACGGTTACTGCTATGCCTTTCGTCAATAATCACTTTTAAAGATTTTTTGTTTGTCGATTAAAAAATGTCTCAAAATTTAAGTCTAACAAAGCATTACATAGATACATGAAATGATAAATAGCCAAATTTATTCTTCCTGTAATCTCTTGACTTATCTGAACATTTTAATGAAAAAATTATTGCGTTATGTTAAATATTACAGAAGTTATGGATTTTTTAATATAATAAAGTCACTGAAAGTGATACCACGGAAACATCATTTTAACCTTATTTTGCTAAATTTCAAAAATTCATAACTTGAAAACTATTAGAGATAATTTTTTTAAAATTTTGTACAGATGATAATCTAAAATAAAAGTCAACGCAAAAAAATTTTATCATTCATTTAAAACAATCGTACAGAAAAATTTGCTTTGAACAAGCTTGGATAACAATTTTAAACCTTTTTTTCCCCATTTTGTTTTTGTCTCGTTTCTTTCTCTATTTTTGTAGGTAAATAAATTGTTACCTACACGTTTATATTAACTTACACACATACATATATACGACATGTGTGTAATAATGTGAACTTTGTACAAGTTTGCGTAAAACAAAAAGGAAGAGATTTGTAAGAAAAATCTGTAGCTTGTCGAAAAGACCTAGACCGTGGTGTAAATGCTACCAAATGGTTTTATGTAAATGACATTATTCACACAACATAATCTAAGTCTGTTGTGTAACGTTACCCTTTAAGCGTATATAAACATAGGTGCGTACGTATTATATATTAAGTACAGTAGCCACTTTAAAACTGTGCCCTACTAAAGTGTTATAAGCAATCCACTAGTGTATAAGACACACAATTAAACGCTGCATGTACACGCATAAAATGTTTGTTTTGTTATTGTCGTACTAGAGGCACATTACAGTAAACTGATCATTGGCGCCTAGATATTTTTTTGCTTATTAAAATTAATAAAACTGAATCAACAAAAAAATAAAAATTTAAATAAAAAAAAATATTAATTTTATTTATTTTTTTACTTATTTGCTTACTTAAGGTACCATCACAGTGTGATTTGCCGAAAAATAGATAACTTTTCGCGATTTTATTTCGGATAAATAGGATGGGAGAATGGGGATGAATTTTTTTTTACGATTAATACCACTATTTAGCATTTTTATTTATTTTTTATAATTATTATAGTTTTTTGAAAAAAGTGTCTTTAAAAAATGGCGGAAAACGGTACACACGATTGCGGCCGCAGTTTTCGTCCGAAAAAAAAAATCAAATAGAGTATCAATCTGTAGGTAAGCCGCTATGTATACCTATGGGAGCTTTTTTTTTTCTTGAAATTTAAAAAAAAATGACGGCGGTTTGAATAAAAAGTACAAAACTTTTTATAGTTTTTCGTGTGAAAAAATAGGAAGATTACAAAAGGAAAAAAAACTCCCATAGGTACATAGCGGCTTACCTTAAGGTTTATAATCTATTTGATTTTTTTTTTTCGGATGAAAACCGTAGCCGCAATCGTGTGTACCCCTTTCCGCCCTCTTTTTGAAGACACTTTTTTCAAAAAGTTTTAATAATTATAAAAAATAAATAAAAATGAATAAAAAAAATATTTTTGTATTGTTAAATAGTGGTATTAATCGTAAAAAAAAATTCATCCTCATTTCCCCATTCTATCCATCCGAAAAAAATCGCCAAAATTTGTCTATTTTTCGGCAGATCACACTGTGATGGCACCTTAATGTACATTTTATTTTATAAACTTTACATTTTAATTTATTAATAAACTTCTTAAATGTATAATCAAAATTTTACTTTGGCGCTTGTCTCACTATGAAACTGTGATTTTAGTCCCGCGCTGTAACACTTTCATAGTGTCGATTGTATATATAGGTGTATCAAATAAAATATCATATATCATTCATGCTATGAATTAAAGAATGGGACATGTCTTAAAGAATGGGACATTATTGTCCAGTAATTGAATTTTAGCTACGCCTTTGTATGAACGTATAATTTTCAACGTGCTCTGGCAACTGTTAGACTTTTATAATAATACAGTTTTCTGGATCAACTTAAGAACTTAACAGATTTATTTTTACCATAATACCCAAATACTATCAATTCCTAAATTTCTAAAAAATGTGTCGTAAACTAGCGTTTGCGTAGCAGGTAATTTGTAGCATAAGCAACATTTAACATTCTATTTTCTGATTACTATAGTTACAAGAAATAATAGATCAGAAAAGTTTACTTACCATCGCTTACCGTCAATTAGTAAGTCGATTTTTCAACAGACATAGTTTTCACAGACGCCTACGATTCGTTTCTATTAATAGTATATTATTCAACAAGCTGGTAACGATAGCTATTACTCACGAAGATGAAATTGCGACACGAGCCGAGCTTGCGAGGCGAGTGTCGTAATGCATCTGAGTGAGTAATAGCCATTGCAAGCGAGTAGAATACGATATTTTTTCTACGACTTTTTTTTTGATTTAAATAAAATTAAATATTTTTAAATCAAAAGAATACAATTTTTAATCTATCTCTAATTTCATTAAATGTTTATATATGTACAAACGATGAAAACAAAATACAAGCTACTTTATTTACTTAGATGTTACTACGTAACATATTTGAAATTAAAAATTAATACGTATTGGCAGGGTACGTAGTATATGGTGGGGATAATTAAATCGATTACAGCGTGAGTAGTGGACAAAATAGGTAATAAAACATGCTCATATGTGTTTATAATGTAATAAAAAATATTAAATAAAATATAATACATTGATCCACTTTGATTATAAACGCAATTGCCACTAATATGTCGTTCCTTATTTATCTGTCAACGTATTGACGTCTACACGTCAATCCATAAATACAGAATTAAAAATATTTGAGGTATTTTAAACTCACATGCAATGATGCTTCATAAGAAGTTATTGATGTTTGCTTTATATATAACTGTATATTCAACTAAATGACTTATGCCAGCATTTCGTAATTTTCGAATTTCCCTGACGTGTTTCACTATCACCAGCAACTTTTTCCTCTGCATAGTCCGGGGTTGGAAGGAAATACTGTCTTGATAATTATATCCATGTTAACGTCGAAAATTGTTTAAATACTTTATTAATATAACTATTATACTTCATCCAGTCTTTTATATCTCAAATTGTTCAAATTTATTTATAAAAAAGAAAATAATTGTAAATAACAAATATTTGTATTCAGATTTTACGGTTTTTTTGAAAATATTTTAAATTTATTTCCACGGTTACCATTATTTAATAGCATGAAAAAATGTATATTATAGATGTCGTTGGCATCACGCACCCAGCCAATATTATACACAAAACAAAGCCAGCCCATTGTATTATAGTTAATACGGTGATTTCATTGGTCAATAAGGTAGTGAGTAATGAAAATTCCTCCACACCTTTGAATAATGCCTAACTTTGTCAACAATTAACGAATATGTAATGAGTGTGTTCTTCGACAGGAGTAGAATAAATTGCATTTTCGATAAATTCTATTGTTTTTTTATTCATTGTTTTTTTTTTGTCAGTTTGTGCATAATTGTTTCGATGGAAAAAAATTGAGTTAAAAGAAAATATTCCGGAGAATCGTAAGTACATAGCAAACTCCCATATCACACGCTCCCATTTAACAATTTCATCGCACACAAGATGTGTACAATGGCACCCCTCCGTGTTTTAAAGTAAATATGTTTGAATGTGTTAGTGTCTAACAGTAAGTACAGTAGTTTCTAACAGTAAGTCGTACAAATATATAAATCAGAAACAACGACGCCCGTAATGGGAGTTTCCTATGTACTTATTATTTTTGTGGCTTCAGATCTGATTTGAGAATACGGGGCTGAAAGCTGAGAATTGTTAAGCATCGGTACCCACAGAAATAAAATTATGAGTACAAATAAATTATTTTTTCAATCCCAAAAGATACTAAATAAATAAATAAAAAAATAAATAAAAAATCATGATTTATTTATTAAAAATGTAATTATAATAAAAATGAGTAGTCGATGTCTATAGGTAACCACTTCCATAAAGAATTATATTTACTAATTGACGGTAAGCGATTACATACGTGCCTGTTACTTATGACACAGGCATGTTACTTACGTTGCCTGTGTCATAAGTTACCTGCAATGTAAATACCAACTTACCATTCAGATGGTTGAAAAACAATTTTTCACCAGATAATTCCTGTCAAATATTTGATTTAATTTGACAGTTTTCATAGATAACTGACTTTATTTATCAATAGAAATCGAGTAAATTCGAAGAGAAAACAACTCATCACTCGTCGCCGTTTCTTTCTGTTGTTAGTATTTATTATTTTATGTTGAAATTTATATATGTTAATGATAAATTCAAGTCAAAAGGTTGCAAATGTTAAACACAACTAACATGGAGTACTATACTAATAATAAGTAATGACTTAACCCCGCGTTTGTATCTGCATTCACAATATAAGAACCATAGATTAGACAGATTAAGTGTACATACAAAAAAAATGTCGTTCGTAAGGTGCAATAAGGTGCAATTTACACGGCTTCTGATTTAGTTTGTTACTGTTCGTCAAATCGTTCACATCGTTCTTAGTGGCATTGTTTTTTTAATCAACTCGTGAAATTTCAACCGAAAAAAATATGAGGTGTATCATATTTAAGTATGTAAAAATTCTATTGAAAAAAAAGATTCTCAAAATAAAGGGATATCTTTTTTAAAATAAATAAATATGTTTTTAATTGTTGGTTGTTAGTCACATAGGTTGGCCATGACAGTATATACTATATGTATGCAAGGTGCGCAGTCATACATCACTATATTTCACAAACACATTCACATGTTTGTGTAGATATAAATGATGTGTGTTTGTTGTATATACGAGTATCATAATCGTTTGGTAGGCGTAGCGGCGTCCACGTCATTTGCCGGCGACAGCGAGAACGGTAGTTATGAAATTGGAAATGGGGATCTTGTATATCTATGATAAGAACATACATACATCTCCTGTGTAAACCTTCAGAGTAAGCGAACTGAATATATTCAAATGTAAAAATATGTATTCGTCGTGTCCTCCTAGTTCTTATTGACATAACTAAATAAATAAATAAACAAGTAAATAATGTGAATATCCTATAAATTCGGTAATGTTGAAATTTTCTATATATTATTATACCCTTCAAAAAAACATTTTCTGTATGAATTTCATTGCAACAAATTATAAATAAATATTATTTAAATATCAAACGTTATACAGAACTGGGCAAATAAATTTGAACCTAAAAAGACGAAAGTAATTAAAAATTATACTTAGTATAATGAAAAACAAAAGTTTAAGGGAGCGACATTCATAAGAGAATATGTAGCTGAAGCACTATGATAATAGTAAAGTTTAACATACATTTTTCAGGTATTGTACCTATAGCAAACGCCACCTACATCATTATATTTTATTTATGCGTGTTGCAATTATATTACATTATGATGTGAGTGATAGATAAAAACGATTCGCAGGATGGGAGCTAAAATGTGCGTCTGTAGCCGTGTTTTTACGCGGCAGGAAATTTTTACGAGCATAACCAGCCACGAGATTTGAAACGTCGACATGTTATCAGTCCAAAGGTTAGCTAGAGTCTAATATAAATTATGGTAACACAAAATATGGCATGAAAGTTTGTTCTTTGTAAATTCTAATAGAAGTTTTTCGAAGCAATTGTGTTAAAATTTAAAATTTTTTTAATGTGAATATAAATAGGGGTGTCAGTTTCAAATGTTGCGTCACGAAAATAAAGATTTTAAAGCGTTAAATAAAAATGATAATGAGTACAGTAATTCAACTCTTAAGTTCAGTTATTGTAACAGTTTTTGCAGATAAACAAGGCCCGGTCAGTCTACTAATTTTTCTTATTTGTATGAAAATTTACTTTGTTGGGATGTTCGAATTCTTTTGTACTGTACTGTATATATATATATATATATATATATATATATATATATATATATATATATATATATATATATTATGTAAATAATATATCTTTTGGTAATTATTTTTTCTAAAATTAATATTTGTTTAAATACGACGCCAATATTTAAATTTAAACAGTTTCCCTACACGGTTAAAAATCTTGGACTAATTTTTTAATCCAACCTTAACTTACTGGAAAAAATAAATATTAAAATACTAAAATTAAATCCTGCCCTTATATTAAAATATTTCCAATATTTTTTGGTATTCAAATTTAAACTATTTATATTATTTCCCATAATTTAAACCATTTTTTATTAAAATATAATACAAAATTATTTAAATCAGAAGAACGAAACCAAAAAATTACTAAAAAGCAATACACGGTATCTACATTTTTTGGTTTTGGTCTTTTTTTGGACTTAATTTTAAACCATTTGGATTGAACCAGTCAAATCTCAAAACAGTCACATGTTGTTGTTGTAGTGGCTCGCTGCGCTGTGGTGCGGTCCGTTGTCGACGACTCGGTGTTTTCAAGGTATCTTGGTTTGGTTACTATGTGCTCATTCCAACCTATTTAATTTATATATTGTTTTCTCTGTACTTTTTGGTTGGTTAGTTGACTTGTTAACATCAAGGAACGTTTCTCACATATCAAAATATAGATATATAAATGCGTCGCCAATAAACAAGTACACACACAATTCGTTGCTTCTTCCTTCAACTATTTTGTTTGTTTCGTAACTTCGGTCGGGCTTAAAACATTATAAAAATTCAAATTATTTTTTAACTTCGGTTTTTATACAAGGTACGTAATATCGATCTTAAATATTGAACGATATGAAAAAATATTCTCATTTTTTTTATCTATTGTTTAGGTACCTACGCAACTACTATGGTTGTATGCATCGTTTGGGGTAATACATAATTGATTTTGATATTGGAATGATTATTGATAGATGAGCGGTATGGTAATGTGGATGACGTATCTTCCCCGTTTGGTTTCGAACTCAAGATCTACCAGACAAGAGCGAAGTGTTCTGATTTTTATTTATATCAAAATTCAAATATTTACCCGGACAACTTCGGCGATATAATGTAGCAGTCAGCGTAGAATTTAAGCACTTAATTATCAATCATGTGGTAAGTCTTTGCAACTGACATCTAATTGACAATAATTCCAATTATTTTTCTCTTTATTTACAGGATTTATTCTATTATTATGAAAAATTATAGTTTAAGAAAAAGTAAAAAATCAGAAGAATCTACTGAAAACGTTCAAGAAGAAATAAGACCATGAACTAAGCCCGGAAGATCTAATTTTCTTTTTTGGAAATTTACGTTTATTTTGTTTATTGTGAAAAAAAATCAATAAAATGTTACTAATACAAAAAATGCTACTGCGTTTCAATATAACCTTCATTACAAAATTTAGTAATTAAAATATTAGACTTTAATACAGAAAATATTAAAATTTCAAACCAAAGAAACCTATCTTTTAATACATATTTGGTTTAAAATATAATCCACCGTTACTTATTTTTAATACCTGTTGAATTTAGAATCGTAATATTCATCGTATTAGTTTGCAATACAACTGGACTAAAATTTGGTTTGGTGACTCTAATCCAAGTTCAATTAATTTTTAATATCAGTTATATTACAATGAATTTTTTAATATAAACAACCGATTAGATTTTAATAAAATTTTGGTGTTGCCATATATGTAACCTCTGTAGATTACTTATTAATCCTATATTTTTAACCGTGTAATAGGGTTGCGAAATAACGGGTTTACGTCTCTGCAGTTGATTTTGTTTGTATTTAATTGAAATCAGATGATAACATAATTTGTACCCTCTTTATTTATCAGTTGGAAATTGGAATATTAATAATTTTCATTTTTGGTATTTAAAGTAAATTCTAAATCATAATTCTGCTACTCCAGTTTATACATTAACTCCCGCTTAAAGTGTCTTCTGGACTAGAATTTAAATTTTTTCCCTATTTCACTTATGGTACCATCACAGTGTGACCGGCCGAAAAATAGTCAATTTTCGCAATTTTTTTCGGATGGATAGCATGGGAGAATGGGGATGAATTTTTTTTACGATTAATACCACTATTTAACAATACAAAAAAGGGCGGCAATTGGTGCCCGCGATTGTGGTCGCAGTTTTCATCCGAAAAAAAAAATCAAATAGATTTTCAATCTGTAGATAAGCCGCTATGTTCCTATGGAGGTTTGTTCCCTTTTTTAAAATTTAAAAAATGGCGACGGTTTGAATAAAAAGTACAAAATTTAGGCCTTTTTAACAGTTTTCCGTGTGAAAAAACAGGAAGATTTGAGAAAAAAAAGTTTCCATAGGAACATGGAGAATGGAATAATGAATATTCTGTCAAAATTTCAAACTTATAGCTTGAAATCTTCCCCTCTGAGAGTGGGTACCGTTTTTAAAAAGGGCATTTCGAGACATACACGTTCAAAGTTTGTCTCAAAATTGTTTCAACAAAACGTGATACTGAGGTGATAACAATTGATCTTATACGTTCACTGGTTGTGGAAAGACTGGGTGTAAAGTGGTATAATATCCTACCAAAAGGCGCCAATCGATTCACAGAAGCAACTGGTACCACATTACTGGTTGAATTCAAACTCACAGCCTACTATAGCTGGATTTGTTAACACCAGAACCAACTCGATGTCAGCAGGAAATTTATTTCTGTTTGCTTAATAGAATTAATATTTTAAGTGTTGCGCTGTTAAACTTCTACTAGTTTAGTGCGACAATGAACAGGAATAATTTTAAACATTTAAACGCTACAGCCCTTAGTGTTATTAGGTTATGCCCCATCTTGCCCTGTAATAATTTCCATTTGAAAACATTTTTAAATCATAGAAAAATGAGAAAAAAACAGTTTTTTTTTAATTAAAATTTGTTTTAATACAATAATCCATCAGTGTAGTAGGTATAGCACAAAACCAATGCAAAATTTTCGTGTATTTCTTTTGTTAAATATAGCATTCTATTGTTTTTCCATAAAGTATGAAAAATTTCAAACAATGCATACACACATCGACATAGAAAATTTATATAGAGAGAAAAAGTTACAAAAAAATTGCTTTTTCCGCGGATATATACATATGTGACTTATATTCTTGGAACAAAAAATAATTTCAAATGAATTTATAAAAACATAAGACAAAAGAGATTTTTTTGTAATGCGCGCTGCTGTGCTGAATCAGTTGAGGATATGATAATAATTTATTCTCTCTATACTCGTTTAATAATATTACGTAGTTTTAATTAACTTTATCATCTAACTTCTGTTTTAAATTTTAATGAAGTGTTTTTTATTGTAATACGGTAGGCAATACCTACTTTTCTATCCGTTATTCATATACCTACCGGCAAAAAAAATCAAATTCAAAATATTATGTATATTTTTCCTTTTGTTGCTGTACTGTTTGTATTTTTTTATATTTTTGTAGAGTTGTTCTGATTTAGTTTACTTCATAATGTTTATATTTTATGTATAGTTCAGGAAAAATAGAAAAAATAGTACTGTAACCGTAGAGACATGTAACTTTGCCATAATTTTCGATTCATGTTAAAATATAAAAAATTAATTTAGTTCTAGTTAAAACTGTTTTAAGATACTATTATTGAGTGAAGTTGAAAAAAAAGACTATTTAAAATATTTTTTTTTAAGTGAAACAGCTTAATTTTTTTACATATATGATAACTTAGGATCGATATTTTATAAAGTAATTTTTTTTCTTTAATTATAATTTTATTTCTCTAGTTGCAGTTGGCGTAAAAAAACAGCGCAAATCTGCGCAAATGATGGAGTCTCTCCAGTACATCTGAAAAAAAAATTAAATGGGATTGTAATATAGACATATGTAACTGTGCATCCCCCCACCAAAACCGGAAGTAAAGCATTTTTACGAAAAATGGCGTGTATTTGAAAAAAATTTAAGAACAGCCTCATTTTCCCACACTTTTAAATTTCTGAACAGGAAAAAAAAGAAGATTCACCAGGTTGGTGAGGGATGTACCATAGGGATAAATAATAAACAATATGAGCCATGTTTTATTAAAATCAGATAAAAAGGTTTTGAGCTAGGATTTGCGCAAAATTAAAAAATGTCATCTCAAGCAATTTACATTTAAGGGTTTTTTTTATTTTTACTTATATTTTATAAAATATTTATGGATAAACATACTAATAGCTAATCAGCCAATCCGGAACCGTATAGTAATCCATAAGTAATCTTAAATTCTTCCTCCTGTATACTTCCATATCCTGCTTTTTCTTTGCTTAGCCTTCCGGTTTTACGCAGCATCGTCAAAATATGACAATACCAAAATCGGTAAAACTTTCTACTTTGAATTTTTACTTGAAATTTTAAATACATATTCTAAGAATTTATAAACCCTCTTATGAAAAGAAAAAAAGCTAAAGAATATTTTTTTAACTCACTAATAGTACCTTAATAAAATGAAATGATAAAAATCTTTGACCTGACCTATAAATAAATTTTCCAAAGGCTTAAATTGCTATAGTGTTTATGTCAGGGGCGGTCTTAGCCGGTAGGTCAGGTAAGTTTACCCAAAAATTTTGAAAAAATGCAAAAGAAAAAGAAAAATTAACACTATGAGGCCCGAGCACTTTCATAGTAAACTTCCCCGGAAGCCGGCAATATTTAAAAAAAAACTTTATATAAACAAATACATAAAATAAAATGATTCAAACACAGTTCATTTCAGCACAGTTCAGCATGTATGTGTAAAACTGTAAACATACGTACGTGATACGTATGTACTACATATACACTGACATTCAAATCAATTTTATTTAAAAATATAAATTATGTTTTTTATATATTTTTGGTTTATCTTAAAATTTTTTATACATAGAAACCAAAAGAGTAGTGTGTGTTGGTATGTATTTGTGTGAGTAGGAACACATCCGTGTGATGAATAATGATAAACATCGCACAAATAATGCGTAACCAACTAATCAATAAATTAATCATTGATCGTGATCGGCCTCTGGGGATGTTTTGTTTGGTTTCGGATGCCGAAGCCATGGGACTGAAAGTGTTAATAAACGTGTTTAAAGATTGATCTTAAATCAAGCATTTTTCTAAGTTCTGAAACTTTGTATGCTCTCAATTTTATCAGTGATATCTATAAGAAAGAATAGTGTCTACTAAACGAGATTCCTTTTTATTATGAAAAGAATCAAATCGCACTTAAGATTATCGCAGAATTGTTAAAGAATCATTGCTATAATAAAATGAATACAACATCTTAATATGTAATTCTGATTCTACGTCATTGGTATCTTAGGAACAAATATAGAAAACTTCAGTTTATTCAGGCTGAACTGAAAAGGAATTTCGTGCCCAAGATGTCATATCATAAAAATATTTTATACTCATTTTGTTTAATTCTAGATTTCTGATAGTTTTGTGTTTTTACAATAACAATATTATAATTTGTTATCATTTTGTAAAAATGTCCTTAAGTTTTTATTTCAATCTAGTTGAGATTTATATACTGATTTTTCATTAAATTTATTTAACATAATAAACACATTTCGGTCTATCTATACTTCATTGTCCTATGTTGCTCAGGTCAAACTAAATACTTAAAGTTAAATATGTAATACATAGGCCTTCCGAAGTGATAATATGTTTAAAATTATGCAATAAAAAATTTACAGCTTCAAGAAAAGTTATACACAAGATTCAATACTAAAAAATTCGGGTTTATCCAAAATAAAAATCCAAAAATCGCTCCTAATTTATGTAAATAGATATCTTGATCAAACAATAGTTTAAAGGAAAAAATACTTATATTAAAATTATTAACTAAAATAACATTTTTCTTCTTTTTTTTTAAATAGATATTCAATATTTTCTTTATCTATTTGAACACTTATATTCTATTTATTTATTTATGCATATACTCGATATGTACTTACACGCTGTAAATAGGAAGGAAGGAAGCGGTAGATTGAAAACGAAATCCTCTTTAAAATTGTTAAGTAATAAGAATTTATCAAAATAAAGCCTCCACAAACCTAATTTCCTTCTTATTATTTTAACTAAATTGAATTTATTTAAATTTGTTGATTCAGTTTCGAATTACAAAATATTTTAACATGTGAAACGTATGTAATATCTATTCGTGAATGTAAGCCAAGCCTATCTATATACATGCTTTTGTCAATGTTAAGTCTAAAGTTTACTTAAAAAAGCGGGAATACGTTGAATCACAATCAGCCAGTTGATTAGATTTATTTCTATCCCAGTTTTCTTATCCGTTTAAACTATTTTCGATATTTTATTAATTTTATGTTATATAAGATATTTAAGACGCGGCATCACTTTTCGAAATGCCATAAAATACGGTTTTATTCTAGAATTTTTTTCTTCGTAACGAATAACGCAATTAATATAAAACTTCTTAGAGTGTATTTTATAAAAATTTTCACCCAATTTTCACCCGCTGGTTGAATACAGACACTCTTTTTCGGCAGCATAACAATTTTAAAACAACAGTGAGAAAATAAAAAACACATTGTTCATCATTTAGATTAGTTTTACTAAAGCGGTACCTATACCCAAGACTATTAAAAAATATTAATTTATCGCTAAATTGTATCAGTTGAAAAAAAAAATTAAAATTCTGCGAGGGTTGCCTTGCTCACCGTTTAAAATTGTTTACCGTTTTGTGTGTTTAGCAAAAGTAACGAAAGTGATGAAATAAAGTCGAAAGATTCCCAACTGAAAGATTCCAAAATGTTGCACCTAGCAGAGCGGCGTTTTTAAACGTTTTCGATCGCTTGGAGTCATCTAAGGAATTGAATTCAAAACGCTTTTTAAAATATTTTCGCAATCATAATTCCTTTCGAATGTCATTCTAAAAATGTTAATACAACATTTAAAACAATAAAGAAAAAGGGCAAATTTTATTCCCCAAGTGATGTAACGCCTTAACGTTTGTATTTCTAAAATTTGTAATTAATTGTAATTAGTTTAATTTTCACATTTCGTTGTAATTGAAAATAAGAAAACACTTACAAAAATAATTTTTGTCAAGAAATGGTTTTATTCCCATTTTAAAATCTTAATTTCAGAACATTAACGTTGATTGTTTAGTATATATTTATTATAACATTTTAAAATAACAAAAAGTAATAAAGCTGTAATATTTTTAAAGTTGTTATAAATTGTTACGATATAAAAATTAAAAGCACATTTCATTTTGGCACACAAACATAGATGTAGCATGGCAGTTTGTCGCAATTATCATTATTGTCAATTTGTATTGCTCTCTAGTATACACAGTTACCTTATTCAATAAAATTAATCCATGCCAGTCAATAATATTATCACATAATATCACTTTTGGAAAAGATTTTGTCATATTATTTCGTTTAATAATCGTATCTCAAAGGTATTATCGTAAAATTTTATTGTTTCACATTTAAATTCGTTCATCGTGTCGAATATTGTAGAATTGTACCGCGTTCGTTTCCGTTGTCTGCGTCTATGTATAAGAACCTATACACAAGGATATGTGGATTTGTTTTTACTTTTGCCTCAACATATACGCATAGATATTCGTATGGAAATGAAAGACGGAAATGAGAAGCTTGATTTTAAAAGATACTTTGTCTAAAGTTTAGGAAAATGGAGCCAGGGCTACCTAAAGGCACTTGGAGCACGTGCTCAGGGGTCCGTACACAATAGAGACCTTCACAATTGCAAGTATTCTTCCACAACTTATACTCGCACAAAATTTAATTACGGCTTTGCTCGCGTGGTATTTCAAGTTTTACGTCGATTGGTTAAGGGGGGGGGGGGAAACCGCATTAGGAGGCTCATTTTCATTTATTTTAGGATTTTGTACCCATAATTATGTCGGATAATTTTTCTGAATTTTTTTAATAATGAAATAGAGTTCTCGAATTGCGGAACATGTAGCCATTCTAATTTTCATCTGAAATCAAAAAGGTTTTCATTTTACATTAATAACTTATTTTCTAAGAATATAAACCTCAGTGCAGGTGAAAATAATGAAAATTATAAGTTTTACATGTGCTGGAAAAATTTACTTCAATTTTCACCCTCTTTTTCCACTAATTATGCAAAAAACAACACCTTAAAATCATGATAATCATCTCAAAAGTTGGTTCATATATTTTGAAATTTCGTAAGGAATAATACTATTAATTTTCATAATGACCGTTTCTTTACTTTTTGAGTTAGACATCCCGCAAAAGTGGAAAAAGTCATTTTGAAAAAAAACGCGTTTGAAAAGAAGTCAACAATAATATAAAGTGCGCTCGATTCTATGCTCATAAAATCTATATCTAAACAAATGCGAATTTCGCTTTGAAATTTCGACAGGGTATTACTGAAAAACTAAGTTAACGATTTATGCAATAAAAAAATCGATTTTTTTGAATCTGCTAATGTGGTTTCCCCCCTTAAGCAGTCGACGGGTGAAAGGAAAACAAATATAGTACAACTCGTTTATAGCGAACCCTAATTTAACGAGAACCCGAATTTAGCGAGGAAATCAGAAACACTGGATTGGTACAAAGTTACAGTGTTAAGTCTATGGGAGCATAACTCGCTTTTAACGAGCAAATTCCAGTTATAACGAGCAATTCAAGTTAAAACAAAATGAAAAAAATAATGAAAGTGACGAATGTGAAGAGTTTCAAGCTGAATCGCCCCCAACATATTCAATGGATTTTGAATGCGTGTAGGAAAACTTTAAACTTTCTTCGAACCCAGGGGTGCAAACGACCATGTTTTTCGGGCCATGAGTCTCCTTTGAATAATAACAATTTTGAATAAAAATTCTTTAAAAAAAGAGACAATAAAAGAGTTTAAACCAACTTTTTTTGTACTGTAGAAAAATAAAAATGAATAAAGTATTGTAGTACACAGAAAAAGAAAACTCACTGTATATTACAAAAACGTGAATTAATATTACAAAATTTTTACTCCAATAGAACCGTTTAGTAATATTACAAAACCACTTTTATTAAAAATCTGAGTACTAAAAGGTTCTATTAATTCAGAATAATTTTTGTAATTATCACAAAGACTTATTTTTGTGAATAAAACTCAACGTATGTTTTGTTGAACATTTAATAAACTTTGTTATAATTACTAAATGGAATTTGTAATTGGTATCATTTATTTATTAATAAATACTAAATTTTATAGTATATTTTACTATATTTTTTTGTTGTACTTACAAATAACCCCTGTAAATATTATTAAGGATATTTGTGAAGGAAAGGAACTTATTGGATATATTTTGATAATTAATGTAAAAAACAAAACAGATGTGACTATAAAATATGTACAAAATTCAAACTTCACATCTATTTTACACAGCATTACATTAATTATCAAAGTACATCCAGTTAGTCCCTGTAAAATAAGAAAAATTTTATTTTATATAAATGAATTTATTAATTAATTAATACAAACAAATAAAAAGTTATGTTAAAATGTATTAATTTACAGGAGGCATGGCAAGTGTTTTAGAAATAATTCTAACATATTAGCGAATTTCCAAAACTGGAAATTCAGCTTTTACGCCAGGTGTCATGGTGCGACCTAAGCCCGAGACCATATCAGAAATATGTTTTGAGGTCCCTAGAATACGAAAATGATATTCACTAAAATTTATATATATATATATATATATATATATATATATATATATGTATCCGCGCGATAACTCTCGAACGAAGCGTTTAATGCTTATGAAATTTTGTGTGCGAATTCGATTTTCCAAATCGTTGGATGAGTTCGTTAGCCAGACACGTCGGATGCCCAGAAGTAGGTTTTCCGGGCGTTTTTTGTCAACAAAATGAGTTTTTTGCCAGAATTAAGCAATTTTTCAAATTTTTTTTTAGACTAAGCCATTGTAAAAGGTAAAACGCATAAAAAATGTTTTTATACCGTTGCTCTAAATTACTTACTTTTCGAGAAAAACTAGGAAATATGTCGTTCTCCATTTCACTCGCACTCGCATTCTTTTTTTTTCTGTCTCATTTTTTGCGAGCTAAATTCGAAAAAAGCCGCTTTATAAGTAGCGTGTCATGATTTTTTTAATCCAATTTAACGATTCGGCTATATTCTATTTCTCTGTCAGTTAAATGTTTTTATAATGTATCTCTGTTCCATTTTTTTTTACAAAAAAAATCCCGACGATATCTGTTATGTGATATGATCAGAATTTAGATTATATTTACACCTTCCTAAAATTAATAAGAGTTTGCTTCAATCGTATAAAAATTACGTTAAATCATATTCAAACAATAATATTTTTACGTAATTTTTTATCCAATTGACAATACAGTTATGATTAGAATTGTATAATCAGAGCATTCTAATATTAAATAATTTTGCACATTCAATTTTTTTTTTTAACAAAGAAAAATTTTTTTAAATTTTGACACATTCTTTTATGAAATTTCGATTAAGAAATATTAAAAAATTTTAAAGTGAATCATTTAAAAAGAGTTAAAAATAAATTAAAAAGGAAACATTTCTCTATTTTAACATATTTGTAAAGAAAATTTTACAGTTTACTTACAGTTTTTTGAAAAAATGTAATAACATTTTTACATACAATAAAGATTATATTTGAACGGTAGGAAATCCACAAATTTTTTTTTATTTCTTTAATTAATTATTAAATTTGGTTTTAGAAGAAAATCTTCGTCTAATTCGCTCCAAGCCGAAAGTATAGCCACTAATAAGGACATTCCACTGTTAAAATAAATGGAAAATATATTGAAATTTATTTAATGAAAGCCATTCATACACATTTTTAAAATATCCTTTTGAATTATATAACAAATAAAATCTGTGTAAAAAAATCTAATTGACGTGTTTTTTCTCAATTTGCTAATATTAAGTAAGGCTCGTTAATTAAGGAGTGATTGTGTTAAAATTTTAATATAAAATATGGTAATTTTAACCCTCTTTAAAAGAACATTTCGATTTTAACAATAAAAAAATTTTAAAAAGTGTTTTCGTTTTTCCCGGATTACCAAACTGTTCATAGGCATATCTGTGACTAAAGTTGCCTCCCTTTCTTAAGAAAATAAAGTATTTTTAAAATTTTGTGCAAAAGAATAAAACACAATTAACGAAAAAAAAGTACGCGTTTCCATATTTTTAAGATTTTGTAGTACAAGAAAATCCTTATAAATTCATCATATCTGTTATTGCATTTACTAGCTTTTACGCAATTTAATAAACAAAAGTCTGAAAATGGACGTAGAATCTCATTGTTATTAATTATTATGTCTTAGTCTTTTGAAAAATTATTTTTTGAACTAAAATAAGAATAGGAGGAATATAAACTTAGGGGTAAACGACAGGAGTATATAAACTTTATTTTAGATTCTACGTTTATTTTTACAGAAAAGCATCAAGTACCTATTATTTCTTTTTTGAATGTATAAATACAAAAAGTTCGAAATTATTTTATATTAGAATTTCAATTTTGGTCGACCCTACGGGTTGTCCCCATTTACTCTTTTCTCGTCTCTTTTGACCCCAATTTTTCATAGAGAAGAAATTATACGATTTTTGTTAATTTTTCAAAAACCACCGATATTTTTAAATTTTTTTGGATACTGCTGATAAAGTGACCATCTTCGCGTAAATTTTTAATATATTAAAGATTAGGTACTCATAAAATAAATACAAAAAAATACGGTGTGAAGTCGGAATGCGTACCTATTCATCCTTGTCTACGGTAGCACATTTTTTATTGACATAAATATTAGAAACGCAGGAAAAGAGACCAGGAATCAACATAGAAGTGGATTATGGTACGATATATTTTCTGAAAAAAGTGCTTAGGACCAAAGTTATAGAGTTCAAAGTGATGCACTTGATGATCTTGAAGCACTTGACTCTCGTGATGCACTTGACTTTGAAGTTGACCTTGAGGTCAATTTCCAAAGTCATTTGAAAATCATTTAATATTTTTCAAAAGGAGTAGTTTACTTTTCATCCCTAAATGGTTCAAAGTATATTCGAACGAATTTCACATGCAAGATAGAAAATAAGTGATCAAGAAGTAATTTTGAAAAATACTTGCTCAATCGCAATCGGAAAAATAATAGTTAATCATATGTTGAATTTAATTCCTAATATGATAACTATAGAGTAGCAATAAAAATTTTAAAAAATTTTGAAAATTTCTAATATAACATAAAGTTAATGTTTAACTTACAATTGGAGTGATATTAAATCTTTTCTTAACTTCTAAAATTACTTACAAAAATGTTTTCTTCTAATTTTTTCTATAAATTTGCGCCTATTTTTTCATTTCGTCAGGTTTTTATTTTTTTTATTTTAGAAAAATAACGCAACAAATCAATTTTGAAGATAGATTGAGTCAATACATGAAATTACTGCTTATAGGTACAGGATATGGTCAAAGTTCGGCAATGGCTAATCATTTTCAACTGACCTTGAAAATCGATTTCAGGGTCACTATCAAGTGCATCGCTTTAAATTCTACAAATTTGGTACTCAGCCCTTTTTTCAAAAAATATGCCGTTTCAAAAATATTTAGCTATAACTGTTTTCATCTACAGAGGTTGAATGGTGTTTTCTACCCCTAAAAAGCGTATTTAGCCGAAATAAAAAAACACGTATTTAATATTTTTCGCTGTTTAATAAGTATGTTAAGTTTCATTCAAATTGGCAAGTATTAGTTGGGTAGTGTTATTTGTCAGAATGTTTTGCCGATCTAGTTTTTTCAATATTTCTTTGCTCGTTTTCAGAATTTGTATTTTAATTTCTACGGACAAATAACTCATTCTTTTCTTCGATTTTAGTAACTTTTATTTGCTGATGTTGACCATTAATTGATCGAAACATATCAAATATTTTTCAATGATTTTTTTAGCGAATGTCGAAAATTTTGAAAATTTTTTCACCGTTAGTAAGTTAAAGTATTTGAATTCATTAAGTAATTAAATGATGTCCACAAGAACCTTACGAACTACCATAAGTTATATGAGATCCCTAAGACCCGTTTTTTACTGTTAGGATAAACTTTTTACTAAAATTATTTTAGATGAATAAAGGTTATGTTGTATGATTTCCGCCAGGGTTTACTGTTCCCATTATTGTAAAAAATAAACTAACCGACCGATTTTGAAAATTTTTTCACTGTTAGAGAACTAAATTATTTTAGATGGATACAACTATGCTGCACAAAGTCCGTTCGGGTTCTTGGGTTCCAAAAATATCAAAACTAATTACCCAGCCGATTTTAAAAAATCTTTTACTCTTAGAAAGCTAAACTATTTTAAATAGGTACAGTTCTTAGATGAGATCCGCCAGTCCCCAAAATTTGGAAATTCGCTATGTTATGCAGATGCTGCGACAGGGGTATTTTTATATTCAGAACTAATATTAAGCAAATTTCAATAAAAGATATAACTGTAGTGCAATATTCAATTACATCTTCAAAATCCAGTGAAAAATTTTAAAAAACAAAACGAAAACAAACATGTTGTTTATCTGTAAAAAAGCATATTTTACTAAAATATGAAACATAAAAAATGTCTAACCAAATAATAAAAAACTTACTTGAATTTGAAAAAGAATCCTTTTAATTTGTTAGTAATTTACTTGACTGAGGTTTTTCACATATAAGATAAAATAGGAGTACCTAGCATGTTTTCCACCTGTAAAAAAAGAATATTTTACTGACTAAAATATGAAGCTTAAAAACATGTCTAACCAAAAAATAACCCTTACTTGAATTTGAAAAGGAATGCAAATTTGCTAGTGTTTTATAAATTTCTGAACTGAAGGAACTTTTCTTTGGTTATAAAACAGTTTAACTGCAAATCTGAAATTATTTTTTCCATAATGTTCAAAATTGCTTTTAGTATCTGAAAAAAAAGAGATCAAATTTTAATAGGAATATTATTAATATTTGTGAGCAAAAAATAATTTATGTAAATACTTACTAGCCATTGTCAGATTTTCGATAGTAAAACCATTAGCAAGTTTTCTTGTCATATTTCTAACGTACAAACAAACAATCTTTTAAATTGAGATTGTATACTATGTTTTTTCATAAATTCTTGTCAGGTTATAATAAATATTTATGAAGATGGACTCTATCAGAGAATGACGCTATGAATACTACACAACATTCTAAAAATCATAGAATTCGTTAATATTGCGTTTGCGTCAGTTATTTATTACAAAACTTTTTGTTATAATTACAAAACACAATTTTTAAATGAGAAATACAAAACTTTTTGATAATCACTAAATCAGGGTTTCTTTAAATGCATATATAGGTATTATGAACGTTTACAAAATATCACATAAACGTATCAACTTGTCAACTCTGCGCAAGCGTCATTTAATTATTACAAAAATTTTCCTTTTAATTACAAAAGAGACTTTTACTTTAAGCATGCGCATTTTGATTTTTAAAACAGTGTTATAATTACAAATATTTTTCTTATATTTACTTAAAATATTTAATAGAACTGTAATTAATGCTACAAAAATATACTACTAAATTTTTTTTTTTGTTATTACAAAAGTTTTTGTAATATTTACAAAATTTTGTATTAACAAATTAATAAAACGCAATTTGTAGGATTAATAAAACTTATATTAATCACTGAAAGCGAGTTTTGTTACAATTACTCAAATTTTAGTTCTAACAACGAAAGCTAAATACTAAAAGCGGTTTTGTAAATAAAATCACTGTTTTTTTTTCTGTGTACAGTGTATGGATTTTTATGATTTTTTCACGAACCCGTCTTTTACGAGGGCTCGGTTATAGCGAGCAAATCTCGTGGTTCAGTTGCGCTCGTTATAAGTGAATTCGACTGTATTAATAATAATTTTTTTCATGAAGAATTCTGGGATTAAAATCACGCAAATGAAGAACTCGCATCCAAGGAAACCTCCAACACATATCTAAAAGGCTTTATAAATTTCAGTGTGTTCAGTTTTGAACTACATATCTTAGCGCATTTACAAGGAACTTGTTCAACAAGTCAAATCTTCTCCTCACAAGGCAATCGCAAGAAGTCGAAAATTAAAAAATTCTGAAACTTCGTCAGTATGTAGAGACTGATTACGTAATAACACAACAAATACCTGTTGTTGAAAAAAAAACTATTTTAAGGAGAAAACACCCTCCTAAAGTTGAACTCATAAATTTAAAAAATGATGAAATTTTGTTTAACATACCTTACAGAGTTCTAGTATTAAAAATAACAATATTTTTTGGTACCTATACAAATTACATTTTTTCCATATAGAAAGATCGGCTTTATAACTCAAACTCCTCAAATATTCTATATTCGTCGTACGTATCAGTACTGTGTTAATAAAATCAAATATAAAATTAAATTTCCAGGTACGGCCGACAATTTTACTTGATACTTGTATCTGTCATTTTTTCATAGGCGTATGTTCCTACATTAGTACCTACGCAGTCTACGCTACGTTTTTTTTTTTTTGCCAATACGTCATGTAAAAGCAGTTAAAAGAAATTATTTTTTATATTGTTTCTTATTACTTCGAACAAATGGTTGTTTTATGTCGTCTCTTTTTTTTATTGTCGAAAAATAAAAGTTTATCAGTTTCATTTGACGTGAAGTTTATTATGGCTTTTCTTCAGATGTAGCTAATTTGTTTTTTACAGTTGTATGTGTGTAATATTATTGTAAAAAAAAAAAATTAACCTACAGTGAAACTTCGATTAATCGTCACCAGCTTAACCATCCGTTTCTATTTTATTACACAACCTCTAATAACAAAAATGCTATATACAAATATTTTATTAACACTATACAGTCCGGGCGTCTACACAGTTAACTTCCCCAGGATAAAGTACAAAATCTCGCACAACCATACTTAAAACATAGGTTAAGTACCTACACGGAGAGAAAAATCATATAATTTTTGTAGATAAAATTTCAGAAAAATTACCATGCTCTCTTATAATGCGTGCGCGATCGACGACCAAAATAAAAAATATGTGCTAGCATGGTAAAATTTAATGTGCTAACACAAATTTTATCACACTCTTATGCATATATGTTATAGTTTAATTCTTGTTGTCGTACTCTTTCATTTGCGCATCTGACCCGCAAACTTATGTTGCTTGGGCGATACCTGTAAAAACTTCGAAGATGTCCGATCTTTTCCGACTTTCGGTTCTTTATGATGCATACAAAAATGATTGCCAACAATATATTCTAATACTAAAGATAGTGAAGTAACAAAATGATGAATTAAATGGTGACATCCCCGTCCTCTAACATAGTGTAATGAATATTGCTTGCTGCTTGTAAGACAGTCTAATGAATCAAGGTGCTTGGTCCGACCCGTCCGACCAAGTTAGTCGTCCAAACCTATGGTTGGCTATGTGACTTGCTATGAGTGAGGTACATTTCAACAGCGTTCACAACACACACAACCTTCTTTCTCTTTTTTTTTCTACCATTAGCAGATAGCACTTAAAATATTAGAATACAGCAGGGTAATTTTTGTAAGAAAAACAATTAAAAAATATTTTTTTGTCGGCAATGGAACTTTTTACTGTGCTGTTTTACAAATTTTACGGAGCTAATATTACGGAAACAATATTCTATCCTTTAAATTTTCTATGATTAATTATAATTTTTATATTTTTACCGTACAAAATTGAATATGTTCGCATTTTACACGTCGATTGTAGTGCTGAGCACAGTAATTTTTATATGAATTTTCTCTCCGTGTAGATAGTATTTTGCACAGAAAATTAAGCAATTACATTGTAGTTGCAGATAAAATTTATTGCACAAATTTTTAAGTAATTTTACGCATTATTGTAACCTTTTGTACTATTTTACAACCAAATTTTGGAGGGAAAAGACATATTTTTAGTGTAGGTACATTGATTACGTAACTACCTAAGACAGCCACTATAATGTTTGTAGATATAAATATTATTTAATTTGTTTAGTCGATGAGCTTTTATCCCTTCTCCCCTCGCTGTCCTTGACGCGGTTATAAAGAATTCGAAATCACTATTAGGTATATATATCTAAAATCAATTTATAAAATTAAATTTTATTAAAATTTTTTACGTCTGAAAAACTTTCAATCGGAGGTTTTTTCATATGTACTCTTTTAGGATTTGATATGTAGTTCTAACAAAGAAACTCTTATGAATTTGTGATTTCTGTCATTGCATGAGATGGTCTAGCTCTTGACCACTTTTAGTCGGTGTCGGATCCTTAGGTAATTAAAGAGATAGTGTCGTTGTCTTTAGAAAGTAAAATGTTTAGTTAATCATATATTGAAACCATCACAGTGTAATCGGCTGAAAAATAGTCAATTTTCGCGATTTTTTTTCGGATGGATAGGACTGGGGAATGGGGATGAATTTTTTTTACGATTAGTACCACTATTTAACAATACAAAAATATTTTTTTATTCATTTTTATTAACTTCCCATAGGAAGTTATTGTAATGGGTCCGATTTTACGAATCGCTAATTTTGACATATCTCCACGTTCCAAGGTCACTAGAATCCAAATCCATCGTTTTTAGCGTGACGTCTGTGTATGTGTTCGTTAGTTCGTTCGTTTGTTCGTTAGTTCGTTCGTTCATTCGTTCCTGAATTTTTTTTCGTCTCGAATATCTCGAGAACAAATAATGATATCTCATATCAACTCCGGACTAATTTCATTAGATGCGTAATCAAAAAGTGAAGACCGGATAAAGTTTTCAGCAAAATCGGATTAGCGGTTTGTTTTTTGTGGTAAAAAAACGGAATTAACTTTATTAAGATTATATGGATTTTTTACCATAACATTATTATATAATGGCTTAAGAACCTTCCTTGATGTTAAAAACGCCAGTATTTTATTACAAAATTAAAAAAAAATTAATAAGAAACTTGAAAAAATGGGATGGAGCCTCCACCCTTAGGTACAGAAGGCGAAGCCCCCGGTATGGTGGAAGAGGCAAAGTCTCTATCGGGGGCCCAGTGGAGAAGTCGCCTGAAATGAAAAAGAATTATTTATGTACAGTAGTCTCTAGTCTTTAAGGACACTCAGTGGGAAGTTGACAGTGTCGGTAGACATGTCCCCCAAATTTTTTATTTTTTATAATTAAGGTAATTTTTTAAAAAAAGTGTCTTTTAAAAAGGGCTGATATTGGTGCCCACAATTGCGGCCGCAACCCTCATCTCGGAAAAAAAAAATCAAATAGATCATCAATCTGTAGGTAAACCGCTATGTACCTATGGGAGCTCTTTTTTGAAATTTGAAAAAATGGCGACGGTTTGAATAAAAAGTACAAATTTTTTTTTAGTTTTCTGTGAGGAAAAGTAGAAAAAACAATTCATCCCCATTCCCCCATCCTATCCATCCGAAAAAAATTGCGAAAATTGACTATTTTTCGGGCGATCACACTGTGACGGTACCTTAATAAGAAATTAAAGGCTAATTTTAATATTAAATAAAAACAAAGAATATTTTATCTCGAGAATTCTATATCTAATGAATTACGGTATCCTGAATTAATGCATGTTTACAGGCACTTGTCGGATTTTATTTCTAAATCCATTTTATTAGTCGAATTTTCTCCGAAAAATTAGACTTATACAGTCTATACGATAAGAGCTGCGAGAGGCGAGACCAGGGGCGCTATCCGTTTTCGGACCCGTAGAACACGATTATGTAAAAAAAAAAGATGTCTGATATATATATATATATATATATATATATATATATATATATATATATATATATTTTCCCGCAACCTTTTAATATGTGTAGGGCCCCCCTATGGAAGTTAAGAGATGAAATTTGGTAAGTGGGGCTTATTCCGATGCACAACAATACTATCAAAGTGGGGTCAAATTTTGGGCAAATTTTTTTTCGGACCCGACCTTTAAGGGGGTGGTGGGGGGCGGAAAAGCAATAAAACTTTTCCAAACCGGTTTTAAATAATGTTTCGGTCAATTATCTACAACATATCCAAAATTCAGCTTCCTAGGATGATATGGTGGGAGTAGAGGGGGGAAAAACGATTTTCGCTGGATCTAACAGGCCCCCAGCCCCCCAGAATTAACGTAGAGGGTTGAAATTTGGTGTGTTGATAAAGTTCGTACCTAGGTTGTGCTTTTTGGAGGTTTTAATATTTTACCCCCACCCCCCTCATTTTTAAGCTACAATTTCATGCATTTTCGACGTTTTCGAAGTTTGTACCACTCGCACAGGTCACCCGAATAAACCTAGAGGGCTGAAATTTTGTATTCGGATTGAGTTAGTATCAAGGGGGTGCCTTTTGGGGGTCTCGACTTTTAACCCCTACCCCCACCATTTTTATACCCAAAAGAACATGATTTTTCTTGTTTTTTAACAGTTTCGTTCGGGTCAAAATCTCCCCAAATAAACCTAGAGGGCTGAAATTTGGTGTACAGGTTAAGCTAATAGCCAGACACTGTTTTTTGGAGGTTTCAACTTTTAACCCTTACCCCCACGATTTTTACGCCAATATTTCCTTAATTTTTTTGCTTGTTTTCTAACATGTCTAGAGACTCCATAAGGAAACCTAGAGGGCTGAAATTTTGTACGTGTATTCAGTTAGTATCCAGCTAGTACCTTGTAGGGAGTCCGCATCACTTTTCCCCCCACTTCTCCCATTTTTACATCGGAATTGAATGCTATTGTTAAATGTGTTTTAAAAGCATTATGTTTATTCTAAATACAAGTAGGCGAATAGTAATTTTAAAAAATTTAAAAAAAAGTGAATACAATTTTTTAACAAATGAAATACATACATATTAAGTAATTTGCAAATGTTATTAAAGTCACTGTTTATTTATTTATTTAATTATTATTTAGGAATTTTGGATTTTTATTATTTATAAAATAGAAATTTTGGATTTTTTTGGAAAGAAAAAATATCTTCATAAAAGCCTTCCAGTTTACTATTTAAGTTCCTTTTTTAATATTTAAAAGTAAAACACAAAGGCAATTGGCGGATAAGCATGGATAGAAATGCCCTCGTACGAATTGTGTTGGCTTTTTCCCTGTTAACTTCTATCGGCACAAAATTGAAATTTACTGAGATTCAGCCCTTAAAAACTTAAAATCTTTTTATAAAGCCCCGATCAACCGGACACTCATTATCAGTTTTGAAACCACCAAAATTACAAATCGCTTGTGGATTTTCAATTATATTTCGCTTGTAGAGACTCAATACCAAAGAAATAATTTTTTATTTTTTATTTTTTTATTTTTTATTTTTTATTTTTTTTTTTTTGAAAGAAAAAATATCTTTATAAAGGCCTTCCAGTTTACTATTTAAGGTCCTTTTTTAATATTTAAAACTAAAACATAAAGGCAATTAGCGGATAAACATGGGCAGGAATGCCCTCGTACGAATTGTGTTGGTTTTTGTTCTGCTACCTGTTTTCGGCACAAAATTGAAATTTACTGAGATACAGCCCTTAAATACTTAAAACCTTTTTTTAAAGCCTCGATCAGCCGAACACTCATGACCAGTTTTGAAACCAACAAAATGACAATTCGGTTGTAGACTTTCAATCACATTTCGCTTGTAAACATTCAATACCGAAGATGAAGGGGAAAATTCGACTACCGTGATGGGGCCCCGCTGCTCACGGCGTTTTTTATTATATGTATAATATTCTGTATTTCAGTATTCATATTATGATTTATATTTAAAATAATTTAGTGCATTACGGTGGGTACCTATGTTAGGTGTATCTAGTTTCAAATAATAATTACTTTTTGTGGCTTTCGGAAAACGGTTTACATACATATGTGTAATAACATTATAGTCTGTTTTTGTATTTGAGGTTTTTATATTTTGTATACAAATAAATATGTGTGCATATTATGTAGTAAATACGTTCATATGGATATTATCGGTTATTAAAATATACACAGTATTTACACCTACAATACATTACCAATCAACCAATTAGATTACAGTAATCGCATAAAAACAGTGCCGGATGCTATTACATTTTTTTAAATACCGAATATTAAATAAACTTGTAAATGGAACAACCGAACCTGCAAATACAGTCGACTTTCGTTGATTCAAAACTCGAGGGATTCTTAAAATATTAGGAATTATAGAGAGCTTCGAATTATCGCAGGTTTGAATTAACGAGAATCGACTGTATATGATACATCCAGTTGCGAAATAATAACCATTTACCTGGAAAAGAGTAAAGGAAAAGAGCACAAATATATCTTTTGAGCTTTGGACGTTTTGAAAAAAGTAGTTCCGAGAAAAACGCATCTAAAATTTTATACCTATCATGGTTGCGTATATATTTTATATCTATTATTAACACCATTTACCAGTTATTTACAAAAATGTAATTCACCTGTAATGAAAATAAGTTACTTGGTTATAAAGAAAAAATGTTACCTATTCAAAATGAAATGCACGCAGCGGAGCAGCATTTTTGAACGTTTTCAACCACTCGAAGTCGTTTCAGAAACTAGGTTCAAAACGATTTTATTACCGTAGTCATAATTCTGTGAGTCGAGGAATATTAATACATTTTTTAGCCAGCAAAGAAGAAAAAGAATATGTTTTTAAAATTATGTAACACTGTGAGTTAATTTTTACAAAAATTCGGTATGCCTGTTTAAAAAAATAATTTTAACAGCCATCACTGCAGTAATTTATAATGTAATCTATATATAGGAAACATATAGAGAATTGAAACTCTATAGCTATGTTAGTAATAATATGTTAACTAAAAAACAATTGTTTACATGTAAAATTCTATTTAATATGTTCTCAACTTAACCAGTTGTGCACCTCAATACGCATATGGCTATTTTTCTACTAATTGGAAAATTTTTATACAAAACTGTCCCAAGCATATTTTTCTTAAATATGGTGTATTTTAAAAAAGCTTATTAATAATCCTCTTTATTTGTGAATTATGGACAATTTTTATGAAAAATCGTGACAGGGGACTGTCCCAGGTGAAGAAAAAACATATTTTCGTTGAATAGAAGCAATCAGAATCTTTGTTTTTATTTATTATAACTCTTAGAATTTATATTACGTACGAATAAATCAAAAAATTCTAAGTAAATTAAACATTATAATGAATTTTCTTGATGCTGTTGGACGCTTGTCATTAAAATCAAATTTTTGGCTAAATTAAATTGCCTTTTTAAGTAGCTGAACTTATAATTCTAAAGTCATAAAATTATATACTATAAAATTAATATTAGAACAAGAAGAACATTCACCGAACTTCACACCGATTGTGTTCCGTTTCATGATATAAACGATCGCGCCAATGCACTGCGTGATTTCAGTATCATTTTCAAATTGTGATAGAGGACTGTTCAAAAAATTTGCGGACAACATTTGATTACTGGTTTTTTAATGAAATTTTTATTTTAAAAATATGATTGCGTTTTACAAAGATGCTTATTGTATTCTAGTATTATTCATATTGTTTTTTACTCAGGCAGTAATGATACTGAAAATAAATATTTGTAATAATACCTCTAATTCTGGAAATGGGATACGACAAGGGACTGTGAATTGACTGTAAATTGAATGTTACAATATTTTATTACTAAATGGGTTATGGCGTGCCAAGAATAGTTGATATGTTGTCGTTATTATTATATAAAACTCAACAATAATAAGATCTATTATATAAAATCTAGCTAGGACAGCGATTTTCCAATTAGTAGAGAAATAGGCATATACTAAACTATGTATGTATGTACTGTGCTTTCGTTGGGATATTGCACTATTGCAGGGATAATTCCACACATATAGATAATGTGTATGGTTGAATAAATATTTTATTTACATCAAATCCCAATGTGCAAACTGATTAAATTTCACCATTTAAAAAACTATTTAGGGAAAAAATTGTAAATTATTCGAAATAATTTACACGTTTACATTAGCACTATCAAAACAAAAAGGTAATAAATAATTTATTATTATCAGTGCCAAATTTTTTTAATATAATAGTTAAGGTTGTTAAAAAAAATCAGTATTATTTGTTGAAGTTTCTCGTTCTTCATCGTGTCGTGGAGGTAAATGCGGTTTGCTAAAAAGACAAAATGTTTTAGAACGGCCCGGCCCGCTACTTCTCCACGTTTGGATAGCTTTGAACTATATATAGTGAACCTGTCAAGAATGTCACTCTGAATAATACCGTACCTACCCGTAAACTTCAGAACGGATTTTACTTCAACTACGCAATTTCGTTTCGAATAAGATTTTGAAAAAAACCACATTTAAACAGTAAAAAAAATTAAATAATTTTTTCGCGTCAGATTTTGAATTGCACCATCTGAATAATGTCATTTCCAAACAATAATAAGTTTTTCTACACAACGGTTTTATTTTTTCTCAACTTTGTTTTTATTAAATAATTAGTTTTAATTAATTTTTAAATAATAAGTTTATTTAAAACTTAGTTATAAGGATTAATCACGCGGAATTGAACTAGAAGTAGGTATATTTATTTACAGAATAATATCAATTCAGAAGCGAAAAAGAAAAACAGCTTCGAATTTCATTCGAACTCTTCTGAATGATTTTACAACAAAGTTCAGATTGATTCAGTTCAGTAAAGTTCAGTCTCAAATAAGATACTAGGCCTATGTTGTACCTAATCTTACAATAGACTCACACTATATTTTTCTACAATCGTAGTAGAAAATAAGCTTTTGCGTTCTGTAAAGAGAGCACAAAATATATGTTAATATTAATAGATTTGAGCGCTACTTTATGTTATTCCATATTTGTAAATAATAAACAAATATTTTACTTCGCAAAAATACCATTTTAACAATATTGTTTCGAACCGTCAGTTCATTTTCAAACAGAAAAATTTTCTGTTTAAAAATGAACTGACGGTTCGAAACAATATTGTCACAGTTTCAAAATAAAAGTGGTATTTTTGCGAAGTAAAATACTTGTTTATTAATTACAAATATATGTTTGCTGAGGACTGTCACTTTTCGCTTTAAAGCAAAAAATAGTAATTTGTGGCTTGCTTAATGTTTATTTAATTACAAATCGTGTAGACGTTGTTTATATTTTCCATAACAACAAATAAACAAATTCTAAATTTCATATTATTTTTATCGTGATCAAGTGAAATATCCATTTTATTAAATTTCAAAATAACTAATATTAATAAAAATAATAAATAATAAGTTGACAAATAATTTTAAAAAATATATGCATATATGATGGAAATATGCAATAGTGACAGCGACTTCTAAAATACACATCCAGATATTTCTGAAACTGCAAAAATTATAACATTAAAATAAATGTTGAGATCCATTATTATTTTTTCAAGTATTTTTTAAATAAAACGAATACATTTTACAAAATCTTGTGTGTAATTCGAACACAAAATAACATTGCCGCTCTCATGAGAATAACGTGCTCCGCCTAACGGCGTCGCGCGTCAGCATTCTCAATCGAACGGCAATGTACCACTTTGCGCTCTTAATACACAAATAACTATTGCATTTTTAGTAAAATGTATTATCGATTAATTAAATTTTAGTAAATTCTTCAACCAAACCAATACTTTTTTATTTTATCCAACATAAAGTAAAAAAAATATTGCAAACAATAATTCAAGATATTGTAGTAAACACATAAAAAATATAATATTTATTTCTTTTTTCTGTTTTATTTAAAACCTTTGCTCAGTTGCTCGTTACTCGCGTAAACAATAAAAGTATAAAAATATGGTTATGGTTTTTCAAGAATTATTTTTATTTTCCACTAGATACGTATTTATTATGTGTATGTATCCTACTTTCCGTGTATATGTAGAAAAAAATATACTTAATAATAATGTTCTCTTGCCTACGTTTTCAATGGATATTTTTCACTCTTTTTTTGTGTATCAGGTGAACAGAATGTCAAATGAAAGTCATATTGAATTAAAATTGGAAACGTCAGTTTTTTTCTGTTATTATCATACAAGATAATTTAGTTTCCTGTGCTACACCTCCCATATTCGTTAGACTATGCCCATTATTATGAGTCATACATACCAAATTGCGATTCCTAATGGTGTAGGTATATCTATAGAAATCAGTAGACCATATAAATAAAATATACTTTTTCATAAAATTTATTGTTAAAGTTAATTGCACATTTGGTAGAATTTAAATACTATTAATTTATTATAACCTATACGGTCTCTTTCAGAGAAGTAAAAACATACAAATTTATACATGAGAAAAAAATTATTGGGGTCAGAATGTTCTTATTTTTTTATGGGTATGATTTTTATAAAGTATCTATATAGTTATTAGCATTTTTTGTTAATTGCAAAAATGTTAATTTAAAAACAAAAAAATAATCTTACATAAATGTCTAATTTTCTACTAATTATAAGTAGTATTATCCGTTAATAATAGTTCAGTATTAGATTAAGATTTATTTATAATTTTTATTTCAATAAAACGACTATTGGTTTTTAATTACTTTTGAACATTATTTTGACGCAACGTCATGTAAGTTTTTACTAAATGTTTAACAATAACAAAATAAAGCACCTCTTGATCATAAAAAATTTTTCCTTGAGATACTCTGTATAAAGTATAGTGAAGGATTGTATAAAGCATGGTGAAGTCAGAAATATTTACTTTTAGTTAAAAATTTTGCCCTCTTGTATAGCCCCCCACAACCCCCCAGTTCCGCCGCTTATTACTAACTAATAATGTGTAGTCTTTCTCAAAAAGAATCTTATAAATCTACTCTGAGGGGTGTTTAATCCCTTAAAAATAATGTAACTCTAATGACAAAAATTCTAAAGTAATGTAATCTCAGTCTAAATCTTTTCACCACTTCTTATCAAAATCGCTTGAGGGTCAGTATGAGAAAGAGACCAAAATATGATTTCTCAACAAATTTTCGAAGGGGTGTTTTACCCTCTAAATACGCGATTGGGCACATATAATTGTAATATGTTTGTTACTTTGTAACGTTCCTTGTTAGTAAAATAACCACTGTACTAGTAATCAAAATGACATGAAACAATTAAATTTGGAAAAAATCTCGAGACTTTGAAATACAAGACGTTTTGAAACACACACCTTAATACATAGCAAACAAAAAAGTGCAGTAGTTCAACTAAAGCGGCCCCTACACGCTCAATAATATTGCACAAAATCTGAGGTGGCACAATATTATTGATCGTCTGTAGGTTATATTGAAGAGTTGTACAATATATTGTGCTGATCAAAAACAGTTTGAAATATATTGTACAATGAATGAATATTGGAACGTCTATAGGCTCTGCAAATATTATTGCGCAATACAACTTTATTTATTTAAGTTTCAATTTATTAATTGTTTTATAATGCCATATTTGATGGCTGTTTATTGAATCAGTTTGACATATTAATTTGCAAGAGTAATTATTTACTGCTTCGCAACATCTTTATCACTTAAAATGTTGAATTAAACAACAATAGAATTACTGTACAGTTCCTACATTTAATTTATTGTACAAATTTCTTTTACAAATTATTGAATTGTCTGGAGGGAAGTTCAATAAATTGAACAGGTTGATTGCACAGTATTATTGAGCGTGTAAGGGCCGCTTAAGTGTTAGCGTTGTAGGATTCAAATTGATTAATGCAGAAGTACAGTTTGTTATATTAGTTATTTGTCTACATCTAAATTAACTTACCCTCACAGAGGTTTGCGTGAAAATTTTTTTTAGAGCAGTATTTTATGCGAATTTATTACACAATATATTGCACAACGCTTCCGCCATTACAGTTCCTCTGATGTAACTAAAATTAATAGTGCAAAGTAAGAAATTTTGAATATTTCAACAAAGATTATTATAAAATACATAGGTACATTAATTGACGTATTTTAAATAAACACGTTCCAACACAAGTACCTACATATTTTTGAAGCGACACGGAAACGTCACATGCACACTTAAGTGTTCAAGAACTAATCAGAAAAACACAGTAGGAACAAACCTCTTGTCTTATTTGGCTCTAAAAAGCTTTGCATTAAATATAATTTTCTGTGAGTGTAAATTTTTCCTCCAATACTTTTTTCTTTTTTACAACTACGCCATGATATAAATAGTGAAAAAACTAATTTAATTCTCTGAATACCGAATAGCGTTTATATGTTTTACCTGGAATTTTTTATTTGAAATAAATATAAATTCACGTAGCTTATTTTCGGTGAAATGAATCCAATTGTGATTTCCCAAAAAAACGTCCGTTCATTCACCACTTTAATTTTATTTTCTCCAATTTTATTGCGCAATAAAATTTTTCAAGCACATAAAATATTTTAGAGAGTACCTATAGTGAGTGAGCGTCTGTCTATATAGCTGCCTATAAGTATGAAAATGAACCCTTCAGGCCTGTTCTATTAACCACACTAACCCAACGCAACGGGTGGGGTGTTTTCCCTATACAAACGAACAACATCTTATGTTCAACTGTCATAAACTTTATTAAATTGTATTTTAAACAATTGTTGTCTGACATGTTCGGGATATGCTTGGAAGTGAATGGACGGAGGTGGGTGTTATGGGGCTAAAATGATCTGTTGGTGATGATGGTGATTCTTCTCTTCAACCCGAATGTTTGCGGCGTTGGTTATTCCCAATTTGTATTGAAGCTAACTTCACCACAATTTACTTTTAGTGCTTGTTACTGTCTTCACGTCATTGTTGTCATTGTATGTGTGAAAACAATACAACTCTTGGTTTTCTCATTCAACTTTATTCGACAATTGTTTTTTTCTTTGTATTTTTCGAGTTCTCAACTTCTCCGTTCTGTTCATTGTATTTTAATTATGTTCAATTATTTGACGTGAAATAATATTTAACATTTTCAAAATATTTTGAATAATTGAAAATTGAAAACATTTTTGTTCTTATATTGTCAAATATTTATGTAAATTATAAAAGATATATTTTTAATTGGATATTTATATGTATAGAATTTTCGTTGGATGAAAATTATTCGTAATATAGAAAATTGGAAATACAAAGAGCATGTATGACTTAAGGGGTTATATGATCGGAAAGAAGTTGGCGCCGAAAGTTGGAAAATCTTTCTGTTTTTTATATGGCTAAATTGCTCCTTTGGAATCAGTAATTGCTCCACCTGGAACTTAATTACTTAATTAGTTATTTACAAACAAAAAAACTTTTTTGTTTGACTATTTCTATTATCAAAATCTTGTCAAATAATGCATTTTTATACAATTACTTTATATCAAAGAATTACTCCCAATTTGCTCCATCTAATTTAAAAGTTAGTTATTAATTTCTCTGAATAATAATTAAAATATATTAAAATAAAAAATATTATGAATTAGGTTATGTATTTTATTAAAACGTATAGGCAATCCATTATTATACCTTTAAGTCGTTTGCATATATTTAAGGATAATTGAATTTTGACAAGTTAAATAACATTATAAAAAAACAAAATATTTTAACAATTATTCAAAAAAATTAAGATTTAGCTTTTAAATTAAATAGAGCAAACTGGGAGCAATTTATTGACGTAAAGAAATTATATAAAAAAGTATTATTTTGGAAGATTTTGATAACTTAAATAACGGAAAAAAAATATTTTTCTTTATAAATAACTAATTAAATAATTAAGTTTCAGGTGGAGCAATTACTGATTTCAAAGGAGCAATTTGGGAGCAATTTAACCATATAAAAAACAAAAAAATTTTTCAACTTTCGGCGCTAACTTCTTTCCGGTGGTTATATGTATACAGTTGTAATAGGCGAAATGATGACATTTTCTCGATTTTGTTTTTTAATAGCAAAATAAATATTTATTTAAAAAAAAAGTTAACAACATCGATTAGTACATGTTTTAGGATACTTATTAAATTTTTTCATTGAAAAATATTTAATAACAGCAGAACTACAGCTGCATTTCAAGAGCACTTTTTTGGAGCATCACTTGCGATGGACATGATACCTCGAAAACAGTTCATCCGAAATCAGAAATTCAAAAATATTTCGTTAGTATATTTTGTTGTATAGTAACTGAACGAAGGATTTGTCAAAATTTCTTTTTTTTTTTTTAAATGGCGACTATTTTAACAAGTACCTACTTTATTTTTTCAAGGTATTAAATTTTCAGTATTTTTGCTCTAAAAAGACTTTTTAAAGAAATTGAGAATCTCAGTCAACGACTAGCTATTATCATAATAAATAAGTAGTATAAATTTGATGTTGATCGGATTAATAGTTTTTTTAGTAATCGTGTCCACCGCAAAAATGCTTACAAAAAAATACAATTCTGAGATTATCATGTTTAAAGTTTCTTTCATATTTATAGCTTCACCGCTTGTATTATATTTACCGAGCAGTAGCTGCATGATTCAGCGGCAGCTGCGTACTATCGTTCTTAAACTACATCGAATCGAGAAAGTTTGGAGATAGCATTCGACACGCCTAGTGCTTCTACGTACTTGTCTAAATTCATCTAATTTAACTGACACTCTTTACCAAATCCCCATGTTGGTAATTTTATTAGAGCACCCTGTAGCACCGTTATTGTGTTGGAAGAAGCTCTTATAGCCCGTCCACACTACACAAACTTTTGTTTGTACAAACTTTTGCACAAACAAAAGTTTGTACAAAATAGCACGTCCACATTACACAAACTTTTGTTTGACTGAATTTTTGCACAAACTTTTGTTTGAGCAAACTTTTGTACAAACATATATGTTACCATTGATATAGAGAATATATGTACCATACCTAGATGAAGTACACATTTTTTTTTTAAGCAAATCGGCATATTGGTCAACACCTTTTACAACCTACAAAGTGTCGGTGGTAATAAATATTTTGTAATTTATTGGTAATAAATATTTATTGTATGGTACATACTTATTCAGTATCAATATTTGTCAGAGACCATTACTCTAGACTGGAATGAATCGAGAAAGACGGGTGAATAGGGACACAAGGAAAAATGTTACTCATGAGTTTGGTTTAAAAACACTAAACATAAATCGGAATAGATATCTTTCGTAAAATATAGTAGAATAATTATTTTTTCGGGTAACAACAATAACTAAGGTTGAAGTTGAATAAAAAATATTAGAACATCAATTTAAATTGACGTCTTCAAACAGTGTTACTTTTTGTTTTTAAAACTTCTTCTAAAAACTATTTATTTTGGTGCTCTAATGAAAGAATTCTTGCTTAATCGAAATTTTAGTTATTTTAAATATCTGAAAAAGGAAGACTACAAACTTTTTTTTAATTGTTTTTATTTTTTTAAGAGGAAATAATGAGGATCAGGATGTGACATTGAGATTAAGTTGGAGGTACCCCAATTTACCATAGAGAAGAAATTACATTATTTTTGTAATTTTTTTAAAAACCAGGGACATTTTCCAAAATTTTTGATTACTGTAATAAAGTGACCATTCTCGCGTAAATTTTAAAGATATTAATGTTGTTTAATATATTAATTAATATAATAGTAAAGAATACGTACCAAAAGAAATATGTATAAAAAAATACGGTGCAAAGCCTGAATTGGTGCCTACTCAGTCATTTTTACGGTAGTTGTCAAACGCACACGTCCATACCAACTTTTTGATGCGAGATACAAAAATCCACAAACACTGGTACAAACTTTGAACATCACGTTCACACGTATCGTTTGCCCAAACTTATGTTTGTGCAAACAATTTATTCAAACAAAAGTTTGTGTGATTTTACAAAATGTTTGCGCAAACTTCACGTCCATACGTACTATTTTGCACAAACTTATGTTTGCGCAAACAAAAGTTTGTGTAGTCTGGACCGGCTATTATACGTAAAGTTTGACCTTGGAGCTACAAAGAAAGTCTATACTAAAAGATAATTTCAACAAAAAAAAAAATAAGGCTTGGTGTTACTAAAATGTAACATTAATAACTTTTTGTTTTAATTTTTTTCCTTTTATATTCACAATTTTTAATAGCAATTTCGAGGTATAATGGAAATATTTTAACAATATTATACGTCTATGAATAGGTCACATAGAAATATTAACAAAAGTAGAAATACGATACATGACAGAGTAATGTAAAAGTTATGGCTATTGTTATAATAAATAATATATTATGTAATAATATATTATGTCTATAAACAGTAACAACATTTTATATATCACACCAACTTAAAAGACATAAAAAGTCGCCTAGATACTCGTAAAGGAAAATCTGGTAGTATTAATATTTTATGAAACAACAAAACACCTATTAACTGCTAATTTGGCGTAATATTGTTGTGTTACGAAAAATGTAGGCCTGTTATTGATGGACAACAAAAACAGTATTGACAATATTATGCATAGGGTTGACCAGGGCAATTGTGAATGGATTTTCATAAATTGAGATAAAAGCGTTGTTTTAAGTATTTTTTATTTTATATATCACATTATGGTTGATTTATTTTTAATTCTACATTATTCAAGATGCACCACACAAATTTTGAGCAAATTCGTATGAATTTTTATAAGCCATTCACATTTCCCCGGTGCGGTTTTGCAAATCTTATGAATTTTTGGGTAAAAGTGAAGCCGTCAGAAAAATTATTTAGAATGGATTACAAGAGAAGTGAGGTACATCAGAGTAAAGACCAAATTAAATTCTTCCCATTTACCCCACTTTCAAATTTTTCATCATATGATATTTTAGCGGTCACAATTTCTCTTTGTTTAATGCAAGTTACGCATACCTCAAAGTGCCAAAAATCAAGGTTAAATACAAATAACAAAAATTGTAGGAACAAATTTATTACAAACAAAAAATAATATTTTGATGATATTTTGTCATTTTATCAAATAAAAAATCAAAAAATTACAAGATTTTCACACAAAAACAAGGAAAATGAGACTTTTTCAAGGGGATACATTTAGTTAACATGAATAAAAAACAACAATCTATTAGGTCTAATACTGTAAATGAAAAAAAAATGGTTTTGTATTAATCCTACTGCCCTTGGACGCTCACAAAGACATTTGAAACAAATAATTTTTCTGTTTTTGTAAGTTGTTATTGGATAAGGCAGCACAGCAATGATTTTGTAGATTGATACACAAAACATCACTCATTACACAATTTTTTTTTGTATTGTTTGTGCAACGGAAACTTGTACAATAATGTCACCAGCATCTTCATCAACATTTTCAACATTTTAAAATATAATATTTTTGTATCTTTTGTAGAAGTCCACAAAAAACACAACAAGAACACAACTGAAATTTTTGATCGAATGGGGGCATTTACGAATGACGTTCACAATTACCCCACAATTTTAAAATCATGGGGTAATTGTGAATTGGTAATAAATTTTCCAGTTTCTTTAGCAGTTAATAAGGAACCCCTTCATGGTTTAGACCACTTCTTTAGTACTTTTAACCATTTCTTACCTTTTAAAAAAAGAAAATGTATTTTAAAAAAACTTTTTTTGAGGATTGGCTGAAGTAAAATATATAAAATTTCGCGAGGGTTTTTTCAAAATAAAGAAAAGATACTAATACTTGGAGAATTGTTATCGAATTTTAATAGCATATTAAGAAAGGACAGAAAAACATATTAAGAGTTAATTTTTAACAAAATTAATGTTATTTTAGAAATTGTAGAGGCCGTTCACAATTGCCCCAATTTACATTTACCCCGGTCAACCCTAAATAATAATAATAACAATATACAAAAAATGTTTCCTTATAAATTAAAATAAAAAATTCACAGTCACATCAAAGATTCTTATTTTTATGTGCAATCAATGAGTAAATGTAAGACTAAGACTAAGTAGTCGTGGTCTTGGTCTTAGCACTTGCATTAAGAGTCTCGCTCTGGATCTTGCTAGTACGCCTTGAGTCTTGGTCTTGAAAAGCGCAGTTTTGGTCTTAGTTTTTTGTTTTTAATTATGTTGTAATCAAGTCAAAAATTTTGTTGTTCCTGTATATACAAAAGTTTCATTTAAATGAAAAGATATCAAAATTTGTTAAATATACGTGCGTTTGTTTAATGACGTCATTAAACAAATTCAAAAAATGAGATAAATTTGGACGTAGATACCTAGGTTTTTGTCTTTTTTCTTTCTTGTCACTTTGATACCAAGTAACTGTAATAACCAGGTCAGGACTTAAGGGGGACCACTAGTGTGACCGCCTGAAAAAAGGTGAATTTTGTAATTTTTTTTAAAGAAAACTACTGTATGGAATGTTTAAATATTTTAAGGATACATTCGTTGATATATAATAAATTCATGATAAAATTTTTGGACCAAAAAATTGAAAATTCAGTGAGTTATTCGCGATTTCCCAAGGCTCCAAAAAAAGATTTCCCCCATTGCTGCAGTGATAGCGACCTTCACAGTGCCTAAAATCAAAAAAAAAACAACTAAAAAGCCTATTAAACTAGAATATATTGCCCGTGCCATGAACCTCAATCGAAAAAAAGAGTTGAAATTTAACAAAATAGCAGAGTTTTTAAAAAAAAAGTTTCAAATTTTGCGCGAAGATTTGACGATTTTTGGCTTTCAGAAATTTCATTTTTAATTCGATCGGAAAACTGAAGGTTCATGGCACGAAGAAACATATATAAAAGAAGCTACAATAAAAATCAAATCGATCGGATGATTTGTCTTCGTGTTATAATTGCAGCAAATCTGGAAAATGTAGTTTTTCTTTACCTTTTAGTTTTAATCACTGAGAATTTTTACTAAAATTATTTACGATGTACTCACTATAACGGTCATAGTAAAACTAGCCGAGTCGTTTAAATGTGCTAGGGTCTAGCTTCTCCACAACATGTGACTGGCAGCCACGTCCAGAAACTCCCGAACTTATCAACCTTCATACATTTCTCAATACTTCAAAATTAAAAATGAAAATCAGAATCCGCTCTTGGGATGGCTGTAACTCAAAAAATATTTGAGATATACACTTAAAATTTTGGTATATTAGTTTTGAAGGTATCGCTTATCGAAACATGCAAACAAAATTTTTGCAATTTTTTCAAAATGTCACTAGTGGTCCCCTTAAGTAAATCAATTTCAGGAAATCGTTATAACAAGTCTTGGTTTTCTCTTGGTCTTGTTCACCGGAGTCTTGGTATTAGTGTATTACTTATCAAGATAGGATATTAGTTGAGCTTTTCGTCATAATGCCTCATGACCGTCATAGGTGCCTCATAGGTCGATCATAACTTTATATTAACTGTTCTTGTTATTCAGTTAGTAAGAATTTCCTTGCCAGTTACAGTAAAATAATACAGAAATATGCACTGCCCTAATAGCTGTTTCAGGTCAACTAACATACTTATGGGTTCTACTTACTACTTACCACTTTTGTGTAAACGAAATATAAGTTAAAAACCGGTCTTATCAAAATATGCCGCTGTTTTTTTGTGCAGTTCTACAAAAGATACAAAAATATTATATTTTAAAATGTTGAAAATGTAGATTTTTCGTTTTTTCTTAGACGCCTTACATTTTTTATTTTCTAATAATATATAGCTTTCACGAAAAATAATATGAAGTTTTTAAGAAACTTTTCAAATTTCGTTTATTATTTTATAATTTGCCTGCAATATTGCCTCAACCTTTATTATATTTAATCAGGAAAGTTCCTCTCAACTTTTAAAAAAGCTGATGTCAAAAACATACGGAAGGCAACAATGCCGAAAAAAGAGACGTTTTTGAAAAGAATGTACATAAATATCCGGGGAATATATCTCAATAAATGTGTTAGTATAAGTCAGATCAACTAGAAATGGTCTGACGTCATTAGCAAATGAAACAAAACTAGGCCTACAATTTTAGATTACTTTAAAAATAACAAAAAGGAAAAGAGGCAGAAAACTACACTTATCTAATTTTGCTTCATTTGTTGTATTTGTTTAATGAAGTTAGACCATTTTAGTTAATAGTTAATTTAGTAGTCTGTAGAATATTTTTAATGGGATACACAATTAGGTATTTTTAAGGTTTCGAAGGAAAAATTTCAGAACATTAACTTATAATTTCATTATGTTTGTCTGTTTATCGGTTTGGCCTGACCATCCGTTTAACCTCCTCATTCCAAATAAAATTTTTTTTTACAAATTTTGGATTTTTTGTAAAATTTATGTTCATTACTATTAAAAGAAATAAAAAAAAAACCAATTTAAAAATTTTTCTTTTTTTTTTTACTAAAAAAACTTGATGTCGACTATAGTAGACATTTGGAATTACGCTTACTCAATTTACATCTAAAACAATGTTAATTTCTTAAGAATTTATGGAAATAGTTGGCTAAGAAAATACAATAGATGAATGGAAAACATTTTTAATAACTGCAAAATAATAATTATTGTAATGATAATGAACATATGAGGGTTTATACATTTATAAGAGGGTTCACTTTCCAACATTTGGAAGCAGCCTTTTCCTCTGGAGTCACTTCATTGTCATAAACAACTTTTAAATTTCTCATGATAGCAAAAAATTGGTCTTTGGGCAAGATTGCAATTGAAAAAACCTTTGTTTTGGAATGATAGTACATTCTTGTTCTTGGAAGTCCCATTACGGACATATTGATGGAGGCATCAAAAAACCGTTTTGGTTGCTCATTATTTGAAATTAGCGGGCGCCCTTTTTTCAATATAGCTACGATTGGCTTTTTCTGTAACCAGATTGAAAATATCTTCAGAAATATACTTACTTACATAAACATATTTTTTTAATTATTACGTAGGTGATTTCCAAATGTCGACTATAGTAGACATAAAAGTTTCTGGCGTTACTATGACAACCAAACTCATGAGACATTCTAAACAAATATTTAATTTCCTTCTTTGGACATTCATAATAACATATTAACCCCCACATATTTGAAAATAATTTATTTAATGTACTAAAAAAATATTTACATGCACGAAGACACTAAGGACTACCCTTTGTAGCGATGCGCTATTTTCAAACTGCTGTGGAATATCAGCAATGAACGTGGATCCAACTGAAAAAAATTCTGTAATGTGCTGCTATCCATGAGGAAAACAATGGTACTCCTGTCAGTGCTGTCAACCCACTCTAAAGGGGTAATAAAAATTTCCTACGAAATGTTGTTTTATGTCGACTACGGTCGACGGTTGGAACGAGGAGGTTAACTATCATACTTCCATAATATTTTGGCCGATCGGTCTATGCCTATAGCGAAAAAAACTTTTTTCTTAATAAATTTCTTGAGGTATTTTTTCGTACTGAAAAGTGGGGACAAAAACTTTTTACGTACCAAATCGTTGGAATGTTGTTAAAAAGGATTCCTAAAATGAATTTGAAATGACTTTTCCAATTTTTCATTTTTAAGTCCCGTTTATGAAATATTAAACTATGTACCTACAAAGTGTCAAGTTAATTTGCTGTGGCGTCCCCGATTCTTAAATTTTTGATTCAGAAAAACTGTAATATTATATTTAATAGCCTGAACCGCTGTGTGCAAAAGCAGGGAATTTTGCACAAGAGTTCTTTATATAACGTAGCTGGGCACTAAGAAAGGATTTTTAAAAATTTATCTCCTAAATGGGTTAAATGGGGGATGAAAATTTGTATGGAAATTCGTCATTTTTGAAGTTACAGCTATGAAAAATTGGTGTTATGCTTCTATTTATAAATAAAAGTCAGTTGTATAAATGTTCCTGGAAATTCGGTCTCTAACGGGCTAAAACAGGAAATTAATAGTTCGTATGCGAAATTCGTCATTTTTGATGTTAGAAACGTGGAAGTTGGTATTTAGAGTTTTGAAAAACATTGAAAGGAAACAAAAAGTGAGCACCTAATAAGAAGCTACTGCCGATGGGAAATCACATCGGGTATACGGCTAATTATTTAATAGGTTTCAGTTATTCTTTCAATTGAAATTAGTTCGGGTAACTTTGTAGTACTAAAAAAAAAAGTTATATTGAAATTTAATCTACAAATTAATACATATTAAAAAAAAAAAAACTATTCTGTAAATCATGTTTGTCCATCATCCACATTAAATTCAATGACATTTATAAATTTATATTACTATCCAAAAGCATACACACCCAACCGCCTATATGCACAATGCTGTCGGTTGGACAACAACCAGGAATCATATATGACCAAAATAAATATGCATATATGAAAATGAATGGGATTTGAAATTACCACCAATCGTCCGTTATCTACCCCACATCACCACCAACCGATTCGTATCCCCCCTTCCACCGTACCACCACCACCACCCCCTCCCCATTTCCCAGAATGATGCAGCCGGACAACAACGTTGACTGGTCGATGGTGTATTACTTACTATACTCTCTATATTCGCATCAGTTATCCGTTGCTAAATTAAAAAATATTATTTAGAATGAAAATTAATTTATATTGCATTTACATTAAAATACGTATCAAAACTTTTTTTTATTCGTTAGTTGGTATGACTGTTTTTATTTTGGATAGATGATTGATTGATTGATAGCCATCGTCACGTGCAATTATTGTTGTATTCAAACATCCAATGATATTGATAACAACGTTATCTATATGCACAAATGTACGGAATGTTCTAAAAAAAGCCCGTTAATTTCAAAAGTAATAAATCGGAAATAAACACTTTTTTGGCCCTCGAGTCGTCCTTTTTTGATGCACAATATTGGTCATTTTATATCTATAAGTAATTTCTATGATTCATTTTACATCCATGAAAAAAAAATTCGAAAATTAGCTAATATTTACTCAGCGACACATTAAAATAGTTGCAGGTAGGATATTCTATGATTATTATGGATTTACACAAACGGATATCAATTAGATTTATTATGGATAAAGTTAGGGTAATAAAACTTTTCAAAAAATGTGTATATGCTATCGAATATAGGGCAAATATGATGAGAATTTTTTTAAGATTTAAATGTAATTATGTTTACATTACATTACATTAAAGTTAATGTAATGTTTTTATTTTTTTCTTTCACCTGTGTATTATTAAACGAATCAAGAAACGAATAAACGATTTGTTTATTTATTGATATTCTGGACTGCCTAAATGAAGTGTGTAAAATTATTAAATAAATGTATATAGTTATACGTACAATAAAACTATTAATATTAATTTAAATTTAATGGAAAGTTAAAATTTATTTAAATTGGCAAAATAAAATAGATATTTAGATATAGATAGATACTATGTTGTTTTTAAGCTGAGTTGAAAATAATGATATCTAGTGACATCTAGTAGACACTATATGATTGTCACATATACGCTATATGATCGCTTACGATTGAACAATTTAGCCAAATATATAAAATGTCAGTTAAGATATTTGTCATCAATAAATCATATTAATATTAGGGATTTATTGTTTTTTTTGTAATACAGTGTATTTCAAAATTGTACAACAATGTAGTTACTAGTATGCTAGTTTCTGTCATTGTGTCCATCTGTATGTCCATAAATCTTCCAAGACACACAACACCGAAAGAATATTCGGTAAGTTTCGACGAAATTTTCAAGGGTTTTGTAAGTTAGTTCCTAAATGGTACCCTCTGGACAATGTTGATTTAAAAACTATAAGTATCACAAAATTGTCCATATTTTAGATTGCAAAGAAAAAATCTCGGAACCCTAAGATCCCGGAAAAATTCCGTCAAATCTAATCGCCTGTCTTACCACCCCTAATAATTTCTACATCACTCTACCTACGAGCATAATAAGGACGATTTTATTTATAATATATGTGATAGTGACCGAAGTAATTTATCTCTTTCTGAGACTGATCTCTGTCTGATTTTGAAATAGTTACGAACATGGATTTAACTATCCGTCCACAATAATATGAATGTATTTTTTTTTTTTTTTTTTTAAGGACTTTGAGTCCCTAGAATAAAAATGTTGAAGACTAGTTGAAACTAATAAATTCGAATAGATTTTAGAATAAAAAAATCCCTTGAAGTTTTATTTTGATTCGAAAAACCCGCTATAGATTAAAATACATTATAATATAATATGGCAAAATATATGTATTGTTATATGGGAAGTATAGAGTACTATATTTCAATAAAAAATGATGCAAAAAATCTAAAATTTTGCCTAGTAAATAGGTCTAAATCTGTTTAAACCTCGTAAACAAAATTTCAGTTTAATTAAAAAAAGTTTTGTTGGAAAAAAAATTAATTTTTAAAATTCTTCAAATAAATAAATTATTGTTAATCTAATATCTGGCAACGTCGCGTCACGTAAAATAAAACATAACAAGATACTGAAAAATTCATATATAACTTATAAAACCGAAAATCTGACTCAGTATTATAAGCTATTATAAAAAAAAATCTAGGCAATCGCCTGTTTTGCCTATAGAAATCTGGTTCTGATATTGAGGAGTGAGGAGTTTCCGCTACCAGGAATTCTGATTTTATAAAGCCGATACAAAATTGTAGACACAGCAGATTATTTATTCAAAGACAAAAAAAAAATTATTTAGAAAATATTAAAATAAATTATGATCACCTTTGTAATATTATCATATTTTGAAATCGTAAGAAAATATTGAAATATGACAATAATATTAAAATTAAGTACCCGACTCTGTATATCACGTTTATTATATGATCGATCTGTCTAGATGCCTGCGTATGTTATGAATGATTACGTCTTGTAAGTATGCAGGACGACAGAATGGAAGATGCGAGAGCATTAAGGAAGAGATGATTTATCTACGATAACAGACTAGTTGAGTGACAATCGAATTAAATTTTCCATTTTCATTTAAAGTTAAAAAGTTTCCTTAGACAAATCACGACAAGTGAGCGTTCGTAGAGGTAGCACAAGTTATTTTAAATAAACTTGATGATAGCAAATTTGTTACTCTGGTACTGTACGTTTCATAAAAATTTGAACAGGACTTGAAGCCACCTTATTTTAAAGTTCTTTCATTGATAAAATAATTTAATTTTAAATTAACCTTTAAAGTAGGTAGGTACTATTAGTGAAAAAAATTTCTTCCTTAAAATATAATTTTTTCTCTAGAACAGAGGACGTTGAAGTTGACGTAAAAAAAAAATTTCGTATGCGTTAAATAAAAAATACAATTATATTTTATGAAAATTTGTATGCAATTTTATTTGCCATTGTAACATAAATAAACTTGACACTTTCCACATTTGGCGAATGAACGGAATTTAAGCAGATTTGACATAATTGTCAATTTAGTTTTGTCCATTTGGGGAAATGGTCACCTTATCTCTTCGCACAGACTTCAAAGGGAGGTCTTGATGCCTCGTTGGAGTTTTTCAATGAGTATATAGGTGAGCCGGACAAGCTAGATTGAGTACCTTTTCGGCTTGTTGCAGTACATTTTCTGGCAACCAAAGTTGACAAAGTTGATGGACTACCTTGGCTGGTGGGAGTACTGGGGAATTAGAAGCAAAATCATCGTCATTCACGAAGCCATCACCAGGAATAGAATTGACATGCTGGGGTGTACCATAAAAGCGATACGAAGCCATATATGGCCATTAATAATTTGGATTAAACGCATACGAAGCCAAATATGGCAACTTCAAAATAAGCCCCAAAAATCGAAGGAAACAGGAAAACACACACGAATCACAACTATTCGATGTTCTTGAATATATAAAGAATGTGTTTTGAAAATTTTTGATTTTAGTACTTATCGTTTTATTGTTTAGTTTTCACAAATAAAATTAGCATCAATTAATTGCACTGTAACGGTCGGATACTCTGAACATAACTTCAAATAATTTGACAACCCGCACTTACCAAAGACAACAAAAATTACGTTCCGTTACTCGAAGGAGTATAAAGTTAGGATTTAACATTAGTTTCAAAAAAAAAATTTTTAATATGTTGAAAAAAAAAATAGTAAAACTTAGAATCCATATATGGCTTTGTATGCGATAAGGGGTTAAATAATAGAGCTTCTCCAGTGCTTACATCTGAAAAAAAATTATATGGCATTTTATAAAGGCATATGGAATTATGCATCCCCCACCAAAACCGGAGGTAAAGCGTTTTTTCCAAAACTGGCACATATTTGAAAAAAGAATTTTAAAAACAGCCTCATTTACTCCCACTTTTTAGTGTCTAAACATGAAAAAACGAAAAAAAATCACCAAGTTGGTATGGGGATGCTCAATAGGTATAATAATAAACAAAATGAGTGATGTTTCATTAAAATCGGATAAAAAGTTTTTGAGCTAGGATTTGCACAAATTGGAAAAATGTCATTTCGAGTAAAACATATTTAAAATTTTTTTGGAAATAAATTTTTACTTTTTTTTTTATGAAATATTTATAGATAAACATAGTTATAGCTGATCAGCCAATCGGCGACCATATAGTAATCCATAAGCAATCTCAAATTCTTCCTCCTGTGGTTCCTTATACTACTTTTTCGTTGTCCAGTCTTCCGCTGTTCTTACGCAGTGTCGTTAAAACATGACAATACAAATATGGATATAACTTTTTTTCTACTTTGAATTTTGATTTGAAATTTTATTTAGCATATTCTCCGCACATTTATATACCCTTCTATAAAAGAAAAAAATCGAAAAATTTTTTTTTTAACTTACTAATAATAGTACCTTAATTACCATAAGAAAAATATTATTTAAATTACTTTATTTCAAATTTCAATTACGCACCTTTAAAAATAGTGTCAGATTTTTTTTTTAAACCAACCATACATACTCGTACGTCTTCCTACCTCCCGGTTCATTTGTCTGTCTTCATCATTTATTTGATGATCTATATGTTTGTTTTCTTAAATAAAATACTTTCGCAAACTCATACCACCTGTGTATGTGGAGGGTGGCACTCATCTTCTGTAAGTGAGCACTGTGCGACCAGGGCTAGCTTATTTCTTCGCTGACGGTCTTATCGTTGTCGTGATAAGCTTCATGAAAGACTCAATAACTAACTATAATAATATAAGATGATAAAGTTTGTCGTGTCTTTTAATTTGTGTCACTCTTGATTTTCATCCCGTTTCCCATTTTTTGCTATTTGTGCTACGTTTCTTTTTTATATTTGCATTTTTAGAGTGGAAAAAAAGGAAAATTATTATATCTTTCACGTTACCGTTGACAAGGTAATACAAAAATTTTAAAATATCACTTAATTTTGACTTTAATGTAATCACGAATAATTAATTTGGCCTACGAGCAAAATGAGCAAACTGAGTGACAGCAGAATTCAAATTGTGCGTTCTAGCGATTTAATTAACACAAACTTCCAACAATATGAAGGACTAATTTCCTTTTCTTACTTGTCTGAAGTACATATTAATCGTTATTATTACAATTTTTCTTAACAATAAAGAAATTTTCGTAAGGTTTTTCGAATTTCAATTTTAAAGTATATCCATTCCTTATTGAAAGTATTTGTATAGTGATTACGGTTTGATCAAAATGGCAGTAAAATGCTCTGTTCGAAAAATACACAAAGTTTGAAATGGAATAAATTTTGTGAATTTCTGTATCTTTAATTATGTATGTATTTTAATAATTACGCTCGCTGATTTAAAAAAAGAGATTTTCTTTTTAAAATAACTTTTTTAATTTATTTACTTTTTTGTTGCAAATTGTAATGATTTTTTCCTTTTTTATGAAATAAAAATGTATATTCGTTAAGGAGAAAATGTTGAGACTTTCTGCAGGCGAATGCCTGTTGTAGAATAGTAGTTTCTATCGTGTTTATGGCAGTATTTAATCAGATTTTTTTTAATAATAATCGAATGTCGCTTTTCTACGGATAATTAATACTATTCGACAGGTCTTTCTTAAATATTTATTTAATTAATTTGAATAGAATAAGTAGTTAAAGTTGACTGGCTTCAATTTTTACGTTTATAGCGTTTACGACTCTGAAAATACTTGAGAAATTTAACGTTTTGAATATTTCAGATGAAATCATATTGTTTAACACCTATAATAGTGCTAAAAATTAGCTTACTAATTTACTTGTATTTTTAATATTCTCTGGTTTACTTAACACAATGAGTGTTATGAAGAATTATGGCCAATTGATACACTGTTTTAACAACTAAAACACTTTATATGAAATTGTTGACGCGGTACAGCGTGGTGTTGCAGTTAATTGACTTGACGTCTTATAGCGTCTACGACCATCGACCGCTAGAGTGATTTTCCTGCTTTTCCTATTTTACGCCCTGTCTTCCTGCTTTATATACAAAATCTAACTGAATCTAGCTCTGTAAAAGTAGGTACCTTCTTCACTAGAAAGGTACCAATATTATACCGATCCGTCATCTTTAGAAATCCTGACCTATCAGGTTGAAAATTTTTGTATGAAAAAGTATCGGTATCGTTAGAAAAGAAATATAGAAGTAGTTTTAAGTTTCAGTAAGTAGGTATTTTTTTGAAAAGGAACATGCAAAAAAGAAAAAGAAAACAAAAATAATTTCTGAGTTAATTAAAAATTAGGGTAGGTAATTGTTTTTACTTTTCATATAAAATACGATTTCCTATACAAATTTCGCTTAAAATACATTTTTTTTTATGTCATCGAAGATGACATATTAATATCGTTGTGTGACTGAATAATTATTGAGTTGTTCATCCATATTGAATAAACGCAAGAGGGCTGTCTAGTTAACAACTATAGAGTTAACAAAAGATCATAAATTAACACTTTCACTGAGATGACATTACTTAGTGCGTGTCAAAAACACGCATTTGACGAATTTTTTAAATCTACGTAATATACGTATAGTTATATAAACCACTCAGAAACATGACAGGCAACAACAAACTTTTGATTACTGTTTTGTACATTCACATTTTTCTTGAGAGACTTCCTAGCTAGTAGCGAAACCACATCGAACATTGAGCGATTATGTAATTCAGGCGCGTATACAAGGAGCCTATTCTAATTTCCTGGAGGGAATTATCCAAAAAAATAAATACATAAATAAATATTTTATAAGTTTTCATGATTCTCTTGAATCCTTCACCCTTATATATTCAAGATCCAGTGCTGGATTTACACTAGAGGCACGCGAGGCTAGTGCCCAGGGCGGTAAAATTTGAAACCCATTGTGACAATGTGGTAATTTGGCGGTTTTTTTTCGAGGGAACAGTTAACAAGTTGTGAAGAATTTTTTTTTCTGTTCGGCACTTATTTTTTGTTATATAAAAGTTAATATAATTTTTTTTTAGGAGCAACATCTTCCACTGTGTCCAAGGCGACACTTAGAGTAGATCCGACCCTGTATACGCACCTGTTGCAATTTATTCTTTGTATAGATGTAAAAGTGCAGATAAATTCTTATGTTTAATATTCCACTTCAACACTTTGTACACAGAAGAAACATTAAAGCTGACATATTATGATAATAGAAAGACGCACAAACGCACAGGTAAATTAATATATTCACATATGAAAGCAGCGACATCATAGACAAACAGACAGGCGGTTAAAAGTAATGTAAAATTATAATATTATTGTGACATTATTTTTGCTCAGTTTGTTACAATTCCCACTAAATGGGTGGTAACTGGTATGGCATGTATTTTGCAAAATAAAAAGCAATGGAACGTTTGTTGTTAATCTCTTTAAAACATTTTAATCATTTCATTAAAATTCATTTATGCTAATATTTAAAACGCACCCACATACCTATATATAGACAGGCACTTATTCTACTTCTTTCGACTACACTCAGCACAGCAAAAATAACACAAAATTCACTCAACTCAGGTGCCGCGGTATCTACATGTATACATATATATTTTTGTTCCGCAGATGGCACCACCAACATTCGTTCCACTTAATTTATACAATTATTATTAATTCCACAACTTATTCTTTGTTGTTCTTCTTATATACAGATTGAGTAATGAAAACATTTTGGTTAGATACGGTATAATGCGTCCGACAACGGATCCAAATTTCCGTTAACTATTTAAGGGGTTATTCTATTCTAGAGAGCAAAAATTCTGGCTTTTTTTAGGAATTAATAAAAAAGAAAAACTATTAATATCTTTACTGTCTGTTTATTGTGTGCTATGGTTGACATGATTTTGGGGTTTGTGCTCATCTGGAACAAAAAAATATCCTGGTTTAAAAAGGTTGTCATTCTGGCAGGAAGTATAATAAATGAATTCTAAAAATGATGGCTGTTTGAAAAATTTTTTGGATGTGTTTTTCAATTTTTTGCTTTTTAAAAATTCATAAAAATTAAAATTTTGCAATATCCGTAGTTTCTACCATAAAGCAACATGTGTTAATGATTGAGCCAAATTTAAAATCGATTGTATAAACTCGAGATATCATCGTCGATTAGCTTGAAAAATGTAGTTTCAATAAAAATGCATTTAAAGTTTTGAAATAGGTATAATACACCTGATATCGAAACCTATGCTATTAAAATGGCTATAAGTTTGTAAATTTTTAAATATCCTTTTCAGTGCACATTTTTAAAGGCTCAATACTTTCAGAAAATGAAACAAATAAAAAATCAGTTAATTAATTGTATAGAGTAGATTCTGCCTTAAATTAGATAATGTTGAATAACTCGCTCGTTTTATCGAAAATATATTTTTGACCACCACTGTAAAGGTGCTTGTTATTCTCCGTCCTTTTTTGATTATAGATACATGGATGTACATATTCAAAAGGCGTTGAGAATGTTGGTTGTTTCTAACGTATTATAATTGTAAATCAGTACAATAATCAGATAGATGATAGATAAATATGTGTATCATTCGATATCATTCTTATTCAGTACTTTAGTCTCTCCTGTCTAAATTAATTGTTTTACTTACAAGAAAAGGGCAAGAAGTCGAAAATTCAAAAAAATCTGAAACTTTGTCAGTATGTAGAGAGTGGCCAGTTAATAACATAAAAAATATCAGTTGCTGCTAAAAACTTTTTTAAGGAGTGAAACATCCCCTCAAAGTTGGAACTCAAAAATTTAAAAATTGATGATATTTTATTTATATATACTATACAGAGCTCTAATAATAAATATTACATTATTTTTTGCATCTACAAATTTTTAGGGGTTGAAACCACCCCTTCATATGTGTACCTACTTAAAAATTTAAAAATTGATGGTATTTTGTTTATATATACTATATAGCCTATATAGAGCTCTAGTAATAAATATAACATTATTTTTTGCATCTACAAATCTTTAGGGGTTGAAAACACCCCTTCATATGTGTACCTACTTAAAAATCTATAAATTTATAATATTTTGTTTTTACACATTATACGAAATTCTAATTGTAAATATAACATTATTTTTTGCGTCCACACATTTTAAGGGGTGAAACCGCCCCTTCAATGTCTGCTTAGAAAATTTAAAATTGATGAAATTTTATTTATATGTACTATAAAGAATGTTAGTAATAAATATAATATTATTTTTTATACCTACACATTTTTAAGGGGGTGAGACCACCCCTTCAGCTGTCGACTTGAAAATTTAAAAATTCCGAGATTTTATTCACATAATATATCAAATGGATTAATATTCTTTTTTTTTTGCTACCATACATTTATAGGGTTGAAATATCCTTTCTAAATTGAAACTTTGTAAAAGAAGATATTTATAATAGGGTGAATGCGGAAGAGATGCCGCACATTTTGAAAACACTTGATAATTCTTAAAGTAAGCATTTAATTGATTTGAAATTTGGTACACAATAAATCTAAACATTGTTCTTTACAATTAATTATAAATAATTGTAAATTTTGAGTCATAAAGGATTCATAATTAACATTTTTGTAGAGCCTGCAAAGCGGCGTCTCTCCGACACCTATGGGAGAGATGCCGCATCAAAGAAGGCGAGACGCGGCATAGTTCATATTAAAAATTTTGCATTTTACACACATCTCCATACATGATGCATGCCATATGTAACCATTTTTGGCACTTAATGCATCTTAACCAGTCAAATTTTTATTTGTTTCTGAGTACCTTTCAAAACATTCAATACACAGGCAGTCATCATTATTTTCGTTATCTTCACTAATATGAGGGCTCTTCCTGATCCATTAATGGATCTTTTATATTTACGTGGCATAATTTACAGTCCAAAAAAAAAATTGCATAATTAAGGTATATAGGTCTATGTTTTTAACATGTAATATGATGCGGCATCTATACCAACTTTAAATGCGGCGTCTCTCCTTTTTGTTGGGATAGATGCCGCATGTTGCTATAGCAAGCATAGTGCGGAATTTCAACCTAAAATTTTATACAATACTTTTAAAATATACCTAAATTAATAACAAAACTCATTTTCATTAAAACAATGAAGTATACATTCTTAAATTCTAATGAATTAAATGGCTGATAAAATATTATGTTAAAAAACGTACTTTTCAATAATAAAAAGTTGGATAATTACTAAACTGATGGACTAATCATAAATATTACCATATACAGCTTAAATAAGTAACTTATTTTAAACATATAATCCATCAATAGCGCTATCTGTCAATCAACCGACGAACTATGGCTACTGCGGCATCACTCCCGACGCGGCATCTCTCCCGTACTTACCCTATATTTATCGTTAGGTCTTTATGTAATATATGTATGTAAACACAATATCGCCAATTTTCAAATATTTAGGTATGCACTTGAAGGGGTCGTTTAAAAATTTGTGGAGGCAAAACATAATGTTATATTTATTACTAGAGCTCTATATAGTATATACAAACAAAATATCATCAATTTTTAAATTTTTAAGTACACATATGAAGGGGTGGTTTCAACCCCTAAAAATTTGTAGATGCAAAAAATACTGTTATATTTATTATTAGAGCGCTGTATAGTATATATAAACAAAATATCATCAATTTTTAAATTTTTAAGTATACGGTTGAGGGGTAGTTTCATAACCTTTAAAAATGTGTAAATGCAAAAAATAATGCTATATTTGTTGGTAGAACTTTTTAAGGTACGCATAAACAAAATTTCATCGATTTTTAAATTTTTGAGTTCCAACTTTGAGAGGATGTTTCACCCCTTAAAAAGGTTTTTTAGCAGCAACTGATATTTTTTATGTTATTAGGTAGCCAGCCTCTATATACTGACAAAGTTTCAGATTTTTTTGAATTTTCGACTTCTTGCCCTTTCCTTGTTAGCGAGAATTGAATAATATTACCACAAAAAGCGTATTTTGTGCATGGAAGAGGCTTATGATTGTGAGTTAAATAACTAGTAAAATATTTACGTATTGGCAACCACGTTCGGATTACGAAGACGGATCGTTTATGGTTGCAGAATAACAAATTACAGCTAAGAACTAACGAGTTCATAAATTTTTATCTCGATTAGGTTCTTTCAGTATCGTGAATTGAACACTCGTGAACACTCGATTAGGTTCTTTCAGTATCGTGAATTGAAAAGCAGACGCCATAACTGCCTTACCTTTATACCATAATCTAAATACTTATAGAAAGTTTATTTTACCTATTTTTTTCCTATGTAAAGGTGAAGCACAAATGTGTCGTGACTAAACCAACAAGATTTCCTCGGATAAATAACGGGAGGGAAAAGTTAAAGTAATCCTACACAACATACCAAATAATTTTTTTTTTTTGATTTGTTTGTACAATTTTACAGAAAGTTGATGTATTTTTCGATGACATTTACATGAGTATGACTAAATCATAATAAAAAGACAAAATTTTCTTAATTCAGATTAAGAAAACTTAATCTTAATCTCTCTTTAATTTTTCCCTTTATAACCTCATATAATTACACAGAACATGTGTGGTTGTCACTTTGGCTATGAACGGTTATTATTTTGATATATTTGGGGACATTCATTAATTCCGTGAGCTGTTTTTTATTCTCTTAGGTGGTGAACTTTAATGAGATTTGGTCATACCCCCTCCCCCTTATGCACAGTGAAAAAATTTGTGTTAAAATTAACACATTTCACATGTCCAGAATGGTCCACTCAATTTTTTGTGTTATTTTAACATAAAGCATATGTGTCAAATCTTTACACAAGATTTTTGTCAATGATTTAACACACAAGAGGACATATATTTTGTGTTAATTTTTCAGACTTATCAGAGTTAGTGGTTTATTCAATAAGTTTTTTATTCAATATTTTACTTCCACTTAAGATATTTGAAAAAATCGTCAAATATTATAACGATTTTTTCATATATTATTATAAACGAGACTCAAAGAACGCGAAGTAAGTCAGTCCTTTGTAAAAATTCTTATTTGTTTCCATATAGGTATTTGTACCCAAATATATATAATAAAGAAGATGAGAGTAGTTCTTATTATTAAACAAAACCGAAAAATTATAAGTTTTTTCAGTTATTGACGAATATAGTTTTATTAAACGTGTAAAAATGAAACAACTTCCTTACATTTTAAGGTTATTTTGTATCACACTATGTCACAGCCTAATAATATTTTGAGTTTTAAATTGTTGAACTAAAAGCTTGTTTATTTACAATAAGAGGCTTTCTAAGAAGCTCATTAATTTTATTGGCATAATTAATACTTTTACAGTATATTTTTTGTGGTTGTGTCCTTCTTCATTGTTTATTCGTCTTTGATTTATTTCAATTTTCAATCTACATTTTGTGCGCTAATATTACAGTGGATTCGTTCGGTACATTAGCTTGCCTATAAGTGATATATACATATTATTGTATTTGTATCCGTATTTTTCACTATCAAGAAGTCTTTTTTCCTATGATTTTGATTATTGTACGGTAATGATGAACTTTTATGGAAAATTGTACGATAATAGACGTACGTCTAGGCTAGTGAGATATTAGCAAACAAGTTTCTTATCTATGTATCCAGCTTTTTAATAATCTCTGTATATAGTTATTTATATTACATTTATGAAAAGGGAATAAAATATAAACTTCTAAAAAAAAAATTAAATATATCAACCATTTTAGGTATGCCAATGTAATTTTCACTTAAAACGACCTTAATGAAAAACTATATGCAAATTAAATATTTTATATAAAATGAATTTACATATGTATGTATATTATATTCATATGCTGTGCGTGTGTTTATTATATACATAAAATATAAAATAATTTTCCCCCGGAAAACATATTAAGATAAATATAAATATACGAAAGGGAACAAATTAAATGTACAAGTTTGAAAATGAGAGATTTTGGGGTTTAGAATAATAGGACACTGGGACAAACAAATTGTTTCATAGTTTAAGAAGTAAAAATAAGATGCAATTTTAACATAGCGTAACTTAAAACATGATTTTACGTAAAACATGTTATAACCGGCTCTATTGAAATTAAAAATTGTTCCACTGCAAATAACACTGCGTTACAAAAAAAAATAAAAATTAAGTACCCACTTTAATTTTGCCTATTAATTCATTCATACACATCCCTCAATAAGAATATGTGCGTACTTTTGTTCTATCATGTACTGTTTGTTAGGTACGATAATTGACATATATATAACTATTAGTAAAAAAATTAAAAAGTAACGCTTCAGTATACACATTATTTTAGTTAGTAATGAAAAATTATTATAATTTATTTAAAGTATAATTCGAGTAAAACCAACAACAAAACTTATCACTAAAATATTTGCACACATTAAAATATAAAATATATAGTAAAAAGTACATATTGTACACAAAAATATAAAAAATATTTAACTTTTTCTTCTCACTTTAAACACCAACAGTAATCTCCTAACATAGCTGCATCCCAACGACCTTGAAACCGTTCTTCATGCCTTTTTATATCCTGGTGAAACCGCTCCCCTAGTTGATCACTTACAGCTCCAAGATTTGAAATAAGAAAAGAGAAATAGGAATGAAAAAAAATGAATTTTCAATGACATCCGGCAACTCATTTTGTTGTATGCATTTAGCAAATGTTCACAAAGGCTGCCTGTATACGATCAGTAACACTGTCAGTATTTAGAAATACTGTCATTTATTACTGATCGTCTATTGATAATACTGAAGTATTCGTATATATAATTTATTCAATAAAAATAATGATTCACTATTTTTGTCTGTAAATACTGACAGTATTACTGATCGTGTACAGGCAGCCTAAGAGTTCTGCGTTTTCGGCTCTGTGATTACTTATCCGTGGGACCAATACAAACGATTTTTCTTTCTCTCAATCGACGCAGTAGTGTACTAATATGGACGCAATAAGAATAGTTCAAGAAAAGTTATCGGTGTGTACCTCAAAAACAAGACGTGATAAAAACAAAAGACAAACACTGCCCATATACTCTAGCTAACAGAAATCTATAAGAGCAATCAGTTTCCCGGGTACCGGAATCGTGTCACGCAGTGTAATTACTTAATTAGTTCTTTATAAACAAAAAGATTGTTTTCAGTCACCAAAATCTTGCAAAATAATATTTTTAAAATCCCGAAGAACCATCTCAAAACCATTATAGTTACTCCAAATCTGTTTGCTTGTTTGCTTGACTGTTTATTTGTCTATCCGTCTGTCACACGCCATAATTACTACATTTTTCAAGCCATGAACATGAAATTGTGCATGTACATGCCACAGGTAGAGAATTTCATTCATTTTTTTTAGGGTAGGTACTTTGTCGTATTGAAAAGTGAGAATATCATTAGAAATTGCTCGTTGAATTATCTTGAAGTTTTCATTTACAATTTTTCATTTTCAAGTTCCGTTTGCGAAATATTAAGCTTCAAAGTGGCGAATAACTTGTGTTAAAATTATTTCGGCTTAGCTGTGTCAATAACTTTCGGAGATATACGCAATCAAATTTTCGAAAATTCAAAAGGTTTCAATTTAAATTAAGCACTCCACTAAAATAAGATTTTGTATTGAAGTATGTTTTGATATTCGAAAACATCCCTCTAAAATTCAAGTCCAAATCTTCGTGCTTCGTGAATAATTTCCAAAATAATTCCACTATCATGCGAAATACCATTAGATAGATTTTTTAAAATAAAGTGGAGATTCTTTAGCCACATTCTATTTTTTGCAAAATATTGATCTTTAAAATTTAAATGTTTCTCTATGAGATAGGGGGAAAACTTAATGAATGGGACATTTTTTTAAAAAATCGTCTTAACTTCAAAACCAAGTAATCAAATATTTTAATTCTTGCGGCATGGCATAAGATACTTCAAACATTACTTTTTATTTTAAACTAAAAAAAATTTATTCTTTTTAAATAATAGTAAATTTTTTTGTTTGCAAAAATTAGATTTTTGTCCCATTCAGTAATTCCATTCTCATTGAATGGGACATACAGGCTAGTAAAAATATGGAAATGGTCAAAAGTCTCAGCGGGAAAGCCATTTTGGATAAATGATGAGGACAAAAGTCTCAGCATTTTTCACGGCGCATCCGATGGTGACCTTGGTTTTGACGTCAAGGTCAAAATTCAAGGTCATATTCATTATTAATCCCATTCAATATTCCTTGTCAAATAACAAGTTAAAGTCAAGAAATAAAAAGTACATAACCTCAATGCGCGAACAATACTTATTTAATGATAGTCTATACTAAGCGATTTAACAATCAACTAATACAGTTAATCTAAGCATAATAGTTATCCTGGAATACTTAGTAATTTATAAAAAAATGAAAGTTACTTTTTCTGTTTAAAATCGTATTTCCTAATTCTTGTTGAAACCAACGGAAAATCGTTAACACATATATCGTACATAAAAATAGTTATATAAAAGACACCTGATGACTGTAAAACAAATTTCCACTAACGGTTCCTTGTTAACTAAAACTCATTTGTCCCATTTAATAATCGTCCCATTCATTAAGTCTCTCCCCTATACTTAGGAAATAAAATCATTACATAATTGACACGCAAGTCATACATGTACAAGTAACAATGTTGTATGTAACTGAAAATCATATAGTGACTAGATCGGCCAGGATTTGAACCCAGGATCCCCTGATAAACAGTCAGGTGCTTTGGCACTAAGTTAACCGATCCCGTTAAAAATATGTCTGTATGTATTTATTCATTTTTATAATAAACTATAAAAATATTTGATAAATGCATACTTGGTATTTTATCCGAAAATTCCAAATCACTGAGGAACTGTGATTCAACACGCTTTTAGCAAATTTTTTAATACGATAGCAAAGTGTACGATTTTTTTACCTGTATTATACACAACATACGTCATGTCACATGTCAAAACGGTGAATTATACATTTAACATGCTGTGACACTGACGCGAATATGTACCTATTTTCTCCCTAAGAAAAGTTTCTTCTTCGTATTAAACATCTGAATGCGTGGCATATAGTACAACACCGTTAATTCCTAACCCTTTACCTATAGCCCTATTCAAACATTACCTAAATATACATATAGGCGCATTAAAAGATGTATTATGTAGTAAGCATGCATAATATATTTATACTAATTTGTAAATATGTATAGAGCTTTCTCACACAGTCGTTCATTTTATGTTCTATTTTAAAATAACATTTAATTGTCAAAATATGTTTCGACAATTTAATTACAAAATTATTTATTCTAAATTTAAATTTTCAACTTTTCACTGTTTTTGTGTTTTTCATCAAAATAAAATGTCACCAAATATAATAGAAGGTTCATGTATTACAAATTTTCCTTTAGGTACGGTTTTATAATTTATTGTAAAAACTCTTACTTTTAAATGATTGAAACTTTGTAATATACATTATAGTGTATTTCAAATAGGGGAATCTTTCCTTACTGTCAATGAAATTTAACACTCGAAATTTGTCAGAATAAATTTTAAAAAAAATACCACATTTTCTTTCCATGGGTACTGTATTAAAATTGGTACGGTGGATCGGATTGAGTCCGCGAGCCACCATTTCTCCATTACTGTTGTAAATGATAATTTTTACTTAAAACCTAGAATTTGCATACAGAATTATATTTTATTGTTGTTTTTATCTGTGCTACTACGAGTGCAAAGTTGAATCAACCAGAAAAATAATCTAAATGGTTCTTTATTTTGTGTTGTAAATTTGATCCTAATATGTACTTGCTTTAAAGCACCTAAATTTTTAAGTTTATTCCAGAATTCTTTTTTGTCGTAACAAATCATCTTCTCCGTTTTCCCACATGGTGCGAACTTTATGAAAGACTATATTATATATATATATATATATATATATATATATATATATATATATATATATATGTATATACAGGGTGTCAGAGAAATAAGTAATGTTCTTTTGAAGGGTGACTCATAGCACCCTGTAGACACTGAAACCGCAGGAATTTTTTCGGAATTAACAGTCGTGTCACCCCTCAAAAGGATAAGAGTTATTTCCCTTACACCCTATATATATATATATATATATATATATATATATATATATATATATATATATATATATATATATGTATATATATATATATACATATATATGTATATGTATATGTATGTGTATATATATATATATATGTTATATATATATATATATATATACATATATGTATATGTATATGTATGTGTATATATATATATATATATATATAGGATGTAAGGGAAATAACTCTTATCCTTTTGAGAGGTGACGCGACTGTTAATTCCGAAAAAATTCCTGCGGTTTCAGTGTCTAAAGGGTGCTATGAAAAGGACAAAACTTACTTCTCTGACACCCTGTATACAGTGTCTTTCATAAAGTTTGCACCATGTGGGAAGCTTTTTTACTATTGATTTTTAAAAAAAAAAATTTTAGTGGGGCTAATTGGTGCATCGGTTGGAATGAAAAAGTAAAATATTTACTTGAGCAAAGTCTCACAATGTTCAGCCTTATACATACCACTTACTGTGAAAACACTAGACCAAAATTCGAAGTATTTACATACGAAGTTTTGGCACCTAGAAGAGGATGGACCGTGCTAATCCTCAATTTGATCCACAACGGCTGCTACTAGATCAGATAACGTAATGTCATTAAACAATGCCAAAGTAATACAAGGCAATAGGAACCCACGAAGAAACAGAAAGTTTATTGTATTGGAACAGGTATATGTATATTAACAGCTAAGTGTCCGCGATTGGTGAGAATTTTTAACGGTGGGTTATAGTTTTGACACTTTACTCTACACATTTAGGGTTGCTCCATACTATAGTGTCGATCACAGTTCGTTCTCGGTCCAATAACTTTAAAAATATAAAAAGTCGAGAATTGTAAATCGTCACAGAGCAATACTACCTTAATTGCAATTTATCTGTAATTTAGTTCCCAAGTTCATGTACTTTAATTGTCGAAACGTAACCGCCAACTAATAACACAAAACAACGCCGATTAAGGACTTATCTAAATTACAATGAAAAGGTTTTGTTGTTGGAACGATCTAAAAATAAAACGAACACGCACTCAGTGAATCGAAACGAGGAATGTAAATTGATTTGTAGGTACCCTGTTGTGTTTTTTTTCGAAGTTGTTAAAATTAAAATTGCTGTATAATTTATAGAGCAATATCTAAATTACCAGTGTAAATGAGACGGTTAAAGTCTTGTTTTAATACTTATCGCGATAACATCTTTGTTCAGAAAATTCAGTGACCGTAAGAGAAATTATATTTCTTTGCGTGATTAATGATTTAATTGATTATGTGTTTATGATTCAATGTATAACTACACGAAGTGCACGAGATTTCACGTACGTACTACAAAAGAAAATTAAGTTTTATATTTGTGTTGTGTATAGGTCGGTATAAAAATATTCGCATATGTTCTGATTTAGATCTATGGTCTCGTGTATTTAGTAATTTTAAATAATTATAGATAAGGCCTCGGTAAGTCCTCAAGCAAATTGGAATCAAATTTACACTCTAATTTCTATTGTGTCAGTTGTAATTTAGTGATTATAGACCAAACTAATAGCATCGTTTATTAGCAAAAATTTCTTCTGTCCATATTTTGTATCTCAGTTTGGTATTACAGCAACAATAATTTGGGGACCATCGATCAAATTGCCTTTTGATAGTTTTATTTTATTCTGTAAAAAAACTTAATTGTAAAATATCCATGCTGAAAATTGTTTCTTTCTGCTGTTCACTTGATAATTCCTATATGCATAAAAATTATTGAAGTTGCAGATTAGGTTATATTATAGTTTATCCCATGTAAAGTAAATCTTCAGCTTTAGAACAATATAGGTATTTGTTAATATTTATTTGTTGTAAAAAATTGCTAGTGATACAATTGGGCCAATAAAGAAGCGAAAATCAACTCGTAAATTTGAAAAAATTAATGAAACTTATTTTATTTACCATAAGTTGTATCAAATTAGTCAAAAAACTGATTAAGTAGTTGCAGCTCTTAGTGTTTGAAATTTTCCACAGTATATAGTGTCTCATATTATGAGTACTTAATTTGGATTGTTAATTATTATATTTAAAGATATAATAAATGCCCCCCCCCCAAATTTTTTCTCATTACAATTGACTCTTAATTCTGTTACAGTCGTCCCTTGGATGTTAATTGTAACATTATAAAGTCTAATAAACGCAGCATATTTTCGAAACGGTTTCAGATGTTTCCTTAATCTCTTTATTTTAGTTTAATATATACTATTTTTCTTATATTTTCTCGGCTTCACTTCCCAATGTCAGATCAAAAGTTATTTTAGTAAATTTTCGATTTGAAAATTCAGCTATTAAAACCACTCTCATAACGCGATTCGAGTCCGGAACAGAATGGAAGTTCGGAATGTGGTTCGTAGAAGCTAAAAATGGCATTCACTAAAATATATCAAAACTCAAGAAAAAAATTTGATGAGAACGTTGGAAGTCCAATAATCTTGGATGAGTGCTTCAGTCAAACACGTCCGATGTCCAGAAAACGGTTTTTTGGGCATTTTTTGTCAGAATTAGCTGAGTCAAATGTTTTTGCGACACTCTTTTTTTCACATAAAAAGGTTTTTAAACCGCTATTCTGTGTAAATTGGTTTCCGAGAAACACAAATTTTTCCGAAATGAAATTCGCTGCTTTGCAGGATGTTACCCGAGTGGTATTTTTCCTTATACATTGTATGAATACAGTGTACTTTATCAATTTTTCTTTTTCATCAGTCACTGTATTATAAGGCCCGATTTACATTAACGCTCTGCTCTCACTCCGATATCACTCCGCTCCAGGTTCGATAAAATATTCTTATACAATAAACAATGAGTGTATTCACATCATCGCTTTGATATCGGTCCGATATCAGTCACGGTTGGCTCTCGTTCCAATGTCACTCCAATATCAATACCACTCAGGTAATATTTTATCGTAGCGATATCAGACATGTCATGGCTTGTACCTATAGTGTAAACACTTTTTTGATTCCACTTCACTCCGCTTGCATTCAGTTGTTATGAAAAGATATTTGTATCGAACTGAGACCGAACTGGGAGTGTACCCAGAGTAGCATTATAATGTGAATAGAGAAGGAATAGGTACCAGCATGATATCAGAACTGTAGTGTGAACACAACAAGATTATATTGAATCGGGAGCGTAGTGATATCGGAGTGAGAGCAGAGCGTTAATGTAAATCGGGCCTAACTTTTCAGACCACATAATATTTTTTTTCAATTTCGCATTAATCAATTAACATCAGTGATCGATTGTCTTTGAACTTGTACTATATTATTTTATGCTATTTATAATTTTCGTTTGTTCTTTCTTCTCCCACATGTGTGTTAAATAAGTAGTATTAGAGCAAGATAACGCGAAAAAGTAACTCATAATTATTTTATTATCGTGAAATGTTTTCGTTCGCATGGTAAAATGAATTTTTAAAAATGTCTTTTTATCGTTCACTACAGTTTTTTTTTTGTTTACTCGCTCATTAAATTGATTAATTTAATAATTATTCATAAAAAAAAGGTTGAAAAAAAAATGTTTATTTCATCTGCACACAATAACAAGCAAACATTGTTATTGAATTTTTTTTAATCGTATGATTGCAATCTTTTGTTCCGTGTTTATTTGAATATTGTACGATTACCAGAATTGAATATATTAAAATATATTAGTTGTTAAAAATAAAAATAAAAATTCTAAAATTAGCAAATCAGAAAATATTTTGGTTATATATAATTTATGTACTGCGGAAAGCGAGACTACTACAGTAGTAGGTACTGCTTAAATTCACGCAATTACATATTTTGGATATTTAAAAAAAAAAAAAAAATAGTACAAGTATAAGAAATTTAGAACCTTAATCGGTATTAATGATTTTGAGAATCCCTGAAAATAAACAATAACAATTCAGAGGCATAAAAATTGGAAAAGTCTACCAATTTTTTTTTATGGGTGAAAAATAAAAGTGTAAAAGGAAAATTAAGGTATTTCAACAACTAACAAAGTTACGGGACTTTAAAGTTGCACTTTACAGCACATCTTTGCTACGAGATTTGCAAATAGAACGAGGTGTCGTATTTAATGAATTTGTATAATACTGATAATTGCATTAATTACTACGAATACGACAATTTTAAAATTTTTATCTTTTACAAATTCAGTATAGGCAAGCTGCGTACTTTTAAATTTCGACTGTTGTGTCGCTTATCGTGAAAATAAGTCGACGCTGGCGTTCGTTATTACATTAAATGCATATATAAATTTTTAAAAAATGTTTTACTAAATGAATGAAGATGGCAATTATCATTTATTGTGGTTTTCAGTTCACAAAAATCGATTTTTTCTATCCTAATTCAATATTCAAATGTCAAATTTACAACTCATTTTTAAATAATTTACTTAAATGGAAACCTTTCGACAGATTCACTTACGAAAATATCAATCTATTTATTGTATTAATTTTAAAATATAAAACAAATTTTTTATTATTGACAAAAATTAAAGATTTGGGTAATTATTTCATTCACTTATAGGATGTATTTTAAAATTTGAGTGTAATTTTCTTAAATTTTTAGTGATTATAACAAACAGAATTGAAGTTCATTGAATACATATATGGGATATCTATATGAAAGTATAAAATTTACGATAATCATGCTATAATCAAACTATTTTAAAAAGACGAATATTGTCACAGACTGTAAGTATTAATAATCACTTATTTTGTTACAACTGAGATACATAAACAGCAAGTGTAGAAAAAAATCGTTCTAAATGAAAATAATTAACTGAAAAAATTCGTCTTCACTCGCGTAGATTAAAATAATATAAACTGACGAAAATTGTTTTGGGTAAAATAAAAATGCTGAAATTAATCATTTTAATTATCATTGGAAATTTTTTATTATTTTTTTGCCTTTATAAATTTGTTTTGATTAGCCTTTTACATTAGTATTTCTAAATGTTAAACGCCAGTTTTGACAAAAATGCCACTAGAGCGCACTACTCGAGCTACGCAGCTTGCCTATTTGTTTTAGAATGTCATTAAATATGTAAAACAAAAATTTTTTTTTAAATTTTAAATCCATGGTAATTTAACATAATTTAAAAAAATGTTGCATAAAAGACAGTCGGTGTTCAATTGTGCGCATATTTGACGTCACAATTGATTTGGAAATCAATCATTCCGCTTTAAACTTTGATCTTTTATTTCTCTATTATTTTTAAATAATTTTATAAAAAACGTCAAATAAATAAAATTAATTCAGTTTCACATACTAAAATATATTCAATAATTAAATTAGGAGTATTTTATGAATTATAATTAAAAGTTAAATGAAAAATTTTTAAAAAACAATAATCAAATAGAAAAATAGATCATAAAAAATACGAGTTTTCGTCAATAAAAATGTTTATTTATTGTAATTTTGTTTCGTTTCGAAATATTAATAATACCAATTAACAGTATTTTTATGAATCTTACGAACTGAACTCCTCGTACAAGTATTTATTAATATGGAAAATAATACCATATTAATATGTAGTTAATTAAGAGTATTAAATATTTATATTAATAACATTGAAGGAATTTTAAATCAAAGTCAATTTTAATTTATTCAAAAATACAATTATAATGTTATTAAATAACTAAAATTTCATTTGCCTATTTATTATTTCCACTTTAATGGTTTTACCGGGTGTACAAATTATGTTGGACAATGAATTCTGTTCAGATAATAAAATGTCTAAATATAGTTTAATTATACCATAGCTGGGTGTGCTCTTGAAGGTTTTCTACAGGAAAAAGTAATGATTAGAAATATTGGGTATAAAGAAAGTATTTACCCCCTTTGTAAGTGAGCAGCATAATGAGCAGCGTCCTACGGGATCGATTATATTTCCGGAAAACAGTTTTGTTAACTTTTTTTCCTTGATCTTACGCAAGATAAATATAGTTTTGTTACCTGCCAGTGTTAAGTGAAATTGACGGTAATTCATGGTTACATTAGGAAAAAATTAATTTTAACAAATGTTAATTTCTAGCTGTTTCTGAGCACAGAAGCTTGTCAATAGCTGAATCAATTATTGGGACATTCATGGCACAGGGTTTCTGGGAGGAGATCGAATCAGTGTAAAATTTCTAAAAAAATAACAGTTGCGATACGATTTCTCCTTTCGCTCCTATGAGATACAATACAATTTGTGCTTCTAAGACTATTTTAAGAGGATGCAGAATCGAACTTTACCACTGCTTTTGATTAAGTCGGATTAGTCTAATGATTAGACTAACTAACATATATTTGATTAGACTCTAATCAAATATATGTTGGTTTCTGGTGCTATCCAGTTATAACGGATAATAATAGGTAAAAACGGGTGTAATATTGGTCACATGATATAATAAGGTAAATCGAGAAATCGGTATAAAATTTTCAGGAATTAAAATCATGTCTTACTATACTTTCTTTGAATCATTTTATGACTCCTCTACACTCCCGGTCGAAGTTCCTCGCCAAAGTGCTCGCTGAAATTGGCCGAAGTCCGATTTGCGTCGCCAGACATTCGTAGAACTTCACAAGGATCTCAGTGATGTAGATTGTACACATTTAAATGCATACTAAAGTAGCCGAAGTAGGCTCGTAATGTAGTGAATCGCTTTGTGCTCGGATTTCCAGCACTTTAGCTCAGGTAAAAACCGATACGGTGTGGAAGCTGGCCGAAGTGAAGCAAGGAAGGTCGAAATTCGGCCAACTCAGGCAACTGCGCGTATAGTCTAGTGCATACTTTACAAATGATATGTATATACATATGTATTATGTGAAATTGGGCGTCTACACAATAAACTTCCCCAGGGGCCGATAATATTTTTAACGCGTTGATACAATGTTGTACCACGTCAACGATTCCATATAAAGCGTACATCAAACGAGCGGTGCTGTGTGACACTGAGAGTGTATTATCCATCTTTCCTGTCCGTAGTAGCATCACACACATGTATGATTATTGTGATGACTGTGATTGACTTCTATAGTTGTTCTGGCTATGATACAGATGCTAGTGTCTCTCTCGATGTCTCTCACACGTGATGCAGTGAATGTCGTCATTTACCTGTATTAACAATGAACTACTAGAAACCAACTAATATCAGAAAAGTGTAGCTTCCTTGGAGCTCTTTGTAGGCCTGTCACAGCTTAGGTGGTTCAGTCGTCCGCACACCTTGATTCGGTTCGGACATTGATTGTTGCAACAATGTAATACATGAATACGTAGCGCATAGAGTACATACATATTACACCAGACCCATTGTCGAGATTGTATGTATGATGTATGCGATGTATGATGGATATACGTATCATCTCCCTCCAGCTACCGAGCTCACACACACGAACATGAACTATACCACACATACAGACACAAACTCTAAGTATGTATATAACCATAGAAGCTCCTCCCATTTTTGTGACGTAAAATTTTGGCGACAAGCGGGATACTAACTATTATACAGTAGTTTGGCTCCTTGTGTATTAACAACTTGAAAACCAATTTATTATTTTAGCAAACAATAATTGTAAGTATTGTTGTGTGTGTTGTAACACCCTGTAGACCGAATAATATAATATAAATTTGATATGAGAACGGCAATATTTTAGAAATGCGCGACATTATGAAATAAGTTTTCTTGTATAGGTATACATGCAATATATACGTGATTGTATGTAGGTACATTTGTTGAGCCTCTTCGCCGTGTTTCTTCGTCTGTTTCCTATGATTTATTATAATTTGTTAAACAAGCAGAAGAACAGACGCAAGCACACAAACTCAGAGTCATCTGTATCTGTATACCAACTGAGTAACATTTACATACAGAGCCATAAGTAGAATTATTTAAATATACGTACCGTGTATACATACATATTCGAGTAGAAATTACTTGTCGAAACAACAAAGTTTGTTCGGAAAACTACAAGTGTAGAAGAAAATCAGTGGCGAATTAATTTGAAATTATTTAAATTTTCACAACAGCTATTTTAATTGCTAATTAAACACTTAAAAATTATTCATCGATTATCGTCAACTTTTCCGTTCCTCGTATTTTTTCTCGCCTTTATTATTAAATTTTTGTTCGTTCATTTTTCGCATTATTTCATTTAATCTCCTCCTTTAATCTATGCGGCATTGTAGGTACCACAACCGATATTATTTTTTGGTTGATAATGTAGACGTCTTTATTACTTATGTTAATGCGTTGAGGTTAGATTTACATTTTTCACGCATTTTTATATTATATATTCGTGTACGTAAGTGCAAATTTATTTTATATTCATTTATTTAACGGGATTACTCTGTGATTAGCATAAATTTTTTTTTATAGCGCATTGATCGAAATTTTAGTTCAGTACCGAGATAACTGTCCAGTTGTAGATAACCGCGAAATGAATCTTTTTTTGTTTTATTAGGGCAGGTAGTCCCCGAGTTACGTCTCATTTATTTCGAGTATGCCAATAAGTTTGACATATTTTTCTTGGTATTTTTGAGCAAAATGATATAATTTAATAATAATGACAACAAATTTTGAAACAGCTCTTGGAGTTGGTTACAAAATTGGAATTAGTAGCAAAACAGATTCGTATGAAAACAACCGTCTAAGCTATTTAAATATTTTTTAAACCATAGATTCCCAACGGGGGTGATATCGCCCCCCAGTGGGCGCTGGAACCTTCCAGGGGAGCAGTAGCGGATAAGGTTGTCGAGAGTGGTGGTCAAATAAGGAAGGCATTTTAAGCCGACGATCCAAAAAAAGGGTCGCCGGTTGTGAAAAGTAAATAAAAGGGCAGCATTTGTACAATTGACCAGTAAAAAAAGCCCGCGGCGTTGCTAGGGGGCGTTGAAATTTATGTTCTATACTAAAGGGGGCGGTGGTTCAGAAAAAGTTGGGAATCTATGTTTAATCAGCCTGTAAATTTATAAATTAAAATCGCACTTTACGAAAAGTGGCTCCCTCCACCTGCAGTTGAACTGATTTATATATATTCAATTTTATATTATTTTTTCCACAATTTTTTATAGCTAGAAGGTTCGAGACATTGTATACTCCTCCATTTCAAAATTCGACACTGTATGCATGAATGCTGTGAAGTGTCGTATGTAATTAGATATTGTGGTTCTTCCGTGTAAAATTTTACCACATGCCTTAAAATGCTTTATAAATTGAATGTGCGAGTTTGTACCTACTTATGTAAATGCGCACGTTGATAGAAACATCACTATGGTGGAAGAGCAGAGAAGGGAAACGTCGTAACTTTGTACATAATTGTTTGTCACTGCGAATTACTGCGTCAGTAGGTAGATATCTACACGCATCTAGTAACTATGTAGAGTTATTTAACGATTTGATTCATTACCCCTCCCATATACCCTTTTCTCCAACCATTATACGATGTGCCACCTATTTTGTAACTACTTGTGTTTTTACAGGTAGTGCTTTTTTCTCACATATTTTAAATTTTGAATTATAGTACAGTCATTTGGTTCAAAAAGTAGTGGTGACCTGGAAAGTTTTCCGGGAGTTTTAAAAATTCGGGTGATCTTATAGATTTTGAGGTGCTCTTTGCGAATTTCCACTTTGCCACCTCGTATCTTTGCCGCATGCGCCACCATATAGGAAACATGGCGTCGAAAAGCAGTTTTTTAACGATATCTCCTTTCGGAGCCATTTTACAAGGAAAACATTTATATACAAAATTAAACTAGAGAAAATTTCCTACAATTTATATCTTAACAATTTTTTTCGTAAAATCAATAGTTATTTAACACGTGGTTATGCTGAATATCTCGTTTACACACTACCTCGAGATATAGTGAGAGTAACACTATTATTCATCTGCGTTAACACATTTTTCTTATATTTACGAAATATATACTATGAGTTGTAGGTACCAAGCTTACTAGAAGGTAACCTTGGTGGGTACTGAAGACGATGAAATGTCAACACCTGGCCCATCAAGAAGACCTAAACGGAAAAGATTACGCTAAATTTCCGATTCATCATCAGTGGATTGGGCCTACTGGGGAAACCACATTATTCCGCAAAAACGCGTAACATTTTGCGGCGCTCGCGCTCGTACGCCGAAACTATTGATTTTACCAAAAAAATTGTTGAGGCATAAATTGTAGGAAATTTTCTCTAGTTTAATTCTGTATATAGATTATTTTCCTCGTAAAATGACTCGGAAAGGAGATATCGTTAAAAACTGCTTTTCGACGCCATTTTTCCAATATGGCGGCGCGAGCGCAAAAGATACGAGGTGGCAAAGTGGAAATTCGAAAAGAGCACCTCAAAATCTATAAAATTACCCATCTTCAAAACTTCCGGAAAACTTTCCAGGTAAAACTACCTGATGACTTAGCTATTACTATTAAAATTATAATTGAATGAAAGATAGACTTTTCTTAAGGTGGTTCTCCAGTGTGACCGCCTGTTTTTTAAGCATTTTTTTTTTTTTTTTTTGAGAGTTTAGTTTTGACGACTAATGAAAAGATAGAACTTTGAGTTTTTTATCCTTCATTTATTGCTATTTCAGGAATATGTATTTCAAGTAAAAATCTTCATTAGAACGTAATTTGTACCACCCCGAAGACTCCCGCTTGAAAAAAGGACGCTCACTTCCTCCACAATTTCGACTGATTTACTTATTTGAAAGAAAAAAAACGGCGTTTCAATCTATAAGCCTAAATGCATCGAGTGAACTAGAATCATTTAAAAAATATCGAAAATTGGGTTTTTGGCAGACTTGAAAAAGAAGTTTACAAGTTTTTAATTTTTCGTTACGAAAAAAATAAAAAAACTTAAATTTTTTGGATGATTCTAGTTCAATTCGTGCGTCTACATGTGCTGAGTCTATCCTCTAAATTTCAAATGAATCGGTCAAGCCGTTCTCGAGATATGATGGACGAAAGTTTGAAAAACACAGTTTTGAGAAAAACGCGTTTAAAGTTTCAGGTACGGTTAAAACTATAATAATCTTAATTTTCCATCAGTCTGCAATGCTTGGTCCATAGAGTACTCTTTCCTCTTCCTCTTGGAAGTCTACCAAAGTGAACTGCTCCGCTCTTGTTTCAGTTTTTTTTTTTTACAACGTTATTTTTTAGGATTTACAGACAAGATACCAATGTGCAGGACAATGTGTCTTGTACAAGTATTACTAATAACACTAATATTCGTATTATTATGATTAGTTTCGGTTCCTTGTATCTACTTTGTAGAAAGATATTTTATTTAAAAGTGCTCAGTAAAAGCCAGTGAAACGAACACTTATCATTAGTGCATGTCATTAAACATACCCACAACGTAGGATAACAAGAATCAGAAATTTTATTTATTTTTCACCATTTATTTTTCATAGAAATTCGGATTTAATTTTTTCAAGAAAAGTTTTCTAATATCAAAATATACCTCATAAATCTCATCTGTTAAGGGCTATTTTTTTAATTACTTGAGTGGCGAAAATTTTGTTATCTATATCTTCGATCCTAAGGTTACCAAAACAACTTAGGCAAAATGAACTTGATAAAAATTCCGAAATGTTTTCTCCGAACCCTTAATAAAAACTATTAATTTTGTAGATTATCTCTCTGTATATACTATTCAAATTTGTAAAATTTTCCTTCAGTCGTTGGTAAAGCTTCCAATTATAAAATCTTCTATGATTTTGAATATTTATTTTATAAAAAAAAAAAAAAAAATTATGGAAATTTATGAATCCAGGTAAAGCGTAATGGTACCACTAAATTACGGTCTTTGAAATTTGCTTTTTAAACTGAAAAAATTATGGAAATTTTTTTTTATTTCAATATTGATATACAGAAAACAGTTTTATTGCTTTTGACGATTTCTATTTTATTCAATGACTTACAAAGTACCTACAAAATCAATTGTAATTAATATTATATATAAAGTAAATATAAAGAAATTACTATAAAATATAAAGTAATTAATATTATAAAAAGTAATTAATATTATATTTCTACATGATTTTCTTATTCTACATTTAAATAGCATTTACTAACTTGTTTTTAAGTGCATAAAATGCTCATATTTGTAACAAATAATCACCCCTTGTACCCCTTAGATATATTTCTAACGCAAGTACTTTGGTACTTTAAAATTATAATATTCAGAATTTATAAGTACATTTACTAATATAATTTTAACTGATATAATATTATATAGACTTTTCATACGTACATTCGTTATATTGAATACGGTTGCTAGCGCATATTTATGTTAATTATTATTAAATTAATATTTACATCAAAATCTTCCATTTAAATATTTACTACTCTGTTTAAAAACACTTACTGTGTTTTTTAAACTATCAAGGACATGCAAATTTTCATGTAGTAGTAGAAATTGAAAGCAATTTTTTTTTCCGAAAAAAGTAAAAAACTGTGGCTTATTGAAGATATTCGTAAATTGACATACAGTCTGTCTCATAATATAGCCTCATAATATTTAAGACAAACAGGTTAGCCAGTAATACGTTTGCCGTATATTTCGAAAATATTTTATTGTGTAAATAAAAATATGCAGTATTTGTTTTAATAAAATAAACGCACAAACAAATCACAAAAGTTATATCAAAGACATATAAAATTAATATAATTTTTTGTCCCATAATATAGCCTCACTTTTCAAAAATTAAGTATAATTTTAATAATTAATGACTGGTTGAGGTTCCTTTATTTTCCACTATTTGTGAAATTTTTGTTGGGATATTTTCATATAAATTCCTCGCATATTCCAGTGGGATTTGGCATCATTTATGTCTAATATTTTCTTTCAATTTTATTTGAAATTATATTGTTTCCCGTCGTTGTATACTTTACGGGACGAATACTTCGATACATTTTCGATGATGTTTAGATCAGGCGATCTTGCTGATCGTCTAAACAGATCAGTTTCTTTGTTTAAACCACTCCTGTACACACTCAGCATTGTGAATTGAGACATTATCCTGCTGGAATATCCACTCTCCTCCCTGTGAAACCTCATTTATTTTTACTTCTTGTTGAAAAAGAGTGTCGGCGTATTTTTTCGCATCCTGCCGTCCTTTTAATGTAACAAGATCGATAACTCCATTGAAGTAAACAGCTTTCAAAACATTATTGATCCATCGTCAATATAAAAATTCTTAGTGAGGCTATATTATGAGACGGACTGTATGTGTTGGTATTAAGAGTCTTGGTACTGGTCTTGCAGCCGTACTTATAATCTTAGTATTAGTTTTACCAAATTATGTATAGTCTTGAAGGACCAAAACTAATTTGGCTCGTTACTACTGTGAATTATAAAAACTTTTTATGAGGATGTAATCAGAAAGTATATTATTCATTTAATTTTAAAATTTATAATAATTTGACGTAATTATTGTAAAATTATTTCATTATTAAAATTAAAAATTAAAAATTTAATATACTTTCAGTAGCTTGATATACCCCGTAAATAGATGTGAATAGTAAGATGAATACCTACGTAATAAGTGCGCACTGTATTTATGTGTTTTGAAACTTTATAATATTATAAAGAAATAGGTACCTACTCAACATAACCGTCTTTAATTCTATATACTAAGCGTGTGTTCCTATGTTCCACATTTATTATACATCTTTATTATAAGTTCTACATTAAGAATATTAAGCAAGTTTCTTTCTCTATCGGTACCATTACTATTCATATGCATAAACTGTACCTATACAAATTTGCAGACAACTTATAAATAAAATACGGGAATAATTCGATTAATAATATTGAATTAAATCTAAGTCTTTCTGCAAATAGAGCACGCCTTTTTCAATAAAAAGCTAGTGTCTAGCTTACACATTTTTAAGAGCAATAAAGGAAACTGCTGTTTATTAAAACCATATTTAAAAAAAATATTTTTAGAATTTAATTTGTAAAACTTATGTAACGCTGATTGTAATGTATATTTGTACATTTTTTAGTTTTTTACGTATTTCTGGACTTTACTTAGTTGAAAAGTTCAAGCTTCCTTGGCTATACAAAATCAGAAACCATCAACGTTCAAAATTATTCAGTATCTTAGCCAATTAATAATAAATAGAATTACAACTATCAAGTATCCAATAGAAGTTGGTTTGTATTCAGAGCCGGCCCGACTGAAAACGGGGCCTGATTTCATACAATATATGATAATTTAATGCATTTTTCATAAATCTTTTCATATAGAACCACTGTAATCTTATTACCTTATAGAACTGCTGCGACTTTACTACTTTTGTTCAGAGCTGCTGTGATCTTACTACCTTTAGTACAGAACCGCTACAGCCTTATTCCTTTGGTACAGAACCGCTGCAACCTTACTACTTTTAGTACAAAATTACTGTGACCTTACTACTTTTATACAGAACTGCTGTAACTTTACTACTTTTGGCACAGAACTGCTGTGACCTTACTACTTCTGCACAGAACTGCTGTGACCTTACTACTTTTGCACAGAACTGCTATGATCTTATTAATTTTGTACAGAACTGTTGCGACCTTATTATTTTTGGCACAAAACCGCTGTGACTGTACTACTTTTCCACAGAACTGCTGTGAGCTTACTACTTTTGTACAGAACTGCTGTGACCTTACTACTTTCGTACAGAGCCGCTGTGATCTTGCTACTTTTGGTACACAACTGCTGTGACTGTACTACTTTTAGTATAGAATCTCGGTAACCTTACTAATTTTGGCACAAAACTGCTGCAACCTTACTATTTTTGGTACAGAACTACTGTGACCTTACTACTTTCGCACAGAACTGCTGTGATCTTACTACTTTTGGTACACAACTGCTGTGACTGTACTACTTTTACACAGAACTGCTGTAACCTTACTACTTTTGCACAAAACTGCTGTAATCTTACTATTTTAGATACAGAACTGCTGTGACCTTACTACTTTCGCACAGAACTGCTGTGATCTTACTACTTTTGGTACACAACTGCTGTGACTGTACTACTTTTACACAGAACTGCTGTAACCTTACTACTTTTGGCACAAAACTGCTGTAATCTTACTATTTTAGGTACAGAACTGCTGTGACCTTACTACTTTCGCACAGAACTGCTGTGATCTTACTACTTTTGGTACACAACTGCTGTGACTGTACTACTTTTACACAGAATTGCTGTAACCTTACTACTTTTGGCACAAAACTGCTGTAATCTTACTATTTTTGGTACAGAACTGCTGTGACCTTACTACTTTCGCACAGAACTGCTGTGATCTTACTACTTTTGGTACACAACTGCTGTGACTGTACTACCATTAGTATAGAATCACTGTAACCTTACTACTCTTGGTACAGAAGTGCTGTGACCTTACTACTTTCGTACAGAACTGCTGTGACCTTACTACTTTTGGTACACAACTGCTGTGACTGTACCACTTTTAGTATAGAATCGCTGTAACCTTACTACTTTTGGTACAGAAGTACTGTGATCGTACTACGTTTCGTAAAGAACTACTCTACTTTTTCTACTTTAGATACAGAACCGTCGTAACCTTGCTACTTTTGATATAGCAATTTGATAAATAAGATTAATAAAGACTTAAAAGACCTAAGAATTATTAAGCTTACGAAATTCTTAATATTTACTTTAAGTGTTTTCTTCCAAATTATTTTATATGTTATAATTTCCATAAACAACATAACAGTAAAATTTCATATAACTGTTCAGTAGGTAACTTAGATTCTTCGTAAACGGAAAAATGTCATAGAACGGAAGTTAACAGTTTGGAAAAATAATGGTTATTATCAAATCGACATACTTTTCAACTTTACAAGGAACATATAATAGTTTTTATTTAAACGAAGTTACATAATCGTAATTTAAATGGAACGGACGTACTTTTTTTTTCCTTACATAACAAGTAAACCATTAACGCTACACAAACTACAATACCACACAGTCAGTAATACTTTATTATTAGAGAACAACAATTTCCAACAAACAATACGATCGTATCATTTTCATGTTTTTCCTCATATATTATATGACATGTATAAAAATAAAAATAATAACGTAAAAGCCCCCATTATGGAACGGTATCTAATACTGGAACAGTTTTGGCATTTACATATTTATTTCTTTAACTAACTAAGGCAACATTAAATATGAGGTGAATTTAAATTGAAAAACAATTATTCTATTAATAATAATTTTTGTTATTAGACGTTTCTTTCAGAAATAACTTCATTAATATGTAAATGTCAAAACTGTTCCAGTATTAGATACCGTTCCATAATAGGGGCTTTTACGTTATATCAAATGTTTTTTTTTTAAATACAACATTAACAAGATTTTTCCATTGTTTTCCAACAGACATAAAAGAAAAGTGCAAAATTTCCTGCCATGCAAGACATCACCAACAAATCATTGTACGGGAAGTGATTCGCAGGGCGGCGGTGGCGTCATATATGAAGATCTGAATGACGTCATACCAAGACCGACGCCAACGCATCACGCCACAATATCCACCACACATCATCATCATCATCATCATCATTTAGCGCCATCAATTGAGGTAAGGATGAATGTTTATTTGGTTATTGTTATAAATGAATCAATATGAAAAATTACCAATCTATGTTGTATTGTATAGGTATCTTATGGTTGTATTTGTATGGTGTTATTATCAACAAATAAATAAATAAATAAGTAAATAGAAAGTTTTACTTGAGGAAAAATGAAGAGAGGTAGTGTAGGGGTATAGTACACTTATATAGTACACTTAAGGGGAGGGGGGTAAGGTTTTAAAAGCGAAAAAAAGGCATATTTTCATGATTTTTTTTTTTTGAAGATATGAATAATGTTGGCTTATTTATTTCATATACACGTTATAGTATTACATCTAAAGTATCTTTGAAAAAATTATTGATTACAAATATCAATAAATAAGTCCGTGACAGCGAATTTTCGGAGGCGCCTCGAAAAAAAGTTGTTTTGCGGTGAACATCATAACTTGGTACCGGATCATCCGAGACAAAAAATCGAAATGCGTTTAAAAGGCGATATGTTTCCCTAGGGAGTCAGGAAGAGTTTTTTCTATTTTTTAGATTTTTTTATTTTTGGCAGCATTTTGAAATGAAAAACGCAATTTTTGCTAAAAATTTCGGTTAATTTGTTATTATAAACTGGAAAAAAATAGCAAAAAAAAAAAGCTCGACCTGATTACCTGTTGATTTATGTGTAGAAACAGTGTACAAAATTTCAACAAAATTGGTGAAGTAAATTTTGAGTTATGATGTTCACGAACTTCAAAAATGTTATTTGCGAGAAAATGGATTTAAAGTTTTTTATACTCAAAAATCCAAAACTAAACATCAGTAAAATGATATAATTTTTTATACTTACGCGGGTAAGTATATAGTAAGTATTTGTTTTTATAAGACTTGTAAGTATAAAATTAAAGTAAATTTTATACTTACCAGATAGGCGCGTCGCGCAGCTACCAGGCAGGTATAAAAATCGAGCATGCGGGCCAGTCGCTTGAAACGCTGTATCTTCATTAGTTTTGCTCGGATTTACTTGAAATTTTGACACAACACGCTCGACATGTTGTAGTACATTCAGAAAAAAAATTAAAGAAAAAATGCAAAAAAAAAAATTTAAATACCTTACCCCCCCTTAAACTCCGTAAACAGTGAGAAATACAGTTTCGGTTAAGTTAGATGAATTATGCAGAAGCACTAGATACGTCAAATGTTATTTCCAAATTTCCATGTAGTTTAGGAGCAACAGCCAAAAAACTCATTTTTAATTGCAAATTTCTATTTCTGTCTTACTTGTAAGAACTATGTTCTTTTTATCTGCACATTCTGATAGTATTTTTCTATGTAGAATAATTTACAACCTTTTTAGAAGTTTACTGTGGCAATCCGTTTTCAGGTTATAATCCGCAACTTTTGTTTGTCTTATGGAACGTGAAGTTTAGGTTGAGAATAAAAAAAATTACGCAGTCAATATTTAATTACATATAAACTCTAAATCCCGCTTGATGCCACTGAAAAAATACAAGTTTAAAAGCAGTTTGAGATCACTTAACATTGGCTCAAATTTTATTGTCAATATTAAAAAAATTTTATTACAAAATTACAATCAGTCTCTAGAGCGGAATTTCTTTTTAGCATCTAAATTACTATGTAACATTAAATTTTGGTAATTAGTTAATTGTTTGCAACGTAATTTGTGTATTTCTTGACCGAAATATATAGAAAAATATTTCCAAAATACAGGATTCTCAAGTTCTGAAAAACAGATATACACATATGGTATAATTGTGCCGAAATCTATTTCATATTTTATAGGAAAAAGAAAAATTCGGGTCATAAATTGAAAACAGGTAACCATAGAAATATTTTAAGAAGCGGTATTTGAATTCTACGTAGAAAAGTACCATTAGAATGTGCAAATAAAATTAATATAGTTCTTACCAGTAAGAAGTTTCTAGTAAAAAAATAAATTTGGAATTATGGGTTTTTAAATTATAACTCCTAAACTACAATAATGAAATTTGGGAAGTTTGGCAATAGCATTTGACGCGCTGGTACTTCCGCATAATTCATCCAACTTAACCGAAACTGTTTCCCTCACCATTTACGAAATCTCAATGCTGGTAATTTTATTTTAGAGGCACCCGTATAGGTATTTTTTAAGGTTTTACACTTTTAAAATTTATTATAACTCATCTATTTAATTTTGAATTCCAGTTGCATCAGACCTATCCAATCCTTTCAGTATATTTCATCGATACAAAATTTCAGTCATAACCACAGACCAGTAAACATATTATATTTTATATTATAGAGACATATAATATAAATGTATAATTGAAGCAATCAGTTACGACAAGTTCCAACCTTAATAGTATTCTGTTATATAATAATTGATTCGTATCCGTAGTTACACTTTCAAATAATAATAAAATTTTACTTTTTGGAGAAGAAACTGCAAAATTTTGTAAGAAGAAAAATGGTATTCGCTTTATTTTCAAAATACGTACGTATACAAATTATGTCCTGCAATAATTATAGTCGCATTTGTTCAAAAATTGACATTATATTATTTCATTAAATTTCACCCGTCTCACCCTTGTTACCTGCTTCAAGAAAAATACCTAGAAACTGGCTTTACGCTTTGTCTAGTAGTATTATCAGTATAATATAATAGTGTTCATTATGGTCTGTGGTCATAACAATTAGGGCTCAGTTATCTTTGATACTTCATTAGGTCTTTGAAATCGCTTTGAAAGTATTTGTTTTCATTCAAATTTATCATGACGTGAATTGACTCGTTACGTTACGGTCACGTATTTTTAAGATTTAGTCTTATTCATATAGTTCTAAAGAACTTATTCTACAAAACATTTACCTATATCTCTTTATATAAAGTTAATATACGTACATAAAAGTGTATATTATGTTTTTAATATCGTTTAAAGTTTTTGCAAGTTTTGATAATACAAACACTAAACATTTATAGTATTTTCTTTGCATATGATCTTTTTAAAATAACTAGCTTATTATATACCTGGTTCATAAATTTTAGATAAGAAAAATAAACAAAAATTGTAAGACACCAACAAAATCATAGTATAGTTAAAACAAATAGTTATAACAAAACATAACCTTACTTCTTATAAACTTAAGTACACCTGTACGTAGCAAGTACCCCTATTGTTTGCACAAATTTTACAGTAAATATATCAGAAAGCTATTTAACTTTTATAAATGAACTGTACAACATTATATAAGTTTGAAAATTGTTTATCTGAAGTCTGAAACCATCTTGTAGTAGAAAAAAATATACAAAAGGTCTTATTATTGTTAATCGGTAATAAATATTCACTGTAAGATCGATTAGAATTAGAATAAAATATCTTTTGGCCCCGTTAAAATAAATGGATGGGAAAATATTAAAAAATACCACACTAAATGAACACGATTTAAAATCATAAACAAATTCAAACCAGTTTGTTTAACTTATCCATAATATATTTGAGGTCATTTTATTCCACATAATTTAAAAAGCATTTTAGTTTTTTTGTTCACTCTTTTTTACCTGAATATGGTTTTTTCGGTTAGGATACAGAATATGATCGTAAATGAGTAAACCAAATAAATTGCAGTGTTTGTTGTTGTCTCTATGCGTAATTATTGAGCTATAACAGTCCATGATTCAATGTTTAGCGGAGAAGATTATCTTATCTTTTTGATTGGTTCTGAAAACTGGATTTTTCAAAAATTTTCCTCAAAAATAGGTATGTCACGAAAAAAAAACTACTGGGTGGGCCAAATAAGACCAACCAATGTTAAACGCAAATAACTTTTTTATTTTTTGATATAATTATTTTTTTCTTTTTGTAGGTTATAACTGAATTCTTGGAAATTTATTATGGAACCATACAGTACAAGAGAACGGGTTAAAATTATCGATTTTTTCTATTCTTGTCAACGACCAATTGTTAAGACGGAGCGTAAATATCGACAATATTTTAATTCAAGATCGTCCCAATCTTTAAATATCGTAGTCGTTGTTGGTGGTCTTGCGGTAGCAGTGTTTGCACAATAGGGTATTTTCTAAATTTTTGAAAACTGCTTATATTTAAAGATTGGGACGATCTTGAATTAAAATATTGTCGATATTTACGTTCCGTCTTAACAATTGGTCGTTGACAAGAATAGAAAAAATCGATAATTTTAACCCGTTCTCTTGTACTGTATGGTTCCATAATAAATTTCCAAGAATTCAGTTATAACCTACAAAAAGAAAAAAATAATTATTTCAAAAAATAAAAAAGTTATTTGTGTTTAACATTGGTAGGTCTTATTTGGCCCACCCAGTACTTGAAAACTTCACCTCGCATCCGTACTCGCATTTCCTCTTTTCTTTTAACGAAGCAGCTACGGCGCCTCTGAGTGCCCTAACACACAATTTGGGAACCTCTGAAGTATACGGTTTCTGAATCTGTATAACAGACGTTTATTTTAAAGCTCTGTAGACAAAGCCATAACTACATAATATTATTACAATGTTGCTGTGCTATTATATACCTATATTGTATTGTTTTGTTGGTAACTTACATAAGTTTGTGATAATAACATTAGTGTGACAACTTTTTTTTATGCTATTGTCATAAAAATTTGTTGTCACTTGTTCTAAACTATGTACAAACTATTTTCTTCTTCTTAACTTCATTACAAATTAACTTGAACGTAACGAAACAGTACCAATTTATGGCTGACTAGAACAGGGTGATAAAAAATTATTACTTTAAATATTTAAAAAAAAACATATAACGGCGCCTGAGAAGTGATTATAAATTAAATTCAAAAGTTTTTTTTAGCATCATTTTAGGATATCGTTAACATTTTAAAGTATATAATTATCATGTGCGTTCAGTTTAAACCTGATGTTTTCAAATCATAACTGATGAAAATGTCGAAAATATTGTTAGATGTTTTAAGGTAGTTGGTCGATAACACGATTTTTTCAAAGGAATTTAACAAAACTTCTCTAGATATTTATTTAATCCAATACCAATAATACGAGCCCTTACCGAAAAAAAATTGACCACCCCAATTTTGAGAAAAACGATTTCAAAGTTCTGTAATTTTAACACAGGCTCTTATGGGAAAACTCTATTTATTTTGAATAAAATGAAAACATGTCAAAGGAATTTGATAAAAATTTAATATGTTGGGCAATTCCACATGTGACTGACTCTACATTTGACACAATTTACGTTTTATTTTGCCTTATATTACGAATATCACTATGTTTACAGTTTCAATTTTAGCATGGTTTTATAGTTGATACCCCAATTATCCCTCTGTAATAAAAAGTGTGCACAAATAAAGTTGTGAAATATGATTTATTTAATAAAATGTAAATGTGACTGACACTACATGCAAAAGGAAGTCGTTTCGAGAGTGTTTTTAAACTTCGAAAATCTTTCTCTGTACAGACGTTATAATTTTAAATTGTACTTATATTTAACCGAAGTATATGAAACAAATTATTGGAAAATGATAAAATGAAAGACTACTTTTTTAGAAAAGTAGTTGTTCGAAACATAATTCGTGACTGACACTACAGATCAAAACGTGACTGACACTACCATCACTTTGAATTGCAAAAAAATAGTATTTTTAAATGAAATCCTAGAAACTTACACTAAAGGACATAAAATAGGAACTTTAAAATAATTTTAAAGGTACAAAAATGTACTTATTTTTATTATTTATTACCAAAAATACAAAATTTCTTAAGATTTTTCAAAATCTGTAAATTTATAATAAATTCTATTCCCGTTAAGGATTCAATTAGGATTACAATAATTCTAAATACTTGCCGTGAAAATCTAATTAAAACATCACTATAAAATACACTATTAGCTTATACTTACGACAAAACATTGAAAATTACACTATTTCTAAAAAACTAAAAACAAACTTTTATTGAAATTTTGGGAACTTAAAGTACTATAGTGTTGCCGTCATATTAACGTATTTTTACTGCCAATCACAATTATTTATTTTTTTCAATTATGGAGCCTTTTCCGTGGAATTTTCCTGTTATTTAATACAAAATTGCAAACCATATTTAATAAGAAATAAAAGTTATTGACCACGACGTTTTTGAAATATAATTTAAAAACATCATTTTACAACGTTTTTACAACACTTTTTCAACAATTCTTTTAAATTGCCACAACATAAGCGCCCGGAAATTCAAAAAGACAAGTGGTATACTAATATAATAACTGAAGAATATTAATACATTATTTAATTTTTGATAAAAGAAATTTTTTTTTGCTGAGATATACTTTTGTACCTGACTATCTCAGAGCAACTACGTTAAGGGAAGATTCGCCAAAGAAACATTAAAAATCGTCCTTTTTTTATTTTTTATTTTTTAATTATTTTTTTTTATAAACTTTCTACATGTCTTGAGATTACAATTTTTTTTTTTAATTCAAAAATGAGCTAACTATAAATGGTTTTGCGAGATTTTTCCACCATGATAGTTCCTCGCGTTCTGAAATCCCCAGTGAAACAAAATAATAAAATCAAGAATTTTCTGAAAATATACATATAAAGTTATGGTACTAACTAGAATCTAAGAAAAAAAAGTTAAAAATCAGCAAGAAATCGCATTTCGAAAATAAATTTTCAAAAAACACCGCTTTTTCTCGATTATAAACAGCCGCCATTTTGAAAACATATTACGGAACCAAAAGTTCCTGCCAAAATGACAAAAATCGAGGAATAAATACTTTTTGAGATACATGAGGAACCATGTTAAAAAACGTACTTTCGAGAAAATAGCATTTAAAGTTTTTTTTTTCATTGAATTATAGTAATGTGCGTGCACCAAAATGTCCATAACTTTTTGATTTAAGCACCTTAATAAATATAATTATGAAGAAAAAAATCGATCTTTTTTTTAGCGAATCTTCCCTTAACCGTTGTAAATTCACAATATAATTTTACATGTTTTGGTAAAAGTGTTTCGAGCTCATTTAACTTACTATATCCCACTTGCGTAACAATTCAATATGGGATTTCGTTAGATTTCTATCGCTTCAAATATAACTTTTAATTTCACTACCGGAAGTGTGGGTAAGAATCCTTATGTCCCCAACTAATTTATTTAGATATTTTTTAATCATCTATAAGTGTGTATGTAATTCTGCTTCATATTAAAGTAATTTTAATAGGATTCTATGTTTGTGAATATGCTGAGAATGGAACATTACGCTTACAATTATAATACGTATTAATGAAACATTGTTTGCGGATATTTGAAAATTAAACTAAATTACTAATTTGTAAACGTATGTACGAAAAAGTTTTTGAAAGTAACTTTGTATAAACGTATATACAAGGAACGTGCAAGTAAGTATTTGTATTTTTCAAGACAGAAAACAATACTGAAGTGTTATATAACACAACAACTTCTTGCTAATTTTATTTTGATTTCTATTGAGTAGAGTATGAACACAACAACTTTATGAATTTATGCATTTATTTATGCGTTTGTATGTATTGTATTCTTTCCGGATAAGGGAATTAGATTACTGTTAAGAAATTGTGAAGAAATTAAAATACACTTTTCTCCAAAAAATTTATATCTAAGGTTATTTTCAGGAAGAATTTATATAACTAATTAGTTATATTTAGTGTTCCGTACCAAAATTACCAAAACATAACACTTATGGAATCATTCTTATGTCTGCCTGTTTGTCACAAGCGATTTGCTCGGCTGCTTGACATAAATATTTAGCACGGAGATATAATGTGATGGTCCAGTTATAGGTGTAAAGTTGAATTTTGACTTCAGGGATTAATTTTAGGGGAAAAATTTCTCGCCAAGCGCACCGAAAAGCACCTTGTAATTATAATGTACATAATTTACGATTCCCAAAAGTGATCCTAAAATCTCATTATAATTTATTATAAAGCTAATTGGTTTAATGTTCTTAAAAAAATTCAGGAACTTAAAAAGTGTTCCCCCTTGAGTAAAGTTTGCGAAACGCTGCTTTAAAATCATATTCAAAAAACATATTTTCTAATTATAACTCACAAAAAAATGTTTTACAAACGACAAAAAAATTCTAAAAACTTCCCAAATTGATTCCACTGAATTTTGTTTTTAACTTTTTTAATAAAAATAGGTACCGTAAAATTGGATGACTTTGGTCCACTTTTGAACTTTACACATAAGTTTTATACCAAATGATATTAATTTTTGTTTCTAGTTACGTTTTATGGGTCTGTATTAGTACTTTTAACTTTGAAATGGCGAAGAGGCTAAATACATTCTAAATATTTATTTTTTTTTTTTAAATAAGGGTGGCCAAAGTCAGACGACGAAGTGGGGTTACTTTGGCCACATGTTTTATTTGGAAAACGCAAAGAAAGAAGTATTTTTTGAGGTTTTTTTTTTTTAAATAAAAATATGATAAAAATACTTCTCTTTTTTATGTTTTATTATCAAATTTTTTAAACAAATGTAAAAAAAAATATTTTATAATTATTTTAAACGCAAATTGCAAATAAGGTAACAAATTATTTGATAAAAAAAAAAAAAATAAAATAAAAGTAAAAGATAAATTAAAAGGTAAATTAAAAATAAAAGATACAGGGTTTAATTGTAATTTTCCACTTCTGGTATTTTAAAGAAACCTCTTTTGGATAGGTGGGATAGGTGCTTACAGGTCGAAAACAACGCAAACATGTGGTGGCCAAAGTCAGACCAATATTAGCGAATAATGCATTGGGCGATTTTGGCCGCCCTCTAGCGGCAAGACCTAAAAGTTTAAGTTTGCTGCCTTCACAGCAAAAAAAAACCGGTAAAATTACCCTGAAAATCATTGGTTACAGCTTTACTATTATATTAATGTAAAATTTTTAGATAAATTTCCACAGAAATTTTACCATGTAAATTTACATCAAACATGGTAAAATTTCTAAGTAAAATTCTTAGTAGGTTTTGGTAAAATTCACATACAATTATTAAAAATACCTGTTAAATTTACTTACCTTTTGCAATACAGGGTGAACCAGGTCTACTTACCTAGCAAAAAAATTTTATATAAAATTCTTGAATTTCTCGGGTCCAAAAAATATTAATGTTCTAATTACCCTTTCCTCTCAAATTATATGATACTCAAATAATTTTAGCAAATTTTCAATGATATGTTTTAGTAAATTTTAGCAAGCTTTTTTATTATAAAATACGAACATTTGAATATCATAGAATTCGATAAATAAGAGAAATTAAAACTAATGTTATTAATATTTTTTGACTAATTGAACTCCAAAATTTTATATATAAAATTTTTTTACTGAGTATGTAGATCGCCAGTTTAGCTTTTCTATACCTTCAATTAAACTTTCTGTTGAAAAGGAACAAAGGCAGATCAAAAATTTCAATATACATATCATAACACAAAGTAAAATTTAAAAAATTTACATTTTTCTGTTATATTGTACAACTTACATGAAAATTTTTAAAAGTTATAAAATACTTTTTAAAGTATAAATTACAATTGATACTTTAAATTGCTACAAAACATTAAATTAACTCCTGTATTTACACTCGTGTGTAGTATACCTTACAACCGACTCAGTACTATACTTTATCTACGACCAACATAAAATCCACAATAAATAATATAAATCTGGTACGAATACAATACATTAAAGTACTTATATTTTATTAAAATATATTCATTTTGTGTAGGTACAATATAAAAATTAAAAAAAGTGTAACAACCTGTGGTTCTTTACACACAGGCGTGGGTATAGTGCAAAATTGATGTATGTAAAACATAGCTTACCTAGGCAGTATTTTGTACAATTTAGTGGTAGTCGTAGATAAATAATTTTTATAAAGTAAGAAATGTCTTTTTTTTTTTATAAAATAGACAGATATAATTATGCGTATAATACAAACAGTTACATAATATGTAAGATTATAATAACAGTAATGTACTTAGAGATTGTTTTAACTACTAATAACATAAAAAATATTCACCTCAAAAGTAATAAATATTAGAATTGGAGTTGGCTGGGATCTATTTAATATTCACTGGTAGGTATATAAAATTTAAAAAAAAAAAATTTTCCAATAAAATTTAATAAGTTTTAGTGATACCCAAAAAACTCCTTATGTAGGGCCGGATTCACCTCTGAAAGCTCCGAGGCTCTTTTCACGTGGTAGTCTTCCTCAAATGTTAATTACCATTATTGTTGTGCTCTAAAAAAGAAAAAACAGAAAAAACAAATTACTTAGGTACATTTTAAAACTGAAATTAAAATTCGCTGGCAATGGGGTGTGACACATAACTTCCTCGTACTCGTAAAAGACTTTAAAACAGTATTTTACCAAATGTATATACCGCGAAATTATATTTTCGCCTTAAAGTTCATAAAAATTTGTTGTAACTCAAAATACTTAAAGGCAAAATTATAAAATGATAGCCAAAATATTTTAGAAACTAACCCCCAAATTACTTTAAAAATTTGAGTGAAATAGGACTAGCAGTAAATAAGATATTGACATTTAATGGGATTTGATGGTTGCGGCGTAGCTACCGTTACTCCGATTTCGATTAAATTTATAGGAGACCATCTAGGGACAAAACTGCATAATTTCTGAAAATTTCAGAAAAAAGAATTGAGTAGTTCAGAAGTTATGCCACTTGGTGCAATTTAGTATATTAATGGAATGACATGGTAGCGGCGTAGCTACCGTTACTCCGATTTCGATTAAATTCATAGAGGATCATCTAGGAACCAAAGTGCATAATTTTTGAAAATTTCATTAAAAGCAATCGAATAATTCAGAAGTTATGCCACTTGGTGCAAACCTGCGACACACAGACGGACAGACAGATACCAAAGCAAAATTGTTCAGAAAGCTCTACAAAGTAAAATGTGCGTACTAAATTTTATTTTGGAGAAAAAATTTTTTATTTTTCAAAAGTGATCACAATGCTTCCGTTACTTTAGTATACTCTCGGAAGCAATATGGTACAATGACTTAGATATATTTTAAAACTGAAATTAACAAGTTATCATGTATAACGTACCAATTTTAGTAGCGTTTGTAAAAAATCCAGTGATACGTCTTATATACGTATACGTCTGTCGTCACCAGGCTCGGCGCAAGGTTATTTAGCGTCCTAGACGAAATATCTTTTGGCGGCCCCGAACTTGATAAACACTTATTTAAACATAATAAAACAGTTAAAAGTCATACAATGAATCTTCAACTTTTAAGGTACCGTATGGCCTTTTATGGTCTGCATATAAAATTTTTCTTAGCTGAATCTTCGTCAAATAACCAAATTTGATATCTGTTGTTCCCTGGAACGAAAAAAATTAATTAACTTTTTAATATAAAAAACAATAAATTATGAAAATCAAAATATCATACCAATTTTAATACGTTAATAGTTTTGAAGAATTATGATGAAATGACCTGATTCACTATTTTGACGACAAATAGATTACATATGAAATTGTTGACGTGGTACACGTGGCCTGCTGTCGTATAGTTAATCAGGATTTCACTTGACGTCTTACAGCATCAATGATTGTAAACCGCCAGTTAACACAATGTTATCATACGAATTTGATTTTTCAAGGTTAAAGATACCAATATTTCTGGTTCGAATGAATTCTTTGAAGAATTGAAGATATTGAAAACCTGAAAGTAATTAACATGCTTGAAGTAATCAGAAAATACAAAATATATTACACATTTTTGACAAAACAATTTTGTGCAACATTTTAGTTAAATCAATAAAAATAAATGTGTTCCAATTTTTTCTACAATAATCGTAGGTATATTACTGTAAGAATTATTAGTTTTTCTAATAATTTATACAATAAATTGTATTAAATTTTTATTAACCTTGCTTTGTAAACAATATCACATACATAATTATGCTGACATATTATGTACTAAGTATATTCGATATATTTTTTGTTATTGCTATGAGGAAGAAAAAAATTTAGAAAGATTAAATATGCTTACCTTTAAAATCTAAAACTCACAATTTACACATATTAAAATAATGTTCCATCACATTAAATGGCGACATCAAACTTATTCACTGACAAGACTAACAACATTGAACATACGAAAGACAAAGAACGAGCCACTGCGCGTGCGCCTTAGGTTATGGACCAATATTTTAAGTTGATTTTACCAGTATTTAGGTAAAATTATAGTCATTTTGGGTAAAGTGACGCATGCGTCGGAAGATTACCAGTACATAATATGAATTTCACCTGTTTACCAAGTAAATATTCCTATACTTTGTGAAATTCAAATTTATTTGAGTAAATTTACTTACCTAATTTTAATATTACTTGAAAATTATGTGATTATACGCAAAATTACCAGTAATATTTTCCGGTAAATAATTTACTACAAATTTAATGTAACTTTAATACAAATTTACGGTAAATTGAGCGGTAAATTTCCATGCATTTTTTGTAGTGTTGGTTCGTAAAGTTTCCTAAAGGTTGTATGAGAGCATATTTTCGCATGAAAGTCGTAGATGTCGCCTAATTGTCAAGCTGCCCTTGAAGTTTTTGAAGGTAAAGATTGCAGGTTTTTCGTAAGTTTTTCTATTTAAACTTTTTCAGGTACCTACTAAAAATCAAATTGTGTTATGTATATAATTTTTTTCGAGTCCAATATAATCTATAGAATCAGTAAAAAATACTATTCCGTGCATAACTATTATTATAACTTAATCGTGCATAAATAAAACAAATATTGAAAAATAGTCAAAGTCAACCATGGTGGCTAAAGTCATCCAATTTTACGGTACGTAATGTAAATCTCTCAAAAAGCAAAATGTTTAAAAAGAACAAGTCATTAAAAATAACAAGAATGAAAATTATGTATTTTCTAACAAATGTGTACAAAAATACAAAATAGTTGAATAATATTTAAACACATAAATTTATTATTTGCAAATATTTTTGACCCAGTTTCCATTTTGCTCTCGTGCTGTTTTCGCTCGGTAATGAAACAAAAATATTTTCACCGTGTTCATATTATATTTTTTCCTTGATTTTGTTTGTTGTAATATATAAAAGTTTATGATTGCTTTGCTCGTTTTTGTTGTGTGTATACAAAGTAAAAATACAGCAATTTCCCTTCACGTTCACTTTGTGTAAACGAACTATAAAACAGCACAGAAAAGCTTATATTAAACTCGCAAAACAAACGTAACCGACGATTTTTGTTTTATTTGTGCCGATTTTTGTTTTTTTCAAAATACCGTATGTTTATTATATGTATAACGGCGGGTAATGAGGCCTAGCTAAAAGGAAGATCTTATATAAAATGAAAAATACTGCAGATAATCAACTTTTCTTTATTAATAAATCAACTCCAAAAGTGCCAATCAACTGACAGAAAAAATTAAATTCGGAATTAAAATGTTGAATTAGAAAATATTTAACATTTTAGAAAACTGTTCTTAGGCCTTATTTTACTATGATAGGATATTAACACTTTCAGTCCCATGGCTTCGGCATCCGAAACCAAACAAAACATTCTCAGAGGCCAGCCGCGATCAATGATTAATTGATTAGTTGGTTACGCATTATGTATGCGATGTTTATCATCATTCATCACACGGATGTGTTCCTACGCACACAAATACATACCAACACACACTACTCTTTTGGTTTCTATGTATAAAAAAATTATGATAAACCAAAAATACATAAAAAATATAATTTATATTTTTAAATAAAATTGATTTGAATGTCAGTGTATATGTAGTATGTACGTATCACGTACGTATGTTTAGTTTTACGTGGTTTTACACATACATGTTAAACTGTGTTGAATCTATTCAGTGTTTGAATCATTTTATTTTATGTATTTGCTTATATAAAGTATTTTTTTTGTAAATATTGCTGGCTTCCGGGGAAGTTTACTATGAAAGTGCTCGGGCCTCATAGTGTTAAAGACTATTACAAAAAATCAGCAAAAAATTATAAGTAAAAACCAACATTCGAAACAGTATTTGGTAAGAATCTTCATCATTGTCATCAGAATCCATGGAATAAACCGTGCATTAGTAGCTTATTCTTTTAATGCACTTAATTAATATATGACTAGAATAAACGTTTGCTTCAGACGTTAATACTGCATGTGATAAATACGGCTTTGGTAAGTTAGATCTGGAGGTCTACACACTTTCATCATTGTTATTCAAGATCATTTGCATTGGAATTTCAAGTATGCAGTTAAGTATTGGGAGTCTTATTTACCATCAACACCCAAATAAGTAAAAAATACCCCTGTCGCAGCATCTGCATAACATAGCGAATTTCCTCCTATGTTATCTTATTTTAGTACAAAAAATAATTTTTCAAAGGACTACAAGACATAACAATTAATAACAGTGAAATTCTAGGTCCGTTTTCAGATTTTTGTTTAATACAGACGCCAGCTAGAATCATTTTCTTTATCTACAAAATCATCACTCAGTCTACAGAATTCAATTTATTACTTAGGAAAATAATTCAAATATCACTAACTGAACTACAAAATTGTCGATTTGTCGAAAAGCTCGCTCAAAGAACTTGTTTAATTTTTATTGTTTATTTTTTTTTTTATGAGATAATTCAAAATTTCACTTGAACGAAAATGTGTGGAGGAAACTCCTACTGCGATGTAGGGAAATCACGTTACTGGGAGCTCATGCTGTACAGAAATTTTTTCTAAAACCCGTATGATGTAAGGGGTTGACCGTCATTAGAAAACCAGCTTTTGAGTTTGAATACGTTGCGCGTAAAAGTAACCAAACACTCTTCTTTTGTTCAACTGTGTTTTTTTTTTTTAACATTCTTATGTTTTGTTTCGTTTCTGAATCACAATATGTACATGTCAGTGTTTCAAGTTTAATTTTTTCTGGTCACACACTGTATTTGTTACATCCATTTATGTATAATACACATTTGCATCGATTTAATATGTAATATAAAATGTTAACTACAAGAGAAAAGGTATCATTTACGTAGTAGTATCGTTCTTGTTCCGTTGCTACTAACTTCAACAAGCAAAACGTTCACTTTGTGCAATCATTCATGCGTGCATTGACAGCTTTAGTTTTATACCCCTAGCACTCAAAACATACCGCATCAATTCATTCACCCAGTATATACCATATTATATACGTAGTGTTTCAAGATATTGGAGATACAGGATTAATCTTCTGACAGTTAAATTTCTGTCAGAAATTGTGATCCACTAAACTTAACAAATTCGCAGTACCTAGTTATATAAAATTGTTGGTTGCTGTAGCTATGTAATGACCATTATTTAATATTTTGAATGTGAAGAACATCGAAAAAATAAAAGTATCTCTTGCCGCAGACATTACGATATTATTCAGCTACATAACTGTGTTGTTTCTACCAGACTCGAAATTAAGACGAATGACATTGAAATTTAACGACTAATATCGCCTTCTTCGCAAGTACAGATTTCTGTCATATTCCAAAATTGCATTTAAAATAAATAAAATTATTTACTGTCATTGTGTTTAGTACAACTAGAAGTTTTAAAGTATATAAAAGAAAATTTTTACTATATTATAAAAATACCCCTGTCGCAGCATCTGCATAACATAGCGAATTTCCAAATATTGGGCACTAGCGGATCTCATCTAAGACCTGTATCCATTTAAAATAATTTAGCTTTCTAACAGTGAAGCAATTTTCAAAATCAGTTCTGTAGTTCGTTTTTGACGCTTTTGGGTCCTCTGGACTCTAACCGATCTCATATAATGTAGCATATATCCATTTAACAATATATTGTTAGATTACATAACTATAGTTTTCGATTTTTTTTCTAGGTATGCAAATATATATAAATTATATTTTCTCTCTAAAGGAGGACATCATACAAAATTTTTTTCCCATAACGTACTCTTAAAAAACCTGGCTAATTTTAATTTAAAAAGATGAAACAGAGCTATTGTTGTTGTTATTATAACACATAATATATACATATTGAATAACTAACTAGCACTTGTTTTATCTCGAAAAGAGTTGTTAAAACGATGAAGCATTTATTGTAAAATAATTCAACAAATTTCTTTATTTTTCTCAAAAGTTAGTTCACTTAGAACAATGTTTTTAAGCTTATCTTATGCAATTTTTTACGCTTTTTCCGATAGTTAAAAAAAAAATTTAAAAAAATTGTGGATTCTGGCCAAATTTTGCAAAAAATTATTAAAAATGGGTGAAAAACCGACGTGTCTGGCTAGCGAACTTAGCCAAGCCAATCCGGATTTCAGCTCACATACCAAATTTCATAAGCATCAAACGTTTCGTTCGAGAGTTATCGTGCACACACATAAATATATATATATATATATATATATATATATATATATATATATATATATATATATAAATTTTAGTGAGGTAGATTTTTGGGTTCGGGTAATAGCTGAATTTCCAGAATGGAAATTCGCTAAAAGGAAAACGGCGCCGTAGCAGATCTCGAAAAAAACTAAATTTTTCTCCTTTGCCGGAGCTTCTAACTTCTTCAATTGTTACCAAATTAGCTTTAAATTTTTACTGTAGCTTAATAATAAATTTCTCTAGTAAACATCGTAGGATTTTTTTGGTAAAGTGAAGGGTACAATATGGAATTTAATAAAATATTTTATTATCCTGTTCTTGCAAATATTTGGCAAAGTGCAAGAAATTGTCCACTTTCGGTACGAATAGTAGGAATGGTAACGCTTGCATTAAAACATATTTATGTCCTTACGATTCAGATACACCTTGTCTAAATTTATGCGCTACTTATACACGTACCGTAAAGCGGTATGACTTAGTTCCTAGAGGTAACTGTGCGCCATAGATGAAAATAGATTCAGCCCTATTTTGCGAACAAACTAATAATAATTTTCGAATATTTTAGGTATTTTCCGTTTATGAAAATAAATATTCTATTCACTATTTTTTATTGTGTTTGCAAGACAGATCTTTACATCTCTATTTTTTTCTAAAGTAAATTAAAATTTGAGATGGTGCAAGGTAGTCCGTTCTTATAGTATACTTTGCAGTTTTGCAACACTTTTCAAAAATTGATAAAGTAATATTTAACAATAGTAAAGGAAAAGGTATTAAGCGAATATAAAAGATTTACTTAAAATATTGAGAAAAATTTTGGGGAAAGCGCTTGGAGACAGAGTAAGAAGCATTGATATGCGAAAGGCTCTGTAGATATTCAGCCGGGCTGTAAATAGGTACTTGAAAAGCGAAGACAATGAGACGATCATATAATCGATGGATCGTTCTAAAATTACGTAACGATAACAAGAGATAAGTCAATGCACGGAATAAGATGAATTCATTGTAATTATGGTTATAGTATGAAGAAAAAAAACAAAAGGTATTTGCTTAAAACAGTTTCTTAACTGTGAAAGCAATTATCAAAACCGATTTAAGTCTCTAGTAATTATTTATTATTAAGTTCTGTTTTTACAATTACACCTAAAATCTGCTATATAGTACACCCCACATATAATACACCGTCCTGCAGAAAAGAGATAAAAAAAATAGTGTTCTTATTCTTTTTATTTAAAAAGCTTGACATATTTATTGTATAGTATGATTTTTATTATTTGTAACATAAACATGATACTGAAATGTGATTTATTTATTATTTTATTAAACTTGCAATGTTTATTTAATATTAAAATGCAATATGTATGTAAGAGTGCGGTTACGGCGGTTACCAATGATATAATTTATGACATGATGTGTCGAACCGTGAGAAGACAATAAGAATAATATAAATGTATAATGCATAGTGTATAGGATAACTGCAGACATAATATGTAATACATTTCGATGTACAATCATTTTTCAACTTGTTCTACCCTTATTTTACTTAGAATATTTTTTATATTGCGATTTTATTTTTTTTTATTTTTTATTTTTTTTTTTGGCAAGTTTTGTATTTAATGTGTAGAAATTAATTTATTTTTTAATATTATTTTTGAGAATATTATGTTGTATTCCATTGGTCACACCCTGTATAGTACTGTTTGATATAAAATACACAGAAAGCCACGTTTGTTTATGTACCATATATCAGATCAAAAGTGTACTCTTTTACAAGGCTATTTAAAAAAAAATACTTCTCAAAATGAAACAAAGTTATCCCGTCTTACCGTACACATATAAACAATAGAAACTGCTTGCTATCAGTGCTGAAAGAAAAAAAAATATAGTTTGTTTATTTTGTTTGGAATATGTACACCATATTTCCTTCTCTGTTTTGCAGAATAGAAAAAATATGCAAAACAGAGAAAGAAATATGGTGTTCATATTCCAAACAAAATAAACAAATTATACATACATAATATATATATAAATGTACTATATACCTATAATATGCAGTGCGATAGTGATTTGAACAGTTGATCTAACGCTGATTGCGAGGCGTCTATAGACAAGAATCCTGATTACTAGCTACTAATACATCGATAGCACGCTTATCATCATCGTTACAAATAACAAAAAAAAAAAAAAATAAAAATAAAAATAAAAAGCAAAAAAAGAAAAAAAAAAAAAACAATATAAACTTTAACATACAAGTGTGCAGTTAGTTCAAGAACCTAACTAACCTACGTCGAACTAGGGCTATATAGTACCTACCTATACCGTAGGAGAAAAAAGTTTGCGTTGAAAACAGACAAAGAATAGGACGTAAAATCTATACATATAATAAAACTGTAACGAGACCATTTCTCTACACTGAATATTTTTTGAAAAGTGTACTAGTACTGTAAATAGTTATCGCCGTAGATATCAAAACAATGATTTTTAAATTTTTCGTCTGTCTGTCTGTTCCACGCATCACGCAAAGACTACTGGACAGATTTTAATGAAATTTGGTGTGATGATAACTTATTACCTGGGTAATATCAAAATTAGCATTTAAGATACTTTTATTCCGTGGAAATGTCTCTTTTCCACGGGAAAATAGAAAAATCATTTTTAGCATCTGCACACATTACGCAAAAACTATGGAACGGATTTTGATGAAATTTGGTGTGGCGATAACTTATCTGGGTCAACATATAAGATCCTTTTTATTACGATAAATGGTCTCTTTCCCTTGGGAAAGTATAAAAACCATTTTGAATATATGCATGGATTACGCAAAAATTATTGTTCTATGGAAGTTCTGTATAATTATTACACTTAATATATACTTCTCATTGATTTTATAACAATGGATCGCGCGGACGAGTTCGCGGGTATAGCTAGTATTAAATATATTAAACAAAGTTAGAAATACATGCTTGTCAGTCATATTTGTTGATTATTCTAAATATGGTAAAATTTATACAAAATGTCAACAATGTTCATTTTCGATTTATAGTTGTAAATTTTTGTACCTTCTGCTGCTTCTGACAGTGTATAGATGTCGGACTGTAACTGTTGGTGATGTTGGAGTTAATTCAATTGTTTTGATTAATGCTATAGTTGATTTTTATATAGATTGAAATTGATTTATTAAGTTACAGGTTACTTTGCCTGTAGGTACTGCAAGTAGATATTATATTATCTTAGGCATCGGCGAATGAGGATAGGACATCTGGTGTTTAGAAATCAGACTAATTTTAAAGTGCATTTATTGAAATATCATTTATGAGCTGAAGTTTGTAGATCTGCACATACATATAATTGATTTTTTTTTTTCATTCGTTAACAGTTCCTCAGTTATTTCATGATTTTACTCATCCATTTTTTCATATTTTTATCAGATTTTAGGGGTTCTACGTAGATAAAGTTCTCTCTCTTTCAAAAAAAATTTCTTAGCTGCGGACTTGTGTCAGCCCAAGTACAAATTGTTTCAATATTTATTATATTTAATTGCTACTATTGCTGCTTGCACTATTGAATTCGCTCAAACGCATTCTAGCAGACTTATAATCGACGTATAATAATAGTATATTGTGCAATAAGTGCGGAACATTGTCGATTTCCCACGAAAACGAAGTTGAGCGCACGAACGTAGTGAGTGCGCTCATTCGCTTGAGTGGGCAATCGACAATCCCGCACGAGTTGCACATACTATTTTTTATTACGAATTTGACATACTTTTTTCTATTATTATTACTATTTATGACATTTTTATTACTTTTTAAAATAATATTTTTAAGTATTCGTCTTTTTTCTGAATTAATTATTGTTTCAATTACTTTGTTGGTGGTTTCTATAGAAATAATTATGAAATGTTTATTAAATGAAAAATCAAGAGGCGGCTTTGCGTGTTTTCATTAAATTTTGCGTGTTTTATTGTCAATTTGGTGTGGAAAGTTACTTTCCGCACAAAAAAAAGTATGTGGGAAGAGTACAGTGGGCAAACAGCTATTTTACGTACGGAAATGTGTGCGCCAAATTAGTACTTCTCCCGCATGAGTAATAAAAAATATTTAGAAGTTTACATATTTAAGTTCGTTTGTGTGATTTAGCAGTGTACATGCGCAAAAAATTTCGTCTGAACTGATTTAGAACCATCAGCAGTGACAATAATTTGATGCACTGCCTCTGTGTGAAAATATATAAAATTTTATGTATTTATCTGTTACTTTTTCACAACTTCTCAAGTACAACTCTTTTAAAATTCTTCAATAAATAAAAAATTTAAAATTCTTCTTACAGAAAACTCTCTTATTGCGAAATAATCACGTGATTTACTTAAGTGGAAACATAAAAATATGTACATTAACTAAAATATTTTTCCTGAAATTCTTGTACAAACGGACATACATATTATTGTACAGCATTCATTCAGGCATTCTTCATTACATATACAAATGTTCTAGTATTTTAATTTTTTTTCCATTAATCTATTCTTCCAAAAAACATACGCTTCCTCTGTTTTGTATCTGCGACAAATAATTCTTGGAAATTATTATTTTTAATGATGAACATTATACCATTAGGCACCAACTTTTTATTTCTTATTGAGTTATAACGTTTTGTGTATGTTTGTTGTTCTACAGAAGCTTTAGCTGTTGATGCTGGTTAAGTAAAATGTTATTTTTGACTTGTAATCTTAGTATAAAGCGGCCCCTACACGCTCAATAATATTGTGCAATCAGCTTGTGCAATTTATTCAACTTCTCTCCAGACAATTCAATAATTTTTAAAAGAAATTTGTACAATAAATTGAATGTAGGAATTGTACAATAATTGAATTGTTGTTTAATTCAAAATATTAAGTGATAAAGATGTTGCGAAGCAGCAAATAATTACTCTTGTAATTATTTAGTAATAAGTCAAACTGATTCAATGAATAGCCATCAAATATGGCATTATAAAACAATTAATAAGTTGGAACTTAAATAAATAAAGTCGTATTGCGCAATAATATTTGGAGAACCTACAGACGTTACAATATTCATTCATTGCACAACATATTTCAAACTGTTTTTGATCAGCACAATATATTGTGCAACCCTTCAATATAACCTACAGACGATCAATAATATTGTGCCACCTAAGATTTCGTGCAATATTATTGAGCGTGTAGGGGCCGCTTAAGAATATCAAATAGGTAACATTATAGAAAAAAAAATTTATTTTTCCACCTACATCAAGCTAAAAAGCCATGTATTCCAAAAAATACATGAAAAAAAAAATTATTTTTCCACCTACATCAAGCTAACTAAAAAACCATGTTTCCTTTTCAAAATAAATTTTTTATTAAAATTTTCTCGGAACTGTATTTTCTATAGACAATTTGTAGGCTTTTTTTACTATTTTTTTTTAAATGCTTTCCCAAAAATTATGTATTACAATCAATAACTTTAATGAAATTATTTAATCTTTTTATTAAGTCTTTTTTATTAAATTAAAGAAATAAGTAGCAGGTCGCTAGAAGCTCCGTTAGACATGTAATTGGAGAAATTACTCTAAAAAATTTTTAATTAGTCGTTTGATAATTATAACTGTTATGACGTACGCCAATTTAGCTTGTTCAATAAAAAAATTTTATTTAGCCCGTTGACGTTCATAACCTATAATGAAGAAACATCCAAATACTGGTACACTATTTTAAGAACTAGTACACTTTGTGTAGAATTGTTGATACGGTACAGTGTTGTGTCGCAGTCGGTCCAGTTTTACTCGACGTCATACAGCGTCTATAATCGTCCACGTGTTAAAAAACCTATGTATAAATTTCAATTAATATTTAGCAGACAAAAATTTCTTAATTTCTTGAGGTACTTTTCTGTATGGAAAGGTGAGAATCAAATTTTTCACAGGTACCAAATGCTATGGATTGTTGCTAGAAAGGGTGACACTACTATACAATTTTAAATATAAATTTGACGAATACAGTAGAACATTTTTTTCCGTTGAAATAATTAGCGACTACGATTATTTGGATAATTGATCTTTTGGATAATCGATGCAGATTACAGTTCTGATACAAGTTTGCTGTTAGATGGTTCTCCAAGAAAGACAGAATTGCCTTAGTGAAACGCTTTCATGAAACCAATGCTTCATAGTACATGCCAAAAAATACACCTTAATCTAATTTATGTGATACTTGTTATCGATAATAAAACCTTAGCAATATTTTGCGATTTGACAAAACTTTATTATTTTGTATTTTATTACGAGGCATGTTTTTAAAGTATTTAGTTATTAAGTTTTTAAAGGCATGTTTTTAAAGTAAGTACCGTTTTTAAATTACGCCGCCGCAGCGCTGCAGTTGCCGTTTAGCGTATGCGCGTAGTGTAGCTACATCAGTTGGGAAGCCACAGACGCCATTACGACGCCGTTTGATCGAGTCTTCGTTTGTTTACGTGATTTTAAAATGCCGCCGACTATCGAGAATCCCGCCGACTGTGAACTGCGTGCTGTGATTCGTTTTCTCTGTGCTAAAGGCTTAAAAGCAATTGACATTCATCGTCAAATCAGTGAAGTTTATGGTGAAAACATTATGAGTGAAGTTTATGGTGAAAACATTATGAGTGAAGGAATGGTGCGGAAGTGGGTTAGGGTCTTCAAAGATGGCCGCACAAACGTTCATGATAAGGAACGAAGTGGGCGACCTTCAGTCATTACCGATGATCTCATTCAAAAAGTGGACTGTAAAGTGAAAGCGCCTAGCGACTACCATTTGTTTCTGCACTTGAAGACGCATTTGGCGGGGAAGCGTCATTCCAATGATGAAGAAGTAAAAACGTCTGTGCAGCAGTGGTTGTCCAGTCTGGCGGCAAGCTTCTTTGACGACGGCATACAAAAGCTGGCCCCAAGATACGACAAGTACCTTAATAATAATGTAAATTATGTAGAGAAGTAGAGGAAAGAATGCTCTTCCAGATAAATAAAGTCTTGTTTGAAAAATTTACTTGTTGATTTTTTTTATATCAAAACGGTATTTACTTTAAAAACATGCCTCGTATTTTTGTACGAAACACAATTCGTTAACTTTATTTAAACAATAAAATGAAAATTACCATCCAAAAAGTTTTAAAATACTTCTTTTGTACATCCATAAATTTATTATACACAATTATTTATATCAAATACCTATCTGCTGTGGTGTCCACTATTCTACTACATATTCTAACTACCTGTATAATTTCAACAATGACATAACTTCTAACAACTCTTCGAGAACTCAATACAATTCACTCACTTAAAATCGAACGAACGTCACAATTATGTGACGCTGAAGGAGTTACATAGGGTGTGGTATCTGGCTGGTAACAACAGTCATTCAGTTAGAGTCGTTCGACCATTCATTCAGTCATGATGAAGCTTTCTTTATACATAAACACTTTCTGTATGGTATTATCGGTTGCACTTACAGTATTCCCACTCATAGTAGGTACACAGTGGCACCAAGCGATGGCACAGTGGTACAAACATACAATCTGTAACGGTATTATTTACTACAACATTTGTACATTCTCCACATTTGTTCAGATCATTCATCCGATTAAAGTGTTGAGTGGATAGTTTATGAATTAAAGTGTTCTTTTTTTGTTACGTGATAAAATGACGTAAATAAGTAAGTTAAAGGACAAAGTTGTTTAAGTTTTGGTGTTTAACACATGTAGGATTTGATTTATTCTTATTTTATGTCAGCAACAACCAGGGTGAATAGAGACATAGGTTCGTGAGACCTGAACCTATAACTTTCGGGAGCGCCATCAAGAGGAAATATTTTATTCCAGTCTATTTAAAAAAAAAAAGTATTGTAAGTTGCGCCACAAAAACAGGGAAGATTTCAAAACGTTTAAGAACATAGACTGCGTGTAATCCAATCCAGTTTCATGTATGGATATGATATGTAAACAAAGAATATACACATCGTCAATAATTTTTTTACTAATATTAATAGATTTGAGCGTTACTTTATGATACTCCATATTTGTAAATAATAAACAAATACTTTACTTTTGCAAAACACCACTTTTATTTTTGAAACTGTAACAATATTGTTTCGAACCGTTAGTTCATTTTCAAACAGAATTTGAAGAGGCTTGACAAGGGTGTTGGAGAGGAGAAAATGGGGATAAATATTCTTGTACAGCTTAAATTTTTTGTTGAATCAAATTTTTGCGTTCATAGTTGGAAAAACTATAGTCTATACTGTTAAGGAATGAAATTAGCCCTTAAACTTAGAGTTTAAAATTATATTAAAAAGAGATCTCAGGGACTATATGAGGTAATGGAAGTCTGAATTAACGGAATGATCCTCCTCAAAACAGTTATCGATTTCTGTGGGTTGAACCAAAGCTGATTTAACAGAGGGTTTAAAAGGGGCGAAAAGAAAGTAATTTATTTTTGTGTACAGTTTAAAAGTTTTTGTTAAATCAAATTCTTAAAATATCTCGAAGAGTGTAAGTGATAGAAAAAAATGTATGTTCCGGGCGATTCAGACCAGCAGAGGCAAAGAGTGGGCGCCTTTGAGGGCCTCGCAACGGGGCCTTACATGTGTAAAATGCTGGCAAGAGGATTTTTTAAAAAATTTGGGAAGAGAGGTCTGGAATGGAACTGTGTCATAGAGGGCATAACATCCTCTACTGAGATGAACGGGAATGGCATTATTGAGAATGTCTCCTAAACAGCAAGCATTAAAAAGTGCATCAAAATGATTTAAACTCTTTTGGGGAGCCGATTACGAACTTTTAATTCGGCCCCATAAGTACGTATCCCAAATTCAAAAATCTCCATTTAATCGAAAATCGGAAATTGTTTCCTATTCTCATGTCTCATCACCAAATCGTAACATTCACGGCATACTTGTTTTCTACAGTTATGGTCGCTCGGTCGTACATTACTACCGTTGTATTACCTCTTGCACACCACCACCTGCCCCACCACAACCACCCACCGCCTACTGCTCATCAAGTTTGTTGACAACTCGCGTCATTCTACCGTTTAATTATCACGTACCTACCAAACATGGTAAATTCCAAAACTAGACAACTCGACCATCGACTCTACAAACTCCTGAATTACTAGCCGCATACATATATGTATGTACCTATGTGCATGGTCACCCTTCTCATATCCAGCGGCCACCCCGGCAAGTTCACTCCTACATTGTATTAGGTATACTTTGTGTATGTGGATGATGGGATATATTTCGTTTTTCAAACAAACACTATACTGACTGCCACTACCACGCTAAACAAACCTATTTAGAGTGTAGAATTTCAGTTACCCATCTCCGAATACCTACGTGGAAAATGGACGCTGTATATGTCGCCATTGGATTGTAGAATCAGTCAGATTACAAAATGCCTGGCCGTTTTACTAGTACGTCAAATTATAATTATAATGATTTGCATTCTACAATCCGGTTGGTTAAACGTTTGGCCGCTTTCGTAAAACGACTGGATTTAGTTTCTATACTTTTATCGCTTGTCGCGCTACAATCATACGAAATACAATACATATGTAGTTTGTGTAACTGTTCTATTATTGTATAAAAGAAATGTCAAATATTTTTAACCGACTTCAAAAACGAGGAGGTTCTCAATTCAACCCGTATGTTTTTTTTTTATGTATGTACACCGATTTCTCCCACATTTCTCAACCAATTTGCGCCATTCTTTTTTTGGTTAGTAGATAAAGCTCTCCAGGCGGTCCCATAAAAATTTTACTGACATTGGTTGAGTAATTTTTTAACCATCTTCAATAATATGAATAATTTTTGCAATTTTATATATGAAAATATTGTATGTTTCATTTGGAAATAATAACGCTGACGATACATATTTTATATCTTTTTTATCAGACTTAATAGTAAATAGCATTTATGTATTTCTAACACTAGCAACACTTCAACAGATACATATGTATATCTAATAATAAAAATAATATAGATAAGATAATATATTATTTTTATTATGTACCGTCAGTTGGGACGAATGTAGACGATTTTTTCAGTTTTTTGGCAATAAATTGTTAGATAATCTAAAAAATTCTAAAAAAATAATTTAAATGCTTTAATATCACGAGCATAAAGAGCAGTAATAAAAATATCAAAATTGTTACTGCAACATTTTTTTTTTGGTTATATAGTGTCTAGATTCGCCCCTATGTGTGGGGCGAATCGAGACAGTGCTTTATTGTGGCTATAGGGTAGGCTGATATACTTGCCACTAACAGGTATGAAAAAAAAAAATATTTTAAAAAACACAAATTGCACTTATATTGTGCAAAATATTCGCAGGGATCAACTAGTTATGTATTATTTAATAGTGATATAAAAAATATTTTAACAAACCGACTTCAAAAGGTAAAAAATAATGAAAGCATGTATTTTGAAGTCAGGCGGCGCGTATCATAAAAAAAATTGCGATCGGCTGTTCTTTCAAAATTCAGGAATCTACATTTTCTTATACTATGCGCCCCACCTGACTTCAAAATACATGCTTTCATTATTTTTTACCTTTTGAAGTCGGTTTGTTAAAATATTTTTTATATCACTATTAGATAATACATAACTAGTTGATCCCTGCGAATATTTTGCACAATATAAGTGCAATTAATTAAAATAAAAAAGAACATTAAACTTTACCGTCAAAAGGGTCTAGCAGACTTACCGTATGAAAATTGCACTGACGTCATTGGACATAGTTTAATCTGTTAAATATTGCTTCTTTGCCCAAAGTACAGATACCCATGATTTTAGATCTCTGCTCTCAATTATAAGGGAGATATAGGGGTAACAACCCGTAACGATATTTTCTTTTTTCTCAGAAACTATCAGAGATATTTGAATGAATCGAACGCCAAAAAATAGATATCAATCAGCTCTATATTTAGTATTTTTTTTTATATTTTTTGATTAATTTTCAGAAGTGTAAAACACTATATTTATTTTTTAAGGATAGGTTTTTTAAGTGAACCACTGGATATACACTAACCAAATAAATATTATATAATCATCTGAGAGTCTGCTCTAACATATTATAAATACAAAAGTTTGCATTTGGTGGAACATGGTTGAAAATAACAACGAATATAATATGTGATTGATATTATATTTTTATCACCTTATTACATCTAATATACTTATCTAAATTATACATATGGGACATTCTTTCTGAACGGGAGACCCCATGCTGTCCAAAATTGGTGTTACTTAAGATTGGTCTACAATAGCTCAAATTAGCGGTTATGAACCCTACTTTTCAAATATGAGTGGCAGAATTGACCTTACACAATAATGCCTTCAATATGGCGGCTGGAAAGTACACACACCGGCATAATTAGCGGAACATACAAAAAATCTGTAAAAATCAAACAAACCATTTAATTTCAAGAAAATATTAATCTTATTTAATTATTCACTTAAAATTACATGTTCACAAGTCGATATACCTTTATTTTCGGTAGCAAAACAAGTAACCATATAAAATGGCAAATTTTTGGAATCTTATGTCGTCTAAGAATAATTTAAGTTAAAGATTATATTTAACAAATAGAAAATAAAACACAGCGTTTTAATCGCACCTGGTTCCTCCCGTGCTCTTATCAAAGCTTCCATTCGTTTTTCTATACTCAGAATGATGTTGCCTGTAGTTTCCTGGGACAATCTTTGCCATTCTTCAATTACGGAAGTTTGAAGCTCGACCACATTGAGAAGAAGAACATTGAGAACTTTGTTTAATAAATAAGTTTTTAGCGAATTTCCAAAACTGGAAATTCAGCTTTTACGCCAGGTGTCATGGTGCGACCTAAGCCCGAGACCATATCAGAAATATGTTTTGAGGTCCCTAGAATACGAAAATGATATTCACTAAAATTTATATATATATATATATATATATATATATATGTATCCGCGCGATAACTCTCGAACGAAGCGTTTAATGCTTATGAAATTTTGTGTGCGAATTCGATTTTCCAAATCGTTGGATGAGTTCGTTAGCCAGACACGTCGGATGCCCAGAAGTAGGTTTTCCGGGCGTTTTTTGTCAACAAAATGAGTTTTTTGCCAGAATTAAGCAATTTTTCAAATTTTTTTTTACACTAAGCCATTGTAAAAGGTAAAACGCATAAAAAATGTTTTTATACCGTTGCTCTAAATTACTTACTTTTCGAGAAAAACTAGGAAATATGTCGTTCTCCATTTCACTCGCACTCGCATTCTTTTTTTTTCTGTCTCATTTTTTGCGAGCTAAATTCGAAAAAAGCCGCTTTATAAGTAGCGCGTCATGATTTTTTTAATCCAATTTAACGATTCGGCTATATTCTATTTCTCTGTCAGTTAAATGTTTTTATAATGTATCTCTGTTCCATTTTTTTTTACAAAAAAAATCCCGACGATATCTGTTATGTGATATGATCAGAATTTAGATTATATTTACACCTTCCTAAAATTAATAAGAGTTTGCTTCAATCGTATAAAAATTACGTTAAATCATATTCAAACAATAATATTTTTACGTAATTTTTTATCCAATTGACAATACAGTTATGATTAGAATTGTATAATCAGAGCATTCTAATATTAAATAATTTTGCACATTCAATTTTTTTTTTTAACAAAGAAAAATTTTTTTAAATTTTGACACATTCTTTTATGAAATTTCGATTAAGAAATATTAAAAAATTTTAAAGTGAATCATTTAAAAAGAGTTAAAAATAAATTAAAAAGGAAACATTTCTCTATTTTAACATATTTGTAAAGAAAATTTTACAGTTTACTTACAGTTTTTTGAAAAAATGTAATAACATTTTTACATACAATAAAGATTATATTTGAACGGTAGGAAATCCACAAATTTTTTTTTATTTCTTTAATTAATTATTAAATTTGGTTTTAGAAGAAAATCTTCGTCTAATTCGCTCCAAGCCGAAAGTATAGCCACTAATAAGGACATTCCACTGTTAAAATAAATGGAAAATATATTGAAATTTATTTAATGAAAGCCATTCATACACATTTTTAAAATATCCTTTTGAATTATATAACAAATAAAATCTGTGTAAAAAAATCTAATTGACGTGTTTTTTTCTCAATTTGCTAATATTAAGTAAGGCTCGTTAATTAGGGAGTGATTGTGTTAAAATTTTAATATAAAATATGGTAATTTTAACCCTCTTTAAAAGAACATTTCGATTTTAACAATAAAAAAATTTTAAAAAGTGTTTTCGTTTTTCCCGGATTACCAAAAACTGTTCATAGGCATATCTGTGACTAAAGTTGCCTCCCTTTCTTAAGAAAATAAAGTATTTTTAAAATTTTGTGCAAAAGAATAAAACACAATTAACGAAAAAAAAGTACGCGTTTCCATATTTTTAAGATTTTGTAGTACAAGAAAATCCTTATAAATTCATCATATCTGTTATTGCATTTACTAGCTTTTACGCAATTTAATAAACAAAAGTCTGAAAATGGACGTAGAATCTCACTGTTATTAATTATTATGTCTTAGTCTTTTGAAAAATTATTTTTTGAACTAAAATAAGAATAGGAGGAATATAAACTTAGGGGTAAACGACAGGAGTATATAAACTTTATTTTAGATTCTACGTTTATTTTTACAGAAAATCATCATGTACCTATTATTTCTTTTTTGAATGTATAAATACAAAAAGTTCGAAATTATTTTATATTAGAATTTCAATTTTGGTCGACCCTACGGGTTGTCCCCATTTACTCTTTTCTCGTCTCTTTTGACCCCAATTTTTCATAGAGAAGAAATTATACGATTTTTGTTAATTTTTCAAAAACCACCGATATTTTTAAATTTTTTTGGATACTGTTGATAAAGTGACCATCTTCGCGTAAATTTTTAATATATTAAAGATTAGATACTCATAAAATAAATACAAAAAAATACGGTGTGAAGTCGGAATGCGTACCTATTCATCCTTGTCTACGGTAGCACATTTTTTATTGACATAAATATTAGAAACGCAGGAAAAGAGACCAGGAATCAACATAGAAGTGGATTATGGTACGATATATTTTCTGAAAAAAGTGCTTAGGACCAAAGTTATAGAGTTCAAAGTGATGCACTTGATGATCTTGAAGCACTTGACTCTCGTGATGCACTTGACTTTGAAGTTGACCTTGAGGTCAATTTCCAAAGTCATTTGAAAATCATTTAATATTTTTCAAAAGGAGTAGTTTACTTTTCATCCCTAAATGGTTCAAAGTATATTCGAACGAATTTCACATGCAAGATAGAAAATAAGTGATCAAGAAGTAATTTTGAAAAATACTTGCTCAACCGCAATCGGAAAAATAATAGTTAATCATATGTTGAATTTAATTCCTAATATGATAACTATAGAGTAGCAATAAAAATTTTAAAAAATTTTGAAAATTTCTAATATAACATAAAGTTAATGTTTAACTTACAATTGGAGTGATATTAAATCTTTTCTTAACTTCTAAAATTACTTACAAAAATGTTTTCTTCTAATTTTTTCTATAAATTTGCGCCTATTTTTTCATTTCGTCAGGTTTTTATTTTTTTTATTTTAGAAAAATAACGCAACAAATCAATTTTGAAGATAGATTGAGTCAATACATGAAATTACTGCTTATAGGTACAGGATATGGTCAAAGTTCGGCAATGGCTAATCATTTTCAACTGACCTTGAAAATCGATTTCAGGGTCACTATCAAGTGCATCGCTTTAAATTCTACAAATTTGGTACTCAGCCCTTTTTTCAAAAAATATGCCGTTTCAAAAATATTTAGCTATAACTGTTTTCATCTACAGAGGTTGAATGGTGTTTTCTACCCCTAAAAAGCGTATTTAGCCGAAATAAAAAAACACGTATTTAATATTTTTCGCTGTTTAATAAGTATGTTAAGTTTCATTCAAATTGGCAAGTATTAGTTGGGTAGTGTTATTTGTCAGAATGTTTTGCCGATCTAGTTTTTTCAATATTTCTTTGCTCGTTTTCAGAATTTGTATTTTAATTTCTACGGACAAATAACTCATTCTTTTCTTCGATTTTAGTAACTTTTATTTGCTGATGTTGACCATTAATTGATCGAAACATATCAAATATTTTTCAATGATTTTTTTAGCGAATGTCGAAAATTTTGAAAATTTTTTCACCGTTAGTAAGTTAAAGTATTTGAATTCATTAAGTAATTAAATGATGTCCACAAGAACCTTACGAACTACCATAAGTTATATGAGATCCCTAGGACCCGTTTTTTACTGTTAGGATAAACTTTTTACTAAAATTATTTTAGATGAATAAAGGTTATGTTGTATGATTTCCGCCAGGGTTTACTGTTCCCATTATTGTAAAAAATAAACTAACCGACCGATTTTGAAAATTTTTTCACTGTTAGAGAACTAAATTATTTTAGATGGATACAACTATGCTGCACAAAGTCCGTTCGGGTTCTTGGGTTTCAAAAATATCAAAACTAATTACCCAGCCGATTTTAAAAAATCTTTTACTCTTAGAAAGCTAAACTATTTTAAATAGGTACAGTTCTTAGATGAGATCCGCCAGTCCCCAAAATTTGGAAATTCGCTATGTTATGCAGATGCTGCGACAGGGGTATTATATTTTTTTATGTTCTGCTAATTATGCCGGTGTGTGTATAAACGCATTTTTTTTTTGCGGACAATAAATGTTCTGTAACGTTTTAAAAACGCCTTGTAAGCAGTGATTTTAGAGAAAATTTACAGAATACTAGGATTCGTTACTAATATTGGAAAAGCTGGAAGACCTTTTTTAAATCTGAAATAAATTCATATATTGATAAAAATATAAGTAAACGGAGAAGGACATCAAAACCTCGGGTAATGAGTAATTATTTACAATTGAAGTTCATTATTAAGTTACCCTTTGCCCGTAAATATAAGTGTGATGCATCATTATATCATTTTCAGAATGGTTCAGTTTTGCAATGTACAGCGAAATATGGTAGTCGCGTATTGGCAAACACGATGCATTTACAATACGATTGAACCACACATAGCCGTTTTATAAAACAGCTAGGTATTTTGTAATTTGGCTGATTCTACAATCCAGCGGCGACATATATACCTACACGAATGTGCCATAATATATGTATACAGACTGATGATCAGCAACCTAAACGTATTACATGAGTCAAAAGAAAAACGTTGCTACTCAGATATTTTATATTTTGTTTGTACCTACAATTTTTTGCGCCATCACTCCCCTTACATTACATGTATGTAGTTAGTTTTTATGATAATTACAGTTTTACAGTACAGAGGAAACCTCCATCCGGTTGATTTCAACCATGTTTTCTTATGTAGTGTAATAAGATACGATAAAAATGTGAATGCTTTTTTCCATATCGTTCTAAATGTTTGATGTTTATAAAGGTTTTACCTTAGGTACCTTTTTATCTTGTGCATGCGTTTGTTTGTTCGTTTTCCTAATTTCCTTGTAACTTTTCATTTTTGTTTTTATTCTTATACCTCTACCGCACCCGTTGCGTCCACTGAGTATGACGGTAAAAAGTATCTAAATAATAGATTATCGGAAATGATGGTTACTCACACGGTTTCTCGTTTACACGCATCAAATTTCCGGATAATTATATTGTATGTGTGGTTGTTTCCTCCGTTTATTTTCCCTCGGTAGCTTTTACTTCAGTCAAAGGGCTAAGTACTGTTTTAAAAAACCGTTTAGCCTCTTGCACAATAAAATTCGCCTTTAAAAATGTGGAATTCTTGTCTTTTATAAGATAGAGGAGCTTCGAGTCTGAAGCGTTTCTTGTTGATTCATAGTCAGAGTCATAGCGTTTTTGTAGCGCCTCTTCAATACCTAACGTGTTCTGTGGCGACCATTCACTTATTAGAAATTACAAATTTATTTCTTCAATTCGGCATGAATTTATTGTAGGTACTGAATGTTATATGTGAAATGTTGTTGAGGGTACAAATCCTAGTTTAATTGTAAGTATATTATTTAGGAAGATAAATCGGTTTGAAAGTCTCTATTGAAATTTTCTTGATTGATAATTCTATTGAAATTTTCTTATTAATTGAAAACGTAATTCATTTATTAAATTAACAACATTATTTGATATTTGTTTGATTCTATGAAATATTAAGCAGGGTAACTTAACAAAAGGTTAATTGCGTCACAGTCTCTAAACAAATTTATGTAGATATTTTAGTAGCTCATTTTAATTGGAGGATTCAAATTTAAAAACTATAAAAGACCGATATTGTAACCTATTTTGAAAATAATTATGTTTAAAATAAAGTATTAGCTATTCAGATTCACTGAAATATTTTCTGATCGTGTAATAAAATAGATTCATGTAAATACAGTCGACTCTCGTTAATTCGAACCTCTCTATAATTCAAAGTTATCGTAATTCGAACCTCTCTATAATTCAAAAATTTCGAACCATTTGATTGGTACTCGATTCAAACACTCGATAATTCGTAACATTTTAAGAGTCCCTTGAGTTTCAAATTAACGAGTATCAGCTGTAATAAGTAATTTTCAAAGTTAAAATAATGATTATCTCATAACTTCCGTTTAATTGTATATTTCTTCTAGTAATATTCTAGTAATATTCTATATTCATGTATATTCTAGTAGGCACTTCCGAATGAAGAAATTCTCAAAAATAAAACATTTTATTTTCTTAGTTTGAAGAAAAAAATCTTAAAATAGTCTCTGTCAAGCAATTTTAAAGATCTCCATTGGAACACCAACTTCCAATCTAAAATTATTCAAATAATTAATAAAAAATATAAGTATCTTTTGAGATCTAGAGGTATATAGTAGAGATTTATACATGAACCATTTTTACTTGACCGATCCCTTTATTTACAATGCAAAAAACAAAACATTCCAAAACTCATTTTTCACTTTTATGAGCGGAACTTTTGCCCGGGCTCCTTATCATTGACTTTGAGATTTCTTTTTGATTACGGGCCTGGGGGCTGTAATCCAGACTGCCCCCCGTCCCTCTCATCGTACCAGTTATCAATTCAAATATTCTTTTGGTCACTAACATAATATACCTAACGTCCGTCTATCCGAATTGATTTCATTATTCAACCGGTATGCACGAGAGCCAGTACACAAGATTACTTATGTACAACAATGTACATAGATAAAACAATACATATTTACATATACCTACATAAACTATATAGTTAAAGGTTAACTTTAGTTCATTTTAGATGAGAAACACAACAATTTAGTTTAATTTAACAAACTTTGAAACCATTTTATACAACAAAATAATCGTCATTGTCAGTTCCGAGTAGCTAACATTTAATTGTAGAGCCAGACATGTTTATTGGTTATCTGCACTGTGAAGTGTGATGTTATAAATAGGTCAGTGACGAGATTTATAATTAATTTTTAAGTGGACAAAAGTATACGTACTTGAAGGACAGGTATTACTCGATGTTTTCCGGAATCAAGCCTAAGAGTACTTGAAACACATGTCGAGATGCAGGGCCGATCGAAGGGTGATGCAAACGGTGCGATCGTACTAAGCTTCGCGCCGCAAACTGATTTTGCAAAATAAAAACCTTAAGTGTGATCTTGGCAAGAATATATTGATTTATTTAATGAAAGCAAAATTATGCGTTCGCATTTTTACAAATACAGTGTTATAGTATCTGTTTAAGAATATATAATATACAGTATTTTCCGGCGTATAACGCGCACCTTGAACACCAAAAATATTTTTCAAATTTCGTGGTGCACGTTATACACCGAATATAAAATTGAGTTCTGTAAAAATTATGACGGTTTTTATTTTAATATTATATATACTACTGTTAATAGTAAGTGAATTATCAAATAATTAAAAAAATAAAAGAAAATTTTACAATAATACAAATTTAATAAGATAGAATGGAAAAATAAAATATACAAAAGCATAAAAATAATATATAACTAAAATAAAATTTATAAAAGTCAATAAAGTACCAATAAAATATTGATTTTCGTCATCGGAGAATATTAAAAAAGTTCAATATATTCATTTTCAGATATCTCTTCTGGAATGTCGTCATTAGTTTCCATACAATAAATTTGTGTATTAAAATTATTTTAGTTAGGTAAATTATCAAAGTTGGGGTACGTGTTATACGCCGGTGCGTATTATACACCGGAAAATACGGTATTTGAATTGTATTCCAATTCCGTTACTATTCTGAAAATTATATGAACCTTACCAATTGTATAGTGTATTCAAGTTAAACTTAAGCCTGACCAAAACATTGTACATGACAGTAGCTGTCAATGATATCCGACCTAGTTCAATCGACAACGCAATTTGGGTTTATTATTCGTGAATTGAATTTTTTAAAATCTTTTAATATGACTTTAGATAGAATTTATATGGAAATTACACAGTTATATATATATATATATATATATATATATATATATATATATATATATATATATATATATATATATATATATATACTTCTTTTCAGATAAAATTGATCATGAGTTTTCGTTAAAAAATTAAATAATTCTTATATTCCAAACAAATCGATCTTCTATTCTTTTCTAAAAATAAACTGCAAATTTAAAATTTACATAAATGCAATAATAAAAGAGATAAAGCCAAGAAAACGGAAATTATGTAAATTCAAAGTTACGAAGCATGGTTAAATTTAACTGAAATAGACCATATATATGCGTGTATATATATATATATATATATATATATATATATATATATATATATATATATATATATATATATATATATATATGCATATTTACAACTTAAAAGACAAATTAAGTGTATATTATTTATTTTAGTAAAAATTACATCATGATGCATGATCGAAAAAAGTTTCACCAAACAAAGAAATTTAAAAATTATTTCAAAGGAAACCATTTTAACAATAACAAAACATATACTATTTTAAAATGAGTTAACAGAACAAAATAATAAAAATAACAAAACAGAATAACAAATAACAAAACAAGAAAACAAAATAACAACAAGAAACGAAAATAGTAAAAACGCCAACGATAATCAAAAATAAGACAACTCACAAATCATATAAACTCATGGAAACATCAAGGATCGATTAAATATAACGTAAGACGCACTCTTTTGTACAAGCAATAGTTAGTTGTTTGTTGTGTATTACGTGGACCAATCAGATTCAATCTCACTATTAAAAACATTTAAATTGTTTGCTTACACCAGGCTTATCTTGAACAGACTTTAGGTACTATTACCATTGTATCGACAAGAAGATTCTTTTCAAGACTGACATATCAAAATATTATTTGGAATCTAGCATTAGTAGGGATAATGATAATGGAGTAAATTATGGTGATATCAGCAACTTTGTTGCAGAATATTTACGAAAACTAAATAAAAACCGCATATTAGTATTATAAGATTACCATTGGAATTTGTAACTTTATAAGACGAGAGGAAACGTGCATTTTTTCTCCACAGAGAAGTATTTTTTGAAATCACATTGTGCCAGTAACTTCATTGAACAGACGCAGTCCCACAAGAACCTACCAGTTGTTCAGAATTGCCAAATTGTTTTCATGCAGTACACAATAAAAAATTCTTACTACTTATAAAACTTAAAAAAACAACTTTTGAAACTTTTTTTTACTATAAACTAGAAACATTGAAAGTTTGGTTTATTCAAGGATAATTTTTTTTATGATTAATTAAATGTCTCCTATATTCAGCAAATTCGTTTACACATTGTCTAATATAATATTATTAATATTGAAAACTTAAATTGACAATATAGTGAGTACCTATTTTGTTTGGTATCAATTTGTTTTGCAAACAATATTAGAAGTTAATTGTTTTATTTGAATATTGTATTATACTAAAACTTACAATACATCCTAACACTTACAAAACAAGCGTGGGACTATGGAACAAGCGCGAGGATGTGCAAGTGAGACACAAACACCAATATGAAACAGCATGTTTTGGGAAAGTTCTCGTCTAGATCTCAGTAGTCTAAAGAACAGTATGTAAGTATATGATGACAACATTAGTATAATAAGAGATTTTGTGTCGGAAGAAATGAGTAACAACATTAAGCGCGGGTGGATTTATAAGACAAGACTTTCCTCTTATCAATACGACTGCTCCAACAGTTTTAAACTATTTAAGGATGCACATATTATATGGACAGTTTGTAAGAAGAAGTATTAAACATATAAGATATCTTCAACACGTAGACGATGATCAAAAGAAATTATGACGAAATCACTCACAGTCAGTCTCTGGCTAAACAAATAAGTGTGATAAGTCCAGTAGCAACCATACGTCTGCTGCACAACACACAAGGTATTGTTGAGCACATTGCACCGTTCCGTGACCTACGGTGGCTAGACAGAGAACGAGCTACATTTGTATACATTATTAGTGTATGCCTTATACGGAATTGTTGACGCGGCACGCGGTTGCGTCGCATTTAATTAGGTTTTACTTGACGTCTGTAAACGTCAACGTGTTGTTAATAAGCACATTATTGTGAGCAGTAAGTCAAGTGATATATAAAGGGTTGCAGTCGTTTTTCGGGTTACAAAGAAAAATCTTGGAACTTTTATAATTTCATCAAGTCTTTCTGGCTGTCTGTCTGGCGGCTGCCCTCATAATTCCTACCACACATGAAAATTTGCATGTATACGCTACAAGTATAGATCTCAGTTAATATATAACAAAAATGTAAGTTTCTTTTAATTTTTGAATAACTTTCTTGTATTGGAAAATGGAAATGAGATTGAGATTCTTTGTACAATTTTTCATTTTTTGTTGTTTCAGTTTTTAGAAATGTTGATGTTCCATGTTAGGCGCCTAATCTGGTTAGTTTCCTCTACGCTTAAAAAGTTGAAACTATGTTCGTAAAATCTATATAAAATGGATTTACACTGTTTTAAATTGACATATTTTAAAGAAGTCTGACCTATTTTATCTAAAGCCCTTCTAACCTATGTATTGTTTAATATAATTGCAATGGTAACACCATCTGTTTTTAATTTCAAATTCTAAAAAATTGCATTGAAGTGAGGATGTGTTTGATTGATTATATTATTGGAATAGAGTGGCACTCGGACAAGCGGTCGGTAACCTGATTGGTAAGATGCATGACTAGCAATCAAGAGATCCGGATTCGAGCACAGCCGATCCAGTTTGACAATTATTCAAACATTATGTGAATTTTAATTACCATCTATTTTTCAAACATTATAACAACGACGAAATTTGAATTCTAGCTCTTGAAGTCTAACACGGGTAAAATTTTTTATTTTACAATTCAAGTTCCAATATAGCTGACTTCAGATTACATAATTTGAGTTACCGTTTTACTCGAAGAATATGTGATCTGAAGACCTGTGATTAGAATTATTGAATCGATTGTACATAAATTAGTACGTATGTACATAAATCGAATTCTAAAGTATGAAGATCTATGGTCCATTTCACTTAAATTTAACCATGCTTCATTACTTATAAATTTAAATAATTTTCGTTTTCTTGGTTTTATCTCTTGCATTATTGCATTTACGTAAATTCTAACATTGCAGTTTGTTTTTAGAAAAGAATAGAAGATTGATTTGTTTTAAATATAAGAATTATTTAATTTTAGCGAATTTCCAGAATGGAATTCAGCTATTACAGCCACTCTCATGACGCGACTTGAGCCCGGGACTATGGCAGAAATTTGTTTTGAGGTCCCTAGAAACCGAAAATAATATTCACTAATATATATATATATATATATATATATATATATATATATATATATATAGATATATATATATATATGTTATATATATATATATATATATATATATATATGTCCGCGCGATAACTCTCGAACGAAGTATCCAGTTTTTACGAAATTTGGTGAAAACATTGGAAGTCCCAAACCCTTGGATGAGTTCGTCAGCCAGACACGTCGGATGCCAGGAACATGGTTTTTGTTCGTGTAAAAAATTAGGTTTTTGCCAAAATTTCCACTTATTTAAAAATTTTTGCGAAATTTTTTTTGCACCATTTAAAAAAGGAGAAAAAATTACATGGTCTTTAAACTATTATTCTATGTCAACTTGTTTCCGAGAAAAACTAATTTTTATAAACGGAAATTCGCTATGTTATGCAGGATGCTGCTACAGGGGTATCTTAACTTTGACTCGTGATCATTTGTATTTGAAACGAGGTATACAATCTTACTTCACCATGTTTCATATTTTCGATTACATTCTGTATATTCGAGCCAATGTGTACATTTACTCAAATATTTTCTATATGTATGTAGTGGCTACGACATACAGCTGAAGTTCCTAGAGAACACTGCCACAAACACGCTCTCGACCAACAAACGACATCTGCATTATTTTGACAAAACTTACAATCCAATTTTCTTCTATGCGCCCGTTCCAATATTCCCAAGTATTATGTTGAATAGCACTATTGCGTATATCGTTAGTGTGTAGTAGTTCACTTCGAAAACAATATACCGTAATAGGTTCTAGATACCTCGAGTAGGTTTGTATACCTTATTCGATTATTGTTCGATGGCGTAAGTATGTTTATTACTATTATTATGTATATTATGTATTTGTGGTTACGTACGATACTATAGCATTTACGATACAAAAGTCCTTCTCTATTGACTGTTCGATTCAATAATAAGACTGGGCTGTTATGTGGTTGACGACTATAATTCAATATATGTACAAATTTAATTTGAATTTCATTGATGTACTTATAGTAATTATTGATAGAGTTGTAAATCCGGTGAAGGAAATAAACTACAAGGTGTCGCTCTGTGATTTCCCGAATAATAAAATATTATCGGATTTAATTTTCTTATCTTTGTATTTACAGTCAAGCAACATTACATGCTTCCAATCTTCTATCCAGGGTAATTTTACCCAATCGATACTGTGAACACTGTCTTTAGGGCCAACGAACCTACGAAATATTTAATATTATTTTATATTTTTGTATATCAATTTTCTGGGAACCTGTTATAACTTTAAGCATCTTACCCAGTGAACATAGAATGTAAATGTGATGTAACAAGGAAATAACAAGTTACGCAACTTTTTTGACTTATGGGTGACATAACAATTATATAAAATTAGAGTTTTACGTTATATACCTAATTGGTACCTGTATGTTACGTAACAGTTACGTGCCATTGTGACTGTAATAAAATGTCACATTTGTGACTGCTATGTTACGTTTAGATGATGTATCAAGGTTGCTTCGATAAAACGTCACAGTGTGACTTTTATGTTATGTCTTCGCAACCTAACAATGTTACTTTAATAAAACCTCACAGAACTGACTCTTATGTTATGTTTTTGTGACGTATCAACGTTACTTTATTGAAATGTCACAATCATAACTCTTTTGTTATGTCCCGATGACCTAACAATGTTACTTTGAACAAAACGTCACAACAGTACTCTTATGTTATGTTTTTGTGACGTATTAACTACAGGAATCTTTAAATTGATAACTCCTCGCGAACTGATACATTTAAAATTAATATGGTAACAAAACATTTCACAAAAGTGACAAGTGAAATGTTTTATTAATATTGACACGTCACAAAAACATAACAAAAGAGTCATGATTGTGACATTTCATTAAAAAAACGTTAATACGTCGTTAAAACAGTTAATTTTGTTATTAATTTAAAAATTAAACTCTTATGAAAATTCTTGTAAGGCTTTATTTACTATTTTGTGATATATATTAATATATAACGATGAGAATAAATAAGTCAGTTTGGTCTAGTGGTTAAGACTGTCGATAATTTAAATGATGCTTCAGCTTGGATAACGGTTCGAATCCTGTAACAGCCAACAAAAAAAAAGAAAAAAAAAACAATAATAATTTAGGTGTGAACAAGGTTGGTAATATGTGATGTAATGTTAATAAGAAACAAAAAAGGGGAATTTTGAATTTGCTTTTTGCAAAAGAAGGCGTAAGGCGTATTTTTATCTATAAGGTAACATCAAAGTTATATTTTCCTGAAACGTAACAAGACCATAACAATGTTACGTCACATTGTTACGTTTATAAGTGGGAAATTGTAAGTTACATGTGAGTCATATGTGACTCATATTTTATGTAACAGGTGGCTTTCAGTTCTGTCACTTTGACATAAAATTTACAGAAAAATGTTCACTGGGTAAATACAAATATAGAGTTTTTGGAAGCTGAAATAGGTATATAATAATAATAATTATACATATATACGTTCTATATATAAAACTATTTTTTATTACAACAAGTCTTCTACACAATGTTTAAACTGAAATAAAATTATTAGTTTTTCTTTACACTGCCCCTTATCAATTCGAACCATAAGTCTGGCCCACGAATTGACGTAACATTTATTTTCAAGTCCAGTGTTTTAAAAGCAGGGTAAGGTATTAAAATAATTTTTTTTGTATTTTTTTTATTTTTTTAACTGAATGCATAATATCTCAAGAATATTGTCTCAAAATTTCAAGTTGATTGAAGTAAAATTGACGAAGTTATAAGCATTTTTGTTGTTACCTGGCAGATGTTTCGCTCTCTAATCTCTATATATCTCTCTCTCTTAGTTATATTATAGAAATTTCAGTGGAAGTACTAACGTGTTTATACCTGTACTGTATATTTTGTCAGTGTAGGGTACAAAATTTAGTTTAGCAGTAAGTATTCTATATCAGTTTTATACAAGAATTTTTAAATGTTCAAAAGTTTAAAGCGTTTTCCCCACAGCTCACGTTTTCAAAGTCGGTGCCCCTCATAACTTCAAAACTACAGCACCGATCCTTTTGAAATTTTGAACACTATTTCCGTACATAATTTACGATGTAACGCTGGAGAGTTTTTTTCAAATTTGTTAATAATTTTTATTTTACAATAACAAATTAGCCAATATTTTTTGCAAAAATCGTGTTTTTCCGTTCTGTGTTTCAAAAAAGTGAAAAATTGAAATTTCGAAAAACCCTCCCAGCGTTACCTGAGGAAAACTATTATCTAACAAACGATCTTTAATTTTTTTATTTCGGATGATCCAGCACCTAGTTATAAGGGGCACCGCAATTCTACTTTTTTCCGAGACACGTTCGAATAATTGCTGCCATTACTGTATTTCTTAATATTTTTTCGTGAAAATTTTATACAATATTCTTCGAATGTTATACTTTAATGTATCACTGGTTTTAATAAAGAGATTTTAACTGTGCTGTCACAAAAAAATAACAAAAACATGTCTTTTTTTGTACGAATTAACCTTACCCTCTCCTTAACAAAGTTACACATGTCTGACTTAAAATCTACGGCGATCCTAAAATGATCCTGCTTCTACTCATGTAGGTAAGCGCCTGCTCAATAAAAACTAAGAGATTGCTTTAGTTTTAATCATTTTTCTTTTTTTCTATTTCATCTTGTTTTCATCATTTTATTTCGCTTTTTAGACAATCGGGTTTTTTATTTGTTTAATTTACTTTTTATTTTAACTGTTCTCTAATTAAAAAAAAATTATATTAACTTGCCAGTTAGCGTGTAAGAAATAATACAAAATTATATTTTACTAATATACAATGGACTTTACTACAATCATATCGAACCATTGCCGTCGATTTATCGTAAGCGACACTTTTATCGAAATTGAAATTTTTATTGTAACATTTTAAATTGTAACGGATTAAGCATTGTTAACGTTTCCCTCCAAAATCCATTAGTGACAGAGTTATAGCATGTTAAGTTTCAGTCTAATAGCACATTTCTGTGTAAAAATACTTTAAAAAAAACTTTCTCCTGTAAAATTTGATACTTGCCGCTTACGATAAGTCGGCCGTAATTATGGCTCGATTTAATTTCTCACACTTTTAATGTAAGCTGAGCAATCGACTTGAATTTTTTTCGTACATTATTATGTAACATAACAGATCTAAATAATACCGTTGCGTTGGTCGGCTCCCCTATATATAGTAAATTATAAAAAAGTTCTTATAACACTTGGAAAAAAACACTTATAGATCTTGATTTGACATTATTTTTCGCTTGAGACATACACAAATTACAAAGAAAATTAACAATGATCAAACCCGTATTCAACAATATTATGTATGTGAATAAAATTGTCATAATAGGTACTAGAAAGTTACCCTTCGTATTCTTTTTAGCTGTCATGCCGTAGAGTATAGTAGGTCCTTCACTGGTAACTACCCTTATATTAAACAGTCGATTAAAATTTGATGACAAGTAGTAATAAAAAGTCTTCACGTATGATATTATGTGATATAATGTGCTATTTATATTTAAATCAATTCCAACTTTGGATAGTAATTTTTACGGTCGAACGTATTCTAATTTTTTTTTCTTAAGGGGGACCACTAGTGTGACCGCCTGAAAAAAGGTGATTTTTGGGAATTTTTTTAAAAGGAAACTACTGTATGGAATGTTTTAGTATTTTAAGGATATATTCGTTGATATATAGTAAAATCATTAATTTTTGGACCAAAAAATTGAAAATTCAGTGAGTTATTCGCAATCTCCCAAAGCTCCAATAAAAAAAAGCTCCCCCACTGCTGCAGTGATAGCAACCCTCAAAACCTCAGTGATAGCAACCTCAAAAGTTGAAAATTCACAAAATGGCGGAGTTTTTTAAAAAAAGTTTCAAATTTTGCCCGAAAATTTGAGGACTTTTGGGCTGCAAAAATCACATTTTTTACTCGATCAGAAAAATAGAGGTTCATGGCAGGAAGAAACATATATAAAATAAGTTACAATAAAAATCAAATCGATCGCATGATTTGTCTTCGAGTTAAAACTGTAGCAAATTTGAAAAATGTAGTTTTTCTTTACCTTTTAGTTTTAATCATTGAGAATTTTTATTAAAATTATCTACGATGTACTCACTATAACGGTCATAGTAAAACTAGATGAGTCGTTTAAATGTGCCAGGGTCTAGCTCTTCACAACATATGACTGGCAACGACGTCCAGAAACTCCCGAACTATCAACCTTCATACATTTCTAAATACCTCAAAGTTAACAATGAAAATCAGAATCCGCTCTTCGGATGACTGTAACTCAAAGGCTATTTGAGATATGCACTTGAAATTGTAGTATGTTATTTTTAAAGGTATAGACTATCGAAACATGCAAAAAAAATTTTCCAATTTTTTCAAAATGTCACACTAGTGATCCCCCTTAAATGATATTTTTTATCTCTACCCATTTCGTATTTTTCATCCGATGGAAATGGATATTTTTTGTGAACCTCTCTAGTGGTTAAAGAGGTGTGTTATAATGCGAATGAATTGTGAGTTCCACCAGGCACAAAGCATAAGGTGAAAGAAAGAGTGGTTGCTATGTGTGTTAACTGTGTTTTGGTATGAGTGGTGTGTGATGCCATTATATTGTGCAAACCATAGGTGTGAAAATCTTTTTATAAACCAAACTTCATTCATTCTGCGTGTGATTTATATGTATTTTTACGCCACCTATTATGTTCTGATATAGACAGGGTTGGTTATGATGATAATGTACATTTTATAAAAAAAAAAAAAAATTAATTGGGTCGCTAATACTTTTTGTAGCGGAATCCTAACTTTACAGTATTCTTGGTTAATCAAACATAATTGGATCTCATTAGTCATAATAGTAAATTCAACTAAAATTTTCTTTAAATATTCTTTTGGTGGTCCAAGAACCGACAACACATGTTTCTTTTTTAGATTTTTAGATAAAATTGAATTAGGATTGAAACTATAGAAAAGATCTTTTGAGCAAATATTATTGTTGTTTCCTCAATTCAAGTTTACCCGAACGAGCTTTTCCATCGAAATGTAACGGAGCAGATTTATCTAGTGGCCACAATAGTGAGCACGTGGTTCTTATAGAAGTTTACAACAATTTTTTTTTCGTGATGCTACTTAACTTTTGAAAATATTGAAATAGAACGTTAAGGACTTTGATTCTATTTTCTAACTAATTTTATAAAAACACCATTGTGTTAATAGGTACCTAAGTAAGTAGATAGGCTAGGAGAGAACGGGGCCACCGCAAAACTAAGCAACTTGAACCCTTTTGCCAATGGTTGAAATCGTGTGACTTTACGGTACTACACATTCCGAACTGATGAGTCATCAAACTGTATCGATGTGCAAACCTTGACCTTTGACCCGGCACGTACCAAGTACATGTATTTAAAATTTGTTGTTGACGTTTGACCCCACACGCGCTCATACTGTTAGCCTTGAAATTCGTAAGAGATGAGTCATTACCCGCAAGCAAATTAATTTATGTTAACCCATTATGCGTCATCACAATTTACTTATGACAATTTGGTTTTGTGTTAACCCATTATGCGCCGGCACTAATGTAATTTTTGAATGCAAACCTAACGCATGCGCAGACTGAATTTAAGTACACGACGCATGCGCAGAGTGAATTTTAGGTTACAATTTGATAGATGGGGTACACTACCGCGTCAAAAATGTGGAGTTACCCTAATTCGGGGGTGGCCCCAAACTTTTGACACCGTACTGTACTTAAATTTTTGGTACACTACCGTGTCAAAAGTGTGGACCCCCCCTGGCCAAAAAGGTATCCGATCACTTTTTGAAGCGTACTGTACGTGCAAACCTTGACCCCAACACGCGCTTGCCTTAATTACGTCATCTTAAACGAACTATTACGTTAAAAAATGTGGGGAATACCCTAACATAAAGGGGTGACCCCAAACTTTTGACGCCGTACTGTACTTAAATTTTTGGTACACTGCCGTGTCAAAAGTACGGGCCCCCCTGGCCAAAAAAGGTGTCCGATCACTTTTTGAAGCGCACTGTACGTGCAAACCTTGACCCCAACACGCGCTTGCCTTAATTGCGTCATTTTAAACGAAAGGTACATTACCAAGTGAAAAATGTGGGGAATACCCTAACCCACGGGGTGGCCGCTAAATTTTGGGGGGGCACTGTACCAAGCGCTAGATTTTAAAACCAGACTCCGGGGTCCAGATTTCTGACCGCTACTGTACTGCCGGAAATTTGGGTGTCAGCTGTACTTGAGGTTTTTTTTGTATATGAGTCAAGTTAATTGTTTATTTAATAAAAACTCGTGACTTTATACGGTTTGAGTTTATTTATTTAAGATTTTTTAGCTGACTTAGGATGATGTAATTTCATAATATGTTTGCATCATAGACAGAGGGGAATTTTATTTAAAAGCAAGTCACAACTTGTCAGTTCCAGGAATTTGTTTACATTAATGTCATCGTAAATCATTAATTTAACTATGTTTATTTAAGATTTTGCTGACTCATATTCAGATATTTTTTTAATTTGTTTATTTATAAGTTTTAATTTAAAAAATGTTTATTTAAGATTTTGACAACACAGCAATTTCTTTGTTTGATTTCAAATATGAAATATTTTTCTCGGAATTTTTAATTTATGGCCTGATAATAATCGGGGGTTTTTTCAATTTGTTTATTTAAGGGTTAATTTTAAAAAATGTTTATTTAAGATTAGTCAGCAATTCTTTTATTAGGTTTCAAATGCGAAATAAATTTCTCGGAATTTGACATTTGACCTTCGGTTATTTGCGTTGTAAAAATTCTGAGCCAGCATTTTTGTGATTCCCCTCCAGAATTTTTCGAGCAGTCAAAATCGTATAAATTGAGGTCTGCGTGCCGCCTCAAATCACTTCTTCAGCAAAATTCAAGCAGTTAATATTGTTATTGTTGCAAGAATTTGTATCGAGATTAAAATACAACAATGGCTTCATTAAACGACGTGACAACTAGAATGGTTGAAAATGTACGAAACGCGTTTGGTTATGGAAATCATTATTGGAAATGGATACTCGGGATGCAGATGAATTGGAAAAATGGTTAAAACATACAAGTACAAACGTGAGACTAATAAATAAGGCAATTCGTGGAGCGGAAAACTTGGGACAACGCAAACATTTTGAATCATGTGCGGGAAAAATGAAAGGATTTCGAATCAGATTGAAGGCGCTACGAAAACATGGTAAGTTTTTTCAAATATAAATTTATTTTTTAATGATTTCTTTATAATTTTAATATATCAACATGGTAAGTTTTTTAAATATAAATTTTTTTTTTTTTGTTAATGATTTTTTATAAATTTGATAAATAATTTTAATATGTTGATTGTTTTAGGTGCTGGTATGAATCGAAATCAAAGGAAACAGTCGGACCGAATCCAGTGGGCGGACGTTGAATCAGCATTTGCGAGCCGGATACGAACGGGAGTGGTTACCAACATAACGCACATAGAGCCAAAGGACTTTTTAGAGGACGCAAGGTCAATGTTCACCCGACGCATAAAAAATATTCTGAAACAATACCTAACGATAAAAGTCAACACAACGTTTTGCGGGTTATTTGTGAAAACTGATGGTGACGAGGACAAATACGATATGAAACATTTCAATACGCCAAATATCATTATAGATCGTGGAACAAACCTAAAACAATGCTTCGTGGAACACGTACAGGAACCAATTCTAAGAAAACTGAGCGAATTTGCCGAGTCGGGGAGCGGGTGGGCATTGTCCTCCATAATTAACCTAGCCGTGAACGTGAACAAATACACACCTTTTCGTGGATCAAGCTACATCGAATTGCCGCAGGAAATAAAACGAAAACAAGCATGTATCAACATCCAGAACTTCAACGATGACGCCTGTTTCGCGTGGGCAGTGGTATCTGCACTTTATCCAGCTACACGGGGTAATCATCCATATCGAACCAGCTCTTACCCACACTACTCAACGGTGCTAAATTTAGACGGGATACAATTTCCAATGACGATCCAACAACTGAGCAAATTCGAGAAACAGAACCCAACAATATCAGTCAACGTGTTTATGCTAAAAAAACAAAATGGACATTTTGAAACCGTACCTGCTGCGCTAACAAAAGAGAAGAAACAAAACCACATAAACCTTTTAATGATCCAGAACGAGTATTACGAGGATGAGGACAACGAACAGGACAACGAGCAAGATTTACGCTACCATTTCTGCTGGATTAAGGACTTGTCGCAACTCGTGTCAAGACAACTATCAAATCGTAATGGAAAAAAATACATCTGCGATCGATGCCTGAATTACTTTCGTACAGAAGATAAACTGATAAAACATACAGAAGACTGCGTGAACATGAACAACTGTCGGGTGATAATGCCAGAAGGGAAAAGCAAATACATATCGTTCAAGAACTATAGCAACAAGAAACGTGTTCCATTTATAATTTACGCGGACGTGGAATCATTCCTACAACCTGTGACGGATAACGAAAATCGGAAAAACACGACAACGTATCAACAACATCGGGCATACAGTATCGGTTACTACTTTCACTGCTCCTACAACAACCAGTTAAGTTACTATAGATCATACCGCGGGCCAAATTGCGAAAAATGGTTCGCGGAAGAACTGGCAACGTTACGTGAAAATATCTTGGAACCCATATATGACAACATAATACCAATGAACGAGTTAACACCAGAGGAACAACAGCAACTTAAACAACGAAGTACCGGGTGCCACATCTGCGAGAAACCATTCAAACCTGAGGATATTGTGGTTCGTGATCATAACCACTTCACCGGCGAATACAATGGACCTGCGCACAAGGGATGCAACTTGAATTATAAGGATTTTCATATGATTCCTGTTGTATTCCACAACTTGAGTGGTTATGATGCACATTTCGTAATAAAGGATATAGCAACAGCATTCGAGGGACGTGTCGACTTACTACCAATCAACAAGGAACGATATATTGCATTCACTAAACATGTTACGGGCAGTGAAATTACATTTAGATTCATCGACTCTTTCCGATTTATGGCATCAAGTTTGGATAAATTATCTTCATATCTCAACGAGTTCAACATAGTTAAATCACAATTTCCGGATACCGACTACAAATTACTTACGCGCAAAGGTGTTTTTCCGTACGACTACATATCTAGCTGGGATAAATTGGAAGAAACATGTTTACCATCACGGGAGAAATTCTACAATCAACTGAACGATAACGATATTACCATGGATGACTATACACACGCACAAAAAGTTTGGGATACATTCAACATACAGACGCTTGGAGAATACTCGGATTTATATATGAAAACGGACATACTACTACTCGCGGATGTTTTCGAGAATTTTCGGGATACGTGCATGCGCACACACGGATTGGATCCTGCTCATTACTACACGACGCCGGGACTTACGTGGGATGCAGCCTTAAAATATACAAAAGTAGAGTTAGAACTGATATCTGATGTGGACCAATTATTATTCATTGAACGTGGTATTCGAGGTGGATTGAGCCAGTGTAGTAACCGATACGCGACAGCAAACAATAAATATATGAACACCTACGATCCGGACGAGGAATCAAAATACCTGATGTACTATGACGTGAACAACTTATATGGATGGGCAATGTCACAATACTTACCAACGGGAAATTTCAAATGGATGGATAATACCGAGATAGATGTTCAACAAATACCTGATGATTCACCAATAGGATATTTACTGGAAGTGGATTTGGAATACCCGAGAGAACTGCATGATAAACACAACGATTTACCATTATGTCCAGAGAGAATGTGTGCACCCGGTACTAAACAGGAAATGTTACTGGCAACGCTATACAACAAACAGAAATACGTGATACACTATCGGAACCTGAAACAATGTCTACAACATGGGATGAAATTAAAGAAAATACATAGAGTGCTACAATTCGATCAATCACCATGGCTTAAATCCTACATCGACTTGAATACAGCTCTAAGACAAACGGCGGGAAACGAATTCGAGAAAAATCTCTACAAGCTACTCAACAACGCGGTCTTCGGGAAAACGATGGAAAATGTACGGAAACACTCGATTGTGAAACTGTTAACGAAATGGTATGGACGATATGGTGTGGAAGTTATGATAGCAAAACCGAATTTCCACAGCCGCACCATATTTGACGAGAATCTTATCGCAGTCGAACTACGGAAAACGGAAGTGTTTATGAACAAACCAATATACGTCGGGCAAGCAATTCTGGATATTTCGAAAACATGTGTCTACGATTTTCATTACAACTACATACAGCCAACGTTCGGGAACAACAGCAAATTACTCTACACAGACACGGATTCATTGATTTACGAGATAAAATGCCCAGATATTTACAAAATAATGAAACGAGATATTCAATACTTCGATACGTCGGATTACAACGCGGATAATCAATATAACATGCCAAGAGTCAATAAGAAAATACCCGGGTTAATGAAGGATGAGCTAAATGGTCGAATCTTTACAAAATTTGTGGGCTTAAGATCGAAAATGCATAGTTGTCAAGTGGACGGCGAGGATCACACGAAGAAAGCGAAAGGTGTAAAGAACTCTGTGGTTAAGAAAACGATAACTTTCAACGATTACGTGGACTGTCTAAAACACAATACAATCATAAACCGACAACAAAACCTGATACAATCGAAAAAACATAACGTGTATAGTGTAACTCAGAACAAGGTGGCGCTCAGCCCGTACGATACGAAACGATATATTGTGGAGGGGGAAACGGATACTTTAGCATGGGGACATTACTCATTAAATTAGTACGCAACTGGAAATGGCATCGTCATCATCGGCTTACTGGAAACGGCTACAAATATTTTCAAGTGAACTGGATAAACTACGTAAACGGATTGATACCTATGAAAAAACAATTGATGCTATTGTAAAAATGCAAAATTTGAAATTGTCTGAACCGGAATCAATGGAGTGGGATAAAATGGATGTTTCAATTGGTGAATTTTTCGAACGTGAACCAATGCTGCTGAACGAACTGACTTTGGAAACATTTCTTCAAATCTACAAGTGGATCACTTTGAATGTGTTGAAAAGTTATGGTGCGAAAATCATACAACGCGCCTGGATTTGGTTACCATCCGATTATCGAGCCATGTTTCAAGAATGTGAACCATGTTTTGAACATTATAATCAACCATGGCAACAAGATCATATTGATGGACCACCTGGTTTGAAAATTCGCTGTGAAATGTGCAAGAATGCCGTGAAAATGGAGGAAAACTTTCAACCGCCCGTTGGTGAACCATTGACATTTGCAACACGGATTTCATACGTTGAAGACATATTTCTGACTCATCCTTATTTGTATACAAAAGTCAGAAATTTCGATATGTTATTATACTTAACAAAACAACTATTGAAATATGATATTTGGGTGCAACATCTGTATGCATATATGATACCCGAATATGCACAACGAATTTGTCAAGTATGGGATCAGTTACCTGAAAACATGAAACAATTACGTTCGGGTCTTATTGAATATATAAACAAATCATACAATTTTTAATATTTATTTATTGTAAAAAATATTTCATATACATTTATTATAAAAAATTATTTCATATACAAAACATTTGTTGTAAAAAGTATTACATATACATTTACTGTGAAAATATTTTGTATTCATACTTATATTTTAAAAATAAAGAACAATAATTATTTAGATATATGTGTTATTTATTTGAAAAAAAAAAAACCTTTTTATCTTACAGGGTTAAAAAATATAAAAATAAAATATACACTTCAATGAGGGATAACTGCTGCTTCTTATACGGTGGTGTTCTTCAAAATTCAGTAAATTCTTAATGCGGATAATCAATTAATCATCATCATCATCATCATCATAATCGCTAGCATCTTCTTTATCAGTTTCATCCAGATAATCACCTAGTGGTTCAATAACATCAGCCTTTTGAAGTTCGCGAAGTATAGAGAATATTTCTCGACCAACAGTAGTTTCTTTTAAAGCATTTAACTCTTTGATTAAATCTTCTCGATCGTAAACGTTAAACAACAACATATTTTTATTTTCCTCTAAACTTCGAATAATATTGAGTATTTTTTCACCAGTCTCTGAAGTCTCGTATAAACGTTGTAATTCATCTATTAAAGTATTAGGATTATGCCAGTATTTTATTTTTTTCGATTTTATGTTAACATTTCTAGACTCTCTCAAGTTGTCTTGCTTAAAATGCTTAGCTAAGGCCCCGTTTTCGACATTTTCATTTGAAGCTATATGACGTTTTAAGTTTATTGGTTTAACCTGATTGACAATTTTCGCTTCATTTTCCGAGTCAGCGTTTCGAACCTCTTTTAACATTATAATATCTAAAGCAGTTCCTAGAAGTTTAGTTAGTTGTGAAGAGGAGGTTGTTTCATTGCAATTGTTATTAATTGCTGTTAAGTGATTTACTTGCTTACTTTCATTAGACCAACTATCTTTCTCGTTTTCAGATTGACGACGGTTTTCTCCTCTTTTCAAAGAGTTAAATTTGGTTTGAATGGCTTCAGTTGCAGCATCTATCCTTTTTTGGTCAAACGGATTCAAGATTGCTTCAGAGTAATCAATATCATGCTGTAGTTGAGATGTATTTTCATCATCATTATCATCAAATCTAGATATAGAGATATCATCAGGTGTTTTATTATTAGCATCATATGGTATGAATTTGCTTGATGAGTTATCATTCTTTCCAATCGTACCATCATTAATATTGCTTAACGAATTATGTTGAGCATTTAAGTGTCTAGAAAGATTAGACTTTCGCGTAAATGCTTTACCACAAAAATCACAATTATACATCGTTCAGCGGGAGGTCTGAAGCGTTCGCTAGTAAATGAATAACTGTTCAAAGATTTATTGCTTCTCTACTTATATATACTTAGCTCATTTGCTTCACCGAGCGACTCATTTGACTCCAACGAGTGACTCACATGCTCCCGGAGTGACTCATTTTGCTCCCGGAGTGACTCATATTGCACCCGGAGTGACTCATTTTGCTCCCGGTGTGACTCATTTTGCTCCCGGAGTGACTCATTTTGCTCCCGGAGTGACTCATTTTGCTCCCGGATTGTCTCATTTTGCTCCCGGAGTGACTCATTTTGCTCCCGGATTGACTCATTTTGCTCCCGGATTGACCCATTTTGCTCCCGGATTGACTCATTTGCTCCCGGAGTGACTCATTTTGCTCCCGGAGTGACTCATTTTGCTCCCGGATTGACTCATTTTGCTACCGCAGTGACTCATTTTGCTCCCGGAGTGACTCATTTTGCTCCCGGAGTGACTCATTTTGCTCCCGGAGTGACTCATTTTGCTCCCGGATTGACTCATTTGGCTCCCGGAGTGACTCATTTTGCTCCCGGAGTGACTCATTTTGCTCCCGGTGTGACTCATTTTGCTCCCGGAGTGACTCACATGCTCCCGGAGTGACTCATACACCTTATCATCCTTAAAGAGCTCATACACCTTATCATCCTTAAAGAGCTCATACACCTTATCATGGTTAAAGAGCTCAGACACCTTATCATGGTTAAAGAGCTCATACACCTTATCATGGTTAAAGGGTTCATACACATTATCATGGTTAAAGGGTATAAAATAGTTAAACTTACACAAAATATTGTCAATTTACCGGTGGTTGTCAAAGAGTTAACATCTCTTTCGCTGAAAAAACAATTTCGTGGTAAAACAATTGCATTTCGAATCATGATAATTTACAATTCAGAGCAGTCCACCACTAGACAACCTAGCAAAGGACTTTCGAAACCTAAGATCATTAAACGTAAAACTTTTAAGCGACAACACATTTCACCCGAAAATTTAGCATTCCTTAAATCATTAGGTCTTAAAGTGAAAAGAACATGGTACTCAGTAATGTGCTAAATATTATTAACAGTTTGTAGTTTGATGGTTAGCTAGCAATAGCTATTAGTAGTATCCATTTTCGAATACATTCCACTAACTAACCTGGTTAAAAAGTATACCTAATTACCCCCACCACTTTTAATTATTCTATATAAAGTTGTGGATTGTGTGAATAATTTCAGTTCTACGGCGGCGGTAAAAAATGGCGTTTCTTGACATACAAGGCTATCAAGGAGCTAACAACGAATTTTATTTTAAAGAAGTTGGTATCGCGGCAGAAAATTCGGATGATATATTACATCTTATATTCGACGCACCGTTTGATTTCAACGAGTTGCCGAAGAAATATCAACGAGTAGCCCGTTGGCTTTGCCGAAATTGGCATGGAATACCTTGGTCGTATGGATTTATTCCGTACAAAAAACTTCATACCATATTGAAACCTGTATTAAAGAAGTATGATGTTATATACGTCAAGGGCGGTGAAAAGAAGAAATGGATATCAAGTTTGTTTGATGGTACCGAAAACCAGCCGTGGATTCTGAATTTGGAGGAAATATTTGATGTACCGAAGATTTCCATTCTACGAGATGAATATTATTCAAGACGCTGTATGCTTCATTCAGATAAAATTTGTTCATTAGAAAATTGTATTCTTTTAAAAAATTTTTATATGGAAAATAAATAGATTTTAAGTAATATATAGATTTAAGCAATTTAATTTTTTGTATACATTTATTCTATAAATAAAAATTAAAAAAAAAAATTATGTGCGTTTTATTTAATAGTTACCCTGAATTCCCCTATTTTTTACAGCAAGAAGTTACTTTCATTAACCTATAAAAGTATTGAAAAAAATCTTATAAAATTTTTTTTTTCTAATTGAAAAGCATATTTCATGATACACCCTGTATAAGAATACACTCATGCATACGTGCATTTATACCTGCACCTATGTATACATGCATTTGTATATAATAATTATATTATTATGTGTGATGTAAGTTTTAAGATGATATTCTATAAATTTTTTACCCCAAAACTACTAATTTATAAAAAAATTTAGCAAATCTTAATGCTGTTATAATTTTTATATTAAACAATATAGTTAAATTATAGTATACATATTAAGAAATAATCCAGGTATTTATTGTACAGTAATATATACGAATTTATTTGCAAACATATTACTTTTTTGCTAATTAAGCAAATATTTTTCCAATGCTGATAAAAGTGATAAATTATTTTAGTTAGATTTTGTTGACATAAAGACTACAATCATTTACTAGTATGTATTTATAAAATTAAAATTAAATAGCGATATACAGAGTGTATACATAACATATTCTTAATATACAACCGGTCAGAAATCTGGACCCCGGAGTCTGGTTTTAAAATCTAGCGCTTGGTACAGTGCCCCCCCAAAATTTAGCGGCCACCCCGTGGGTTAGGGTATTCCCCACATTTTTCACTTGGTAATGTACCTTTCGTTTAAAATGACGCAATTAAGGCAAGCGCGTGTTGGGGTCAAGGTTTGCACGTACAGTGCGCTTCAAAAAGTGATCGGACACCTTTTTTGGCCAGGGGGGCCCGCACTTTTGACACGGCAGTGTACCAAAAATTTAAGTACAGTACGGCGTCAAAAGTTTGGGGTCATCCCTTTATGTTAGGGTATTCCCCACATTTTTTAACGTAATAGTTCGTTTAAGATGACGTAATTAAGGCAAGCGCGTGTTGGGGTCAAGGTTTGCACGTACAGTACGCTTCAAAAAGTGATCGGATACCTTTTTGGCCAGGGGGGGTCCACACTTTTGACACGGTAGTGTACCAAAAATTTAAGTACAGTACGGTGTCAAAAGTTTGGGGCCACCCCCGAATTAGGGTAACTCCACATTTTTGACGCGGTAGTGTACCCCATCTATCAAATTGTAACCTAAAATTCACTCTGCGCATGCGTCGTGTACTTAAATTCAGTCTGCGCATGCGTTAGGTTTGCATTCAAAAATTACATTAGTGCCGGCGCATAATGGGTTAACACAAAACCAAATTGTCATAAGTAAATTGTGATGACGCATAATGGGTTAACATAAATTAATTTGCTTGCGGGTAATGACTCATCTCTTACGAATTTCAAGGCTAACAGTATGAGCGCGTGTGGGGTCAAACGTCAACAACAAATTTTAAATACATGTACTTGGTACGTGCCGGGTCAAAGGTCAAGGTTTGCACATCGATACAGTTTGATGACTCATCAGTTCGGAATGTGTAGTACCGTAAAGTCACACGATTTCAACCATTGGCAAAAGGGTTCAAGTTGCTTAGTTTTGCGGTGGCCCCGTTCTCTCCTAGCCTATCTACTTAAGTATGTATTGTAAATCCTTAATATTTATCGTCTGGCTCACATATTCGTGATTAGAAACCAACTAGATTACTAGTCTGTTTTCCTTTTCTTTTGACATTATTGTTTATGTTAGTTTGTTTTTATAAGTCTGTCATCAGTTTTACCATATCTCTCATTTATTTTGTATACAACAAAACTTATGTAGTGACCTAAGTATATTACCCATTTAGTAGCTAATAACATATAAATGTTTCAAAAATTTTCCCCGTTAATTTTTTTTACAAACGGTAGCCAAAATTTTTTCTGACCTTAAAAGCACTTATCTGTATGAAATATTTATATTTTGGTGAAAACTTTTGGAAAACGACTTGTATTGTTTTGATTACTATAGCATTTTATTGCCGATTGAATAAGAAATGACTCGTAAAAATTTTAACTGTTTTGGATTTATCGTTTTGCCGTAATTAGAAGCAAAAAAATTTTTTGATAGAGATAAAGACACTTACCTACATGTTTAATATATTTATGTTTAGGTAAAATTTTTCGAAAACGAGTTGCCGTATTTTTTTGGTTATTTCAACCTATAAAAACTATTTTCGATATGTCGCTTTTTTGCAATATTAGAAGAAAAAAAATTTGAAAAAAATAAAATTTTGTCAAAATACATTATTATTTATTCTGGACCCTTTGGGACTACAAGACACTGGAGGACAATTTTGATTCCCCGTTTATTTTTTCCCGATCTCATTAGTATTCGTACAAGATTTAGTCAAGGTCCGTTCAACATTTTATTCAGCAAGTTTTTTGGAACCTTAGGACCCTGGAGCAGCAACATAATTATTGAGCATTAACATAATTATTGACCAACAATATCTTAATCAAAGCAAAATGTATCATCAGTCTTTCTTTTTATATACCAAGAAAATTGCGCAAGAAGATTGAATCCTGATAATTTTCGTTCAGTTTATACCTTATTCTTAATACTCATTAATTTTTTCAGATTTTTTTGAGCTATCCTTCTGGTGATAAAGGTCAGAGACAGCAATTTTTAAAAGGTTCCTCCCTTCCCTTTGATGCTGTTCGGGGAAAAGGTTTTCTTTTTTCATTTTCCAAGTCACCTCCTGAAATTAACTCTCAAAATTAAAATTTAACTTTACATCTATAATTGGACCACCACACTCTATTTTTGTGCTAAATTTCAAATTTGCTCGTCGAATGGTTTAAAAAAAAATCGCTTGTGACAGACGCACGGATACCGAAATTATTCCATAAGTGTTCCATTCTGCCAGATTTGGTACGGTACACTAAAAAAAGAAAAAGAAACATATTGCTAGACTTTGACCGGACAAACTTAATCTATTTATTTATGAATTTTTTTTAACACACAATAGTTTGGAAATTTTTGTAAAAATTGCAAGAGCTTTTTTCTTTCTTGTCTAATAACCTGTCATATTTGACGACTGAACAGTATAAAAGTTACGACAATTGTGATAATAAAATGTGGTACCGTAAGCTGGGCTCCTAGCGAGGTAATTATGCTCCATAAATGAAGAAAGATTCAACTCTATCTAGCAGACAAACTAATTATTTCCGAATGGTTTTGGTATTTTTGGCTCCGTAGTACTACCTATTATAACTCTTATGAGAATGAATATTCTACTTGCTATTTTTGATTGGATTTGCAAAGCCCAAAGTTCAAAATTTGTATATCTTCATTTTTTCTAAAATTATTCAGAAAAAGTATTCTTTGTTCTTAGAAGAAGAGATTATATGAAGGCATATGTGGTATCTTTCTGTAGAGCAATTAGTTGTCTTTTGAATGATAACATCTAAATAGTAATAATCTCGACATTTGTCAGTTTCTTATCCATTATGATTTTAAGATTATTTTTAAAGAAAAAACGGGATTACTTTGCGCCAGCTCAAAAATTGATTACAATAGCTCAGAGTTTTTTTGAGACATAGAGTAACTCGTTTTTTGTAACAAACATTACTACATTCTTATTATATGTTTGTAATCCTACATTTTTCTTAAACATTTTAGCATAAGTTTCTTCAGTTTTTCATCATTGATGTTATTTGCAAGTTTATCATATTAAATTCTATTTTTTAAACTTTATAAGTTTGAATTATTTTCTCTGGTTCAAAAGAAGAGAAATGAAGTCCTCTCAGTTTGCACTGGTCCTAAGAGATGTTATAATGTTTCTGAATGAGTTTTCTTTTGCAACAAATAATTTGTTAATTAATAGTTATTTTCGATACATATGCGTAAAGAGAGGTATTCTAGTAGGCTTAAATTGGAGCACGAGTTTAAGGGACTGACGTATACACAAGGAGATCGAGTACGCTGTATACCCCCACGAGCCGTCAGGCAAGTGGGGGTAAGCGCACGTGATCTCGTTGTGTATGCGTCAGTCCCTTTAGCGAGTGCCCCAGTTTAAGCCTATTGGTTACCTCACTTTACGCATACGTATCGAACATAATTTTTTATAACGACGGCTTCTAAAGTTTAATAGAGAGAAAAAAATTAATTATTTTTAAGCAATTTTAGAAAACAGTAGGGTTAATTTTATTTTATAATGTTATATGAAAGAAAATTTTTTTTTATTAATTTGTAGATCATTTTTATTTTTTTTATTAATTTGTTGGTCGTTTCCATGTTAATTTGAATATGATTATCATTGACAAATGAATATCATCATTATTTTCTCGCATAGTTTTAGCTACTTCCACGCACAGCTGTACTTTCGCGCACAGTTACTGTTGTTTGTTTTATAATGATATGAAAACTGCTCTTTACGCCCACTACACAACGCTCGAATATTGAACTTTAGAAGCGGGTGTTATCCTTACTAATATTATAGATGCGAAAGTGAGTTTGTTTGTTTGTTTGTTTGTTTGACTGGCTTTCACGCCTCAACAGCTTAACCAATCAACTTGAAACTTTGCACAGACGTTGCTTGCGGGCCAAAGACGGTTATAGGCTACTTTTTATTTCGGGAAAATATTTCATTCCCGAGGGAAAATGCATTAAATTACAACAGTTGATTATTAAAAAACGGATAAATGATTTCAAACTTTGTATATTACTAACAGAAGGAATGAGAAAGGACACAAACTACTTTATACCCCGGGAAATTTCCCGTGGGAAATTTCAATCCTGTGGAAAAATATATTTTAAATGAAACAAAAAAAATGATAGACAAATATGACGATATACAGCGATAAACAGAGGTTATTTTTTATCCCGATAAAATATCTCATTCCCGAGGGAAAATGTATTTAAAACGAAACAATGAAATAACAACTGACTATTAAAAAAAAGCATGATTGATTTTAAACTTTTCATATTTTTTACAGAGACAATAAGAAAGGACACAAACTACTTTTTGTCCCGGGAAAATATCTAACTCCCACGGAAAGTCTTATTTCCGTGGGAAAAATATATATTTAAAACAGTATAAAAAAGAATCATTGATTTCATTTGAACTAGGCATGTTGTTAAAGGAATGTTATAGTCTATTTTTTTCCCGGGGAAGATATTTTATTTCTGTGGGAAAATTCCAAAGAAAAGAGTAATAATGCCTACTCGACGCGTAATAGCGACGTGATGAAAGTACACTTTATATGTTTTAACTAGATGCCATAATTTCAAATTCCACGCGGGCGAAGCCGCGGGTAAAAGCTAGTAAAAAAATAAATTAATATTTCAGGTGGCACAAAGTATCTCGCTCCTATGGTAGACTTTACACCACTTTTTAAAAATTAATAAAAAAATACTTAATGGTATAAAAGGGATACGTATGAGCTTGGAACAGTTTGTTGACTGTATAAGAATGTATCAAAGCCGATTTAATCAGTTGTTTTTCAAAAATTATTTTTTTACAAGAATATTTTGAAAAGAAACTTCTGAAAGTGGAGCAAAGTAATCTCGTCGTACGGTGTAAATTTGTTGTGTACATGTATATCTAACATCAACGGATTTGGACAAGTTTACGGTCTTAAAGAAAAGACTTTATATTTTCTTTATAAACATAGGGTTTTTTTTTTCGATCCAATCCTGTATTGTGAACATTTCTTCATATATACACATAATATGCGACACCGTCGGCCGCCATGTTGAGTTATTTGTACGTATGTAACGTGTGTGCGTGCATGTATATTTATGGTGGCATTATTTTATAAAGTGTTTTGTACAATAGAATGCTGGAAACCTTCAACATAAAATACAGAAAAAAGCATCTAAATTAAGAGCGGCAGAGACGTATGTACTATTTAGGTATATATAGAGAACGCATAAAAATATTTTCCTCGTACACACAAATATATTTTGTGCATCTCGCTGCGTATCCGGCTTGTCATTCCATCCTTTTCTATAGTCATGTTACGAAACCATTTTTTTTTACCGTTTGAAAACTGAGTGCTTTTCTTTTTAAATTAAAATGGTCACGCTTTTCGGAAATCAAGTTATTTATTGTTTTTTTTTTGAATAGAAATACTGGGGGTCGTTGGTAGAATTTACTATTGTTGTTTAGTACTCATTTATAAAATCACAGACCATAACCAAAACAAACGTAAAATTTATCCATTAATTCCATTTTTGCTATTCAATTTAATGCTGAAGTATTAACAAAAATTTGGAAATTATAGTATGATCTTTAATAATATGTAAGTATATATCTACTAGCAGTATTTCTAATGGGATTTCCAAAAACGCTTCTACCACTAACTTTTACTGGTAAATAGAATCCTAAACACTAACTTTCATATTTCTAATTTCAAAAATGACGAATTTCCGTACAAATTTTCATCTCCTATTTAACTCACTTAGGGGATAAATTTTGAAAAATCCTTCTTAGTGCTCACCTACGTTATATAAAGAACTCTTGTGCAAAATCTCATGCTTCTAAATCCAACGGTTTAGGCTGTGCGTTGTCTGTCAGTCAGTCAGTCAGTATTAGAGATTTATTAAAAAGATTTATACATATAATAAAACTGTAACGAGACCGTGTCTGTACATGGAGTATTTTTTGAAAATTGTATACTAGTAGTGTAGATAGTTATCAGTTTAGATATCAAAATCTATCTAAGAAGCTCCAGGTAAAATTTCAAGTCAATCGGATGAAAGTTGGTGGAGTTATTTTGCCCACCGTGTTGAAAAACATAGTATATTTATAGCTGAATAGTTATACAAACGAAAGAAGAAAATGGACTTAATTCCGGCACGACATTTTTTTCATGCATAAGCTTTGGCAAGTAGTTTTATTTCAAGTTGATGATATTTTTCACACTATATCAAAGTGGCCAGTCAAAAAATTAAAAATTATAAATTTTATGGCCATTATAAAAAAAAGATACGTCCAGGAAAGTGAAAAAATGAGTAAAAAACTAAAATTAACACAAGAGAATTTCTTATACTCATTTTTATTATTAAGCACAATTTATTAAACTATTAAACAATTTATTAATTTTTATTATTAAACAATTTTTATTACTAAATTTTTAATTATTAAGCAATTTATCATTTGTTTAATATATATTATATATTATATTAGTAGTATATATATATTTATATATATATATATACATATATATATATATATATATATATATATATATATAGATAAATATATATATATATATATATATAAATATATATATATATATATATATATATATATATATATATATATATATATATATATATATATATCAGTAGTTATATTAATTGTATAGTATATATTATACAACAAAAAAAAATGGGAATTTATTTTTTATTAAAAAATATACGAAGTCATTTATTACAGTATTCTAATGACATTTACCTAATTTAATTACATTATTTAAGTTTAATCCCGTTTTTGGAGCTGCCAGGGGACTGAGACCAGGACACTGAGAATTCTTCAATATTCTTTAATAATCAGCATAATAACGTTTCATCTAAAAAAAAAAGCAGTACCTCTATTCCAGTACAACATATTTACAACCCATACAACTGCAAAATTTCTTATATCCACAGTATTTTTCACGAAAATACTGACCAGGATACTGAGAAATTGTCTAGACCGAGTACGATCTCAGTTACAATATTAACTGAATTAATTGATACAACCTCAAATTAAGTAAAACATGTACTTCATTTTATTTATTATATTTCAGTTAATTACTATAGGACAAGCGATGATTTAATCGGAATATAAATTTTTTATATTTTTTAAGTCTTTTGGTTTGATAGGAGAATGATGCAAAATTAGGGAGACAAAATGCAATAGAATATTTCTTAAAGAAAATATAAGAAAATTTAAAAATTATTTATACAATACAATAGTACCAATATTATAGATTATACTACTGCAGTGTAGATTTTTTTTATACATTCAGAAAAAATAATTATTTAGTCTGCTATGTTTTACTTTGGAGAGGAGACATACCAGGAGACTGAGAATTTTACATTTTAAGTGACATTTTTTATAAAAAATATATTTCAAAACTGGGTTGTTTTGAGTGGCCAATTAGATGCAGTAATGGTTTACAGTTTCCATCTAGAAAAAATGTATTTTTCAAAATATTAATATACAAAATGAGTTGGGCCGTCCAAAATTCTCTCATTTGTAGAATTACTCACCTATCATTTTGAAGTTATTTAATGGAAATATAGCAAAAGTAACGAAATACGGAATAAAGTGATAAAAAAAAGTAACTGACTAGGCTGAGAAATTCCAAAAGCTATGCGCAGCAGGACGGCGATTTAAACGTTTTCAACCGTCCGAAATTTTAGAATTTTTCCACAGTTATAGTTCCTTTTGTATATATATCATTTAAGCCAATGAAAAAAAGGGAACAATTTTTTTTCCAAAGTCATGTAATAATGCTTTAAGTGAAAAGAATAGAGGTACTTTCATCACATCTTTAGTGACTTCAGGATTTTGATTACGACTTTTGGTAAACTTACTACTGTTTAGTAAATATTTAAATGGACCGTTTCTTGTTTTGAAAACAGAGAATATAATGAAAACCTTTCTAACTGTAAACTAAAAAAAAAAAAAAATAAAATGACATACCATTTTCTTCCATCACATAACCTAATATAATCACAAAAAGGTGCATTATACTCAACGCTACTGGTAATATACATAAAACTTAAAAACCGGGAAGTATACTACAATGCACAAGTAAGTAAAAGAAACATTAAGTAGATTTGATCAACAGGATTAGATGATATTTGGTACTTGGTGAGTGTATAGGAAGTCCTTAAGGAAATGCATACATTTATATTACGTATATAAATGTACATGTGTATAAGTACATTTCTAAATGTAAGACTCGTGTTTTTCAAAACCAATCTTTTACTATCCTGTAGACTGCCACATATCATTCAGTCGCATCCATTTTACTACCAAACTATGGGGGAGGGTTGGTCGTTTAAAATGTCTTCAGCTTGCTTGGGTTATAATGTACATGTACATGTATACATGCAAACAAAATAGATGTTGCATGTTTGGTTTGAAACTTTTATAACATGTAATATAATAGATACTATGTCATTCAGAAAATTTGCTGCCAAGAAAATATATACATATTTTTTTTTTTTTTTTTTTGTTTAAATACTGACAGAACAAAATAAAAACTGTAAAGACTAAAAGTCCATTGACTTATAAATAGAGAGCTTTCAATATTTTGATAGGATAAAGTGGGACAAATATATCTACTTAAGGGGGGAGTTCAAATAGAAAAGCAACTTTTTTATTTATAATTATTTTGCTTGGTGAAATTTTTTTTCGAATTATGGAAGGCTTCAAATAGAAAATTTTGTTTTTTTTCAAACATTCATTCCTCTTCCCTGTGGGGGAAGTGGGTCTTTTTTCACAAGTTTTTAACCGTTTACAAGGAACGCCATATCTCAAAAAGTAATGAATATTTTTTACATATTTTTTCATTATTTTATTCCTAAAGGACCTGTCCATAAAGCTGAGTATGGGTTTCAGGTAATTTTAAAAATTAACTGTAAAATTATAATCCTAAACTTCTAAAAATTATAAAATCCAATTTTTTATTAAAAAGAAAATTTTTAAAAATAGTTACAATTGTTCAAATGGAAAAAGCATACTCCACTTTATGCGCAATATGTTTATGAACAAAATAAAAAAAATAAGTCTCTATCTTTCCTAGTACTTGAGATATGATTTTCCTTGTCGGGAAAAACACAACTCTCGGGAAACGGTAAAAAACAAAATTAATAACAAAAGAAGCGGTTTACTTACTGTCTAAACTCTCCAGCTCCATACATTGTCCCCTCTTGTTCCTTTTTCTTTTCTTCATCTTCAAGTAGTTATATTACTGACCAAATCGCCAGGGGGGAGCATTGTCTGCAAAGGAGCAGCAACTTGGTTGTGCAGCGACTTACAAATAAATATTTTTCTACTTGAAAAAAATTTTTTTTGGCCATGTTTTATATATATATCACCGTGTTTGTAAAGAACCACAGAACAAAATAAAAACAAAAAACGAGATTCGAAAAAAATTTGTTTATTAGCCGTTTCTGACGTGAACTCCCCCCTTAATAAGTTTCTAAGACGACTGACTGACAGACAACGCACAGCCTAAGCCGTTGCGTTTAAAAAAATGAAATTTTGCACAGGAGTCCCCTATGTAATTTAGGTGAACACTAAGAAAGGATTTTTGAAAGTTCTCCCCCTAGGTGGGTTAAATAGGGAATGAAAATTTGTATGGAAATTCGTTATTTTTGATGTTAGAGATATATAAAAATATGCTACTATGGCTATTAAAATAAATAACGTCTTAGTTAATAAATCTTTAACACTGACTGACAGACAACGCACAGCCTAAACTGTTGGGTTTAGAGGACGAAATTTAGCACAGGACATATGAAAATTGGCGTTTAGGCTTCTATGTATAAATAAAAATCAGTTGTGTAAACGTTTCTGGAAATTTATTCCCTAAGGAGTTAAAACAGGAAATGAAAGTTCGTATCAGAAGTTCGTCATTTTTAAAGTTAGAAACGTGGATATTGATTTAGGTTTTTGAAAAACATTAAAAGTGAGCGGAAAATGAGTTCCTAATAAAAAGATGTTGTCGATGGGAAATCCCATCGGGTATACGGCTAGTATTGTTATAAATTGTAAACGATGTTGATTTTTAAAATTTCAAAATTATTGTATATAAAAATGAATGTTATTTTTTAGTACAGTTCTAATATACTTACACCGTCCAAATAAATATAGTACCTACACTGAGAAAAAAATACGGTAATTTTTACGGAAATTTCTAGTAAAAAATTACGGAGGTCTCTGATAATGGGGGCATAAGGGACACGCAAAGGAAAAAGTATTATGAGTATAGTAAAAATTACCCTATGGCTCCGTAAAATTTGACTGCACAGTAAAAATTACACTGCGATTCCGTAAAAATTTCGGCGCTGTACAGGAAGAATTCTACTCTTACCATATTATTTATAAGGTTTTTTCTTTATTTATTAATAAATAATTGAATTAAAATAGTTTAAAAAGATATTGATAGAAAGGTAAGGATTAAAATCAAATTAATAATATTGAAAAAATGTTCTGTGGTTTTTTATTATTTGTGAAAAAACATGTTTCAATAAACATCAATACATATAAAAATCTTAATTGTTATATCTTAATCATTAGTTCTTTATTATCAGGAGTTTTTACAATATTTTCATGAAACACAAATAACAATTCTTTGTTTTAAATGTAAAGTCCATTAAATAGTTTATTATAAAAAAAAAAATGATGACACTCCTGGTACACATCCGCTCACTAACATGGCTCCACTGCTACTAAACTGGTAACGGTCGGACTGCTGGTGAGTTAGGTATTCAAAATGACCTTGGTGCAGCCTGTTTATCGTCAGTTATGTGTGATGCTTGTGTGAGAGAGATGCTGAAAGACAAGTTTCAAGGAGAAAATAGAGATAACAAATAGCGTCTACCGTCTAGCTTAGTAAAAATTACAATGTGACTCCGTAAAAATTCTTCTGTCTAGTATAATTTTACAAAAATTGAGTAAATTTTCCTGGTATCCACTTGAAATTTTACTAGCCCATCAAATTTTACGGAGCTGTATAGGAAAAACTCTTAAGCTGTACAGGAAAAATTTTCAAATGAATCGTAAAAAATAATGTTTTAAAGGCATTTTTTATATTTTTGCTTGATAATTTCCTACCGACTGGTCACTTGAGCCTGGTTTATCGGAGGCAATTCCGTAATTTTTACTGTAATTTTTTCTCAGTGTATATTGCTGAACCTATCTACTTATACCATACTAACGCTTAATTCAAATCAAAGTGGTGCTTTTTGACTAATGATTAATTTATTGAGTATATGATATGTACTAACCACAGATGAGAATGCTCTTAATAACATTTTTGAAATAAGGTTCAAGCGACATTTATTATTCTGGTGAGAAGTTTTCTATTTATGCTCTGAGAATACTAAAATATATTTTATACTTTGGAACTCTATCTTTGATGGTAAAAATTCATACTTAGCAACGTTCATCAACTGGATGCTTTTCGTAGATTGTTTTCTAAATTAAATTTTATCCAAAAGATATTCGTTGAAATTGTCGGCAACATTTCAGTACTTTTGAGATAAACTCTGCATCTTTGATGTCAAAATATTTAAATTCATTGTAATAATTTAATTTGTATTCTACAGTTCTTGCACTAGCTTACACCAGTAATTTTATCAAAAACGGAGAATTAGGGAGTATTAGAAAAAGAATTACTGTAAAAAGAGTAAGGCATATGATTCTATTTTAATTTTTGATGTTGCTTACAACGATTCAAAAGTGTATTTTCATTTTTATCAAACAACTAGTACTGTTATTGTTTTATCTACAAAATTAGTCTAACTTACTATATATTTTTTGTTCTTATTGTTTTACTTAGGTTCATTGGAAAAGTTATGAACAATGTCCAGATATATTTGAAAATATAAAGAAGAGTTGTGAAATGTGGATTGTTCCCATTAATCCTAAGTCATTTCATTATTGGGTGTGATTAAAACTAAATTTGATTTATAATATATATTCAAAAAAATTAATCAATATTTTCATTTTTTATTAACAAAATGCTTAATGTCTGTTAAGGATTTAAAGAATTTCTTGTTTGTACAGTTTTACTAAAACTTGTTAATGAATTCAAAAATAAGATATTACATAATATTAACTTTATCAATTAAAATCAACTCCAAATTCATTTTGATTTTGTAGATTTGATGAATTTTTCAAATTTTTGAATTCAAGGGTACCAAAATTTTATGAATATCTACGCGTACGTACCTACAGATACATAATGTATATACATATATGAAGCAAATATGAAAAAATCGGGGATAGCATAATTTTTGATAACGGAAAATGTAATATTATAATAAATATTGAATGCATTGTACCAGTTTCCCTCTTGTTCACATAATATTACACACGAGACATGATAGAAGGGGATGAGTCGCTTATGACTTCCAGAATAAAACATACATATATGGCTACAGATATGAACTTAATGATAAAATACAAAATACATATCCTGAATGCCTTAAAACTTACCTATCTATAAAGCTTTCATTTTTTTAATATTGAAATTCTGGTTCGGTGAAAACACAGGAAATATTACATCTACTATAATGGTGCACTTTAAAGCAATATTAGATTCATTCAAATTTAAATGTTATGTTACAAGTCATTTACTTGTAATAGTGGAAGAGATATATACCTTTCATAAAATTTCTTAAAATACCACAGGTACTGATACCATTATTTTCTTTTTTACAGATGATTGACGTCAAGAATTCCATCCATTATCCATCAGGATATCCAATGACGCCACACAGTCCCCCAGTGTTTTTGTGTTCGAGTCCAGGACCGGATCCCTATTGTTCGCAAGATCTTTATAATCCCGTGTATGAAGAATTATCAGACGCTGAAAGTGATATCATTCCAGCACCGCATAGCGAAGATGAATTTGCGGAAGATGAGTTGAGCCTAGGCGGCGATGGCGAACGAGGCTTACGTTTAATGGCCGAATTACATTGCCCTCCACCGCCCTATTCCCGAACAGGTTCGAATCATCAAATTCGACGCGATGGTCGATCACTACCGCCCGGATATCGTCGACAACAGCAACCCTTACCACCGGTACCCAACGCGCTACCGTTACAGAATAACACATGTAGGAGGCCTAGGAGTTTAGATCGTCGAAGAAATGCGCCAAACGACTGGAGACATCAAGAACGTGGCGAGTTCCACGAGGGCATGCTGCTGGACGCGCTGTTACAACTGTATCCTCGTGTGGGCAGCGTGGGCCCTGCGGCACGCCTAAGAAACGGTGGTGTTAATATAGATCGTGAAAATATGCTTAATCAACAAAATAGCCACCATAGACTACCGTACTTAATATCAAATAACACAAACAATATTATCGATACCAGTGGTAATATATCGCCGAATCAATCGAGCACGGCACCGTACGATAGTGTATCTGTGATTGGTCACCATTTACCGCAACATAACTTTAACAATACCACATTTCGACCGCCGCCTAAACCGCATTCGCAAGATTCTGCCCTAGGCTCGGATTCAGGGTATAGTAATCATACGGCTGGCACACGAAATTCAGCCAGTTCCGGTTCGAATCGTGGCCGTCGTGATCCGCGAAGACTTTCACAACTAAGTGCAGATTTAGCAATCACGTAATACTTATGAAAATTAATTTATATTACTATGTTGTTTTGAAACACACAGTGATACGACCGTTAGATGTTAGGTCAAAGATATTTGTAGTGGTCCAAAAAAAAAAATATATTACCTTAATTTTCAGTGTTTAAATTCAAACGAAAAACTTATTAATTGTATCAATATGAAATATTGCTTATTTTTTTTTTCTTTTTGGTTGAATTCCTACTTTCATTTTTATATTATTGTTTTTCTTGTGATTTTGTGGCGTGTTTGTGAATTATAACATAGATGTTAAGATTGTTGATCGAATTTTTGCACAAATACTGAATAAAAACTTGACAAAAAATTATATAAGAATAATTACATATAGGCATTTTCGTAGAGTATGTTTAATAGAAACAAGACTGCATTATCTTCTAAATATAATGCTAATAATAATTAATTAATGTCAATTTAGTATAACTTTAAAACAACTTAGAAAATGCCTCCGATTTATATAACAGAAAGGTTTTTTTTTTAGTCGATTGCTCATCAATTTCCTCATACAATCAAAAAATAAACAATTCATGTAATAAACAAGTTACTAATTTATTTATTGTGATTTTTAATGTGAAAACAAGAACATTATCATATGATATTACTATATTTTCTTTTCACTATCAAGTACTAACCCTAAATCCAGAAACATGGTAATATCAAACGGGTACTAGTAATTTTTGTTATATTAAAATAATACTAATTGTAAATAGATTTTTAGGTATTCATATTGATTGCATTTATTACTTTGGTTGTGAAAAAAAAATGTACTAAACACGTAAGGCCATGAAGAGAAATGGCGGGTCCCGAAAATAAACCTCACTTTTTAAAAATTTCCTCTCAAAAAGATAAGTGGTAAGCAAAAAAAAGCCTCTCCTCAAGCCCGGTGTTTAACCTTTAAGAAACATAAGTTTTGTAGAGTAGAATAAGTAGCCCATAAATATATAGTTAATTTGGAGCCCCAGTACGTCCAGGAAGAGGAGAGGTAGCTGTGCCTGTAGCCTGGGGGTCCGGAGTCATTGGTAAGACTTAAGAGGCCCGGGCAGAAGTACAACGTGTTTTTTATTTTGTTTTGTTCACCGATTTCAGGGAAAAATTATTGAAAAAAAATTTTTTTCTTAGAAAAATTTTGTTTACTTTTGGAGTCCATCATTTCTTTTGCAGGTTCTAGTAACTAGCCCATAATTACATATTATGGATATTAACTTAGCAGAAATATAATCAAAATTAATGTAATAATATACTTAAAAACATGTGTAGACATTTTTTTCCGGCATGATATTTTATGAACAAAAAATTATATCGACTTCATTAGGATACCAATTGAAACTTATCAATGTAATCTAAAAATATTCATCAGGTTCGGTTCAGCCGATTTCTTTTTTAAACAAAAAGATTACAAAAAAAGTAGATTTTGGAATTTGATTTTGTGTGATCATGTGCGCCTCAGGAATCAAATGTGATCTCCAGTTTCAAATCCACCTCATCACTTTTTTTTCCCAAACGTGGTGCCAACGTTAGGGTTAATAAAAGATCAGCACACATAATATTTTCTCTGTTGATTATATTTGAATTAAATCTATTTTTATCACAAAAATAAATAAATTAGCTAACTTGTTTTCACCCAAAGTATTTTCAATAGAACTTTAAGTTGCTCCCACGAAAAAAAAAAGGAAAAAATTATTTTCCTAGTGTAATACAAATTTTAAATAATTAAATAGGAGCTGTATTTTTTATTTGCACAATAAAAGCAAATTGTAATAAATTGTTCTTTTTACTTTTTTTTTTAAAAACATATATTATACTTATTCACATATTATTATGTATATTTAAATATTTTTTACGTCCTCAAGGTTTTTAACATTTTTAATTTTATCTTTTCTCTCATGGTACGTCATGTTTGAAAAGATTGAAACTTTCTATTCAACAAGGTTTTTCAACATTTATACAACCAACAGCTAAAGTAAATAACAGAAAAAATAAAAGGTAATTTTTTCCAGTCTTGTTTGAGAGCTTGTATGAGGCAATATAAGTATAATGCAGTTATTTACATTTGATATACATAATATACATAAAATGTTCACTTAACAACATTACATTTTAATTTAAAAAAAAAAAATTCTATCGTACACATCCTCTGGCACATGCCGCTTTTTGAGTGAGGATTTTTGTCCTAAAGAATAATTTTCAATTTTGTAACAAATTTAATGCGAAAATACACATACACATTCCATCATATCAATAAATAATTAATATAAAATTTAAAAAATATATTATAGAAAAAAGCAATATTTATTTTAAAAAAAATTGTGTGTATATATTTTTGTATATATTGTTTAAAAAAATATTTATTAATGCAATTTCTAAAAAGAAAATTATCATAATTGTAAGTTTTTCTCAATTATTACAATTTTATATTAAATAGAAAACAATCAATTTTTCATAAAACGAGACACAATTTACAAAACTAATTTTCTAATCACAAATTTAAGTCGACATGTAAGTACAGTTTGAAAGAGTAACTAATACGGTTTTAATTCTCCAATGTAAATCCTTTCACGCTTAGTTATTATGTCTATATTTAAGAACTAGAAAGGGGAAAACGGTTTCCATTAGAGAATAATTACTGTATTCGCTCCTTTAAATCAAACTACACGATAATAATTGTACTTAAAATCACATTCTCAGATTTATGATTGTACTTAACAATTTTTTTATTTTAGAATGTTTATCACTCGTGACTTACCAAATTGAATAAAGTGGTTGTGCCAAAAAATTTATTTTCTTCAAGGGAAGTAGAAAGTAAAAAAAAAATACATGTGATGGTTTGTCTGTTACATACACATAAGTAATGATTAAAAAATAAATATCAACTTTTTAGTACAACGAAAAATTTATGGCATAATTTATTAATAAAACATTTTTTAACGAAAATGTATAAAAACTAGCCGTATACCCGATGGGATTTCCCATCGACAGCATCTTTTTATTAGGTACTCACTTTCTGCTCACTTTTAATGTTTTTCAAAAGCCTAAATCAATATCCAGGTTTCTAACTTCAAAAATGACGAACTTCCCATACGAACTTTCATTTCCTGTTTTAACCCCTTAGGGAGTAAATTTCCAGAAACGTTTACACAACTGGCTTTTATTTATAAATAGAAACCTAAGCGCCAATTTTCATATCTCCTGTGCTAAATTTTTATCCTTCTAAACTCAACAATTTGGGCTGTGCGTTGTCTGTTAGTCAGTGTTAAAGATTTATTCAATTATATATTATTTATTTTAATAGCCATAGTAACATATTTTTATATACCACTAACTTCAAAAATAACGAATTAACATACAAATTTTCATCTCCTATTAAACCCATTTAAGGGACGAATTTTCAAAAATCCTTTCTTAGTGCTCATCTACGTTACTTAGGGAACTCCTATGCAAAATTTCATTCTGCTAAACCCAACGGTTTAGACTGTGTGTTGTCTGTCAGTCAATCAATCAGTGTTAGAAATTTATTAAGTAGATTATTTTCGCTTACAAATATCAGTTGACTTTATTCAGATGAAATTGAAACTATACTCTGGACGTAATAATTGATGTTATTGATCAATCTTTGGTTAGCGCTAGTGCTGCCAGATTTAAAGTCTAGATGCCAAAAAAAGATCAGGATGGGCGCTTAAAAATCGCAACACCAAACGATCAAAAAGGCAACAATACCGCAAAGGTCTACATAAAAAGTTAAAGGACACATTTATTGTCAGATTTGAAAACTGTAGTAAAAATAAAGTTTTCAAGACTTATTTTATCTCTTCAAGAAATAATTAACTGCACTTCATAAAAAATACGGACAGTTTTTTTTTAAATTTTATTTTTAAATAACTGATTGAATGGATATGTAAGCTCTAAATAAATTTTGAGAATCACGAAAAATAGCACGAAATTTTGAATTATTTGTAGTGCCGAAAATTTGAAATGTTCCGGTTAACTTTATACTAGGCGGGTCATAAAATTCAAGAAAATCGGGATATCCTCCGATAATTTGAACACTTGACAACACTAAGCAGGATAACAAAATTAAAATGAATACAGCAACACTGTGGCAGCACTTACCACTTTATTCAGATGGATAAACGGCTTTTAAATAAAGTTATGTATGTTTTGAAAGTTTCATTAAACAAGTAAATGTCATTTGCAATTCAAAGCAACTCAACATAAATAATTGGGAAAAACAAAGTAATTTTTCTACCAAAGTTAGTTCTGATAACGAAATTGTATATATACAGAAAACATAAGCAAAACATGTAGTAATTAAAAATGAAAAAATAATTAAAAAAATGATCGTACTTTTTCTAGAAATACTTGTAAAGAAAAAAATTTTATTGTGTACAAAAATATTTATTTACACAAAAAATTTTCTGTACATACTAATTTTAATTTTAAAGAAAAATATATATTTATTATTTATAATCTAAAATGAAATAAATAAAATCAACTATCACTACTGGAAAATTTTATTAAAATGATTTTCTAATTTCACATTTTCAATATGTATACTGTTTTTTTTTTCATATAACGTCTAATTTTTACTCTAAACTTCTAAAAAGAAAATCACGAAACTTATTCTAAAAATTCTAAACTGTCTACTTCAGTTATGTGGAAACATTCAGTCCATAAGCACAAATAGTAAATGTAATTTATATTTTAGAAACCAAAATAAATTAGAAATTTTGCTTACAATTTATTTGAATAGCTTGCAATGAATAATATTTTCGAAGGCCTATTATCAAAACTAAATTACTTATATATTTTTATTTAAAAGATCTAGACTTAAGTTTATTTTTTTAATCAAATACACACAGGGTCATAATTTTATTTCAGTTGTTGAAACATAAAAATCAAACACTGCCTTCTTTCGGTTGGCTAAATTATTTTTAAAAATTAAACTTCACTACATCAACTAAATAGGTATTTATAATATAAAAAAATTATTGTATATATTTTAAACTATTTTCACCGAATATAAAACTGAATTTTTTTGAAACAACCTATATAACTAAATACAGATTTATATTTCAAGAAAATTATCTCATTTTTCTTAATCAAAAACTAAAATGGTTCACCATGATTTAATATAATATGTAAACAATATACTAGTCGATTTATAAATATTAAAAGAAAAAAAAATATTGAGAAAAATGGAAAAGAACTACAAGTGAAATTTGTTGTTTTGTAAGAAAAATAAAAACAACAGCAATTATTATTTGTTATATTTATGTTATGTAGTTATTTTTTTCCTTTTGTACGACAATATGCTCACAGGCATTTTTCAAATTATGAAAAAAATAAAAATTATTTCAAAATAAATCTTTGATGTTTTTTTATTGATATTTTTCCCTTGGCAAATATTTATTTATAGATTTTCACGGGAATATACATTGAATTTCTGGTAAATGAATACCTACTGATGCGATAAAAATTATGTAAATGTTAAAGTATTTAAATGTGAAATCCATATTTTGGGAAGGGGGGATAATCCTTGAAATGTAAGTAACATTGTTCAATACCTACCGAAAAAAATAAATTTATAATTTTTAATATTTTTCTGATGGACTGCAACATGCAGCCAAAAATTTATCTTCAAAGCATAGGTAGTTTTTATGTAATAATTATTTTCTAAATGGGAAATTGTCAATTTTGTTTTGTTTAATATTTGAAATAATTTATTTTGAACAGAGAATTCTCAAGTGAAGAACGTTGAGCTCCTAGGAATAATCGACCAAGTTCGAGTTGGTCTTGCACAACTGGGTTTTTAAGTAAAAAAATCAATACTATGTTATAAACAATATTGATAAATAATCAATGCGAAAAAAAAAAAATTAAAAATAGCATATAATAAGTAAGGAAATTAATTAAAACTGATAAAGTCTTAAAAAATATCATATTTTTATACCGTAAAACAGACTAGACCCGGACGCGCTGTACCAATCTACAAAAGTAAGTAATTTCTAAACTAACCTGCAACAATAAACATCTGTTCCTTGCGTCTTTAGAGAGAGAAGAATATCCTCCAAACATCTGTACCAATAAAGACTACGAATTTCAACTTTCACTATTTCATTTTACAGGATTTCCAACCTCCACTTATTCAAAGAAATAAAATGTATGTTTACTTCATAGAGTAATAATACTTACTATGCATATTGATCCCTCTCCCTTCCCATAAAGGCATAAAATGTTTTGAAGACAGGTTCAAAGATACCAGACGGTATAAAACACTAACCCGGACGAGAGAGGTTAGTTTGCATGCTATTGCGTTATTTAAGTACGCGTCCGGGTCAAGACCGATTTAGGATGTAGACCTAGGATCTTTTATTTTTTTTTACTTATAATGAAACAAATGGTTCAGGGATATAATAAATAATACACACTCTTTCCAGTGGTAATACTTTTAATAGTGATATCTATTAAGGAAACATGTATTAACCTAAAAATTGCAAAAAAGTGTCCGGGTCTAGCAGAGCCGATTTTAGCTTCTTGCCGCCCCTAAGCTGCATCAAAAAGCATGTGCACGCATTATGAAAAAAACTATTGTTCTATGCAAGTTCATTATAAATATTATATACTTCTATGCCAACGCGTCGCGCGAACGACGTCGCGGGTATAACTAGGTTAACATATTTATGAAATTTACAAGGGCTTTTTAACATGCGCTATAGACGTTTATGGTATACGGCTTGTTCATTTGCGTATTTCCAATCACAGAAACCCAAAATTTACAAAACAGAATCCCAGAACATTTCATAATTTCGTCTGTCTGTGCTATCAAATTATATTCTTAACGCGTTCAGTTGTGAAAAGCTAACTGCTTGCAGGCTTAATTTTTTTATTTTTTTTTTTATAAAAAAAAGTATAATTTTAATTTTGGACGCCCCTGGACACGCGTTCCATGTATCCTTATAATAAATTCGGCTCTGATAACAATATACAAAAGTTTTCGCTCATTATTTTGACAAGCATTTTTTTTTTTTTCAAATTCAATAGAAATTAACTTCAGAAATTAACAAAGATTCCTGTTTATTGTTAAAACTGATTACTTTATTGTTATTATTTGATATAAATTTCCATAATTATAATAATAATTAATATTGGGATACATTTGTGCATATACATATTTAGGTATATTTTGGATACATTAATGCAAACAAATAGTTTTAATTCTGTCATTTATGCAACATAAAATATCCGTACACCTCACATAGACATTGTTGCCTAATCAAATATACATAGTATTTGGTTGTATAATTTATAATGATGTGAAATATGCATTAATTAGAATAATTATTGTTAAAACCACATTTGGTTTCATTTGATAATTCATTACACACAAAAACCATGCACATGCAGCAACGTCCAGACAATATAGGACGGTAGCGGTTGAATAAATGACAATATTTAGTGTTGCTGATATATTATCATAATCACACAAATATAAATTATTAAATTATACCTGAATTAATCAAAAAATTGTATCAGTAATAGCAGGTCCGAATTAATATAAATTATTTTGAGTAATTTAAACGACACACAACAAACAATCCAAGAAATATGAATCTAGTTTTAGATTTATATTCTGACGATATTTTTAAACAAAACTACATAAACTTTGAAAAGTCCTAGAGTTTTGATTTTGAAATTTGTAGGAAAGAATAGTCTAAAGGAACTCGGCTTGATACGTTTTTCAAACCAAATACTTAAACTTATGCAGTTTTAATTACATTAAAAATTTAAATCACACTGCCTTTATTTTATACAGAAATTGTCAGGGCTGTGGCGGGAAATGGTGAGTCCCAGGAATAAAGTACAAGTGACGAAAAAAGTACATCTCTTTAAAATTTCTCCCCAAAAAGATAAGTGACAAGCAAAAAAAGAAGTTTTTACTTTATCCCGAGCTCATACCGGCCACTACAGGCTCCTTCTTCTAACCCGGACCCCAGGGCTACAATCCCGGTTACCCCACTCTCTCGTCGGACCTGGAAAATTATGAATGTTATGAATATCCGTAACCGTATCCGAAATTACCGGATATGTGAAATAAAAAAATATCCGAAACCGTATCCGAAATAAAAGTTTCGAATATGTTTTGTATAATTATAGACAACTGTCGTTGGAAAATCATCTGAGATTTGATCAAGAAAAGTTTTACTACATGTATTTGTTTTCGTAGGTTTTTGTTTTTGGTATTTACTTTTTTGGCGCAATTTTCCCTTTCTTCTAAAAGAAAACTCACTAAAAGCAGTGATCCATAAGCGTAACCGCTTCCAAAATATTATCCGATATTATTACGTACCTGTAATCGAAACTAAAACCAAAAAAGATGCTTTTAAATAACTGTATCCGTATTTGTGTCCAAAATCCCTATTAGAAGTACACGGAAACACGGTTATTTCGAAACTTACACACATATATATACTTTTACTGACAGCACTATGTAACTCGTACTAATCGAACGTATTAATCGCACAATCACATACTAACAGTACCGCTAGTTCGAAAACTGCCTGTAAATAAAACTTTCGATACCGAGATTTACTTTCAATACTTACAATTTATTAGTTTACAAAATTGTAATTCATCAATATAGTGGTAAAAATCTGTTCATATTTAATCGATGTAGGCAAGAGGCATAACGTTACTGTACTAATATTGCGGTAAGTAATCAATAGTAATCTCAATGGCTTTTCTGGCTTACAATTTTTTTTTTTTATTAAAAATTTGGCTTTGTTCTGGCTTACAATTAGATTAACCGTTTTTCATCTAACTGATTCTTTTATTTAATAATGTGTTGTAAGAAGACCAAAAAAATTTCTGTAGTACATGAAGAAAAGGTTATCTAAAGAAATCTTAATAAAATTTTGATTCATATTTAAAAAAAAAAAAAAAGAAAAAAAAACAAAGATTGCAATAAAAGTTATTTGACCTCAAAAATTTTAAAACGACTCATTAATGTGTTTATAAAAATCTTGATAGAATTTCCTTCAGACTCACATTTCCGGAAATTAATTTCGACGTTATTCTCAAAAATATAGGCAACATACAACAGAATCACTCTCAAAAACTCTCTATAAATCCCCCCCCCCCCAAAAAAAAAATACCGGCACAAAAATGACGGCGTAAATGCATTTCATGGCAACAAATTGTTGAACTATACCTAAACTGAAACCGAATTGTTGAAAATTCAAAATCATTTAAACTGAAAATATTTTTAATACATAGGTACTACCAAAATACTGAGAATTACCAAAAAAATTTTGTGTCATTATTCAATAATTAGAAAGTTTTCATACAACGGCAGATATCAAAAACATTCATGTAATGAAAACCAATAGTGGTTACTGATATGTCATTAACCAACAGAGGAAAATATAATTTAATATAGCATAGCAATAATGATTTTATCAAAGATAACAAAAAGTGTTCACAAAATCATGTGGTTCTCTGGAATAAAAGTGTCGTATTGTTGACATAGAGTTTATCCAACCCTAGTCGTAAACGCCATTTCTAAAGATGTATTATGTAAATTTCAGGACCGTAAAGAACCGAGACAGACCCTACACCCATAGCAACTTAGCAGCTAATTTTAGATTTTCATTTATTTTTTTTTTCAACGACTTGACCCTTAAGCTTCTTTTCAATGCGCACAGGGCTTTGCTGGCAGATCCAGGCCCTAGATTTTAGTGGCTACTGAGGTCTGTATATCGACCTGATAAATGCCATGAAATAAGTTTTGAGATTTGAAATTACATAATTTTTTATTGTTTTTTAACCCCTTCGCGCACTTAGTCGTAGGGAGAGTGAAAAAAAATTATGTTTAAAACTGTTTGTTAGGGCGTATTTTAACATAGAAATAACAAATTATAATTACCTAATTTATTTTTATATAGGTAATTTTTGAGCATGGGACAAATATGTCCCAGTATCCGTAAATAGTACAAATTACGGAAGTATGGAAAATTTTAAGTAATTAATATATTCTACTTTACTTATATATTCTACTTTACTTACCCAAGATTGATAATTTTTTATCACAATAATAAATTTATAACGCACAAAAATTTTTAAATAAATTGAAACTGAAAATTAATAACGGACAACTTTGCAACTTTACAACTTTGTACCAATTTTTTTTTTTTTTTAAATTGATAAGTTATTGCGTTGCCAATGCACGAAATTATTAAAACTTCTATACCTGTGGAAGAATAACAATATAAACGTACAAATGTTTTAAATCGTACCTGTAGGTATTGCGTAAAACATAAATATAACTTGGGGACAAATATGTCCCATTTACGTTAAGGAGTTAAAATAATTTTAAAAAATGTTCTCAGTTGACTGAACAAGACCAGTCGGTACTTTTAATTAAAACTTTTCTTCAGAAATTTTCAAGATTTCTATTAACTATTATTTCTCTCACAAGTTACGAGTTTCTAATATTGTAAGAGGGGCAGGTAAAAAATTTAGATACCACACCTCGATAACCTTTTAGGAAAATATTTTCTGACTTATTGTCAAAAAATATACTTTCACTTACGTAGTTTGTCAATTTCCCCACAGAATGACCGACAGTGCCAAGACATTGGTACTTGCGCGCTGATAGATCGAGGGTTCAAATCCCGTAAAGGTTTTCTGCAGTTTTCCTTTACAGTTTCAGTTGAATATCGGTATAATTCCTTAAGAAGGTGGCTGCAAACGCATAACTAACAAATCCTAACCCCTATTTAAAATCTAAGTATACATATAATAAAATTGTAACGAGACCATTTCTGTACATGGAATATTTTGGAAAATTTTACTGGTACTGTAAATAGTTATCGATGTAGATATCAAAACAGCGATTTTTAGAATTTTTGTCTGTCTGTCTGTCTGTCTGTTCACGCATCACGCAAAAACTATTGGACGGAATTTAATGAAATTTGGTGTGATGGTAACTTATTACCTGGGTCAACATCTAAAACACTTCTTACTCCGGGAAAATTTCTCATTCCCACGGGAAAATGGAAAAACCATTTTGAGCATGTGCACACATTAGGCAAAAACTATTGGACCGATTTTAATAAAATTTGGTGTGGTGATAACTTATTATCTAGGGCAACATTTAAGATACCTTTCACTCCGGGAAAATGCCTTATTCCAACGGGAAAATAGAAAAACCATTTTGTGCATGTGCATGCATTATGCAAAAACTATTGGACGGATTTTGATGAAATTTGGTGTGGTGATAACCTACTACTTGGGTCAACATATAAGATACCTTTTACTCCGGGAAAATGTTCCATTCCCACTGGAAAATGGAAAAACTGTTATGATCATGTGCACATATCACGCAAAAACTATTTGATGAAATTTGGTGTGGTGATAACATTTCTTGGGTCAACATTTAAGATACTTTTTACTCCGGGAAAAATCCCCATTCCCACGGAAAAATAGAAAAACCATTTTGAGCATGTGCATGCATTACACAAAAATTATTATTCTTTGCAAGTTCTGTATAATTATTACACTTAATACATATATACTTCTCATTGAGTTTATAACAATGCTTTGCGCGAACGACGTCGCGGATACGGTTAGTATGTAATATTATAAATAAAGTTTGAAAAATAATGAGATGGGTAGCGCCTGCTATAGACCAATTTGTCTGAAAAACAGGTGTTAAATACGTTTTTTCTGTTGTTCGTAATTTATCAATAATTTGTCTAAAAGAATACTGCGTAACCGGTGCTTAATTTCGGCCCGAACGAGCGAAACGGCGTTCCCACACTTCCCAGGAATTTTTTTAATCTGTGTTTTTAATGAAAATTTATTTATTCGTTTTATCACAAGTTTTCAAAAATCGGAGCTTGTGATTTTTATAGGGGGCCGTTAAGGGTAAGAAGTGTATAAAATGTGTGGGTATACGTACTGGCACTTAAAATTGTAGAAATTAAGCACTGTACGTAATTGAAGGTATTCTTAGCTTAATACTTTTCTTATAAATAGCCATAAAACCTCAAATCAGAACCATTTTTTTTCGCAACAAGACTTCTGCTAAAGTTTCGTACAATCCAAACAGTGCTCCTGCTGAAAATCTATAAAGAATACTGTTTTTACACACTAACAGTGTACATTAAAAACATCTCCGTGTAGAATGAAGCCCTGCAACTATTTGGACTTTTAGTTAAGATATTTTTTAATCACATTATTGTATTACTACATATTTTCCTCACCAATAATACAAATTTATATAAATTAACCAATGTGCATCAGTACCGATTATTTTAATAAATCCATATTACACATGCAAATTCCATATTTACACCAAAATAACAACAATTCATGGGATTTACATTATTACTTTCTATTTTCTATTCTAACAACAGCCACAACCCTCGGCCATCCCACTGGGATGTAGGTTTCATAATTTATGTGTGGTAAATATTTATAAGTAGGGTGAAGTGGGGTAAGTGCGCACCCGGGGCAAGTGCCTTCGTGTCAAATAGAATTTCCAACTAACTATAAAGTGATTTAAAATAAATTTTAAAATATCCGCTAACACTCAAGAGAAACAGGTCAACCTTAATTTGGCACTTCTGTCAATTATATAGAGTAGTAACGGCTATGTTTTTCAACAATGTGTTTTATGGTTTAACAACGAGTTGCTAAGTACATTTTCAATAAATTTTTAATAGAGTCTATTATAATATTTTTATATTTTTTATTTAATATTTTTAGTTGTTATTAAAGTAAATTTTAATTAATTGAGAAGATTTTTTCTTTTATTCTGCTATTTTAGAAACACTAAAGGAAGCGCACTTACCCCAACATTTTTTCCTACGAGGCAAGTGCGTTTTTTGGATTGGGGTAAGTGCGCTCTTAATGTATTATATGATGTAGCGCTAAAGGGAGCGCACTTACCCCACTGTGTTATATGATGCAAATTCTGCTTGTTTTTGCCCATAATTATTTATTTTAGGTAGAAATGGTACGAAATTACATAAGAAAAACTGCCAGAAGCACACAGTATTCAGCAGCGGCCTTGGAAACTGCATTAGATGATATCAGTATACCTCTCAATTATAATATAATATAATATTTATAATAAAAGGTAATTTATCACTTAAGATAAAAAGATATTTAAAATTTTTTTGTACAGTTACGTAGAGAAAAGTATGCTTATTCAAGTGCGTTGAATAAGCATACTTTTCTCTACGTAAGCATTTCTCTAAGTAAGCATAACGCACTTGCCCCAAACCATGGGGCAAGTGCGTTACATGTACACATTTCAAAAAAATAATTACAGTTCATTATCACGAAGCTCTCTAGAATTTCTTTCTTATGATTATTTAAGTTTAAAGACCAGGTAGTTGATAACGCTGATAAACAATCAGATGCGATTAATAACATTAATACAATAATGGTCTGAAAGTTAACTATCAAAAAATGGGGGTGCACTTACCCCACTTTACCCTACATAATATGGTTTTTAGTCTATAGTTATGTTATTGTCGGGGAACAGTTTGTTACAACTGAAATATTTAAATCCAATTGTAAGCAAATGTACACATGCATTTTGTTAAATTAATGTTAACAGTGACTGGACTCTTATAAATTACAAGAAGTCGGTTGAATAGTTCACTTACAAACAACACTTTCTAACTACAACTTTCAAAAAATTTCGCTGAATTGTAGATTTTATTAAAACGAATTATAACCATATTGACAATGGATTTAAACGTTTCTTTATGGTACTCCATATTTGCTGTTAATAAGTAAAACATTCCACTTTACAAAATTACCACTTTTATTGTTGAAGCTCTTATGACATGTTTCGATCAAAACGATCATTATCAAGCAAATCTTGTTCGATGTTCGGTTATGTGATAATAATCAAATTTATCGAAACAAGTCGTAAATGTTTCAATAATAAAAGTGGTATTTTTTCAAATCTACATATAAATAGTGTAATAACAATTTACAATTTCTATAAAAAATATATAAACATTAGTTATATCACATAAAATTTATCAAATATAATTCCTGTAAGTCAAATCAACTTAAATAATTGGTCTGACATCATTAAACAAATGCAACAAATGAAACAAAATTAAATGTATTTAGTTTTCTGCCTCTTTCCCTTTTTGTTATTTTTATATTAAAGTAATTATAGTAACTTAAGATTGTACGTCTAATTTTTCTTCACTAGTTTGTTAATGACGTTAAACTAGTTTAAGTTGATTTGACCTACTTATACAATTTAAATTGTTTTCAATTTTGTTATTTTATAATCAAAATTTATATAGTTATGTTATTAGAAGCAGCAGCTGTATTTTCATTTGGTATGATAAAAATTGCTATATTGGTGGAACAACTCCTATAAATATTTTGCATACTTACTTAATAAAGAAAATTTTGAAAAATAAAATTTAATAAAAAATTGTTTGATAGAAAATTGTTACCAAATCGAGTTTGTCTAGATTAATGGTTAGATACTTTATAACTGGAAAATATCAAAAAAAAAAAAAAAATAGAACCTAACATTCTGAACCAAATATTTTGAAGATAGTTTTTCGCAAATAACTTTGAATTATTTCGACATGAATAAACTGGTTTTTGAAATTAATCACCACAATAATGGGTATGCACTGTGCATACTGGTACATAGCATTAGTGCATAGCTTATTATCATAATTGTTATTTATTATTATTATTATTTAATAGAAAATCAGTGACAATCCATTAATTAAAATAATGGATAGAAAATACAATTTACGTATAATAATTGTTGAATATATGATTATGTATTTTATTTTATTAAGGCAAGCATAATAATTATTGTAAATTTGTTTAACGTTCAAATGGATTTAATACAATTAAAATAAATATTAATAAATAATTATAGTTACTTATAATCAGAATTATTGTGTATATATGCATCGATTTAATGCATGGCATGAACAGTCTGGAATTAATTCGTGAACTTAAAACGTCACAACCGGATCAGTTTACACATTTACTGGAAAGAGAATATTGAAAGAATGATTGATTTTTGTCCAACAACCGACAAGTAAGCAATGGTTGTTTCTTGTAGTTTTTGACGCGTAAAATTCAAAATATGTAATTAATAAAAATGTACCTAACTCCAAGAATACAGTAAAAAATTACTTACATCATACTTAAATGGTGGAATTTAATCCGGGGGTGGAAAGAAATGGCGGGCCTCCGGAATATATTACATTTTTTAGAATTTCTTCTCCAAAAAAATAAGTAGTAAGCAAACAAAAAAATCTTAACTCTCCTCGGACCTAAATTTAATCGAGTCTTAAATAGTCAAAATTATGCAAAAAATATTTTTGGTTTTTCACACAAGGTTTTTAATAAAATTTTGAAAGTTTATTTATGTATTATATTATTTTGAATAAAATATCAAATGCACGAATGAATTGAATTGAAAAATTGACATACAAATTTGAATTTTCGCTAATTTTTTTGTCACTTTGGACATTTTTCCACTCATTGTTAATAAAAAATTAGTAAAAGAATGTAGTTAGGTGATTTTGTTTTGAAAGCTCTTCTACTTTAAATTGGACAAAAATGATACTGTAAGACAAAATATATAATGCCTTTATTCAACTCAAGGAACAAAATTTCAAAATTATATAGAAAAAGAGAATAAAGAAAAAATAACTGTTAAAATAATAAATGATATATGATTTTAATTGTTCTAACAAAAAAAAAATCGTTAATAGGTTTATATTAAGGTCATTCAACTTTATTCAATAAGGGACGGGAGTTAAAAGTTTGCTATCCATGAACATAAAAATTGTCAATTCGGCCATGTACCTATATAACTGTTATATTCAGTTCTAGATAGATAAACTCACCAAATCCATCAAGTAACGCATTTTACGTAGTCATCAGCAGGGCCGGACTTACCTCTGTGGAGGCCCTGGAACATTTCTCATATGGTTAACCATGAGTACTATTGTGGAGCCTCCGCCCCTGCAGAATTACCGAAGTTTTTAAAATTTTCCTGAAAAACAGATTGACGAGCAAACGAAAACGAAAAGTGCTCTTATTTTGTCTAATTTATTCCCCTATTTTGAGATTTTGTGGAGGCTCCTATTGTATGGAGGCCCCAGAGCAAGTGCTCCAAGTGCTCTTATGTAAATCCGACTTTGGGCATTAGTAAAGGCGACAGTCTTTGTTACAGTCTATGTACATTTTCCCTCGGTCGAAAAACCTCCTATTTATATTTTTTATAAAATTTTTGTTTTGTTGATACTCTCATCAGAGGTACAATATTTATACGTTATTGAGCACACAATGAAATGAGCTTAACAGATTTTTGCTAAATTTACTCACAACTAGATTCTTTTTAACACAGTATCTGATTGAGGGACAATTAAACTATAAAGATCTTTTTTAATTAAAACTTGATTAGAATTAAAATTAATCATATAATTTGCATTTAGAGCGACATAACAATATAGCTATTTTATTTTTCTATAATAATATCTAATATTATTTTTTAATTACTCGAATTATTATTCCATAATTATAAATTATTAATTCATGTTTTACTGTTAATATAATTAACGACAATTTTCATTTTGGTACATCATACATATTTATCTGTACTCTGTAGGTACGTATACGTACGAAAATAGCCCTGTTTATTAATACTCAATTGTTTTTAATACAATAATATAAAATTTACATGATGGTGTAAAATATATTATGTGTAACTGCAATAATATCTACTAAAAATATGTAGATACAGTGTAGTAAAAAAATATTTGAACATACACTTACAAGGAAAGTTTTTCTGCTGTTCACATTCAATTTTGTTTATTATTCGAAACGTTATTATTTATTTTTGAAAATAAAACTTTTATAACGAAGGTAAGGCTACGTGTCCAGCTGAATGTAACGTTTCAAAAAATTAATAGTTCATTGTCCACTTAGTTCATTGTATTTTATTTTAATTTAATCTTTTATAGATTTCTTATTGAAATAATAACAAATAAATTAATTAATTAAAATGGCAGAATGGGGCGGACCACTCTTAAACAGGACCGGACCTAGCCTAAGGGTCGCCCAAAGTACGGTGCAAAAATCGACCCCCTGTCTTTCCGTAAAATCACAAAAGAAATATTTCTTTTTAACTTTTTTCCCTACAAAAAACGAGTGACGAGCAGAAAAAAACGTCAAATTCAACAGTTTGGCGCACCCGAATTTGCGGTTTTGGCGCCCGGAGTACCTGCCCCCGCTGCCTCTTAGATCCGGCCCTGCTCTTAAATTCGTTACCGAATATGTTAAATATAAATGTCTGTGGGGTGTGGGAAATGAAAAATACAAAAATAAAAGCATCGTACTTGAAATTGCAAGAAACGATGGGAATAGAAGGTTTTGGTCAAAAAGAAATCGTAAAAAAATTAAAAATTAATTTATTAGGTAAAGGAAAGAAAGAAAATTAAGGAGTCAAACACTCGACTTTATACTAATCGACTAAACTAAATACTAGCTGTATGCGAACGATTGTTTTGACTCGCAGTATTTCAACAAACTCTACTAAATTACTTGCCCCGTATAAATAGTATGTCCATTTGACTAAATTATACTATACTCTACTAAACTACTGGCTGCGTCTGAACCGGGCTTAATAGTTATGAATTGATGATAGTTATATTACCTACTAAAATTCTAATGTAATAAAATAAATACAATATTTACAGTATTCAAAAAATTAAAAATGAAAATTTAAATGTGTCCTTTGATGACTAAATGAAGTCAAAATTTGTCGTGATGTTTTGTATTCCAGAATCAATTTTACAAATATGTATGACAATATTTATTTAAAAATATGTAATTTATTTGAACTGGATCCAAATTTTGTTACTAATTTGAAAACTATATTATTAACATTATCAATTAAACTGCTATCATTGTATATCTATACAGAAAGATCTTTTCCAAAACTGAAAATAAGTTATTTTTAACCTACCATTAATCAAAATCGATTTACCACTTCAATAATTTTATCCATCAAATTTCTATGTCAATGGTAACGAGGTCACGGCAGTTCTATACTAAAAGCAAGCAGCAAGGGAAAAGTAGAGCTACCTATACCAAAAGCAGTAAGGTTACAGCGATTCTTTACCTAAAGTAGTAAGGTTACAGCGGTTCTATGCCAAAAACAGTAAGATCACAGCAATTCCATACCAAAAGTAATAAGATTACGATGATTCTGTACCGAAGATAGTACGGTCACAGCAGTTCTATATCAAAAGTAATAAAGTTACAGTAGTTTTATACCAAAAGTAGTAAGACTAGAGTGGTTTATAACAAATGTAATAAGGTTACAGTGGTTTTATACCAAAAGATTTACGAAAATCAAATAAAAAAACATATATGAATATACGCTTTTTTTTTAATTACAATCGTCATTTTTTATAATATAAAAAACGAGAGTGGCTTTGTAAATATTTCGTTCAGTTTATTTGCAACTAAATTTTGTATATAAGACTAGCCGTATACACGATGGGATTTCCCATCGACAACATCTTTTTATTAGGTACTCACTTTCTGCTCACTTTTAATGTTTTTCAAAAACCTAAATCAATATCCACATTTCTAACCTCAAAAATGGCGAAGTTCCCATATGAACTTTCATTTTCTGTTTTAACCCCTTAGGAAATAAATTTCGAGAAACGTTTACACAACTGACTTTTATTTATAAATAGAAGCCTAAACGCCAATTTTTATAACTCCTGTGCTTAATTTCGTCCTTCTAAACCCAATAGTTTAGGTTATGCGTTGTTTGTCAGTCAAAGTTAAAGATTTATTAAATAAGATATTATTTATTTTAATAGCTATAGTAACATTTTTATATGATACTAACTTAAAAAATAACGATTTACATACAAATTTCCATCCCCTATTAAACCCACTTATAGGGGACTAATTTTCGAAAATCTTTTTCTTAGTGCTCACCTATGTTACGTAGGGAACTCCAATGTAAAATTTCATTCTTTTAAACCCAACGGTTTAGGCTGTGCGTTGTCTGTCAGTCAGTCAATCAGTTAGTGTTAGAAATTTATTAAGTATAGTCAAAAGATTTTGAAGTAAGAGACCTATCTTCACTTGCGCAGGTGGAGTGGGTAAAATAAATCAAGTCACTGGCCTATGGTTCATAAGATACATGTATTTGACAGATATCCGCCTTACCTTCAAAATGACTTAGACTGATCCATTCTAAAATGCGCTTCTGCGCATCTCTCAGTTCATTTTCTGCCGGGTATATGTCAGTAACTTTGTTAAATAATCTCAGTCCCATAAGAATCTACCATTTGGTCCGAGTGACAAATTGCAATAAATTATTATATTGTTGCACGAAATTTGTTTTAAGGCCGCACAAATTAACTTTGCACATTCACGATCAGCCTACTTTTGGCCGGACTGGCTTTACTCTTACTTACGCCCATGTGTAATTTTTGAAGATTTTAAAACAATAAATTCAACCAAAATCTGCCTTACGTAATATTAATCTTATTTTCTATTGTATTCTGTAAAATTTACTTCCAATATTTCCAATTTTTTTCGTTTTATTAAACACGCAGAAGAAATTTGGCAAACTTACAAATTGTTTAGATCCTTTTTCCCAATAGTGTGGATATTTGGATGTGTAATTTTAGTTTTAATTATTTAATATAATTATCTGTGCTATGTTAATATTTTATATTTACAAATTATTATTATAATTTAATTATAAATAACATGTTTAATATTAAATTATTAAAAACTGTTTGATATATAACATAAATATTGACAAATCCTATTAAATTATATACATACCAACATTACAAACTTATTAGTTTTTATACAAGTAATTTCAAAGTAATAAAGATTTTGTGGATTTTGTGTTCATATTTTATCAAATTTCAAAATGTTCGGGTATCGGGTTGTTTAGTGAAAATATGTTGAATACATCCAACTCTTTTTTTACTCGGTATACACGTTCCTTAGAAAACCATTCCCTAAGGTTCAAGGACCTGAATAGACCCAAATTAAACTGCTGAATTGATCCTTACAAATTTTACTTAAATACTATTGAAATTTCAATAAAAATGAGCACAATGTTTCACAAAAAATGAACAACTTAAAGTTCTGGAGAATCAAAAAGCGCTTTGCAATGTAAAGAAAGATAGCGAAGATCATTATAAGTACTAAATTAAAAAATCGTTTTCCCTCATTCACACCTTATTAAGTCAGTTAAATAAGCTTACTTAATTCATTCTCTACTGACCTGTGAAATGTGAACATTGTGAACTTAAAAAATAAAATAAAAATACCGTCTTCTGGCATTATTCAGTTTTTAAGGTGACGTTGTATCCCCTTGGTCATATAGACCATGTCGCCACTATATCCGCAATATATTACCATCCTGTTTGTCACTGATAATAAATAGTAAACTTATGGTACAGTTAAAGATATCTCGCAGGATTAAATACATTTATAAATTAAGTGAAGATAATGATGTAAATTTGTTTATAAAGTTTTTGTTTAAAAACGAAACTTTAAATCGGAAAACTTTTTAATTAGACTGGAAGAGGAGATGTGCTATTTATTATTCACCAACCAGAACAATTTATTTTTATTGTAACGTTAAACACACGCCCGTGGACCAAAAAAAGGAGGGCGAGGAGGAGAGAAATAGGTAGTGACGACAGAAAAAAATGCGTAATAAATAATTAGCAAAGTAGAATCGAATAAATTAAGTGATTAACTATAAGATAAATAAAAAAGTAAAATATTTGATGAAATAAATCAATACTTACCTAATAAATTATTCAAGGATTTATAAATTTTATTTAAGTTTTGTTTGGTTGAAAAGTTTTTTGTTTTGTTTTTTTAACGAATTTTCATTTTAGAAATTTAGCTACTACAGCAACTCTCATGGTAAGATCTGATCCCGGGACTATGACAGAAATTTATTTTAAGGTCTTGAGAAGTTTTAGCCATTTTCGATATTTTTGTCGGTTTATTACAAAAATTGACCCGAATTCAAATTTTTTTAAATTATTTTAACACCATCGAAAAGAGCGTAAAAAATTACATAAAATAAACTTTTGGACCATTGTTTTAAGTGAACTAGTTTTTGAGAAAAATTATGAAATTTGTTGAATTTCTTTACGATAAATGCTTTCATCGTCTTTATTATTACAATAACAATATTTATATCTGTTTCATTTTTCAAAATAAAAATTAAATAACTTTTCAAGAACCCGTTACCACCGATTTTGAAAGCCTGTTCACCGTTAAACTATTTTAAAAGTATATATATATACCATATTATATGAGATCCGCCAGGGTCTAGGAGACCCACAAGCGCCAAAAATTAACTATTCAATCGATTTTGAAAATTTTTCACTGTTAGAGAACTAAACTATTTTAGATGGTTAGAGATTGTTGTATGAGATCTGCCAGTGTCCAATTATTGGAAATTCGCTATATTATGCAAAAGCTACGACAAGGATATTTGTCTTTAAGTTCATTAAACATTTTTGATCAAACTTGTTTAAAAAAATGGAAAGAAATTGGAATAAAAGAAAATAATAAAGGAAAATATAAATTTACGACGTCACACAGTGGTCCAATTTCCAAAAAAAAGCGGACAAAAATGGGAAAAGTATAGTTTGTAATTTTGAACTTATTACCCCGTAATACCGTAGGGAGGATACCACTGCACCTCGATGAAAACCAACAGTCCATTATACCGTCTGCATTATCAGATAAAGGAAGGTCTAACACAGTTAACTGAGCACCGATCTCGTACGCATATTCTAGTTGTTCATTAATAATGTTTGTTTTCAGGTATGTTTTAGAAATCAAAAGTGATGGAGGTTGAAAATTAAGGTGAGTAATCATTATGGATATGTGGTAAAGGGTAATTTAATATTTCTATAGGGTGTACTTATTACAGAGAAATATTGCATTGTTATTTGTTAATGTGTTTATTTATAAGAAATAGTTATGAGTTTGATCGAGTTGGATGGTTTGATTTTTTTGCAACAAAGTATGAAGTATTTAGATTATTTTAAAAAACAAAATTCTTGCCCCCAATGTGCCCCTTTGTTTTTACACCAATTTCAGCTTCTCCTTGTCTCACTTCATAATCATAATCAGCGACCTTGAAAACCTTTATATACCATTTATTGTTTCAATAAAACTAATTTTTATTTTTGTCCGCCATTTTGGGCCCGTCATTTTGAATTTTTAAAATAATAATATCAAATTCTAAATCAAGGACCTTGAAAACCTTTATACTTATATCATTTTTTGTTTCAATAAAACTAATTTTTTTATTTTTGCACATTTTGAATTTTCAAAAAAATAATATCAAATTCGTAATTAGCGACCTTGAAAACCCTTATATACCATTTTTTGTTTTATTCAAACTAATTTTTGATTTTTGTCCCCTTTTTTTGGAAACTGGACCACTGTGCGTCATAAAAAACTAGCCATATTTTTAAAGTCTTAAAGTTCGTCTAAAATGGGTTAGTAACACATAGAAATTTAATGTGATAAAAGAGATAAAAAATTTTACACCAGTTATTCAGGCCCGTACCTAGGTCTTTAGGGACACCAGGGCTGAAAGTACATTTGGGGCACTATATTTTTAATCTTTGAACATACTTGTGTAGTTGTGTGTGTATCATTGGCAGTTAGAGAAGAAGGGAAAAGCTATAACATTATTATAGTTCATTCAAAGTTTATTAAAAATAACAAAATGAATAGTAGGGGAGAGGTGTGTCAGTAGGAACACTGGGTTAATTGTAACTTTGAAATTTGCGAGACAACTATCAATGCTATTGAGGAGTATTGCGTATCATAAACTGGCTCCTGAAGTTGTACTTTACTGACAAAACTTTCAGTTAATACCATGTGGCGATTTTCTCTTAGCAATGTCAAATGTGTTAACATAAGCTAATCGTAAATTTTGAGTTGATTGACAATTTTTTGATTTTTGCAGTAAATATCTCATCACTTGGAAGTAAAATGATTTTATTGGAAACACAAGCAAACAAATAATATTATCAAATAGGTCATTTCGCTTTTTTAATCATAGTTCAAATTTTACGAATTTTTTTTATAAAATTAAACAGCACTGCAACAATTGTAACAAATTCAGTAGTGTCAATTGTAACATGTTACAACTGACATTCCAGTAGTTTTTACATCCACAATTTTTTTTTTTAGTATTTTAAATTTAAGGAACTGGGCATATAGAACCGAGAGTGAGTATAGCGTTTTAAATAAAGTTTAGAAACACTTACGGTTTTTAGGAATTCAAATTTTTGAGGATTAATTTTAAATTTTATGGCTAATAAAATCCTTTTTAGTTTACATTATTATTTTTCTAAATAATGCTAATAATTGTGTTAAAAATTTATGTTAAACAAAATTAAACTTTATATTTCAGGTATGAATCGAATGATAAAGGTAAACGGCTTCCATTAATGATAATTTTAAAAAAAAGAAAAATACCTTCCATTAATGGTAATACTTTGGCAAAATCCATTTGTTTTTTATATCGATTTTCGGTTACGGTTATCGTTAGATTCAAAGCCACCACGATTAGTTTTGCCTGTTGAAACAGTCCATAAATTAATTCACGCTGTTTTACAAATAAAAAATGCTATATAAAACAAAACATAAACTAGGATAGGAACCGTATTCGATAATGTATACCTGAATGTTGTTAAAAGAGTAATAGAAGGAAAAAAAATCAGACCTATTGCCAGAAACTGTGGTATTTGTCACCTTACTCACTCAATATGTAAGGAAGAATTTTGGAAACCAAATTAGTTATAATAACTAACATGTAAATTCCACTAAATAATGAGTGTTACAATTGAACCTAAGCCGTGTAACAATTGGTCCTCTGACGGTGACGATTGTAACATTACACTTTGGTCCACATAAATGCAGTTATTTCGGTTATGGACCAACATAGAATATTTTTGTGTAGCTCATTCAAAACCTGAATGATGTGCCTATCTTGTACTAAAAATTTTGTTTCCTGTGACTAATAAATGCAAAGTTACTAGCCTGTATATTTTTTTTGTTACTACTGACACACCTCTCCCCTACTGCAGTACAATAATGAATAATATTCAAACTCTAAATTAAGTAACTAAACAAATTGTAAATTAATATGTGACTTAGTTCATGAACACACAAAAAATTCTAAATTAAACCTAAATTAAATGACTAAAAGGTGTAATAGTTGAATACAACTAAATTTGTCATTATAATTATTGTTTTTTTCTTGACTTGACATCACTGCCAAAAACATCAGTAACTCCGTTGAAATCAATTCCCTGTGTTCTATCATTAGAGCCCAGGGAGCTTCATAGATAATTTTTGATAAACAGTGAGATACATAAAACAAGCGGTAAGTACATCTGAATAGCTGGAAGCTATGGAACTGTTTTCTATCAGCAGAAGATTCGCAAACTCTTTTATATCTGTGAACGCTTTTGATCTAAAAGCATTTCTGACTGATAAAATCTGAGTTTTGAACAATGGTGTAACATCATCATAAAATCGGTTAGCAAATTTATCGACTCTATATATTGGAAAATTTTGATTTATCAGATTCGTCTTAACCTCGAAAATGATACAGGATATATGAAATGTCAATAAATTCAATATGGCGACTATAGCGGCTCTAAAACACCATATTTAATTTTCGGCAAAAAATATATATAATGGAAATTTATTAACAGGTGTATCAAAATAAAGGTCTTAAAGAGACAAATTTAAAAAAATGTATTACACGTATGTAACACTTGTATTTGGAAAGTGGTCGTTGCAGTAATTTCTTCTAAATAAAATTGAATAACACTAACAAGAGATAATAAAACTTAAATTTAAAATATTAGAAAACCCGACCACGTAAAAAATGAAATTAAAAGACGCAAACAAAACGAAATAGAAAAATAAATAAAAATCTAAAGTAGTCGGAGGCATACATGTATCAAGTTGAACAGAAATATCTGATGCCTTGTTGGGACCCTACTGGACTCACATTGCGTTTGGCATAACGGGATGCTACTGTACTTAACACAAATTCCACCTGAACACGCAGAAAGGCTTCAACAAGCACCAGTTCAGTCGACGACCAGGTGGAGTAGTGGTGAAGCAACTGGACCACCGATGCTAAGGGCCAAGGTTCAATCACCATCAGCGACGACGACCCACATTTAATTTTTTTTAATAACTCTTTTTTTCTTTCCACTGTTACGTAATGGTGGAAAATTCTAGAACCATCGAGAAGTTCCACCATAGTGAAGAAAACAACCAACGTCATCACTCGAAAGGGTATGAAAGCCGGACGCACCAGGCCACTGGAGTTAGTCAAGAACCGAGCGTTGCGTTGGAAGTTAGTTGAAAATCAAGTGTCGGAACGAGCAGTGCTAATAGTCAGTGAAAATCGAAAGTGGAACAGTCAGTTGGAAACCGGAGTGGATAGTCAATGGATTGGACGACCGTGGTCAATCGAAACGGAATTGGTCAACCGCAACTGGACTTGAAGAAATATTCATTTTAATAAATATTGTTATTCATATTTTAATTTGTCAAATAAAATTGTTGTTCGAAAAACTTCTATTTTATTATTTGAAAAAACACATGTTGGGAAAGTTGAGTGCTCCAAAAGCGTTCAATCACAAGGATCGAAACCAGAGTACCACAACATTGGCGCCCGAGCAGGGACTGAACAAAAAAATGGACGGAACAAGAAAATGGATCGAACACAACCAATGACGCCCGAGCTATAAATAGGAAAAAGCGACAACTCAAGGAAGAGGCCAAGTGAGGTGGAAAGAAGCATTACCGGTAGGTCCCGTTCACCTCCGGTATTGTGCAAGTGTCTGAGAGACTGGACACCAATATTTCACCTAAGGGAATAGAGGCAACACTGGATGAACACCGGGAAGCAAGTTAACCAGGCCGAGCACTTCCAGAACCATTATTGACCACGATGGAAGAAATATTTGCGTCAATGATGAACCAAATGAGCGCTAGAACAAAGGAAACAAATATTCGATACGTTGGGCAAACAATCAAAGGAACGGAACGAACGAATGGAGAGACAAATGACTAGGACAATCGTAACAATGAACCAACGAATAGCCGAACTGTTCGAAAAGTCTATCGACGGATTATGCGTTACCAACAACGAACGCAGCCACAATAATAATAAAAAATAGAAGCGTCAATCCACGTGAACACGTCTAACACCATCGGACTGATCCAGGTCACACAAACAAGATCAGAAGATGTCACGGAAGCGACGACAATTCCACACGACGTCCTGGACAGGGCGCAGACAACGCAGCCCCGGGAGAGCCAGGAAGAGGGAATCGTACAGAGACACACGGTCTTCAATCCAATAAGTGAACCGTCCGACAACGAAGTCCACGCACAAATAGAAGTTGAAGATACCGCTAAACCACCAACTGTTAGCCAGACAACAATTGAAGGAAAAAACATGGATGAACTGACTGAACTACCGCAAGTTCCCCAAAACGGAAGAAGAGGGAAAACAAACGCCCCAGAAGTCACTGACCGAAGGGAAAAACCTGTCACAGTTGTACCGGAACATCAAACCACTCCAGCCAGTTCAGCGGCAAGGAGGAGGACCAATGGGTTCAAGCTCGGGGAGCTGCCCACGGCTCAATTGGACAGTCCCGAAACTGGAGGAAAATTACAACGCCGAAAAGTGCACACCCGACAGGACAAGGGTGAAGATCGGCGACTCATCTTGGGGCACAGGAGGAATAAAGTCTGGAAAAGTATCAATACGACGAAGAACGAAGAGGAAGAGATGTGTAAGCTCGGAGAGTCTCACAACATTCAACTGGAAGGTCCGACTCAAGAAAGAAAACGGCGGTAAGAACGGTCGCATAATTTTCGACCCAGGAGCGGAAGATTCGTATACTAGGTAAGGTAACAAATTAAGACAGACAATTGCATACAACACTACGATGAGGAAGCGGGACTACCAACGAGCTACAAGACAGAAAATTGGCACCGAGGTGGAAGGGGATCCTATAGGATACGGCAGGTATTGCCGGCCGGCGTCTACATGCTGGACACAGAGCCCGTTACCAAGGTCCACAGAGATCTGCTCAAACCAACCAACAGGAGGATCAACGCAGAAGGCGATGGGCTCGAGCTCGGGGAGCTGCCCGCGCCACCAATGGAAGATCCACAGGTTGGAAGGGACACGGAGCAGCCAGTACCGGAACAGCGGGACAGGAAGGACCACCGGCCGTACAACTTGCGGCCCAGGAAATAAGAAGTCGGAACGGCCGTACGCAATGTCTTTGGAGGGGGTGATATTGGGACCCTACATACTGGATTCACATTGCGTACGGCGTAACGGGGCGCTATTGTACCTAACACAAGTTCCACCTGCATACGTAGAAAGGCTTCAACATCAAGCACCAGTTCAGTCGACAACCAGGTGGAGCAGTGGTGAAGCAGCCGGACCACCGATGCTAAGGGCCCGGGTTCAATCCCCATTGCGAAGAAAAGTTCCACCACAGTGAAGAAAACAAGCAACGTTATCACTCGAAAGGGTATAAAAGCCGGACGCACCAGGCCACTGGAGTTCGTCGAAAACCGAGCGTTGCGTTGGAAGTTAGTTGAAAATCAAATGTCGGAACGAGCAGTGAGAACAGTCTGTTGGAAACCAGAGTGGATAGTCAGTGGATTGGACGACCGTGGTCAATCGAAACGGAATTGGTCAATCATAACTGGACTTAAAGAAATATTTATTTTAATAAATATTGTTATTCATATTTTAATTTGTCAAATAAAATTGTTGTTCGAAAAGCTTCTATTTTATTATTTGAAAAAACACATATTGGGAAAGTTGGGTGCTCCAAAAGCGTTCAATCACAAGGATCAAAACCAGAGTACCACAACAGCCTCCAGCATTACTTTTTTTATTCATTTTTCTATTTCTTCTTGTTTCCATCTTCTTAGTTCGCTTTCTACGCAGTCGGGTTTTTTTGTTTTTAAATTTAATTTTTATTATATTTACAGTAATACTCACCCTCGAACATAAAGTTTTTGAAAAAGTAAAGTGCCGTTAAGTGCCAGTGTTAACAACAAGGCTTGGTGTATATCGTTCATGAGTTTATTATTTTTGGGGATGGAGGAGAAGACTGTGAATTGTTAATCTGTTTGTGCAACTGAGGAACAATTTTTGTGAAAAGGAAATTGAATTCAAATGATTTAGGTAATTTAATTCAAACTGTTTATTATACGTTACAAAAACGTCAGTTAATTTTGGATTTTCTTGTATTCTCTTGGTGGCCCCATTTGGCTGGGGCCCCAAGGCGATGCCCCGGCTGCCCCAGCCTAGTTACGGACCTGCAGTTACTGCGATAAATGAACGTAAATAGATAGATCACGTTTAAGAACGAAAACGGAGCGTTACCCAATACATTTCTAAGAAATATATGAAATAAACGTAAACGAATGAAATAATTATGAACATCATCGAACGAGGTAAAACATTTTATTTCATTTTGTTTTATTTTTATAATCATTCCATTAAATTAAATTCTTGAAAACGGCAATAAAGAAAGCTTCGTATGTATTTTCATACCTATAAAAATTTAATTTGCAATATATACGTATATACGTATTTCAGGGGAGAAATACTTTAGAACGGAAAACAAGTTTGAAAGAAAATTCTTTTTATTCATAAAGTATTTAGTAAATCATCTCAGGAATATACGAGTACTCCCAAATTTTCAGATAGATATTCAGAGCTCAAGAGTGTCTAAAAGTATCTGTGGCTTATATTCGCATGCCTGCACCATATGTATATAGGTATATAGACTAGCGGAAAAAATTAAAAGATAAAAAAAAAATTCCAAATTTTTAGCGATTTTTCGAATGGCTATATCTTCGTGAAGAATGGTCGTATCAGAGTCGTAAGCAAAGCAATTTAAAGCTGGAAGTTTCTAGTTTCGAGATCTTGGGATAAAAAAATTTTCAAAGCAACATGTATTGCCTAATCCTAATAAATACACTGAAAAACAAATTTTCGAAATTTTTTCGGTTCCTTTTTTTGGTCCACGGACTTGGAAAAAATTTTTCAGACTTAACCACCATATGAACCGGATAACCTGTTCATTCAGCTTTAATTTGCTTTTTTTTACCTTTGTACGACCACTTCTCGCTGAGATATCGGGCTTTGAATGGAAAAGGATCATTTCGTCTTTGACCATCGATATCTCAGCAACCAATGATCAAACAGGAAATTGAAGATGGGTTTTAGAAACTCGAATAAATTCTATACAAGGATTAGCCATTGTTTTTTCGGAAAAAAATTTTATTGCATACTGTACATGAATTTGAAAAATCAAGGAAAAACGAGCTTTTAGTGGCTTTTTGGAAAATCAAGCGCTAAATTAAAAATATCGAGCAAACCATTAATGTTAAGTGTGCCTTTTACAGCTCAATGTACCCACAAAAACCCCACCGAGTTTCAATCTAATCCATCCAGCCGTTCTTTTGTTTCATTCGATTGAATTTTTGAAAAATTTAAAGGAACGTTTTTTTGCTCTTAAATTTTCATAATCTTTAACAAAATGAAAAAAAAATTTTTCTCAGCTTTTTTCACATTTTTATCAATAACAGTATTTAAATTTACAAAAAAAAAAATTTCTTAAATAATTTTCAAAAAAAATTTTTTTTCTAAAATTTTTCAAAAAATTTCAAATCATTTCAAAAGTTGTTTAATATTTTCATTGTTAAATGGTCCTATCTGTCCTTTAGTTACGTAAAATTGATGCGGTGCAATTTAGGAGCCGATACAATATAGCAGACTCTCCCCTATAGGTATTTACTGTGTTCTATATAAGTAGAAATATAGTGTTTTTCATTTAATATTGATTTTACGTTGAAGACGTAATTGTTATTTCTAAATTTAATTATAACCTCTGTACAATTTTTGTTAATTGGTAGTCTGACTAACTTTGGTAAGCTATTTGAAAATACACATACGATTATTTATGCCTTTTACATATAATCATATGTGTTTTTAATTAAAAAAAAAATGCCTAAAATCGTTAGAATAAATTAATGTAATATTTATTTTCAAAATTTGCGCGAAAACGTTCATTAGCTGTCGGTGACGTCACATTCTCTACATAGCAACGGATGTTCTGTAGCTAATTGTTAAAAAGAAAAAACTACTGAGTTTTCTTAGGCCCGACGAGAGGGCGGGGTAGCCGAGGTTGTAGTCCCCGGGGCCTGGGCCATAAGAGAGGGCCTGTAGCGTTTGGTAAGGGCCCGGGAAAAAGTAAAAATTTTTTTTGCTCGCCACTTACTTTCTGGGGAGAAATTTTTAAGTGATGCATATATTTCCCAAAAAATAAATTAACCCTTTGAATGCTATGCAGTAAGTTCACTTGGCTTATTCGTGGCGTTAATATATGACTATGCTATATTGAAATAAAAGATCATTGAGAGTGTGTGATCATTTGCCCGGATTTCTTCGTTTGACGATCACTGATCACTGAATTTATGACGACCATATTGAAAAATTCATAAATATGGATATTTTGTTAAATTTATGGGCTTCTAGTAATTTTAAGTTTAATACTGAAAATCAGTGATTTTTATGGCTTCGCGATGCTGGCACACCATCTAAAAAGATGAACATTGAAAAAATTTTGTCTAATAGGTCACAAATTGGTCATAATTGGTCACTTAGTCCCACTAATTGGTCAGCAATAGGAAATTTTTAAATAAATTTTCAAAAATTTGTAAAAATTTCAAGGTCACTCAAAAATTTTGGCACAACATCTAAAGAAAAAAATAAAAATAATAAGAGCAATCGATAGGATTTTAAACCCTGATAATTGGTCAGTTAAAATAAAAAATTGGTCAGGTTCCCAGAATTTTAAAAAAATTAAAAAAGGCATTTTCATACTGTGACGCATGCGCGAAATCTTACTGGTAAATCTAGCTGTCAGTAAATCTAGTTGATACGTTGAATTTTTCAATACGGCAAAGCCACCAGTATTCGACAAGCCAATATTTTTAAATGATTCTGAAACATTGGAATCCTTAATAAAAAAATTTTCTATCAATGACCAATTATTCAAATCAATTGACCTTTTATGACTATTTTCGGACCTTTTAAATGATCTAATTGTCATTCGAAATTTCACATATGAGGTGCTAAAATTTTTTGAATGACCTTGAAAGAACTTTAAACCTTAGTAAAAAATTTTCTATCGCTCTTCAATTAATCAAATCAGTTGACCTTTTATGACCAATTTCAGACCTTCTGAACGATTTAATTGGTCCCTCGAAATCGCACATTTGGGGTGCTAAGACCGCGGAGCCCTAACAATGGGTCATAAGGAAATAACGTTTATTTTCGAAGAAATATAATAGGGCAAATTTGCGTGGACAAAAATTTCAATATACCAATTAAAGATCTTATAGTATTTAAAAATGTTTATAATAAAATTGATAACTAAATGAACTTATAAATTAAGTTAATTACTAAAATGCCAGAAAATAAAGTTGAAATCAAAACAATAAATATAATTAATGTTTGTTGATTATTTTCAAAATACCTTAATATATAAAAATAATCCTAATATAGGCTAATCGAATGCTGGTCGCTTTACCCTATTGAAAAATTCAACGTATCGATTAGATTTACTGACAGCTAGATTTACCAGTAGAGATTTCGCGCATGCGTGACAGTATGAAAAGGCCTTTATTAATTTTTTTTAAATTCTGGGGACCTGACCAATTTTTTATTTTAACTGACCAATTATCAAGGTTTAAAATCCTATCGCCTGCTCTTATTATTTTTGTTTTTTTCTTTAGATGGTGTGCCAAAATTTTTGAGTGACCTTGAAATTTTTATGAATTTTTTAAAATTTATTTAAAAATTTTCTACTGCTGACCAATTAGTAGGACTAAGTGACCAATTATGACCAATTTGTGACCTATTAGACAAAATTTTTTCAATGTTTAACTTTTTAGATGGTGTGCCAGCAGCATGGAGCCGATTTTTATAGCATTGCAGACAAACCTAGTGCCACCTCACCAGTAACACCCATGAATCCCACGACATCCAAAGAGTTAAAAATAACTTTAAATAAAGAAAAGGTCTTATTAAGCTTATTTATACTTTACAGTAAACTAATCGAACGATATTAGTGAAAATACACGAAATTACTAGGATAAAACGACTCCTCGGAAAAACTTTTTTGTTACTTTTTTATTAAGTATTTTAATTTATGAACTTTATGTAACAGGTTCTAGTTTAATCCAGTAATCCAGTTTTAACTTTAATCATCATTTTACTTGGCATACTCGGTAAATATCATCCTAGTAGATGTTTTTTCCCCCAAAAACGGTTTTTTTTCTTTTTTTTTTACAAAAATAATTTTGTTAGAACCATAACTGTACCTTTACTTAATTTACCGTTAGTACTGCGCATACATAAAGGTGAGAGATATCTTTAGAGAGGCAAAAATAAAGGTAATTTTGGGAATTCTTTTTTAATAAGGAGGAATTTGATCTATATTTTTGAGGTTTGGCATTTTATATTCTGAGTTTCAATTTATATAAAAATAGTGGCTGAAAAAATCTTTTATTGACGTGTATCGTTCTACAAATTACCAAATGACAGCCATTTTAGTCGCCGTAATTCTTAACTGAAAATTTTTTTTTACATGTTTTTAACATAATTATGTTAAATTCAGGTGAACCATAAAAATTTTAAAAAGGTAAGAAACTGATGAATTTTTAAAAAATATTCATAAAATTTTTGTCTATTTTTGTACTAAAAATAGTTCCCTTGTTCGGATATTGACATAAAAGTTTGGTTCACATAGAAAATAATAATATAGTGTCTATTTGGTAGAAATTTAAACAAAATCGGACGAGTAGTTTTTGAGTGACAGTTCCCGCCAATCTTAACCGATTCAGTGCCATTGGCATGTTAACATGCCAAAGGAAACAAAGAGGGAAATATATCTTGCAACAAAAGACAAGACTATATTTTTAAGGTCATTAATCATTTTGACATTTTTAAGCTGCACTCGAATGGTTTAAATTGAAAAATATTGTTTCTCAATTCTATAATAAAAATAAATTACAAGGACACTAAAAATCCACACTGGGTTATTTTCTAATACAAATTTTTCTCCAAAAATGTTAAATTAAAGTTAAATTGATACTTCTCTAGTTGCCCAACTTGCTTTAAAATGAAATAATAATAAAAAAATAATACTGTGGATAATTTTATATATAAATATTTACAGAAATATATAAAATTTGCTTCTAATAATTTTTATTGAATGTTTTAACATAATTGAATTTACAGTGTATTATAAGAACATGAAAAAAATTGTTTATTATTGTTAGCAAAAAAATTTTCGAAGGTTTGACTAAATAGGTATGTATTACATATTATAAAAAATCAATAAATTATTCACTGTCAACTATAAAAACACATCGGCCACATTGCAGTAGGGTTGATAGGCAGCAGGTATGTATTCATGCACGTACGCTTCTTATAAAGTCAGTATTATATTATTATAATTTATAAAATTAAAAATACCTAAGGTATTGTGCGATACACACAAAGTGGGAATGTCAAATTATAAGAATGGTAGATAATGGTTTCTTCATTCTCTTTACTTAAGTTTTTGTAGAATATATTTTACTTAAAATGGATATCATAATGACCTCTGAAATAATTTTAAAAAAATTATTACATGTTCCAAATATTAGTTTAATACCGACTTTACAAAACATACATAAGACATAACAATGTTTATATTTTATGAAGGAAACACAAATCTTACAATTAAAATGAAATATTTCCAGAAGTACCCAGATAATATGTAAACAATTTTCTCTCTTTATCAATGTTTTTAAACCTGTCTTTTACAAACAAAAATTATTTGGCAGCCATTGAGTTAAAAATGGCATTTCCACAAATATGTACTTCAAATTTCGATATGTTATAATAAAAATGAAACTACTTTGGCCCACAATGATATATACATATACATATATATATATATATATATATATATATATATATATATATATATATATATATATATATATATATACTAGCGGAAGAAATTAAAGGATAAAAAAAATTCCAAATTTTTAGCGATTTTTTGAATGGCTGTATCCTCGTGAAAAATGGTCGTATCGGAGTTGTAAGCAAAGCCATTTAAAGCTGAAAGTTTCTAGTTTCGAGATCTTGCGATAAAAAAATTTCAAAGCAACGTGTATCGCGCAATCCTAATAAATACACTGAAAAAAAATTTTTCGACATTTTTTCGGTTCCTTTTTCTGGTCCACGGACTTTAGTCTTTAGACTTTGAGTGTACCCCCAAAAACCCCACCGAGTTTCAGTCTAATCCATCCAGCCGTTTTTTTGTTTCATTCGATTGAATTTTTGAAAAATTTAAAGGATCGTTTTTTGCTCTTAAACTTTCATAATTTTTAGCAAAATGAAAAAAAAATTTTTAAGCTTTTTTCACATTTTTATCAATAACGTTCAGTACTTGAACTTATAAAAAAAATAAAATATCTTAAAAAATTTTCAAAAAAAAATTTTTTTAAAGAATTTTTCAAAAAAATCTTTCAAAAATTTTTTTTTCATTTTGCTAAAAATTATGAAAGTTTAAGAGCAAAAAACGATCCTTTAAATTTTTCAAAAATTCAATCGAATGAAACAAAAAAACGGCTGGATGGATTAGACTGAAACTCGGTGGGGTTTTTGGGGGTACACTCAAAGTCTAAAGACTAAAGTCCGTGGACCAGAAAAAGGAACCGAAAAAATGTCGAAAAATTTTTTTTCTGTGTATTTATTAGGATTGCGCGATACACGTTGCTTTGAAATTTTTTTATCGCAAGATCTCGAAACTAGAAACTTTCAGCTTTAAATGGCTTTGCTTACAACTCCGATACGACCATTTTTCACGAGGATACAGCCATTCAAAAAATCGCTAAAAATTTGGAATTTTTTTTATCCTTTAATTTCTTCCGCTAGTATATATATATATATATATATATATATATATATATATATATATATATATATATATATATATATATATATATATATATGTATATGTATATATCATTGTGGGCCAAAGTAGTTTCATTTTTATTATAACATATCGAAATTTGAAGTACATATTTGTGGAAATGCCATTTTTAACTCAATGGCTGCCAAATAATTTTTGTTTGTAAAAGACAGGTTTAAAAACATTGATAAAGAGAGAAAATTGTCTACATATTATCTGGGTACTTCTGGAAATATTTCATTTTAATTGTAAGATTTGTGTTTCCTTCATAAAATATAAACATTGTTATGTCTTATGTATGTTTTGTAAAGTCGGTATTAAACTAATATTTGGAACATGTAATAATTTTTTTAAAATTATTTCAGAGGTCATTATGATATCCATTTTAAGTAAAATATATTCTACAAAAACTTAAGTAAAGAGAATGAAGAAACCATTATCTACCATTCTTATAATTTGACATTCCCACTTTGTGTGTATCGCACAATACCTTAGGTATTTTTAATTTTATAAATTATAATAATATAATACTGACTTTATAAGAAGCGTACGTGCATGAATACATACCTGCTGCCTATCAACCCTACTGCAATGTGGCCGATGTGTTTTTATAGTTGACAGTGAATAATTTATTGATTTTTTATAATATGTAATACATACCTATTTAGTCAAACCTTCGAAAATTTTTTTGCTAACAATAATAAACAATTTTTTTCATGTTCTTATAATACACTGTAAATTCAATTATGTTAAAACATTCAATAAAAATTATTAGAAGCAAATTTTATATATTTCTGTAAATATTTATATATAAAATTATCCACAGTATTATTTTTTTATTATTATTTCATTTTAAAGCAAGTTGGGCAACTAGAGAAGTATCAATTTAACTTTAATTTAACATTTTTGGAGAAAAATTTGTATTAGAAAATAACCCAGTGTGGATTTTTAGTGTCCTTGTAATTTATTTTTATTATAGAATTGAGAAACAATATTTTTCAATTTAAACCATTCGAGTGCAGCTTAAAAATGTCAAAATGATTAATGACCTTAAAAATATAGTCTTGTCTTTTGTTGCAAGATATATTTCCCTCTTTGTTTCCTTTGGCATGTTAACATGCCAATGGCACTGAATCGGTTAAGATTGGCGGGAACTGTCACTCAAAAACTACTCGTCCGATTTTGTTTAAATTTCTACCAAATAGACACTATATTATTATTTTCTATGTGAACCAAACTTTTATGTCAATATCCGAACAAGGGAACTATTTTTAGTACAAAAATAGACAAAAATTTTATGAATATTTTTTAAAAATTCATCAGTTTCTTACCTTTTTAAAATTTTTATGGTTCACCTGAATTTAACATAATTATGTTAAAAACATGTAAAAAAAAATTTTCAGTTAAGAATTACGGCGACTAAAATGGCTGTCATTTGGTAATTTGTAGAACGATACACTTCAATAAAAGATTTTTTCAGCCACTATTTTTATATAAATTGAAACTCAGAATATAAAATGCCAAACCTCAAAAATATAGATCAAATTCCTCCTTATTAAAAAAGAATTCCCAAAATTACCTTTATTTTTGCCTCTCTAAAGATATCTCTCACCTTTATGTATGCGCAGTACTAACGGTAAATTAAGTAAAGGTACAGTTATGGTTCTAACAAAATTATTTTTGTAAAAAAAAAAAGAAAAAAAACCGTTTTTGGGGGAAAAAACATCTACTAGGATGATATTTACCGAGTATGCCAAGTAAAATGATGATTAAAGTTAAAACTGGATTACTGGATTAAACTAGAACCTGTTACATAAAGTTCATAAATTAAAATACTTAATAAAAAAGTAACAAAAAAGTTTTTCCGAGGAGTCGTTTTATCCTAGTAATTTCGTGTATTTTCACTAATATCGTTCGATTAGTTTACTGTAAAGTATAAATAAGCTTAATAAGACCTTTTCTTTATTTAAAGTTATTTTTAACTCTTTGGATGTCGTGGGATTCATGGGTGTTACTGGTGAGGTGGCACTAGGTTTGTCTGCAATGCTATAAAAATCGGCTCCATGCTGCTGGCACACCATCTAAAAAGTTAAACATTGAAAAAATTTTGTCTAATAGGTCACAAATTGGTCATAATTGGTCACTTAGTCCTACTAATTGGTCAGCAGTAGAAAATTTTTAAATAAATTTTAAAAAATTCATAAAAATTTCAAGGTCACTCAAAAATTTTGGCACACCATCTAAAGAAAAAAACAAAAATAATAAGAGCAGGCGATAGGATTTTAAACCTTGATAATTGGTCAGTTAAAATAAAAAATTGGTCAGGTCCCCAGAATTTAAAAAAAATTAAAAAAGGCCTTTTCATACTGTCACGCATGCGCGAAATCTCTACTGGTAAATCTAGCTGTCAGTAAATCTAATCGATACGTTGAATTTTTCAATAGGGTAAAGCGACCAGCATTCGATTAGCCTATATTAGGATTATTTTTATATATTAAGGTATTTTGAAAATAATCAACAAACATTAATTATATTTATTGTTTTGATTTCAACTTTATTTTCTGGCATTTTAGTAATTAACTTAATTTATAAGTTCATTTAGTTATCAATTTTATTATAAACATTTTTAAATACTATAAGATCTTTAATTGGTATATTGAAATTTTTGTCCACGCAAATTTGCCCTATTATATTTCTTCGAAAATAAACGTTATTTCCTTATGACCCATTGTTAGGGCTCCGCGGTCTTAGCACCCCAAATGTGCGATTTCGAGGGACCAATTAAATCGTTCAGAAGGTCTGAAATTGGTCATAAAAGGTCAACTGATTTGATTAATTGAAGAGCGATAGAAAATTTTTTACTAAGGTTTAAAGTTCTTTCAAGGTCATTCAAAAAATTTTAGCACCTCATATGTGAAATTTCGAATGACAATTAGATCATTTAAAAGGTCCGAAAATAGTCATAAAAGGTCAATTGATTTGAATAATTGGTCATTGATAGAAAATTTTTTTATTAAGGATTCCAATGTTTCAGAATCATTTAAAAATATTGGCTTGTCGAATACTGGTGGCTTTGCCGTATTGAAAAATTCAACGTATCAACTAGATTTACTGACAGCTAGATTTACCAGTAAGATTTCGCGCATGCGTCACAGTATGAAAATGCCTTTTTTAATTTTTTTAAAATTCTGGGAACCTGACCAATTTTTTATTTTAACTGACCAATTATCAGGGTTTAAAATCCTATCGATTGCTCTTATTATTTTTATTTTTTTCTTTAGATGTTGTGCCAAAATTTTTGAGTGACCTTGAAATTTTTACAAATTTTTGAAAAATTATTTAAAAATTTCCTATTGCTGACCAATTAGTGGGACTAAGTGACCAATTATGACCAATTTGTGACCTATTAGACAAAATTTTTTCAATGTTCATCTTTTTAGATGGTGTGCCAGCATCGCGAAGCCATAAAAATCACTGATTTTCAGTATTAAACTTAAAATTACTAGAAGCCCATAAATTTAACAAAATATCCATATTTATGAATTTTTCAATATGGTCGTCATAAATTCAGTGATCAGTGATCGTCAAACGAAGAAATCCGGGCAAATGATCACACACTCTCAATGATCTTTTATTTCAATATAGCATAGTCATATATTAACGCCACGAATAAGCCAAGTGAACTTACTGCATAGCATTCAAAGGGTTAATTTATTTTTTGGGAAATATATGCATCACTTAAAAATTTCTCCCCAGAAAGTAAGTGGCGAGCAAAAAAAATTTTTACTTTTTCCCGGGCCCTTACCAAACGCTACAGGCCCTCTCTTATGGCCCAGGCCCCGGGGACTACAACCTCGGCTACCCCGCCCTCTCGTCGGGTCTAAGAAAACTCAGTAGTTTTTTCTTTTTAACAATTAGCTACAGAACATCCGTTGCTATGTAGAGAATGTGACGTCACCGACAGCTAATGAACGTTTTCGCGCAAATTTTGAAAATAAATATTACATTAATTTATTCTAACGATTTTAGGCATTTTTTTTTAATTAAAAACACATATGATTATATGTAAAAGGCATAAATAATCGTATGTGTATTTTCAAATAGCTTACCAAAGTTAGTCAGACTACCAATTAACAAAAATTGTACAGAGGTTATAATTAAATTTAGAAATAACAATTACGTCTTCAACGTAAAATCAATATTAAATGAAAAACACTATATTTCTACTTATATAGAACACAGTAAATACCTATAGGGGAGAGTCTGCTATATTGTATCGGCTCCTAAATTGCACCGCATCAATTTTACGTAACTAAAGGACAGATAGGACCATTTAACAATGAAAATATTAAACAACTTTTGAAATGATTTCTTAGTATGAAATTTAGGTAGTTGTCAAATAAATAGTCTTTTAAAACTCACAAATTTATGAAAAATTGCTAATCGAGCAAGAGCCCACGACGGCCAGACCTTCGTTATTTTATAAAAGCTGAAAGTTTCTCTGTGCATGTCCCTTATACAGGTAAGAACGACCAGCGTCTATAGAATTTGGGTTGTGGTTACTTGGGCAGGTAACAGGTAGTAAAGGCGTATAAAATAGTACCTTAAATTCGTTAAAGTATAAAGCTCGTCTTTTTATATTTTCTTCGGGATGTCCGGCACGCACTTGGCGAATTTTTTTGTATTTTATCATATTAAAATAACATTTTTTACTTTATATAACATGGCAATGAAAGTATGAACGTAATAAAATCATTTTTTATTAGATATCTTAAAAGATCGTAATCGACTAAGCATTCGCGCTCGCACCTACTCCGAACTTTCAATGTGTCTGGCAAGATGTAAAAACCATTAAAACTGTCCGGCTATTAACATTTTTTTATAGGTCCCCATGTAACATATATAAAATTTAGCTTTTATACTATAACGAAAGTATACTTATAATTTATTAAAGTTTAGGGGTGTCTGGCAGGGGGTAGCAACTGTCATAAGTGTCCGGCAATGGATGACGAGATTTCTAAAGTTATCCCGAAGAAAATATAAAAAAAACGAGCTTTATACTTTAACGAATTTAAGGTACTATTTTATACACCTTTACTATCTGTTACCTGCCCAAGTAACCACAACCCAAACTCTATAGTCGCTGGTCGTTCTTACCTGTATAAGGGACATGCACAGAGAAACTTTCAGCTTTTATAAAATAACGAAGGTCTGGCCGTCGTGGGCTCTTGGGCTATAAGTGGATGTTAATTTTTCATTACTTACCGTTTGACTAAACTCTTAACAAATAGGTATAACTTTTTCTTTTTATATTTATGTTTCGCCTATGACATATGTAATTTAATATAACGACATAATCTTAAAAATATATACATATATGCATTTGATACAGACAACGGTCGCTGTAAAAAAACACTTAGGTAGCCTAAATTGGACCTAGTGTAGGTTACTATATTGGACCGGTTCAATTTAAGAACCAGTTCACATTAATAATTTTTATTATCCCTAAAATGAGAGAGATGCGGCCAATAGAAACAAAAACAATTAAAAGCATATCACTAAATATTCCAATACCGGGAATTTTTCCATTAGTCAGAATAAAACAAGGAATTGAAGTTAAAAATAACCATAAGGGTCAAAAAGCAACAAAAAGCAACAGATTTGACTAGTTATCCTTATAAGAATAGTTTAAAGGCATCCAAAACCGAATCATCAAAAGTAAAATGTTTAAAAGAAAATTAGAAGTAGAAGAAGAAGAAGCAGAAGAAATGGTTTTTGAAACAATAGCTAATTGTCAGTCTAATAAAGAGGCTGACAGTTGATATTGTGGAATTTGCGAAGAAAATAGAATTTAGCCAACGATTCAGTGCATGATGTGTAGAGAATGGAACCATGAAAGGGTGCAAATTCTTCAAGAAGAGTAAAAAGGTACTTTTGTATTAACGGTAAGACCCGAGTTTTTTTAATTTAGAATTGATATGTACTTTTTGTTTCCACTATATTTTTTTTTTTTTTACTATGTAATATTGATTTTGGTTACAGTACATTATAATAAAAGTATAATAAAATCATAGATTTTGATCATTTTTCTCAACTTTCGTTTGATTATGTTATTATTAACGGTGGTCCAATTTAAGATCCAATCGGTCCAAATTAGGAGACTAGTTTCTTAAATTGGACCAAATGACACTATCATTTTTCCCCCGGGAAAATCCTTTTAAAATTCAACCAGAGCCAAATTAATATTATTGTTTTATAACATAAAGATTGATTAATCAGACAATCAAAAATGATAGTTGTATCTCGATTGGTTTTCTTGTTGTAAACAAAAATGTAAAAAGTGGTCCAATCTAGGAGACTTTCCCCTATATCGTTATATAACGATGGCATGTTTACTTTTAGTTTTATTTACGGGATTCAATTTCAGTCGGCAAATATATTGCTTTTATTTTGTGCAAACAAGAAATTCTAATTAATTAAATGAAAAATACCTCATTAAATTCTCCAGGTTTAGATGTTCATACCTAACTAAAATTTATTGAAAATTGGAAAATGAGAATATAAATGTATTGCAAATACACGTAATTGATTGAAAAATTTATATAAGCGATTTGAAGTAATTTTCATAAAAAATTTCAAAATACATTTTTTGTTATTAAAATTTAATGCTTTAATTAGTGATTCAAGAAAATCATGGTTTGAAATAATTATTATTAAAGGGCACTATCCATATTTCGATACTGTAAAATCCGCCAGCAATTGCCTAAATTTTCGCTTCAGATTTGAATAAAACGAAGTGTACACTAAGTAGTTATATTTAACTACTTTAAGGTAATAAAATGATAAAAATTTTCCTCCTTTTTTATTGACTTAAATAGTGTATTAGCACCTTTAGAAAAATACTCGAAAAGAATTACGAATGAAAAAATATTTTAAAAATCGTTTTGAATCCAATTTCTAAAATGACTTCAATAGGTTGAAAATTTTTAAAAACGCCGCTTCCCTGTGCGTAACATTTTGAAATCTTTCAGTTTTGTGAATAAATTTTTTTCATGACTTTATTTCATTTACTTATTTCGTTACTTTTGCGCTTGCGCTTGGTGTTTCTCTGTCATAAAAAAGACTCTAGCCGGAAAACAGATGCTCTACATTGCACACCTATGTGTAAATTCATAAAAGTTACATTGAAATATATTTTAATGTTTTTGTTATTAAAGTTAAATCTGTTTTCTCTTATTTAATGATAACACATTATACCCTGGTCGTATGTAGATAGGTATATTCTTCCTAAAATATTATGTTTTTAAAAAAAAAAAAAAATATATATATATATATATATATATATATATATATATATATATATATATATATATATATATATATATATATATATATATATGACATACATTTTATACGTGACTATGAAAGCAAAAAATGTTGATGAAAAAAAAAGTTCTTACATTAAATAAAATTTCATTTAAAAATTTTTCGTTAAAACTTTTTTGTAACACCCATTAACATTAGTTGGATTTATTTTTTATTTTTCTACAGTGTAATCTGCTTTAGCTATTCTAAAATGCTATCTATTTTGTTACAACGAAAATTAAATTTGTATATGTACGTTGTACGTATCTAGATTTTAAAATGCATAAAAAAATTTCCGAATTATTTATTGACAAGAGCGTAAAGAAAGTTTTAAATTATTTTTTTTTAAATACAGTCGAATTGCATTATATTGCGTTACAAGTCCGCAGATATTTATTATAACTCTGAACAAGTCGACCAATTATACCAAAATTTACTGATGAGTATAATGAATGCTGCTGAACACTCATGTATGGTTTCTGAACGTGTGTATAAAGTTAATAATTTTCAAAAAAGTAACAAGCCATGGTTTTCAAATGATTTGTACTTGTTGAAAAAGCAAACTATGCTAACCTACAAAATGGCACGTAAGAACAATTTTGAACACTCCTACGTAAATGATTATATCTTACATAGAAATAACTATAGAAAAGCTATCCGAAAGGTTAAATATGACTATCAGAAGGAAATACTTGAAAAGCTGTCGAATACAAAAAACAATACCGAATTCTGGAAAATAATTAGATCAACAAGGCGAAGTGCGACTGAGAGTACTGACTTGGAAATAACTGACTGCGAAGTGTTTTATAAATCAATATATGAAGATGAATCCCCTAAATCTCTCGTCCAGTTCTACAGTGTGGATCACCCCTTCCTAGACACTGATATAAATATTGAGGAAATCAATTTCGCATTACACAATTGTAAGCTAAAAAAATCACCAGGTATGGATAAGGTTGCAAATGAATTTTACAAATATTTACCACCAAATTGGGTTCATTACATTTTAAACTTATTTAATACAATAATGTCGACAGAGAATGTCCCAGTAAAATGGTGCGAAATGCAAACTATCTTAATACATAAAAGTGGTGACAAAAATAATCTTGCGAACTACAGGCCTATTGCTCTAGCAAATACATTATTAAAAATATTTACGTCAATTATCAATAATAGAATGTTGAGTTGGGTCGAGGAAAATAACTTAATACCTGAGTGGCAAAATGGTTTTCGGATGAGACGCAGCTGTATCGATAATATCTTCATCGTAAATACTCTTTTAACTACACAAATTCATATAAAAAATAATAAAGTGTTTGCGATATTTATTGATTTTAAAAAGGCGTTTGACTCCTTAGACCAAAATTTGCTATGGAAAAAACTTTATGATGTGGGACTATACTGCAAAGCAACTAGAATTGTACAAAATATTTATGAAAAAGCAACTACAAAGATTAAAATTGGTGGTAAATTATCAAATCCAATTAATATAACTTCGGGAATTCTACAAGGAGAAACGCTTTCACCTCTTTTGTTTAATCTATATATATCAGACTTGGAGGAGTCATTCCGAAATGCTGGTTTCAGAGGTGTTGATCTTGACCATACCACAGACATCATGCTCTTAGGGTACGCCGATGATATCATTTTGTTTGGTTATTCGGCTGCCGATGTACAACGTAAACTAAACCACTTAAAAATATATAGCAGCAATAACGGGCTCATAGTTAACACAAGCAAAACGAAAATTGTTGTATTTCGTAAGTCGCCAAAATGCACAAAATTACCAATTTTTACATATGGTTGTCAGACCATTGAAGTATGCCAGCAATATACGTATTTGGGTATTAATTTTAGTGCAACAACTAAATATCTACAGGCTGCAGATCTTGCTGTTAAAAAGGCTAATTTTGCATGCAGTCAAGTAGAACGATCATTACGTGTAACCAAATCAGATTCCTGGTCTTCAAAGATGTATTTATTTGATGCTGTTGCTGGAGCAACCTTGTTGTATGGAGCTGAAATTTGGTCATTTAATTACTTTGAAAAAATTGAAAGTGTTCAAATTAAATTTATCAAGACAATGTTATACTTGGCTAAATCAACACCGAATTTTATGGTACGACTAGAAAGTGGCCGTCAGCATTATTCTATTAAAATATTTAAAAAAATGATTTCTTACTGGCTGCATTTAACGCAAGTGCCTGAGACAAGACTTATCTCTAAATGCTATCACAGGCTCTGTGATCTTGATTCATCATTACTTAATAAAACCGAATGCAATTGGTATTCACAGTTAAAATCATTGTTAAATACTGTGGAAATGGAATTTTTGCTGGACTATAGGAACAGTGTGGCAACTAGAACTCAAGTAAATGAAGCTGTTAAACGTTATACTGATTTGATGCACGTAAGGGATTTGGAATGCCTAGAGAAGTCACATTATAACCCCATCTACAAAAGCTTAGTTGAGGTTAATATAAATGGTCTTGATCACCTCAGCATTCGCGGTAATATTATTAAGCATAGAGTGATTAGTCAACTTAGGACTGGTAACTGTTATCATTTGCGAATGTACGTTAATGGTAACAAACATGTTTTTAATTGCAAAGATATTTGTTCAATATGTAATGCAAATGAACTTGACGATATCAGTCATTTTTTACTTAAATGTCCGTTCTATCAACCGTACAGAGATTATTTTCTAGGCGAATATCTACAAAATTATAGACATTTAAATGAAATAGAAATACTCGTAAATATATTGAATATAACGTCAACTAAACAAAGGGATAATGTTTTTAAATACACAGTTTCCGCTTTGAGACTGAGAAGTTTCGCTCTCAACATTTAATTGAGACTGTGCTTCAACACAGCATATGCCAGGCATAACTATATCAGTTTTATTTATTTTCTTAGTTTACTTTATATGTTTGGAAAAATTTCTGGTATAACTTGAGAAAAGGAAAAAAAAAGGATATAACTAACTAAATTGATACTTAATTATTTATCTTTAAATTGCAAAACAGAAATTTTAGGATTTTTGAAACTTTTATCGTTTTTCTATATTTGTTTTGTTATTTATCTGGTATAAAATAAAAAATAAAAAAAAGAAAGAAAAATAATAAAAGTTGTTAAAAAAAAAAAAAAGTGTTTATTAGTATTCAGTTTCACATACTGGACAGAGTATCAGTTAAATTCTATGTAGTTCTGTTATTATTATTAATTTACTAATTCATTATTGTTATATATATTTATTGTTATATTTATATTGTTATAATTATGGAGTACATTTACTGTTATGCTGTTTTATCTTGTTTCTCTTTTTTTTTCTTTTTTGTGTATCTTAATTTTTGTAAACTGAAATTTGTATTTTTAATATTTGGTATTTTAAATTTAGTTTGTATTGTTCAAAATCCACAACGGAACCTCTTTGTTACAATCATGTAATTGATTATAAACAAATAAACTAATAATAATAATAATAATAAGTCCGCCGATTTTATTTCAATTGTAAACATTGCCGCTCCATGACTGTAGCGTAAAAATTAAAATAAAAAAAATGGTGAGGGGAAGGTTGTTTTGTTGGGGATTTATTGGGGTTAACGGGCGACATCTGGGTTCCCAAGATGTTGCGGGAAAGGCAGAGATTGGCAGTGGAAATTACGAGGACAGCTGGATCAGTCCCTTACCAAGTTTACTCCCCTGTAAAGTTGAAAAGGTTTCAGAAAATAGAAATTCGTTAATATTCAAACAAATGACAACTTATTAACATCTTTAAAAGTTTCGGGCGTAACAATTTTCCGGTAAAACTTTATTTTGCAAATACAATGTTGAAATTAAAAGTATAATAACACAAATTTGTAACTTTTGGAAATAATGCAACAAAATATGAATTTGCACCATTTAAATAATAAAATACATAATTTTAAAATAGAATATTTAAATGAAATATAATTTTGATTACAACAAATTGTTTTCGTTTAATTTTTTAATTTAAAAATTACATCCCAGCATTTTAAGTTCCATTGTACTTATATTTTTTTTTATAATTTTATAAAATTGAAATAATTTTTGGTTTATTTTTAAATGATGTTCATTAATATATTTCTGACATTACAACTCTGTTAAAACAAAATATTCGTGTGATAATAATTAACAAGAAATGAATTTCGAGAACATTTTAATTTGAAATAAATTAGTGAAAATACCTTTCAAGATTGCGTGAAGGCTGAATGCTCTAGCGGAAACATTCAGACGACACGTGAGCAACTTGTATAGACACCACACACACACACACACACACACACACACACACACACATATATATATATATATATATATATATATATATATATATGTTTAATATTTTTAAATTTTAAATCGGAAAGAAAATGTAAGTTTTTAAATAATTTAAATAAATTTCGATTGAGATACGGTAATTTTACAAATAATATTCTACATCATTTAAATATTTTATAAAAATTTTAATTTTGTAGTATTTTCCAACGATAAGATGCATGAAATATGAAAAGATAATGTTAAATAGAAAATAGTGAAAATAGTCGAAAATAACTTATCACTAAATGAAAATTTGGTACGAAATTACTAAGCAAATGGTTTACTCAATGTGTCGCGGTGGACGATTTGATACCGTAGCATAATATAATAATTCCGACCGAAATAAACTATACATTAAATGAAAGTATGGCACGAAATTACTAAACTAAGGGTTTACTCAAGGTGTCGCGGAGAACGATTTGATACCGTAGCATAATATAGTAATTCCGACCGAAATAAACTAAATACTAAATTAGTTGCTGCCAGCGTTCGAGACGAGTATGGTTCTCCCTGAACAGGAACGTTTCCAGCGCACAACGTTTGAAAAATTTCTTAGAAACTATACTATACTAAATATAATACTATACAAATTTTACGAAAATTTTTATAATGCGATGCAAAATGACAACATGAAAATATGAGGAAAATACTAGACTGGCTAGACTTAACAATTGAAAATTCATCACTAAAAAAATTAAATTTGATAATTTGCATTTTCATTTAAAATTGTTTTGCACTTTAAGAAAAATCACAGTTCGTTAATTTTAAAAAAATTGTTTGTAGGAAATTTATTTAAATTAAAAAACAAATTTCTTTTGGAACCCAAAATATTACCATAGTTTACAAAGTTAAATAAATTTCCTTGAAATATTTTTAAAATTTTAAAAATATAAATACTCATCTTTTAAATTTGCTTTTGTACGAACGTCTAGAATATTATTTATTTATTTATTTATTTTTTTTTAAATTAAACTGTACACTTAAAAGTTCTATTTTTTTTATAAATGTTTAATTTACGGCGGTTTTACAATAATTAAGACACGCGAGAGTGACATTGTTAAAAAGGTTACTCCCCGAGGAAACTTTGTAGTAGAGAATCCGTTTTAAAAAGAGAGCGATCTTTTCGTACCTATTTATACCTACCGTTATTCGAATTTTTTTTTTTTTTTTTTTTTTTTGAATAATATTCAAATAAACAGATTATGTAATTGTAACTAATAGACAAACAATTTCGAATTGTGTTTTGAAAATTTAAATTTTACAGAGATCTGATTTTTGAAAATACAAACTCGCTAATTCTACGCATAGATAGAACTAATAGTATAATTTTTATGAATCGAAATAAATTTATGTATATATCTTTCGATACCTGAAAATATTGTTACATGACTGAAAAAAATTCATTCAGTCTCTCGTTATGAGACCGGAACATTGGTGTTGATGTTTAATAAGCTGGCAAGCGTACGATTAGTGCAACTCATAAATCATCCTCTCAGAATTTTTTTATAGGTCCGTGTTTACATAATACATGTGTAGCTGACCAAAGCAAGTTTTGTTCGTTCATCGCGCGGATTATATGACAAACTTTGTTTGACTGTTACGTTTTTTTGGGGTTCCAATACTTTTCCCCATCCAATCGTGTTAATGATACAGGTTGATTGAGGAGAACAGAAATTTTAGAAAAATAGTTTATTTTCCTTCAGTATTACAATTCAACTTTGTATAGTATAATATGTACATCGACCGTCTACATAGGAACTGTTTCATGCATCGTTGATTTAGGTTACAATTTTGACGTTTCTATGTAAATAAACCAAGTGACACTTAAGTGAAGATTGTCAGTATTGAAGGAGATGACAATCACCTTATGTGCGCATGTGCGGAAGTTTGGAATAAAATAGAAAGAACTCCGAAAGTGAAATGGGTGAGGAAGAAAAGGAATTCGCGCTCTTTCGACGATTGGAGCTCAGGGAAGCAAGACGTGGCCCCTAATGGATTCACGCTCTTGAAAACGCTCTTTGGTTTTTTGGGGCCCAAGCGAGGAAGATGTGACAAGAGGTGTCGGACCGCTAACAATTAAATTGTGAAGGGCACACCGTGTGGCGAATCAGTTATTAACCATTATTGGGATTTGGGAGCTACTATACAGTTTGGTGCTGCATATTGTGTATGTAACAAGTTTTTAGTAAAAAAGAAAGTATTAAAGCACTTATCTTAAATATACTGCTCCATTGTTTGGATTTCTTCTTCGGAACCATTCACGAATGATTGTCTGATAATTGAGGTTAGAATTGGTATCCACGTGGTGGAAAATTTTTGGCTGGTGCCGTTTACTATATGGAAGTTGGTACCAATTTTGTTGTTGGAGTGCAGATGCTGCCGACCGTATCATTTCCAATCCGTGGTGTTCGTCTGGAAATATGATGTACTAGTGGTATCCACAAAATAGACACCTTGTAGTGATCATCGTGTGACTTATTGTGTGAGTAATTATAGAAACTTATAAGCCAGTGTATTATTGTTTTTGAAGCAAATTCTTGTTGTTGATTAAATTTACCTTGTTTCGTTGTTAATAACTGTAGCTTTTTAAGTAGGCGAGGCTGAACGGACGTTTCTGTAAATTAAATTTTATATAAGCATATGTAGCATAATGCTCAATGTATGTAGTTATTTACCAGAACCACAGCAACCTCCGTCAGCTACATTAATTTTAATTAGGTTAAATGTTATAATTCAAATTTTAGCTTTGTAGGAAATATTTTATCAGCCGGCCTATAATTACCTGAAAAAAAAAAAGATTAATAAAAAGTTACTAGCTAATAAATTTAAATTTTATATTAGTACATTCAATTCGTGGAAGTTATTCGCGTGAAATTAATTTAAATTTGACGTTTTAGAATTGGGCGTCCACGCCATTGTCATTGAAAAGTTATGACTTTTGGAAATGCAGTTAATGTAGTTTCACATAATTGAATGTTGCCTATATCAATTCTTATTGATTCATATTTAAATATAACTCATTTACATTACTCACCTTCTTTAAAATATAGATCTCCACGACTGAATTATTGTACACTTCCTTTAAAAAGTCAATAGTTGTATGAAACAATTCACATAATAATAATAATTCACTTTGTTCTGACCTGATTGTTTTTCTTGTCTCTCACTTGCTAAATAGTACTAATGGTGGTAATTATAGAGGGTAACAACTAGCATCTTTTTCCATATTTTTTTCGGATAAAAATATGGTGGCGCTCAACTTAGATTAGTTTTTTTGATTAATCGTAATCGTAATTATTTATTTCTCTTAGAGGATATAACCAACTACCCCCCCCCCCAGCTCTATCAAGCTAGTCGAGGTGCGTCAAGTGTACACTTCTCCCAAGTGGTAACACATAAATTTAGCACCGTCAACGTGGGGCCTGAAAAGAAAAAAAAAAAGGGGGAGACAAATTTGGGTCGACAGGAAAGGGGAGTTACAATTGGTTTTGGAAAAGAATCTTTTTAAGTACATGTGAGGTTAGATTTTTGGAAGTTAGGTTAATAAATTGTGGTACTTATAGTTGAATCTTTGTAGATTGGGACATTTAATTTAATTTTAGGGTAGTTTTTTTTGTAAATTTTGCCGGTAATTTGAGATTTAGCTTTTTGATATGGTTGGGCTTGTTTTAGAAAAATTTATTTAGGTCGGTTTCACTTTTCAGTTGTGTACAAGAAATTGTTATTACGTGTCGTACTCGGAACCGAAACACACTGGAAAAATGCAGTTGTTAAGGATTAGAATACATGTCTGTGTCCGTATGTTTGTGAAATGTTTAATTTTATTTAACGATAAGTTTAGGCTTATAATTTTAGTTCAATGTGATTCTAGTCGTCCAAAATTATTTAGTTATTTTAGTATTAAATTTACAGTTTTAGTCTTGTTAGATTTAATTAGTTAGGGCTTTAGTTTTTAAAATGATTTGGACGGGGTAATCCCTGCTCATTTCCACATGTGGCGAATGATATAGATATGTTCGGGCTAGGCCTGATGTGATAACCCATGTGAACCAAACTTTCTGATTGAAGAAAAATTGTTTTTAAGGGAGTCCTATCTGAGTCCCTAGTATTAATTTATCATGTGTGGGGTCCTACGGCAGGCTCACACTGATATTGCTCTGGTGTTAATATTTTGTTGTTAATATTTTTGGGTCCTATGTGAGCTCAAAATTAGGTTGCTCTGGTGAGCGAAATGAATTTTAAATTTGGGGGTCCGATGCGAGCTCCAGATGAATAATTGCTCTAGTGAGCGAATTTTTTTTGTCTAGGCGTGTCTCAATTGTATTATTGCTCGTGGGAGCGTATCATGAATTGCGTGTTAGATAAATTTATATCTTAGGGTTCAGTAATATTCTTGTTAGGTCTAGTTAGTTACGTTTAGTTGTCTAGTATTTACTAGTAAGATTAGGTTGTTAAATGAGGTCGACTACTAGAAAAATTTAGTTAATAACGTTTGTTAGTTATAGCTTGCCACAATTAATAAGTAGGTATTTTAGCGTCTATTCCACATAGTAAATTTATCTCTATGTTAGGTCTGAATTTTTTTTTGACGTTGTCACCTAGGACCATTCCACCTTAAGGACATTCCACTACGCTCATCCGATTGGATGGGTAAAAGCTTTCTGGTTGGGGGGGATGTGTTACGTTTTTTGGGGGTTCGAATACTTTTCCCCATCCAATCGCGCTAATGATACAGGTTGATCTTTCCATATTTTTTTCGGATAAAAATATGGTGAACCTCAACTTAGAGTAGTTTTTTTGATTAATTGTAATCGTAAGTATTTATTTCTCTTAGAGGATATAACCAACTACCCCCCCCCAGCTCTACCAAACTAGTCGAGGTGCGTCAAGTATGCACTTCTCCCAAGTGGTAACATGACTAACAATATTATTTACAATTTCTACAAAAGAATTTAAAAATTTTTTTAAAGAAGTTATGGGTTGACAATATCATTTAAACTCCCGTCACACAGACTAAAGAACGTATTTAGAAAATATTAGTAAATAAATTTATTAAAAATAGGTAGATTTTGTGCCGCCTCTAACGAATGGTAATACTACACTAAACGTCCGGGTAATTTGATTATATCTTGTTTATTCTCTTTGTTATACACGTCATCAATTTTCTTTCTCTGTTTCTTACAATTTTTCTTATCTTCTCTAATCTTTTTGATTTATGGCAATAATGGCCTTTTTGTAATAGGTAAATTTGGTCTATATTGTTAAATATATCTATCCGTTTTCATATGACGTCATAAATATTTTAAAATGCAGTTATTCACGACAAACTATTTTTAACTACTTTTAAATTAGTTGAAAAGAAATGCATACAATTTTTATTGCGATAACTAAAAAAAAATCTGAATGAATAACACGCCCATTTGTATGAAAAACCACAAACAAAGTTAATTTATAAAAAAAGGATGTATGTATACGATTTCTGTTACCAACTATCGTATTTACTCTTTCACTGATATAAAATTCAATTGTTCTGTTTGACAGCATTGTATTGTCCCTTATTATTATTTTTGAATAATTTATTACATTTATTTTGTAATAAAAGAAAATATAAAAGAAGGGTATAAGAAGAAACTATATACAAATTTTAAATAAGAGTAAAAAGAAAGTTTGAAATGTTCAATACAGAACTGTATTAATAAGTATTTATCGGAAACCTATTACAAACCTTTACTAGGTATACGTTTCTCTTACTAAAATCCACTCTATTTTTGTTTAATATGTGAACACGTTTTCAACCCTTACGGTCATTAACGAGTGTTGGTTATCTAAATTTAGTATGTAATTATCGCAATTATAAAATGGTGTTTAAAATAAAAATTTGTTCGAGAACTTGTACTAAAATTTGTTCAATTGAATCTACCACTAGGGTGGAACAATTAATAGAAAATAACGAGAGTTTGATAAAGATTAGTAAGAGTTAATACTTTTTGGAGTGACTTTTAGAAAATATTATATTTGCAGTTATCAAATTATCTAAATTAATAAAATAAATTGTATTTGTTTTACATAAGTAAACATAGAACTTCGGACTCCGTTTTTCCCTACACCCTATTTTAATTGACAGGCTCAGTGGAGAAGTGGTACAAGTGTATATTGCTGATACTGAGTTATTGAACTTAGCATATTATGGAATGATATTATCATTCCATAATATGCTAAATTCAATAACTCAGTATCAGCAATATACACTTGTACCACTTTTCCACTGAGCCCCTCATTTGTCACATGTTTAACAATAGTTGATAGTCCAAGAACCCAATATAAATAATATAGCTCATTTACGCGTGAATGAAATTTTCAGAAAATATAATATGAACTATGAGAAAAGTAAGTTCTCAGAAATGTCTTGCTCTTTCCGGTCCAAGCAGGTTACCTTCATTTCCGGTCTAAGCAGGTCTTTCATTTCCGGTCTAAGCAGGTTACCTTCTGTTCAGATAAATATTCACTTTAATAAATACTTTTCTTAGCTACTTAATTAAAAATATTAGATATCTTTTTTCAACTAACTACAAAGTAATTACTTAAACGTATGTCGTAGATAATAAATATATACGGGAATTAATATATATATATATATATATATATATATATATATATATATATATATATATATGTACGGGATAATAAATATATACGGGATGACATATAAAAAAGAATATAAATATTTAGCTGCAGCATAAACAAGGAAAATAATGACGTATATTCCATCCGGAATAAACAAGTAATATAAATAAGTGCACACTCAGACGCTTGGAAAGTAGGGAAAGTGCGAGTTACGGCGGTCGACTACTAAGCACAAGTGGGGATACAGGAAGACTACAGTACCGAAGCGGACTTACAACGTGATTCGACTGTATTGCTAAAGATTGTGAAGTTTTAATAAATAGTGAATTTAAATTATAGTGGATATCATTTTCGGGTTCTAAGGACCTTAGATTTCTGTCACAGTCTCAGATGCAAGCTCTTCTATGACAGAGGTCGTAATAGTTAAATTTCCATTCGAAAATTCGCTAAAATCTGTAATCTTTGCTAGTAATTTTAATCTTCAATTCACTTTAATCGTTGAATTATGCCGTTTCATAAAACATGACTATATTGTATAGATAAAAACAAAATTAAATATTTACAAATTATTACTGTTTATCTTTTATGAAACATGCAAAAGGTAAAAAATAAATATTGTTACTATTAAATATCACGTCGCTACCACATTTAAAATATTTTAAAAAGTTATTTTTACACCATAAAAAAAAATGGTGTATTATCTTTTAAATATGACAATTTTTTGCTGATAATTTACATCATAATTTAATATGATAATATAATATTTGTATATCCCCAAGTATACATTAGGGCTCAGCAAAGAATAGAACAGAGAAGAACTATAGAGTTAAATAATGACAAACTACTGAGTAGGTGTGTATGTGTACTACACTGTGGTAATAAAATATACATATATACCTAACATTATTCAATGCATTACTTTCTCATAAATTCTCTATTCGTTTCATACAACCTGAATCTGAAATGTTTTGATGAGCCATAGGATAAATGCATTATGATTTTCTCTTGAACACGATGAACATATCCTGTATACATATTTCCATACTTTTATATACAAACTACAACAGAGTTTCTCAAACTGATTTCTTCCGGATTTCGGAAATTTCATAATCAAACGGATGATTGTATAAATTTTTGATACTACACAAGCACGATTTTTTTATTTAAACATTGTAGTTTTCAACAGTAGCGTAACTAGTTCATTGTGCCCTGGCGCGATTTTGAGCCAAGCACTTCGCCTCCTCCGTTACTCTTTTACAACTTGGAAACAAAGTAGGTAATTCATAAAAAAGCGCTACTAGCTCTTTTCTTTACTTGCAAGCTCAAGATTTTACTAGGTGATAACGAAGACATTTCGAACATTTTCATGCAACAAATATATTTTCAAGTACATTCTGAAGTCTTCCTTTTAATAATTTATTTAATGTCTATTTATCAGAAAATAATTGATGTCAGAAGGTTGGCTTTGAAATACTACAAATGCAAATATTTGATCTCAGTTAAATGTATTATGGGCGCAAGCCAAAAAGAACTTCGGTATTTACTACTACTATTGGAACTACTATTTATATATTACTAGCTGTTACCCGTGGTTTCGCTGGCGTGAATTTCGTAATTTAATAAAGGTAATTCCTAGTTATAAAATTGTTTCCCCTATTTTCTTATCATAAGCTTTGATAAGCTTTATTTATTGAGAATTACCTTTCGTTAGTAATCTAGGAACAACTGGAAATTTTCAAAAACGAATTTGTCATTTCTTCAAACATAGATATAACATAGACTAAAAATCTAAAGTAAGCCTATCAAGGAGATGTCAACGAATTTGGTATAGAAGTAAAAAAAAAAGTATGTTGACTTAAAATACTCAAATATTATATATTTTTAAAATAGCTAATATTTGTACATTTTATTCTAAATAAGTATCCTCCCTTATCCTATTGTAAAATTTAAAACCTCTTAAGTCTGCTTGCATTATGCTTGAAGATTACCTAAAATAACTCACTCATTTTTGAAGACGCCAGAACAGTAGGCATTAAAAATGTAAATCTCCCTCCATTTTTTGCGTTTATTCTCTATTTTACTCTTTACAGGATTAATTTTCAAAAAGTGTTGAAACATGTATTCATTAATTTATTTCTGACAACTATACCCTCCAGTTTCATTCGTGTAAAATTATGTTAACTGTGAATAATAAGCTACTTTAAATTAGTTATTCCGAAAGAAACCAGACAAATTTAAGGATGTTTGGGAGGTACAATCGGAGATAAAAGTACATGAAATTAGAAATTCGTGAATTATTGCGTTGTATAAAAACTATGAGGTAAATAAATAGTTACCTTTGTTAAATAATAGCTATAACTACAACTCATTGTACAATACATCAAACTATAGCTCTCAGCTGAGTACAAGAGCTGAGTAAATTCTGAGGATTTTTCGGAGAATTTCAAAATGCTACGTGACGATTGAAAATTTAGTAGAATGTTCCTCATTAAATACTAAGGCCCCTGTGAAAATTTCAAACCGATTCACTAAGCCGTTAAATTCAAAATTAGTTCTTTAAAGTGCTTCGCTTCGCTCGCCAATCAGTTTAAAATTCTATAAAAGGTTAATTCCATGTAATGCTTCGCTCCGCTCGGCAAACGACTCGAAAACAACCATATTCATATATTTAATTTTCAGACTTTGAAATCCTTTCATAGATTCCCATATTTATGGTTTTAGAATTAATTGAATTTTGGATTCTTTTCAAGATCCGAAGATCCTGGTGGATTTTTCAAAATTACGTTCAGTTCTTTCGTAATTAGGCTTTATTACAATCCTTTTCTAAAGTGAAATTTTAATAAAAAAATTCTGAAGTTAATGTTTAAATTTTTGAATATTATTTTTATCGTTACCTAGGTAATTTATTGTTTTTCTTTCTTTTGTTTTCGTTTATTATTAAATGAGTATTTTTGATAGGTATATCAACTTTTGTCATGAATATATCAACCTCCTTAAAGAATATCGCGAAGATTCTGACTGGAGATGTTGAGATGATGAAGCATCTAAGGAATAAATTTACAATGTTTCACTTAAATCTGTCCGGTGGTTTTTGTGTCAACTGTGCCCATGGAAAACCTAACTTATTATTTTATTATATAAATTCGATGTAACTTCCAAAATATCAGTTTTAGGTGTAAGAATATCTGATATTAATAGATAGAGTTTACAATTTTTTACATAGTCATAAGGGACTATACACTTTTAAGGGAGGTTCTTTTTGAATCATCCTGTATATAACCATTTGGAAGATCACATTAAAACGTGGTTAAGATTGATCGGGAGGTTAATATCTATATTCCCTGTAAATTTCAACTCAATAGCTTCAATAGTTTTTGAGTTAAATCGGTTCGTACAAACAGACAGACAGACAGACAAAAAAATTTTTAAAGTTAGATTTGCTATATATGTCGAATTTGCTAACTGAAAAAGATATTAATACCTAAAAATTCGAAAATCACAGACAGACCCTTCTATTTTATTTATAGATTTGCTATATATGTCGAATTTGCTAACTGAAAAAGATATTAATACCTAAAAATTCGAAAATCACAGACAGACCCTTCTATTTTATTTATAGGTATTGATATAGCACGAATTATCATTACCGAATTATATAACAATGCTGCTGGCCTGAGTGGTAATAACCTTTTTATTTGAATATTTACAAGTGACGTCAGCGCGCCAAATGGTGATGTTTAAATAATGATAATGTAAAATAAAAAATCATTTTTTTATTTTTCTGAAATAACGGCGCAAATTGTACTCATAGTATATTTTTGTGATTTTTTGACATAGGCTTAAACAATTTTTGAAATAAATGAAAAACATGCATATTCCCTATTCGTCAGCTGAACGAAATGTTTGGAAAACACTGAATAGCAATAATAATTCTCCTACCAACTTTTTAGATAATTTTATTTTTCACTACTATTTAACAGTGACAGTATTTTTCGTCGTACCATTCCTTTTTTACAGACCATAATTTTACATTCAATTCTCTTGTAATCTTTATTAGAATCCATAAAATTTAAAAGAGCAGAAGATGGCAATATCAGCAGTATGTGCAACACATACAGTACATTTAGTCCACCTTAACTATGTATGCATATACGTAGGTGCCTAGGCAACTAGGTATACTATTAGTATAAAGGTGTTGGTACAGGAGCTAACTGGTTTATCGATAGAGATATGTGTAATTGTGTACGTGATTTACATACTTCAATCTACTTACCTACGTACTTGCTACAAGTTGATTTCATTGCATAATATTGGAACATTCATATTTATTTGCCATAGTAGGTAGTTGGAATTTAGTAGTCTTGGAGGTGCCATTTATTTAATGTTTCCAACTCATTATTTATTTTTATGTTTTCCATACGATAGTTCAATTTGTATGCAACTATTTTATATTTTTGCTCATCATAAAGTCCAATCTTCCACGCTTTTGACATGCTTATATATGATATGCTAAATTAGACTCCTCTCAGTGACTATGAATTCGTTTCCATTAAGTTTATACTTGACTTGACTTGATATTATTTGTGCCATTTTTATGCAATTTTCTATGACTTTTTTTCAAATTGAAACGTTTACTGCCAGTTTTTAAATACGAAGATGTCAATAAAAACGCTGAATTTTTCACCGAAATTATTGTTTTTTGATAATTTTTCAATCACTATGTGATTTTGAATTGACACTAAACAATACTGTGTGAAATGAAATTGGTAATATTACTATTTTATTTATTGCTGACAAATATGTCGTTGTAAGGTGACGCTAAAATCTATTAAACTTGCTCATTATACTTATATAACATTTGAAATTAAAAAAAAAATGTAACTGCGTCTCGCATTAAAGAGAGGATGTGTCTGATTGATTATCAGAATTGGAGTGGCACTCGAACGAACGGTCGGTGGCCTAATTGGTAAGGCGCTTGGCTAGTAACCAAGAGATCCGGGTTCGAATCCCAGCCGATCCAGCTTTGATAATTTTTCAAACACTATGTGAATTTTAATTAACATAATGAATTGGCCATTTGCCAAGGTACATCGAGTGTTCAAGTATCAGCCAAAGCTGGACATTAAGTGAACATATGAATATTGGTGTATGTTTAAAATACGGACAAAAGTCCGCCATACATTAATAATGTTTCACAGGCACTCCATAACATTTGAAATTAAAAAAAAAAAATATACTTATTATTTATTCATATATAAATTATTAAATTATAAAGAAAATGCTACCGCACCAAGAAATCGACTGGAATCCAAAATTGAAATTGAATTCAAACAAACGAAACAGTATATATAAACGCTACTAGCACAAATTTCTATTACAAAGTGGAGTACTTAATAAATTTATAGATACCACGGTGAATTCGGAAAATTTATAGTTTTAAATTTATTCATTGTTCTATTTTACCAAACCATAGCTGCTTTGTGCCATTTTTATTATGTTCTTACTCGAATTTTCTTCTAATATAATATGGATATAATTAAATAAAAAAAGCAAAAAAAAAAAAAAAAACGAAATTAAAAAATATATTATATAGGTAAGTATTAAACTGCGGAAAACAATAATTTTACTGCGGTGATTTTAATTTTATTGCCTTAATTACCTGCAGACAATTCGTTTTGAAACAATAAAATAATTGCTGTAATTAAAAAATATTATATCTGAACAAGTGTTGGACTATTTCTATAGGTATATATAACCACTTTTCACTTAAATATTATACATAAATATTTTAGAAATTTATATGTGGTGTTTGCTAGGACATATACTGTGTGAGTTTTTCGAGAATTGCCATTTTTATTACGGCCAAACCGTTAATTTAATCGAATAATTGTTCAAACAAGAGTTATAGATATCGACGCAGGCAACCGATTGCTATAGTCAGGAGCTTTATAGCTCTTCTGGTTTTCGAGCTATGATATAAACTTTTAGATTTTTAAATAGGACTACATATTAATTTTTCGATAAAACTGATCTAATGAATTAATTAACAACATAAATGAGCAAAAAAATTTTTTTACCCAAGTTAAATTTTTTAATTTTTCTTTAATTTATCAGTTAGGCGATAAAAATATGCATATGTACTTGTGACTACTTCAATCGATAGTGTTTTTCTTGGTTACATTTCCAATACATCCAAGAAAAGAACCTTTTCCAGTACCATTTCTATCATAAAAATTTGGTTGTAATAGAAATGGCAACTCTCAAAAAACTCACATGGTATATATGTACATATTATATGTGTGTTCCTTTCTAATACATTACTATTTTGAGAAATTTAATTATTTTAATATTTGAAGACGTGGGTGGATGAAGATGCTATGTAAATTTTTTTCAAAAAGTCATATTTTGTAAAATTTTGAAATATCCCGTGCTGATGTATCATATATTAAAATTTGGTTTCATTACGTCCAATAGTTTTGTAAAAATTCAATAATAAACACGTTCTATTGCATGGGAATTATCCCAGTCAACATTCTGACGTCTGAATGAATTCATAAAGAATTCATATTTCTGATTTGGACGTCAGAAAACGTTATAAAGATATCTTATGCGTCGATTTAGGAACAGTTTATGAAGTCTTAAATATGATGTCTTATGGAATTCTTTTTTCTGACTTCAGAATAGCAATGTCTTAAACAGCTCATATTTCTGATGTCTGAAAAAAGATATCCAAATTGAGAATTCATTATTAAGAAGTCATATTTCTGACTTCAAAATTATGATGTCTTAAATAGTTCATATTTCTTATGTCTTAAATAGCTTATATTTCTGATGTTTTAAATAGCTCATATTTCTGATGTCTTAAACGGCTCATATTTCTGACGTCTTAAAAAAGATGACTTTAAGAGGTCTATACCAAGAATTCATTGAACATATTAAGGGTAATTTACGAAATAAGAGAACTATAATTAATTTAGTTAATTTTATTTATTTACATAACTGTATATGTACGACGTATATTAAATGTAGGGTAAAACAGGGATAGATGGCCATGATTTTGTCAAAAGCCAATAGCGGAGCCAATTATGGCTATAAAAATCTGGAAAATTTACAGAAACTGCTTCATGTATCTGTGAACCAAAATACGAGTTCCTTAATAAAGTAAGATCTTAGTTTAAAAAAATAATAAACTTTTTATGATTACGTAACACTTGGCCATCTCACCCGTATATAGAAATTAAATGGCCATATGCAAAAATGATAGAAAACTAACCCACAGAATCCCTAAGAATGAAGGAGAAATTGTACTAAAAAGTTAATAATTTGTTTACATGTATTTTTTAATACATACATAATTATATGCACAGGCAAAGGATTATATAACCTTTTTAGTCATTTTATCTTTAATTATAGCATTTTTTAGATCTTCTTCTGTCCATCGGCCTTTATTGGAACCGGGCCTAGGACCCAATTTATTTGGTAAAAGAATGAAATATGTTAGAATAAAAACAAAATTAAACAGGCATTCAACTAGCCCAATGATAGTATGGCCACCTCTCCCAAACGGCAGGAACAATGACCAGAACGCGTCAACACATATGGCCGACGAGAACATAAACAAAAAGAACGTGGTGGTATGGAATTAGACCTAAATAATCCTAAAATGCACGTTACTATTACTAAATACGGTTTATCTTGCTTAAAAATATAAATATATTGACCTACGATATTATAATTTTAAGGTATACGAAAAACTAAAAACATGAAAAATACTCACTTTTTTTTTTAACTAAATAGACGACACAGCAACGCGTAACACCAGCAACAAAGACTTACTACTGACTGATTGGTAGCGCTATCAAGCGAGTTATTTGAAAACTACAGCCGTTGGTCGTCTCTCCCGTATGGCCATCTATCAATGTTTTACTCTATTTAAAAAAATTAACATTTATGATTAAATTTACTCCTACTTAGTCACAGTAGAAACAATCAAAAACGCTAACTAACCATATCCTACATCCCATCAAACCACAAATTATTATCATACTTTCTTAAATTAACGCTATCATAAATTCACTTCTTTCAGTTCATTTTCACATTAAATAATTTTCTTTAAGCTCCATTTTATTTTTGTTTAGTATCACCATCACCATCATTTCCATCTTGTGCCAAATTTCTCTCCTATTTTAATCTTATTTTTTTGACTTTTGAATAAGTCTTGAAATGGCTTTCTTTTAGGCATTATGTTGTTAACGCTGTCAATAAAAATATTAGTTTTAATATATTACTTTGTTCGTTTGTTTTTTGTTTTTCTCCTTACATCCGAAATATGAACTAATTAAGAAGTCTTAATAATGAAGTCAGAAATAAGAACTGTTTAAGACATCCAAAATATGAGTTTATAAAACAATCAGAAATAAGAACTGTTTAAGACATCAGAAATATGAGTTCAAAAAGTGGTCAAAAATAAGAACTGTTTAAGACATCAGAAATATGAATTCATAAAGTAGTCAGAAATACTCCTGTCACAGCATCTACATAACATAGCGAATTTCCAAATATTGGGCATTGGCGGATCTAATCTAAGACCTGTACCCCTTTAAAATAGTTTAGCTTTCTAAGAGTAAAAGAATTGTTAAGATCGGCTGGGTAATTAGTTTTGGTATTTATGGGACCCCAGAACCCGACTTTGTGCAGCATAGTTGTATCCATCTAAAATAATTTAGTTCTCTAGTTGTTTATACTGTTAGAAAGGTAAAATATCCTATATTATATATATATATATATATATATATATATATATATATATATATATATATATATTACCTTTCTAAGTTTCTAACAGTAAAAGTATTTCAAAACCCCTCGTGTAGCATTCTATGCCGCATTTGCATCCGCAGGACAGTTGTGGATCTCAGATAACACAACCTGTACCTATATGAAATAGTTTACCTCTGTAATAGTGAAAAAATTTTCAAAATCGGTCAGTTATTTTATTTTTGACACTTCTAGATCCCACTGACGCTGTCGGACCTTATGTAACGTCATCTGTATCTATCTAAAATAGTTTAGTTTTCTAACAGTGAAAAAATTTTCAAAATCGGTCGGTTAGTTTACTTTTGGCGCCTTTGAGATCCCAGGACCCTGGCCGACCTCATACAATATATAAGTTCTATCCATCTAAAATAGTTTACCTCTGTAGCAGTGAAAAAATTTTCAAAATCAGTCACTTATTTCATTTTTGACGCATTTGAGTCCCATGGACCCTGGCGGATCTTATATAACGTAATCTATATCTATCTAAAATAATTAAGCTCTCTAACAGTGAAAAAATTTTCAAAATCGGTTGGTTAGTTTATTTTTACCACTTTTGGATCCCATGGACCCTAGCGGACCCTACATACCGTAATCTATATCTATCTAAAATAGCTTAGCTCCCTAACAGTGAACAGTCGTTCGTAAAGTCCAACGAGTTGTCAATTTACGCTTGTGATTTAGTCTGTTACTGTTCGTCATAAGGGTCACATCGACCTTATTGTTAAATTCATTGTTTTTTTAATCAACTCGTGAAATTTAAACAGAAAAAAATATGAAGTGTGTCATATTCAAGTATAAAAATTCTATTAAAAAAAAAAAAAATTCTCAAAATAAAGGGATATCTTTCTTAAAATAAATAGGTAAATTTATTTTCAATTGTTTGTTGTTAGTTACATAGGTCGGCCACGACAGTATATACTATATATATGCAAGGTGCGTAGTCATACAACACTATATTGCACTAACACATTTGCATGTTTGTGTAGCTACAATTGAGGTGTTTTGTTGTATATATATATCATAATTGTTTGGTAGGGGTAGCGGTGTCCACGTCGTTTGCCGGCGACAGTGGGCACGGTAGTTATGAAACAGAAAATTGGGATCTTTATATATCTATATTTATAGCAAAGCCACTAATGTCATCATTAATTAAATTTATGACTGATACGAATTTTATAAATAAAATTATTGAAAAGGTAAGCCGATCTTCGCTAATACTAGATTCCAAGTAATATTTTATTATAATCAATCTTGAAAATGATCTATTCACATGTCTTGTACACTATACTTTTTCTACGATCACGTTTTTTTCGCAAAATTTACTTTAACATTTATTTAGACAGAATGGCATGTTTCTTTTTTATTGCTCATTTATAATGTCAGCTGTAAATGTTAATTTTTGCGAATGCATTCTTTGAAGCTGTGGGAAAAATAATAAATAATCAGCATATATATTATGTACCTAGATAATATAATTTCCAGCATATTTATTTCGATTTTAAGTATATGTAACTCAAGGAATACAGGCGGTTGAGGTCTTACTGCGCATATTGAATACATGGTATAGCGAGGGTGACTTGAGATAGTTGATGAAGATTTAGTACATAAAATCGTATCTTTTTGATAGACAAGGAAAGGAATATATGTACATGCGCAATACATTCTCTTTCAGCCGCCTGTATTGTTTGTGTCAAATATACGAAATATACCTACCTATAAAAAAATATTGTTATTAAATCAAGGAAACAGTCTGCTTCAGTAAACCGTGAGATAGTATTTTTTACACCTATTCCTTCACACTGTTGTCAATTGTCAATTTTCACATCTAGCTACCCGTGCTCAAAATATTACTTTTAATAGTAGGTATTAGGAAGTACCAACTATTCCGTTTTTCCAATTTTGGTACAAAACATTAAAAATTAAATTTTTTGCATAATTTGAGTAGGTACTCTATCGGGCATATACACAGTATTATTCACTTATTATCTTTCATCTTTAATTATATACTTTTATTTTATCTTTTTCAAGAGATAATTCATTTTTATACTATAGCTATATACCTATAGGTATATAGCGTTGATATATTCCAGTCATATTATGTTTTACGCTACTAATATAACTTACAAGCTATAAAATTTTATTGTGGCACAAATATAAATTTTCAAATTTATTTGTTAATTTTCGATTTTTATGTATGTACATGTTATTTTACTTTATTGACTATATACACGTATGTACACAGTATTCGTTTATGGATAAATTAAATTTCTTAAAATGTTTTATATTCTTAAATTTTATAATTTATAGTATCTGTCACGAAGAGTTTAATAATAAAATGGACTGAAATAAGAATTTGAACTTCAATTAAGATACTTTTTAACATTTTTGAGAATTCGAGTCGAGTCGTTCCTCATCTAAAAGAATGGATATCTTTCGTATTATATACAAATTATTCAATAAGACAGTAGGTATCGTTTCCACCTACACATTGCGAAGATAAAATGTCACCCATAATTTAGATTTTCGAAAAATTATTTTATAAATTTTCGTTATTTATACTTATTTGTTTATTTTTAGTACAGAGAATATTGCGGTTATCCATATAAAATATGTTATAAAGTATATTCTAGTGTTAGGTTTGGTCAAGCAAAAATTGTCAAAGAATAAAATGAAAAATGTATTTCGGAAAAAATTGTCAAACCCGTCGATTATTTATGTTTGCAAATGTTTTTATCGATTATAGATAATGCAATACTTACTTAACTCCAGCTTTAATGATATATGTATATACCTATATTTTATACAGGGTCGAATTTAATATTCTTCCGTCTGCGAGGCCAACAAAATTTTGCGTTTGCCCGTCCTTTTTTTTATGTATCTTGACTTATTAAGAGTTTTTTTTTAATTAGAATAATTAAAAAATAATAATATTTGATATTCTACGATATTTCCACAAAGCAAAACTTTGAAAATCTAAAATTTGTTTCATTAACATAATCCAAAAAGAGCTTAATTTTTTATACTTAAATTTTAATTCCGGTGTAAAACTTAAGGGGGACCACTAGTGTGACATTCTGAAAAAATTGGAAAAATCTTTGCATGTTTCTATAGTATATATCTTAAAAAAACGACGTCTTCGGACCGTTCGTCTTCGGTACTGAATTTCTACAAGCGAAATGTAATTGAAAGTCAACAGCGATTTGTCATTTTGGTGGTTTCAAAACTGATGATGAGTGTCCAGTTGATCGGGGCTTTAAAAAAAGGTTTTAGATTTTTAAGGGGTGAATCTCAGTAAATTTCAATTTTGTGCCGATAGCAGTTAGCAAGAAAAAAGCCAACACAATTCGTAAGAGGGCATTCCTACCCACGCTTATCCGCCAATTGCCTTTGTGTTTTATTTTTAAATATTAAAAAAGGACCTTAAATAGTAAACTGGAAGGCCTTTATGAAGATATTTTTTCTTTCCAAAAAAATCTAAAATTTCTATTTCATAAATAATAAAAATCCAAAATTCCTACTTTATAAATAAACATTTTTAAATTACTTAATATTTGTGTATTGCATTTGTTATAAAAGTAAGTTCATTTTTTTAAAAATTTTTTAAAATTATTATTCGCCTACTTGTATTAGAATAAAAATAATGCACTTAAAACACCTTTAACAATACCATTGAATTCCGATGTAGAAATGGCAGAAGTGGGGAGATAAGTAATGTGGAATCCTTAAAAGGCACTAGCTGGATACTAGTTCAATACACGTACAAAATTTCAGCCCTCTAGGTTTCCTTCGAGAGTCTTTAGATGTTTTAGAAAAAAAGCAAAAAAATCAAGGAAATATTGGCCTAAAAATCGTGGGGGTAATGGTTAAAAGTTGAAACCTCCAAAAAGTAGTGGCTGGCTATTAACTTAGCCTATACACAAAATTTCAGCCCTCTAGGTTTATTTGGGGAGATTTTGACCCGAACGGAACTGTTAAAAAACAAGAAAAATCATGTTTTTTTTGGTATAAAATGGTGGGGGTAAAGGTTAAAAGTTGAGACCCCCAAAAGGCACCCCCTTGATTCTAACTCAATCCGAATACAAAATTTCAGTCATCTAGGTTTATTTGGGTGACCTGTGCTAGTGGTACAAACTTCGAAAACGTCAAAAAAACATGAAATTGTAGCTTAAAAATGAGGGGGGTGGGGGTAAAATATTAAAACCTCCAAAAAGCACAACCTAGGTACGAACTTTATCAACACACCAAATTTCAACCCTCTGCGTTAATTCTGGGGTGCTGTGGGCGTGTTAGATCCAGCCAAAATACTTTTTAGCGAATTTCCAGAATGGAATTCAGCTATTACAGCCACTTTCATAACGCGACTTGAACCCGGGACCATGGCAGAAATTTGTTTTGAGGTCCCTAGAAACCGAAAATAATATTTGAATATCATAATATTCAAAATATATATATATATATATATATATATATATATATATATATATATATATATATATATGTATATATATACATATATATATATATATATATATATATATATATATATATATATATATATATGTATATATATACACATATATACGGACATATATATATATATATATATATATATATATATATATATATATATATATATATATATATATATATGTCCGCACGATAACTCTCGAACGAAATGTCGTAGGTTTACGAAATTTGGTGAAAATGTTGAAAGTCCCAAACCGTTGGACAAGTTCGTTAACCAGACACGTCGGATACCAGGAACATGGTGTTTGTTCTTGCAAAAAATTAGTTTTTTGGCAAAATTTCCACTTATTTAAAAATTTTTGCGAAATTTTTTTACATCATTTAAACGAGGAGAAAAAATTACATAAAAAAGGTCTTTAAACCATTATTCTATGTCAACTAGTTTCCGAGAAAAATTAATTTTTATAAACGGGCATTCGCTATGTTATGCAGGATGCTGCGACAGGGGTATACCTATATATATAATTATATGAACGAATATGTTTGTGGTACAACAGGAAGACAGATTGTATATAAGCACATATTATATAAGTCATATATCATATTGTATGTTACTTATATGCCGTTTTTTAGGGTTCCGAAGAAAGTTCTATTTTTTAGAGTTGCGAAATAAATCTCCCGAGACTATAATAGAAATTTGTTTTGGGGTCTCTAGAAACCGAAAATAATATTCACTAAAATTTATGTATTAAATTTGTATTTAGTCCGACACCGTTGGACAAATTCGTTAGCCAGCCATGTCGGATGCCTAGACATGGTTTTTTGACCATTTTTCGTGAAAAAAATTAGTTTTTTGCCAAAATTTTCTCAAGTTAAAAATTTTTTTCGACATTTATTTACACCATTTGAAAGAGGAGGAAAAATCACTTAAAAGGGTGAAAAATCACAGAAAAACGGATTTTTATAAACGGAAATTCGCCAATTTATGTAGGATGCTGCGACAGGGGTATTTCCCCCTCTACTCCCTCCAAATCATCCTAGGAAGCTGAATTTTGGATATGTTGTAGACAATTGACCGAAGCATTTTTCCAACCAATTTGGAAAAGTTTTATTGTTTTACCGCCCCCACCACCCCCTTAAAGGTTGGGTGGGATCCAAAATTTGCCCAAAATTTGACCCGACTTTGATAGTACTGTTGTGTATCGGAATGAGCCCCACTTACCAAATTTCAGCTCTTAACTTATACATAGAGGAGCCCTACACATATTAAAAGGTAGCGGGAAAATATATATATATATATATATATATATATATATATATATATATATATATATATATATATATATATATATATATATATATATATATAAATATATATAGGGGAAAGTATCATAAATCGTACCGTTGCCTTAATCGTACCATGGCAAAATTTCGTATTAGAATGTATTTTTTTGACATCTGTCTGTTGGCATTTAAGTTATTTTATAAAATAATTGTCATAAAAATTAACAGCTAGCAGTGTAAACACCGAAACACAAATTTATAACAATTTTAAGTTTTGACCAGTGTTTCATGTAAATTTTGAGTCATTTTTATAAGACTTTGTTGAAGAATATGGTAGATACTAACAACTATTTTGAAATTTATTCAGTAAAGTAATACATTAGTTTTATTTTCAACTAATTTTTATTTTCCTAACCTTATTAGTTAATGTAATATACTCTTTTTTTCAAAAAGTAACATAGTTGCCTATATTGTACTAGTACTGGTACGATACAGAAGACTATGATAATACGTAATTACCTAAATCGTACCCTTAAAAAGTATTAACAAAAAATTGCGAAAGTAAAATAACTAAAATTATTTCGTTTGCATTTGTAACCTCTATTATATTTTTAGAATATATTATAATACCTATAAAAATTTTTCTTTTTTAGAATAAATATGTGTGAAAAAAGAAAATATTACAATTGGTCAGAAGCAGATATAGAGATTGCTTTAAAATTATACTGAAATAAGATGTATGGCTCTAATGAATATTATGTTATTTATATAAAATTCTAAAACCTATATTTAGAAGGCACTTAAAATGTTTAAATTTTGGAGTTAAGGACCATAAATATTAACAGGACGCCCGATAATTTTCAATAAATAAATAGAAGGCTACATACTGAAATTTGAAGAACGCTTCTTTGGCCTTAACATATTTGATGTACGAAGATTAACATATAAGTAGTAAAACGAAACAAAATTCCTCATAATTCTAACAAAAGTAACGTAATGGTTGAGAAAAAGTGGGTCTACTGTTTTATGAGTCGATATCCCAATTCGCATTTGATGATTTTTTTGTTTTTAATAAAACAATGATTTTTTAAAAAATATGAGGATATTTTCTTTGTCACTTTATGTTTAAAACAAATTCTGTTTTTAAAATTTAATAGCATTTATTTAAGTAACATTTGTTGGTACGACTTAAGAATCTCGTGGTACGAATTATGAATCTAGTTTCCTAAATTGATACCAATTGCACTAACCTTAATTTTTATATTTTTTAAGCATTTTTGATTTAGTTTTTTTATTAAAACATGACAGGATGGATAGAAAAAACTTCAAAATTTCATTCTAACATAAAATTTTTGCCAAATTTTTAAAAATATTTCCATAAAATCAGAAAATGTACAAAGTGGTTTCAAATTAGGCAACTTTCCCCTATATATATATATATATATATATATATATATATATATATATATATATATATATATATATATATATATATATATATATATATAGGTTGGGCCATTTTAATCTATGCATCTTAATATCTCGCCAGAGGTACCTATCAAAAAATGACTTTTACAAAAGTAGTTAGGTACGAACGGGGACATTAAATGGTGACCTTAAATTTGACCTTGACCTTCATTATCAAGGTCATTTTGAGGTCAAGTCGTATTTTTCAAATGGAAAGACCTACTTTTTATTTCGGATTCTGTGAGAACGGGAAATTTCACGTCGAAAATGCTATGAACGAATTTTTTTTATTGACCTTTAATTTTTTATTTTTTTTAGTTATGAAATTTATTAGTTATGAAAAATTAATTTTTCATAACTTTTTAGTGTCATTTTTTTCTGGATTATGACCAAATGTAATCGCATCTTTTAATGCGATGGTATAGAATTTAACTTACTTCAAAGCTAGATTCGTCGGATCATACCACATTGGACCTATATTCTTCAGAAGAATGCTGGTGTTTTAAAGCCCATTCTAAGCGATTTTTTTTTATGTTGTCGGAGAGCCCAGACTTCTTCCTAGCTTTTCGGCTTTTTAAACCTGCTTTTGTGGGTCTTCTTCTTACAGTTCGAGAACTAATTGATTTCCCAATGTCTCCCGATAAAGCTGCAGTGAGCTCAGAAGACGTTTTTTTGCGGTCCTTAAGTGAATCACGGATAAGTTTTCTAATCTGGCGGTAAGTAGTAGCGCGTTTTCTGCCCGTTCTCATTTGGTTTGTGTGAGAGCCCGTCTCCACGAACCTTTTAATTGTAAATTGCACTGCACATCATCAAACTTTTATTAAATTAGCAATCTATATTTGACTCTTCCCTTCTTCATATAATATCTGGATTTTTATTCGTGTTTCTGTGTTAAGTTCTTATTGTTTCGGCATTTCGTATTACAGTCTCTACTAGACGAATAAACAACACTCAGCAGCTTCTTGTTATCCTGAAATTAATAACAGGCTAACAAATAAGTTATATTATTTTTCAAAAAACTTCAAATTTCACATTTTGTGGGCCAGATGTTTTATGGTACCTTAAAATCCTTTATCAATTGTTTAAAATTAACTCTTAGTATTGCCTTTCATTGTATTATTAAGCACAAAAGTCAATTTTAAATTAATTTTAGAGTTACACGCATTTTATGGGGGTGCTCAATACATTTGGCCAAGACTGTATGTATATATATATACGAAGGGGATATATATATATATATATATATATATATATATATATATATACGAAGGGGATATATATATATATATATATATATATATATATATATATATATATATATACCAGATTTTTTTTTCTTTAGAATCGTGTTCTACAGGTCCGAAAACGGATAGCGTTCCTACTCTCGCGTCTCGCCGTTCTTATCGTATAGACTGTATAAGTCTAATTTTTCAAGGAAAAATTCGACTACTAACGTACTAAAATTTCAAGTACATATCTTAAATAGTTTTTGAGTTACAGCCATCTGAAGAGCGGATTTTGATTTTCGTTGTTAACATGGAGATATTTTGAAATCTATGAAGATTGATAGTTCGGGAGTTTCTGGACGTGACTACCAGTCACATGTTTTGGAGCAGCTAGACCCTGGCACATATAAACGATTCATCTAGTATTACTATGACCCAGGGCCAGGTTAGCCAATAGGCCAACCTAGGCCATGGCCTAGGGGCGACCAGTTTTTAGGGGCGGAAGATTTTGAATACAAGACGGCAAAATTTGTAATTAAGTTTTTTTTTGCTCGTAAGTTATTTTTGAAGAGTAAGTTCGAAAAACAGTAGGAAAAATTAAGATTTTCTTCTTTTCAAGCTCATTTTCTTCAAAGGTAGGGGCAGCATTTTTCATGGTGCCTGTAGTGGCGGCACTCAGGATTAATCCGGCCCTACTATGACCGTTAAGTATAGTGAATAATTTTAGTAAACATCGCAAATAATTTTAGGAAAAATTCTCAGTGATTAAAACTAAAAGACAAGGTAAAGAAAAACTACATTTTTCAAATTTGCTGCAGTTATAACTCGAAGACAAATCATCCGATCGATTTGATTTTTAATGCAGCTTCTTTTATATGTTTCTTCGTGCCATGAGCCTCCAATTTTCCGATCAAATAAAAAATGTAATTTTTGCAGGCCAAAAATCATCAAATTTTCGTGCAATATATGAAATTTTTTTTAAAAAACTCCGCCATTTTGTTAAATTTCACCTTTTTTTGAATTGAGATTCATGGTACGGTCAATACCTTCTAGTTCAGGTAATAGGCTTTTTGTTTTTTTTTTATTTCAGGCACTGTGAAAGTCGCTATCATTGCAGCAGTGAGGGAACTTTTTTTGGAGTCTAGGGAGATCGCGAATAACTTACTGAATTTTCAATTTTTTGGTCCAAAGAATTTATCATGAATTTATTATATATTAACGAATATATCCTTAAAATATTAAAACATTCCATACAGTAGTTTTCTTTAAAAAAATTCCCAAAAATCAGGCGATCCCACTAGTGGCCCCCCTTAAATGAAACGTGACATTTCTTCCCGTGCATACTGATTTTATATTTTATTTCAATAATTTTTAAAATTAAATCTAAATCTGAAGAAACGTAAGTCGAAATACAGTTTACAGTTATAAAATTGGTGTCACGACGGGAGTGCACTAACTGAAGACAGAGTCCAAATACGAAAGAAATGGCCTAGTTTTTGATATAAAAATCTGAGTGTCGCTTTCAGGTCCTATCCGAGGTAATACTTGATAAAGACACAGAGAGAAGCCCTATAGTATATAAATTACGGAAATAAGAATAATTTTGTGTGTCGTCCCCAAAATTTTGTCCATTTAGGCTCGAATCTATTTTTAAGATATGTATGCGTTTTCATAAATAAAAAATATAAAAATAAAAATTTTATATTAATACATTAAAATTAAAATTATACAATTAAAATTACATAATAAGTACTTATTTGCTATAATTTTTTTATCCTTAATGGCAAATAGTCATCTTTAATCACTAAATTAAATTGATTGCCAAACTGAACTGGAATTGGCGTATCAGCAGCTGGTTCAACACAATAGTTCCTTAGTACTTGAACGAGAGCAGATTTAACTTGCAGTATTCCAAAACGCATACCTGTTTATAAATTCCATAATCAGATAGGTATCTATATAACAGCTATAAAAGTATCTTTATCTACGACTACCATGAAATTGCTTATTAATTTACAAAATAGTGTCTATGTAAGCTATGTTTTACATATAAAAGTACGAAATATTATACTTCACGCACGACTGTGCGTAAAGGACCCCAGCTTACTACAACTGTATTAATTTTTAAATTGTATATTGTGTTAAAACCTGTACAAAAATTTTACTTAACAACTTTTTTACTCAAAAATTTCAAATTCTACATAAATTTTAATGTATTGTATTCGTACCAACTTTACATTATTTATTGTGAATTTAAAGTTAATCGTAGATAAAGTACGTGAGTCGGTTATAAGACCTATTACACACTCACGCAATTACGCACTCACCGTTACGCGATTCTCGCGTAACTCTTTCACTCGTGTGTAATATATATAACTTACAACCTCAATCACATAAGATACGATTTTATATAATAATTTACCTATGCAAATACGTGGTCCATCACCAAATGGATAATATGATCCTTTGTAATTTTGAAGTTTATCCTCCGCGAAACGATCTGGATCATACTTTTCCGGATTTGGAAATACATCCGGATCTTTTTGTAGTGCTGATACTGACATAAATACTCTCATCCCCTTCGTTATACGACATTTAGTTCCCGGAATTGTATAATTGGTAGTACAAATACGATCCAAAAATGTTAGCGGTGGATATAATCTTAGTGTTTCTGAAAATAATCGATTATGAATAAAGGAAAAACTAACTTGTAATTCAATAAAATAAAGTTATGTACCATCGATACATTGCCTCAAATACACCATTTCTTTGAGGCCATCATAAGTGAGTTCATTATTATATTTTGCTAATACTGTACGAACTTCTTGACGCGCCTTCTCTTGAATATCTCGATCCAAAGCCATATGGTACAATGTCAAGGATATGGTGTGAGATGATGTATCAAAACCGGCTGTTAAGAAATCAAACGCGTGAGCCATCAACAAATCACCATCTAAAACCAAAGCATTTGGATCCTTTTCTTTTTCCGCCAACGTTTGTGCTCTTACGTCCCTCAACAAATCCAGTATATCATTCCGTACCACATTATTGTTGTTTCTGTAATTGATCGTAGACCAAACTGCGTCACGCACTGTTCCAAAAAAACTCGTGTCAAATAAACTTATCCGAAACAATTTTATAACCCACGGTGCTAGAAACATTAAATTTGATTTAGCTGTTTCAATGTTGTTCAACCGCATTGCCTTTGCACTTATTTGAAATAAATCCCAATCGGGATCCTTCATGGCTCGAAACTCAAATCCTAATGTACACGTTGATATGGAATCAAACGTAAATCTTGAAGATATGTCACGTATATTGACATTGTCACTTTCACTGGCATGTTTTGCTAGTAATTGGTCAAATTGTTCGGCAGCCGCTTGAATCAAATAAAACATATTTTTCAATTTTCCGGATGTAAAACTTGGTGATAATTTTGTTCGAAATTTTCTCCATTTTTCCCCTTTTCCACCAAACAAACCTTGAAGTTCAAATTCACCAAACGGTGCAAAACTACGATCCACAAAGTAATTGAAATCTTTCGTTAGAATATTTTTTATTATTTCTCGACAACGAATCAGTACCGCAGGTTGATCCAGTGTTATAATTCCGACAAACGGTTCATCTGTTTGTCTAAAAAAAGCAATACAGATCGTTAAAAAACAATTTATACATTTTAAAAATAAATAAAGAAAAATATTTTACCTGTGAAGATCTTCCAAGCAATCACCAATTGATTTTCGTAAGAGGATCACTGACAGAGTATTTCCTCCGATAACACTAGGCGGTAAGTACGGTATATTTCGTTTCTTCCAATAGTCATAGTTTCTTGTCAAATATAAATATAAAACGACAAATAAAATAACAATTAAAACCGGCAAAATTAACGCAGTGGCAATCATGTTGAACACAACACGCACTACTAAACTGTATTACCTTGATACTTCATAGCATTCCAAAAAATAATATATAGTATATATATATATATTATATATATATATATATATATATATATATATATATATACGAGTATGTATGTACATGTACCAAAGTATTATCTAATCGAACATGTATATAAATTACAACTAGTGTATTTTAAAATATCATTATTGAATGAATTTGGATATTTCTAAAATATATTTTATATTAGGGTAAAGTCGACTAATTCACATTTCTTTAATACTTGGAAAAATAAAAAGTGACCCAAGTTAAATAGTTTTGTTACCTCCATTGAACAATAGACTTCTAGGTAATGAGAATTGACCATGAAATGTCTTCGAGACCCTAAAAAGATATTTGATCATTTGACGGTTGTAATTTGTAATTTCTTACAAAGTACTTTATTAATTAATTTTTTTGCAATCTTGTAGTAGAAAGTAAGCTTTTACGCTCTTTGAAGAGAACGCAAAATATATGAATAACCAGATTCTAAACTTCATATTATTTTTTGCAATTCCTGGAATAAAAGACATGAATTAGTCCCTTATAATAGGGGATAAAGTGCCACTTTTAGTCCCAAGGGACTAAAAATTTGTTTTTATTTGGCAAAAGTGATTTTACATCCTGTACAGTTTGATATTTTTCAAGATTCAATTCATAAAAAAATCAGTGTCATAATGCACAAAAAATATTTAAAACAGTGTAACACATTAAAAAATTTGAAACTTTCTCAACAAAAAGTACAAAGTAATCCGATGAGTCATTCTTCATGTAAAAAACTTTTTCCAAGGGTCGTAAATCTTTCTTCTACAATTCTATCTACAGATGAACAAACTCTTCTGGAAATGGGCAATAAGTTCACACCGTTTGCACAGAATCCAATTTTGTCGAAACAAATTCTCGCTGTGTGTTGCGAACTAGGTATTCTTAAAAACAAATCCCTCAGTGACAATCCAGACGCATTAAAACATGAAATAACAAAATGGTCACAAATACAATTAGATACTCTGTTTCCCAAATTCAACTTAAAGAAATCTATAAATAGTTTAAAACGCAAAATTACACAAAACGACCTCATACTCACTGTTATCATTCCAAAAACAGATTACGAAAATAAAATGTTCTCACTTTTAAACGACCAAGATCTCACACCCATCAAAGACCTGACAGCAAAATTTACAAACACTCTTAAAACTCATGTATCACAACTTAAACATATTCAGATAACACCAATCCAAAAACACCAAATCATCCCAATGGACTCGGAAGCCCCTAAACGCTACAGTCTCATTAAATTACACAAGAAGGAATATCCAGTTAGACCAGTGGTATATTACACTAAGGCACCTACATACAAATACGCCAAATTTTTAAACAACACTTTCAAACAAATAACACAATTTCATCCACGATACTCTGTAAAAAAACTCCGTCGATTTGTGTAAAAAACTGGACAGCCTACAGTTACAATACAATACATTTAGATTAATTTCATTTGATATTTCCAACATGTTCCCAAATATTCTTTCTAAGGATTGTATCCCAATTATTGAAAATATTTTGGTAAACAATAATTCCCCTACACCTTTACAAAATAAATTACGGATTCATTTTCACTGTGCCTTGAACAGAACTATTTTAAATTTAATGATCAAATTTACATTCAGAATTCTGGTCTTCCAATGGGTTCCCCCTTAAGCCTACTCTTAGCCGAAATCTTCATGAACAATTTTGAAACTTCCGTCTTACAAAGTCCAATTTCTAAAAAAACACATTATTTTCTGGTTTCGCTATGTAGATGACATCCTAGTTGGTTTCAAAAGGACAGATCGACAACTGGACAACTATCTAAAATATCTTAACAGCATCCACCATAAAATTCAATTGACCAAAGAAATAGAAGAAAACAACAGCATCAATTTTCTAGATATTACCATTCATAGAGGCACCAATAAATTTACATATGATATCTATCGTAAACCATCTTTCTCCGATATAACTAGACCTGCCGACTCTTTTAACCCCGGATCCCATAAATTAGCAGCATACCGTTCAATGATTTATAGAACTTTCGCCATTCCACTTCTACCAAAAGATCGAAAAACAGAACTAAACACGATAAAACAAATTGCCCTTAACAACGGTTTTTCAACCCAATTAATAGATGAACTCATCCGTAAAAAACAGCACAAAGTCACCATTGAGCAAATATATCCTTCATTTACAATTGATCCAGACCCAAAACATTATGTATCCGTTCCATTCTTAGGTATCATCTCACATAAAATTGGTAACTGGGTTACAAAATATAATATATCACCAGCTTTTCATTCTGTTGAAAACCTTGGCCGTTTTCTCTACAACGCCAAAGAAAAAACTGATCCACTAAAAAAGAGTAGAGTCTACCGCTTGGACTGTTGCTAGTGTAACGCCAAATATGTGGGACAAATGGGACGAAGTTTCGACATAAGATATAAGGAGCACATTGGTTCACAAATGCTCGACTCAAATTTCGGTTTACATATCTTGGAAACAGGTCATTTCCCCAAAACGGATCATAAAGCAAAAGTTCTACACATTTGTCAAAAGGGTATAAAACTGAATCTTTTAGAGGCTCTAGAAATTAATAGACTGAACAGTGACCCACAAGTAGAAGTTTTAAACGATCAAAATGATCTAAATAATTTCCCTTTATTGAAAATAAATTTCTAAACGAATATAATTGTCAAACTTTCAATAATGTTTGGACACCCCTAGTTTAATTTATTCATAAACAAGCCATTTAGAACAGTCACAATATTAGGTAAAAATAACCACCATGTCGGTACCCACAAACTGGTTTTTTGATTGCTTTTAACTCTGCACGTGCAGTTGTCCCGAAACATTTATGGGTTTTTCCCAATTTACTTTCAATAATATTACACCCTACACGTCTTTTTAGCTATAAATTCTCTTCATTTTATTTTCATCAATTTACTCCGATGATGGCCGAAACGGCTGAAACGCGTTAAGTAAAAAGAATATTATTTTGGTGAAATTACGTAATTTAAACTTTAAATATTTTCAATATTTAAAATAAAATTTCACAAAGTAAATATCTCAACAGTAAATTATTTAAAAATTTATTTTACTCCCGCTTTTTAACCAATCGGCAGTTTAACTAAAATTAAATTTACAGAAATTTAACTAAAATTAAATAGCGTTGCTAGGTAATTGAAATTTTGAAAATCAAACTTGTAGACAAAGACAAACAGTTGTATTGTACAGTTCGATTGATTTGTCCAAAGTATACTTGGTGGAATATTGTTACATACAATTTGAATGACATTTAAGTAATTTTTTTTTTTAAATTTCTGTAATTTTAAATTATCCGGAATTGCAAAAAAATAATATATACACCACAGGACTAAAGTGTTTTTTTCATCCTTCGTGTGATTTGTTGCCCTCGGGACTTTACAGGCCCTCTTCACACTCGGAATTAAAACTCACACTTAAATCCCTTAGTGCATAACATACTATTTATCGTGAACAAGTGAAAAATCAATTTTATTAAATTTGTAAATAATAAACAAATACTTTACTTTGCAAAATACCACGTTTATTTTTGAAACTGTGACAATATTGTTTCGAACCGATAGTTCATTTTCAAACAGTTCTTTTGAAAATGAACTATCGGTTCGAAACTCAATTCTGTTTGAAAATGAACTATCGGTTCGAAACAATATTGTCACAGTTTCAAAAATAAACGTGGTATTTTGCAAAGTAAAGTATTTGTTTATTATTTACAAATATGGAATACCATAAAGTAACGCTCAAATCTATTAATATTTATTAAATTTCACAATAAATAATATTAATTAAAAATAATAAATAATTATAAATAATAAATAGTAAGACGATAAATAATAAAAAAATATATACATAATATATGATAGAAATATGCAATAGTGACAACGATTATAATAATTAAAATAGGCTTGCGAAGCAGGAAAAATAATAACATTAAAATGAATGCTATTGTCCATTATTATTTTTTTAAGTATTTTTCGAATAAAACGAATACATTTTACAAGATACCTATTAGAAACAATTATGTTTGTAATTCGAGCACAGAGTAACATGGCCGCTCTCATGAGACTGACAAGCTCCGCCTAGCGGCGTCGCGTATCAACATTCTCAATCGAGCGGCAATGTACCACTTTGCGTTCTTAATATACAAATAACTATTAAATGGTGTTTTTTAATTGATAGACTTGTGTTTAGAGGTTTTATGTAAGAATTCACAAAACCGGTATGATATATCTGATTTTACCCTAATACTGGGTGATTCCAGTTATTGAACTTCAAAGGAAATTATCTATCATAAAATATTTTCAAATGATAACATCTTAGGGCAATAAATCCAATTTTGGATTCCATTTGGTTTTTAATTTTTTTAAATATACGTTTTACAAAAGGAAAAAAAATGAATTTCAGTGAAATTTGATAAAAAAAAGTGACAAGTCATTACAATAACATTAGCTACGCTGTGATAAAAAATAAATAAATAAAGAAATATTGTTCAGAGGAGATTGTAAATAGATAATCGTTTAACAAATTTAAAAACTGAAATATTTTTATGATTTCTTTAAATTACATAACAGATATCCAAAATTATAAATGAAAAAAAAATTACTTGGCTAAATTCACTATATTTTATTTTTATGTGTGAACGCGTTTTCAACCATTAGGGACATTAATGAATATGCACAACTATTTTGTTACAACAAAGAAATTAGCGGGGCTAACTTAGTGGAGACATATTTATGGTTGGCCAAATGATCAGATTAATATATTAATATGGTTGGCCAAATGATCAGAAAAATAAAGATTTGCTTTCAACATATTCGTCTAATGCTTACAAAAGTATTGATATTTACCTGAATTACATGGGGGACCAATTGGTCGGAAAATGACATTTCATATTACGAGACCGAATGTTATTCTAAATAATGCCCAAAATGATTCCAAACTACAAGGATCATATTTAAAATTAAATAATTGCGGTTAAACACTTCTCTAACGCTTAAAAAAGTGTTGATATTTATCTGAATGCCCTGGAAGTGGTCGGAAAACGACCTTTCTTATTACACGGCCAAATTTTATTTCAAATAACGACAGAAATGATTGCAAGCTAGAACTTCATTTAAAAAACAATAATTACTTTTAAACATTATTTTTCTAATGCTTAAAAAAGTGTCGATATTTATCTAAATTCCATGGCCGACCAAATGGTCTAAAAACGACATTTCATATTACACGACTAAATGTTATTCCAATTAATGACCAAAATCATTCAAACTACAAGAATTATATTTAAAATTAAAAAATTGCTTTTAAACACTTCTCTACTGCTTAAAATACCCCTGTCGCAGCATCTGCATAACATAGCGAATTTCTAAATACTCGGTACTGCCGGATCTCATTTAAGACCCATTTAAAATAGTTTAGCTTATATATATATATATATATATATATATATATATATATATATATATATATATATATATATATATATATATATATATATATATATATATATATATATGCATATATATATATATATATATATATATATATATATATATATATATATATATATATATATATATATATATATCATGTCTCAATGTTTGGCTACGATAAACTCCGAAACTACTAAATCGATTTTGATCAAATTTGGTAACTATCTGTAATTTGGTCCAACTTAAAAGATCGGATAGTTTTTATCGCAAAATTTTTAGTCTAACCGTAGAACTTACGAAAAACCGCAAAATATCAATTTTTATTACTGTATATAGATATCTGTGGAAAAATTTATAAAAAAATCATGCAAATTAATTTTTTGCTAAGCATTTGGAGAAAAATAATTTTGGAATTTTTGTAAGTATTAATAAGTTTTTCTATAGATACCACCAATAATATTCTTATGTACGACTGAATCATAAAAGCCTATTTTATTACATTGTTAAGAGATATAAAAAGTATTACTTTTTGGCACTATTTGCATAATTGAAAGCAAAAAGCATTAGTGCCATAAAGAATAGTCTACTTGATAAATTTTAATTTCAATTTTACAATAAACAGAAAACACACTAACTTTATTTGTATACCATATTTACAAATGTTGGCATAATTAATATTAATTACACAATCTGAACTATAATTAATATTTATTCCAGGCAGCTTTTTCTCCTTTCTTTTTCAAATATTAATAAGTTTTATTGAAAAATCTTTTAAAAATGCTCCAATATTTTATTAGCTTTAGATGGCAGATAATAACCAAAGCATACTTTAAACACAATAAATTTGTCTATGGCAACTATACATAAAGTAGTTACATGTTTTATTTAAAGTATAGACGTGAGATTTATAAATTCGATTTTTATCGACAACTAGGAATTTTAACAGTCGTACATAAAGCTTTGTATGCAACTTATACATAATTTGACTTTATGAACTCGCCTTTTTTTATTGGCCTCGCTCGCAGGCTCGCTCAGCCATAAACACGGCTCGTTCATAAAGATCTTCATTATGTACTTGTTGCATAAAACGCTATTACCTACGACTACGATGAAATTACTTATCTACTGTGCAAAATACTATTTGTATCCTATAAAGAAATAAACAACTGGATTGTCCAGTTATCATCAATTGGCATTTCTGCTGTTTTCAGCAAATTCCATACATATGGTAATTAGATATGCTATAAAATTATGAATATGACTTGAAAGTATGAAAATATGAATAATACTTTAGAGTCGTCGAGCGAGCCAAGCGTTTTTAGTGTCATTTTTTTCTGGATTTTGACCTTAGAATGACTTTCAAAGGTCGTTAAAAACGAACAGAAGCTCCTATTTTACGTCTCCAAAAAATGCCGACCCTTTAAAGTTAGGTTTTTCCTTTAAAATCTAATTTTTTATTGTTCTTTGGTGGCCTTTACACCTCATAAGGCCATTAATAAAAAAATTCGTTTATAGCAGTTTCGACGTGAAATTTCACGCTCTTTCATAATCCGAAATAAAAAATAGGTCATTACATTTGAAAAATACGACTTGACCTCAAAATGACTTTTACAATGAAGGTGAAGGTCAAATTTAAGGTCACCATTTAATGTCCCCCTTCGTACCTAACAACTTTTGTAAAGGTCATTTTTTGATAGGTGGCACCTCTGGCGAGATATTTAGATGCATAGATTAAAATGGCCCACCCTGTATATATATATATATATATATATATATATATATATATATATATATATATATATATATATATATATATATATAAATAAATTTTAGTGAATTCGTATCCTAGGGACCTCAAAAAATATTTCTGTTATAGTCCCGGCCTCAGGTTGCGCCATAAAAACGGGTGTAATAGCTAAATTTCCAGTTTTGGAAATTCGCTAAAAGTAATTTGATGACGACTTTTCATATTAAAAAAAATAAAATATAAAACTAATTTAGAATCCTCATATGTGATCCGTCCGCACAAAATTATCCGAGATTTCATCAGGCCAATTTATTCTAGATACCTACCTTTTATAACGAATTTTCTACTTCAAATTCTAAAACATCTAAATTCTAGTAAAACAATATTTTCTTGAAATAACAAAAAATAAATATGTAAATAAAAAACTTTTGAATTCATTTCTACTTATATTTTTATTTAGAAATACAACAATACCACACGATAATATTATGCAACGTAACAAATATACAAAAGTGAAAAATTCGTTGATGATGCATTTTAGTCGAAAGCTTCCAAAGATTCTATTATACTAGTTAGTGAATTTATGGTGGGAAATGGTGAATTTAGTTTCAATTTTCTTTTTTTCAGAAAATATAAAAATTTATTGTTATTATCTTTTCCCTTCGCTTAATAAAAAGATAAGATGAAAGATAACTTCTTTTAAAAATATCTAAATAAAAGATAATTGACAACGAAAACGTGATCTGGCTAAAATTTCAGATAACGTTATCTAGATAAGCACAGCACAGTTGAAAAAACAGAAGGGAGACATATTGCACAAAAGACTTCAAACTCATTTTAAAAAATCTTTCTAACAGTACTCAACACGATAAATGGTACATGGGAAAAACTATTGATCCCCACTTGTCAATATGGAAAAGTACTCACAAAAACTATTTTCAGTTTCACCTCATTTCCGACTTTGGACTGTCAATTTCTTTATCCATACTTTTCGTCTTATTAGGTGGAAAAATAGAAAGAGCAATTGAGCTAGTTCACATAGATAGACGGATAATAATTGATTTGTCAGGTGTAATAAATTTGGTAAGGCTCAAGCATTAAGTGGACGTCTGCTTGAAATCAAAATATGACATTAATAAATGTAAAATTGCTGAATCATCAATCAGTTTTTCTAAATTATTTCAAAATTCATTCAGACATAATTTGTTTTGATATATTAAAATAATCTTTTAATGATATATTAAAAAAAATAATCTTTTCATGATAAGTAATATATTTTAAAAATTAAACTAACAGATTTTTATCGTAACTTAAAGGGGATATCAAACTGGTCTATTAATACTTATAGCAACTTCGGCTCTTGTCAGCTAAATCGGATATTCGGCACCAACTGGGGGTAGGAAATTGTTCCAGATCTGAAATTTCAGTACTGAAATCTCGGGATTTTGTATATTTGAAACTATAGGTGAATTTAATTGAAAGTTCTATGATGCTATAGACAAATGAAGGAAAATTAGGTTACTTATAAGAATGGCAAAAAGGAAAAAAAGATAAAAAATTAAACGTCTAATTTTACTTTATTTATCACTGACGTCAGAGAATTTCTAGTTAAATTCACCTATAGATATAATATTTTTATTAATTTTTTAAAGAGTTCAAGAAACATTTGAAAAATTCAATCTTAATCCCTTAAACATTCAAAGATAGTCCGAACTGTGAGACTCGGAAATAGAAGGAGACAAATGATCATTATAATTCCTACTACAACTCTTGTTTTACTTTACAAAACGATGTAAATTGTCTTACAATTAGCTGTTACGTATATACAGGGTGGGCCGTTTTAATCGAGGCACTCCGTTGGTAAGCCAAATGCAATTATCTGAGTGTTCTAATAACTTTGACCTTAGGAGAGGAGGGGTCAACTTTCATGGTCATTTGAAAGTCAGTCATTTGTTAAAAAGTGCGGAAAATTTTACGTACAAAATCACAGTTTATAATTTGTTTGAATAACCCATAATAGGTCAAATCAAAATTAAATATTGAAAAAATTGATGCAAATAAATTTTTGGAAAAAATTTTTCACTACAACTTTATGTTGACGTAGTAGTAAATTCTAAAAATCTTTCTCATCGGATAATTTTTAATATTTTTAGCTTATATTTTGGAAGTATTAGGGTGCGCCGATTAAAATCGTCCACCCTGTATAACCTAAATAAAAAAATGTTCATGAAATATTATGTAAATATTTCATTAAACGAAAATTAATATAAGGAATATCAAGGACAATTATTACACACACACAAAATTAAGTAATACGCAGTTAATTAAACTTAACTAATTAAATTATGATAAATACATTGTCAATGTTTAAAAAACTTACAATGAGTGTCATTCTTTCATAAAATTACTCAAGTTTATTTTATTACTTTATCCATGAGAAAAATCAACTAATAAACATTCTATAACAAATATTACGTGATATTGAAAATGTAGTATAGATGACGTCGCAAAAATGAATTTTTATTTCTCAAAAATTAGTAATTAGGGTAAGAGACCCGATGACCGATCACTATTTTTAGCTGTATCATTAAATTAGCTTAAAAAAATTAAAAAATAAACAAAACACCCATTTTTTTTTTCTTAATAAGTATGAAACCAAGTTTTTTTAATCCAATAGATATGTTTTTAAGAAAATATAACCCAAAAATTTTGATTTATTAATGATTTTGTTTTATAATTTGTTGACGTCTATTAAAAAGCATACAGAAAATATTAACCTCCATTGAAAGATCAATACACTTACCCCTATCAAAAATCACTGATTAGTCCGATTACTAATGTACATCAGTACAGTAGTAAATCTTATACTATCGAATATTTGAACCATTCTCTTTCAGTCACTTTGACACTCTATCCACTACAAGAGGTCAGTCTGTGTCAGAGAGTATCACAGAATGACACCTTGTGAAACATAGCAGCAATTACAGAAGGGTTTAAATATTCGATAAAATAAACCACTAAAATACTGTATTTTCTTTCGCCATCTATAATTTTGCTTTAAAAAACATTGTGTACATTGTGACATGATTCTAACTTACCTATACGTCATTGTGAATTTTTAAACAGTTAAATTGACGATAGATGACGTCAAAAATGTTTATAAAATAGATATGGAATATCTGTGTGATTCTCAAAATACCCAACTCGAAAACTTGGATCCCAACAAGAATCAGTCATACAAATAATATTTAACACATATAAAATTTAATTCAGCTATCCTAATCTCTTAAGTGGACTAATAACAATTATTTGTATACTTTTATTATGCTAATAACTTTAAAAATTCGGTGAAAAATGTTACAATTTATAACCCATGTGTTTTGAAAAATGATCATCCACCATATTAAAAATTCATGAATTCAACAAAAATTGTTATATATATATATGTATTTCTTAAATTAAGTGAGGAGACATTAAATGTGATGTGAATTTAAATTGAAAAATAATCATTGTATTAACAATAATTTTTTTTATCAAAGGTTTCTTTCAGAAATAACTTCATTAAAATATAAATGTCAAAACTGATCGGACTTATAACCCCGATCGACAATGGGGTCTTTTACCCTACCTACGGAGTAAAGTTTTTGCCATCAAAATGTTGAAATTCTATTTAAAAGTTTTACTTGCATTCCTAAATTTTAATAGTTAGTTGTGTTATTAAGGGCTTCGTGATGTTAGCACCCCAATTGTGAAATTTCGATTGACCAATTACATGATTTAAAAGGTCAGAAAATGGTCATAAAAGGTCAGTTGGTTTCATTAATTGGTCAGCAATAGAAAATTTTTTATTAAGGTTTAAAGTTTTTCAAGCTCACAATACTGTATCAGAATTAGATATTAATTAGTGATGGGCATAATCGAATGAATTGATCATTCGAATGATTTTAGAAAAATATCTCGAGATATTAAATCATTCGATTATTTTTCAATCGAACAGTTTTAAAAATATCTTGAGATAAAACAAATTCGATTCTTTTAAGTGATCCTACTAAATACCAGGTAATAATTAATTAGTGGGTCATATCTATTGAAAACGGACAACAGTTTAAATAAAAAAAGGTTTTAGGATAACAATGATTGGCGATGTTTTGCATAAAATGAATAGCACAAGCTAGCAGGGGTGCTCCTTATTGATATTGATGATCATGGGCGCTGTATGTGCACCGTCAAGTAAAACCTAACTAACTAAGACACAACGCTGTACTACGTTAACAATTCTATATATAAAGTGTATTAGTTGCCTAAATACTACGCTAGTGGGGTGTTTCGTCATTATAGATTATGACCATCAACGTGTTAAAATGCCGACTATTAAAATAGAGAAACCGATAATAGTGTAATTAGTACTGGTTTAATCTCTAATGGACATTAATATTATAAAAAAGTTATAAAAAAAAATTTTTGAAGATAATATGATAAACCACTTAAAGACAAAAGAACTGAAAGGTGGATTATGGTCATATGGTTCATACAAGTAAATAATATGGTATTATAAGTTTGAATTTGAAAATAAAAATTACAAGAAAAGGATTACGAAAAGTTACAAAATTGAAATTTAATTTTTTATCGCATCTCAATAACTGAATAATATAACCGATAAAAACAATCGATTAATAATTGTTAGAAATAATCGAAAAAAAATAATTGATAGTAACCCAATGAAACATAGCCGATAAAAATGATCGAATAAAAATAATCGACAAAAATTATCGAATGAAAATAAATGAAAAAGATATTTTTAAAACTGTTCGATTGAAAAATAATCGAATGATTTAATATCTCGAGATATTTTTTTAAAATCATTCGAAGGAAAAATAATCGAATGATTTTATTATATCTCGAGATATCTCAAGATATTTTAATAACCGGATGATCGATTAATTTTCATTCGATTATGCCCATCACTAATTAATATCTAATTCTGATGCAGTATTGTGACCTTGAAAAACTTTAAACAATAAAAAAATTTCTATTGCTGACCAATTAATGAAACCAATTGACCTTTTATGACCATTTTCTGACCTTTTAAATCATGTCTTTGGCCAGTCGAAATTTCACATTTGGGGTGCTAAAGTTTTTGAATGACCTTGAAAAACTTTAACCCTTAATAAAAAATGTTCTATTGCTGACAAATTAATGAAACCAACTGACCTTTTATGACCATTTTCTGAGCTTTTAAATGATACAATTCGTCATTCAAAATTTCACATTTGGGGTGCTAAAGTTTTTTGAATGACCTTGAAAAAACTTCAAACCTTAGTAAAAGATTTTCTATTGCTGACCAGTTAATCAAACCAGTTGACCTTTTATGACCATTTTCTAACCTTTTGAATGATATAATTGTTTTTTCGAAATTTCACAATTGGGGTGCTAAAATTTCTGAATGACCTTGCAATATTTTAACCCTTAATAAAAAATTTTCTATTGCTGACCAATTAAACCAACTGACCTTTTATGGTCATTTTCTGACCTTTTAAATCATGTAATTGGTCAATCGAAATTTCACATCTGGGGTGCTAGCATCGCGGAGCCGTTATTAAGAGCGCAAAGTGGTACATTGAAGCTCGACTGAGAATGTTGACGCGCGACGCTGCCAGGCAGAGCGCGTCATTCTCATATGAGGGCGACAATGTTACTTTGCGCTCGAATTACACACATAATTTTTTCTACAAAAAATATATTCATTTTACTTAAAAAATACTTGAAAAAATAATAATGGACGTTAACATTTATTTTAATATTATAATTTTGACAGCTTCAGAAATATCTGGAAGTGTATTTGAGTAATCGCTGTCACTATTGCATATTTACATCATACATGTATATAGGTATTATTTTTTAAAATTTTTATTAACTTATAATTTATTATTTATAGTTATAGTTATATATTATTTTTAATTAATATTTTGTAGTTATCTTGAAATTTAATAAAATTAATATTTCACTTGATTAAGATAAAAATTGATTAAGATAAAAATAATATGAAATTTAGAATCTGTTTATTTGTTGCCATAGAAAGTACAAGCAACGCCTACCCGATTTGTAATTAAATATATGTTGAGCGACTGACAAAGTACTAGTTCTCGCTTTAAAGCGAAAAGGAACAGTCCTCGGCAAACATGTATTTTGTGCTTTCTTCACAGAGCGCAAAAGCCTACTTTCTATTATGATTGTACAAATAAGTAATTATTTGTAGTAAACAAATACGAAGCCTTTATGTAGGAGTTTTATAAATAATAAACAAATATGGAATACCATAAAGTAACGCTCAAATCTATTAATATTAGGAGTTTTATGGTAAAGAACGACTATATACACTTGATGGTGCCCTTGAAGTGAAATGCCTTTTTTGACTTCGTTTTAAGTGACATTTAGGAGAATAAAGATGATAAAGCGTTAAGGTGCGTCTTAGCTTATAAAACCACATTACTTATTTAATTTGCTACTTTTTTGTAACCAATCAAATTCAAAATTTTATAGAGGAGCACATCACTCAGTCATTGTTTGTTAGCTTGTCCTGTTTACAAAAATGTTAATTCAACTTTTATTGACCGGATTTTAATTTCTTTTAAACCATAGATGAAAAATTAATTAATTTAGTTAAGGGGGAAGGGTCCTCCAGACAACAGGATTTTTAATAATTTTTTTTTAAGAAACTGGATACATTTATTGTATCAAATGAAGTTACATTGTATATTACATGTTATAGTGTATTCACTCATAAATTTTTATGCAAAAAAAAGAAAAAATGGCGGCGCTACAGCTGCCCCAAGTTGACTCTTTTAATTTGCGTCGTGGAATGCCCAGCCTCTTGTAATCAACTGAATTGATTCGGACAAAAAAATTTTATTAAAATAAGTCATTTCGTTTTGCATATACCTATTTCTGATGATAAAATTTTTTTTTCACAATTTAAAACCAAAAAGAAAAAATGTCACTTTTAAAAAAAAAAAAAAAAAAAAAAAAAAAAAAAAACAAAACAAATTGTTATAAACAATATTTATAGTAATAATTTATGCAAAATTTTAGGCATATGCAAAGGCCAATATCTCAAAGAATATCTATACAAAATTTCAAATCGGCCCACACTAGTTCGCTCCCGCGGTCAGAAAACCTTGAAGGGTAGTACCTATACTAGTTCGCTCCCGTATAACTATATACAAATTGAACAGCAAAATGAGAATGTTTTTATTTATGTTTTATAATTTAATATTAAATACGTTATAAATTTGGTGTAAATTTACATGACATACATTTTACAAAGTCGAATCTACTTATTACATTTTGTTCCAATAACGAAATTTTCCCTTCTACAAATTCCTTAAGCAAATTAACTGCCTTGCGATACACTTTCTCTGTTGATGAACACTGCGAATTTTAATATATGTATCAGTTTGAATATTTTTCAAATTTTCAATAAATTGAAATATATTTGGATGGTGACTGTAAAATAAAGAATTAAATTTTGAATGGAAACTTTGGCATGAATTCGTAGTCCGTTCAAGAGATGAACTATTTTCGGCCCACATATCGGGTGGAAAATCTGAATCCTCGGTTGCATATGGTGAAAACAATTTTTATTTTTTCAAATTTTCACTTAAATATAGAGAGATATTACTTTTCACAAACTAGTTTTCGATTGATTAAATCATCTTTAGGTGAAAAGTGAACTGAACTGAATTCAGTTTGGATAAAAGAATATATATATATATATATATTATATATATATATATATATATATATATATATATATATATATATATATATATATATATATTAAAGACAATAAAAGAACTTGTAAAGAAATGGGGAAAACCCAGAAGAAAGTAGCAACAAGTAGCAAATTACGAATTTGATGTTGAACGAGTTTTAGGTAGATAGCAAATAGTGGGCGGGGAGATTAAATAATGAATGTTACCAAAGATTTTTAAATGTAAGGTTGAATAATATATCTACATAATTGTAGGAATTAAATTTTGATATTCACCATATTCATTACGGATTTTCAAAAAGTAAAATTATCTACAATTAATTCCTAATTTTTTTTTTTAAATCCTACCATATGCTACTGATTTTGGTGCATCAAAAACAAATGAAATTTGAACTAACGTAAATAAAACACAACACACTAAATGGCCATTATTAACTGTAATTTTGAACTCTTTTAAAAATTCGAATTTTAAACAAATAAAATTTTAATTGTTAAGTTATTTAATTGTTATTTAGGTAATTAATTTTACCTGTCAGTAGATAACGAGTTGTGAACTAACCTACGACCCTTTTTCAAGATAAGATTAAAATTTGACCGTAGGGGCGAACTAGTATACATCCCAGGAGCGAACTAGTATGCACCCTTTCAAGTTAATACCTTAATAACTTTTTAAGTTATGTTCTACGGTGCGGAAAAAAACCTGTTTTGAGAAAAACGCTATTAAAAAGTTTTCGTTCTTGAAAAGTAGGGTTAAAAGCAGTTTATCGTTACCTAAGATAATGTTTCTGTTGGGATTAAAACATTAGAAATATATTCCTTAAGGTTCAGATGAACTTTTAAAGCAAAACAAAAAATGAATAATTTGAAAGTTCTGGAGGACCCTCCCCCCTTTAGGAAAGACGTTTCTTATATAATATTAATTGTAGCGATTATAAAAACATTTATTTACGGATAAAGTCGTGGAGCCAATGATTACACGAACTGTCAAAATATGTTCTTAAGACGATGCAGCAAAATGATAAACTTTAAGCTGAAACTGTATCTTAAAACACACTTTATCATGGCACCTTAAAAAGTTATGTTTTATCAACAGTATGTGTTTTTTTTCCTCTTTTATGAATAAAATTACTAAAATTCTAAACACAGCTATCTCTGGCTAGACATATCCTTTTAGAAATTAAATAATTCACTCATTGTATAAATGCAAATGTGAAGATGTTTTAAAATGTTACTGAACCCTTTTATCATGCGAGAGCTGACTTAACCACTTAGAAATGATTATGAGAAGTTTGTATGTTTTAAATTCGTATCTACGTATAACTTACCTACCCATCTTCATTTCATTACCGCAAGTATATTCAAGTGTAGTGAAAATAGATTTATATTTATCTTTATGCTTATACAGTATCTACAGTCTGATTCATAAGACATTGTAGGGTTGCAGAAATATCAGGTGTCAACTAAAAAGTTTTAATAAACATACGACCAGGCCCGACAAGAGGGTGAGGTAGCTGGGGTTGCAGCCTGTAACTGTCGATAGAGGGCCCGGGAAAAAAATTGGGAGGCTTTTTTTTGTTCACTGTTAATTTTTGGAGAAAATATTATTAAAAAATGCCTTTTAATCTCGAAGTTCGCCATTTTTCTCCATAGCCCTGCATACGACATATTACTTTCCCGTCATAACCTGTAAGAAGGTCAAGCTTTATGATAAATAATCAAATCAATTTGAACACACGTGGTGATGTTTGGGGACCTAAAGAACCCAAAGAACCAAAAATTCGAATGAAAATATTTCGGAGCTGGACTTTTTTTCCGAATATTTTGTACGTATATACCTACGTATGTTGACGTCCAAATCAATCTCCAGATCTGCTGGTACTAGAGAAATGAAATTAGGCTCAAAATAATTCTACACTGATTGTGAGAAAAAATTACAGTAAAAATTACGGAGCTGCCTCCGATAAACCAGGCTCAAGTGACCAGTCGGTAGGAAATTATCAAGCAAAAATATAAAAAATGCCTTTCAAACATTATTTTTTACGATTAATTTGAAAATTTTTCCTGTACAGCTTAAGAATTTTTCCTATACAGCTCTGTAAAATTCGATGGTCTAGTAAACTTTCAAGTGGATACCGGGAAAATTTACTTAATTTTTGTAAAATTATACTAGAAAAAGAAGAATTTTTACGGAGCCACACTGTAAATTTTACTAAGCTAGACGGTAGACGGTATTTGTTATCTCTGTTTTCTCCTTGAAACCTGTCTCTCAGCATCTCTCTCACACAAGCATCACACATAACTGACGGTAAACATCTCCAAGGTCATTTTGAATAACTCAACAGCAGTCCGACCGGCGACTGTTACCTGTTTAGTCGCAGTGGACCCATGCTAGTGAGTGGATGTGTACCATGCAGGAGTGTCATCTTTTTTTTTTTTTATTTAATAATAAACTATTTAATGGACTTTACATTTAAAACAAAGAATTGTTATTTGTGTTTCATGAAAATCGCATTATTTTATTATTGATAAAGAACTAATAATTAAGATATAACAATTAAGATTTTTATATGTATTGATGTTTATTGAAACATGTTTCTCCACAAATAATAAAAAACCACAGAATATTTTTTCAATATTAATAATTTGATTTTAATCCTTACCCTTCTATCAATATCTTTTTAAACTATTTTAATTCAATTATTTATTAGTAAATAAAAAAAAAAAAAAAAACTTATAAATAATACGGTAAGAGAGTAGATTTTTTCCTGTACAGCACCGAAATTTTTACTGAGTCACAGTGTAATTTTTACTGTGCAGTCAAAAATTACGGAGCCATAGGGTAAATTTTACTATACTCATCGTACTTTCTCCTTTGCCTGTCACTTATGCCCGCATTACCAGAGACCTCCGTAATTTTTTTCTAGAAATTTCCGTAAAAATTACCGTATTTTTTTCTCAGTGTATATAGTGGGCATTATTAAAAGGTGTAAAATTATGAACCATTTTGTTCAGTGGTTCTGAAGTTATCGCAATTTTAAATTTTGGTTTCCGATTTTCGTACATCATTTACGAAAATCGATGAAACTTAGACGAAAAATAATAAGGGCAAAATTATTGTCTTAAATCACTTGACGTAGGAGAATTTTTATATTTTTGTATTTCATTCAAAAACCCCTTGTCTTTCGTATCAAAATTGTAATATTTTTGAAAATTTGCAATAGGGTAGGAGTCGTGGCATACTTCCAATTGGCAATCTTTTTTTGAAAATTGGCCTCACAGTGAGTGGAGTGACTTGAAATATGAATTTTCTTATATCCAACAACTTTGTTTCTCACAAATTTGATTCTTCTGAAAAGTTCTTTGATCCTTTGTAACTTTTGAATGGAGTGATCTATTCTATTGTAGTTTTTTGGCCATTTTTCATAACTGCTTATATACTGCTTATATACTCAGCAAGGCATTTCGAATCTAGTTTAATATAGCGAACAGAGAGCAGCTATAACCTATCCTAAAATTAAATAATAATAATAAACAACTATATGCATTGCTACTACACTGTGGAAATAAAATATATGTATACCTAATATTATTCAACGCACCATTTTTTAGAAATTATCTGTTCGTTGCATAGAGCTGGGATCTGAAATGTTTTGACGAACTACAGAGTATATTAATCCCTTACCAATTACTGACTTCAACTTCGTTCCTCAACAGGTGCAAAAATGAAAATATTTTTAATTTTGACAAATCTTGGCAATAGACCCAATTTAAAAAAAATTTAAATACACACCTGTCGTAGCATCCTGCATAACACAGCGAATTTCTGGTTAAAAATACATAGGATAAACTTATATAAAATAATGATCCAAAAACGAATCTTATGTGATTTTTTCCGATCTTTATCATGATGTAAAAAAATTTCGAAAAAATTTTGAATTTTGGCAAACTTTGGCAAAGAACTCATTTTATTTAAGACTTCGAGAATCGAACGTGTCTGGGTGAAGGCTTTGAGGCTCATAGCTTTGGGATTTCCAACGTTTTCAACAAATTTCTTCAAAATAGGATGTTTCGTTTAGAGAGTTATCGTGCGGACAAACAAAAATACTGTCTCACCATGACCGTGGTTGTAGTAGCTGAATTTCTCATTCGGAAATTTGCTAAAATAATTTATTTATTGTTACAGTTACTTCAAAATATAAATATCAAACATTTTGTATGAACATTTTACTTTAGAAAAGAATAATAATAAAACCTAATTGCCTACGAGAAACACAAATAAAGATGACTTTAAGAATGCTCTCTGGGACTCCAAAAGGGCTCAAATTGAATTACCTCTAAAACTATTAAAATGAGGGTTTACGGGGTTTTTGAATATAATATAATAATATATGGCTACTTTAGAGAAAGTCGTTTGGCGAACGGAAAGAAGCACTATATGGAACTGATGTTGTAACGATTTTCGAATCGTTTGGCGAAGCGAAGCACTCTGTATAACTAATTTTGTATGGATATCGGTATATCTGATTTAAAAATAATTCTGCTTATAATTAAGGTAATTCTACGCGGATAAAAGTGTAGGCCACAGCTATAGTCTTGACCACTTTTGTCACTGTAAAAATGTGTCCTAATTTTTTGTCATGGTAAAAGTGAGAAAACTACAATATTCTTATGGGAGTTTTGTCATACAGATTTAAAAGATATTTAAGGATGAAATTTTCTTTTAAAACAATACTGTATCAAAATAAAATACTTATTTATACATCATTATTATTACGTGTAGTGAAACATACGTAAATGGTATACGATACGTCTTCCTATATTTACAAACCTAATCGGAATTAACGGGAAATCGTATCTTTGCGCATTATTTAATTAACGTAGCTCGCTAAATATATGTAGGTATATCCATATATGTATACGATAATTGAACTACTAAAGAACCGTGTTGTTTGATGCTTCAACAACAAACTCGTAGAATCTCTAATATAACTCTTTTACAATCATGTCGCTCGCTAACATTATCTTTATTTACCGTTTTTCTTCTCTATGCACCTCCTATCAGATATGTAGATACGTTCGTGTAATAGAACTGTAAAGAAAATCATCACTTTTATTTAATTTCCTCGCGCATAGTACCTACTGTATTTTCAACAAGCGTGTTTCTGAACGGTTTTCAGCTTTAGCCAGGTATGCAAATAACATTTACAAGATGCCCGAATTACGGGTATTTATATTTATTTTTATCTTTTTATTTTACTTTCTTTTGGGATTTGAAACATTTTATTAGGTAATATTTAAAAAAAAGTGTTAACGGTTCCAGGTTAAATTGATTTCGGGGTGAGATTTGGTATATTAAGGGGAGGTTTACTCGAGAGTCCTTAAAAATTATGTATTTTTCTAGAATTTTTTTCTCAAGAACGGAAGTAAATATCGATTTCAAATTTTGTGCACATATTTATTAAGTATTAAACTACACAAAAAAATTTTTTCAAGGAAAAATATAAATAGTGTCCATTTTATACATAGTGCAGTGTGACGATCCGAAAATCCAATGCCTTGTTGGTGGACATCCTAGCGCCGGTAATAAACCACCGAAATCCAAAAACAAAAAATATTTATAAAATATATGAAGAGTACCGGCACCTCTACCTATAATATCAATAAATTGCTGAAAAAAAAATGGCGGATGTTTAAACTTTAGATTACGATTTTTGTCTTATTTTTCGCTCTTTAAAGTAAATTTAAAAATAAAAAAAAAATATTGAAAGTGTATCGAACTTAGGTAGAGGTGCCGAAGAATTGAATTATCTTTAAAATAAAAAATTTAAAGAATGGATCCATCGAATTGTTTTTGAGTTATAGTGTCCACCAGTTCCAAAAATGTAGTTCCGAGATATTATAAAATGTACATAAAGAAACGTATTTTCAGAATTATATATTTAATACTCATTATTGCGTGAACTACGTTTTTTGAATTTTTTTTTTTTTATAGAAAGCTGGATTCGGTTAACGTGCAAGAATCTTGTTTTTAAATTATTTTCAGTAAAATCACTTTGGGAACATATTCTACACATAATTTGCTATCAATTTCGGCAAAAAAAAAATTGATTTTTTTTATCAAATCTCAAGTAAACCTTGCCTTAAATTACTTTCAGCAAAATCACTTTGGGAACATATTCTACACATAATTAGCTACCAATTTCTGCAAAAAAAAACGATTTTTTTTAACGACTCTCAAGTAAACCTCCCCTTAATAAAGCAAAACAGTTAAACGCACGAGTCATGCAGTCGTCACTCAAGTCATTGATGTTTTAACTTATTAACAATGCTCGCAATTTCCCTCGAGTTACAAACAAACCATACGTATGTACGCATTGCGACAATACCATACAGCACTTACGACCTTGAATACATACGTATGGTTTGTCTGTAACTCGAGGGAACTGCAAGCATTGTTAATAAGTTAGAACGTCAGTAACTCATGTGGTGCGACTGTACCTAAACAATTATTTCATACAACTACTTATACTGTGAGTCTGTGCAGGGCCCGCTCTAGAGGGGGGCGGGCATTTGCCCGGGGCGGCAAATTTTAAGGGCAGCATTTCTGTAAAATTCAAGACAAACAAGAGGAATAGAGAGCGACATTTTTACAACTGACGAACAAAAACAAAAAAAGAAGTTCGCGGCTTTCGCCGGGGCGGAATTTTTTATTTTTGCCAGGGGCGGCGTAAACGCCAGAGCGGGCGGTAGGCTGTGACCATTAGTATTTATATATTATATTATTCTTTTACACCCCTTTTATGCTAACACCCTAAAAGTATACTACTAATATATCAAGTCTCATCTCAAAATCAATTTCCAAGCCCGAAAACTCTCCTTGTAAAATCCTTATAAAAGTTCAACATAATTTTGTATCTTTGTTGCTTAAATCCTAAAAACAATTACAAAAATTTAAGCAAAGGATTTTGATTACAATTTCGGTAATATAAAATAATATAAAGGTTAAATTACCATAATAAACTGAACGGTAGACTAGATTATACATAATAATAAAGTTTTTTTTATAGAAGTCAAATAGTTTTTTTTATAGAGTTTAACAATAAAAATTTCACCAATCTCGCGAAATCATTTCTCTACAATTGGGATCCATCAAATGGGAGAAACTTAAAAAGCATGATAAAGTCTTTCGTCCAAGTCTTCAATTAATTTTTTCTCTCTGCTTTTCCAAAGAAATTTTGAATGTATGCAAAAGGATTTATTTTAATCGGAAAATACCTAGCTGTTACAACCTTAAATTGCACAAATTAATTTTTTTTTTTTTTTTTTGATTTAGCACGAGGAGAAAATGTTGCAGATCCCATAATTAATAAACTTTTTATTCGATTAACTTGCTTAATTCTTATAATAAACTACTTTACGGTTCAGTAACACTGTTCACATGTAAATTATTCCCTCATTTTAGTACACGATTTTACCACCAAATGTCACACAATTCACGAAATTATCTCTTCAATTTATTTCATAATTTTTTTAAAGCTAAAGATAAATCGCCATCAATTACTGTGGTGAATTCCTTCAAATCAAATTTAACTGGAATTGGCGTGTCAACCGCTGGTTCAACCCGATAATTTTTCAGAACCTGTACCAAAGCAGCTTTTGTTTGCATTACACCAAATCGCATCCCTAAAATTGTTAGATAAACATTTTATAATATTTCAAAGCAAAATAAAACGTTTTAGTAAAAATCGTACCAATACAATTACGTGGCCCTTCACCAAAAGGCATATAAGACATCTTATAATTTATAAGTTTGTCTTCAGTGAAACGATCAGGATCATACTTTTCCGGATTCGGAAACACAGATGGATCCTTATGTAACGAAATTACAGAAATGAAGACATGAATATTTTTCTCAATTTTAAAATTGGAATCTGGTATTTGATATTCCGTCGTACAAATTCGCTCCAAAAATGGTAGCGGTGGATAGAGCCTTAATGTTTCTTAAAAGAGAAAATGTATAAAAACTATATTTGTAGAAAAAGAAGAAAAAATTCATAGTAGTGTTTTAATTATTACCGTCAATACACTGTTTTAGATATACCATTTCTTTCAGGCTGTCGTAAGTCACTTCACCGTTATATTTCGCTAGAACAGAATGAATCTCTTGACGAGCTCTATCTTGAACGTCTGGGTTTAAAGCCATCTCATACAGAGTTAAACTTGCAGTATGTGCAGAACTTTCAACACCAGCAATAAGGAAAACAAACGCTTGCGCAACTAAGGCGTCACCGTCAAGAACTAAAACAAATATCAAAATTATTATCCCGTGTATTATCAACTGATATGTTACCAGGGCTGGGAACTATTTAAAATGATTTCATTTTAAATATGTATTTAAAATACAAAATGGCATTTTGCATTTTCTCTTTTAAATTAGTTCGGTCAAATCATTTTCCATTTTGTATTTAAAATGGCAATTTGAATCCATTTTACATTTAATACATGTATATTCAAATTTATGTGTATACAGTATTAATTATAGAACGTGAAACGACTTGAAGTCTAACAAATTGTAAGTTAAATGTAGGTTAATTTAATTGACTTAAATTTTTTATAATTCGAGTTGCAATGTCACTTGAATTAAATTTGTTACTATAGAGTTACAGTTCTCTTAAGTAAAACTTTTCTGACTCAAGTTGTGTACTACTATCTTTAAGACACGTCGAAAAGAAATGTTTTTGTATTCGAGTAGATGATTTTCATAATTTTATTTAGAAGTTACAGTCGTAGCGTCGTCAAGGTTTGAATACATCAAGGCCAAATTAAATTTTACAATATTTTTAAGTAACAATATTTGAAGAGTTAGGTTTCGTTTTCGTATCATACAAACTTTACAAAATTTTCTCAAAAGATTGCCTTTATGTATTTAATTTCAGTAGATTTGATATTTTCTTAACTTTTATTTTTTAAATTTAGGTATATAAACAATGATAAAAAATTTATAGAATAAATTTAAAGTAAAAAAAGCATTTTGCATTTTATAATCCATTTTAAATAACTATTTTCCATTTTCAGTTTTAAATATGGTCAGCAAAACTATTTTCCATTTTGTATTTTAAATGCATTTTTTAAAACCATTTTCCATTTTCTATTTTAAATGGTTTCTATGAACCATTTTTCCCAGCCCTGTATGTTACAAACCTGTGACTGTTGGGTCCGTTTCCTTTTCAATCAAAGTTTGTTCTCTAATTTCGAGCAACAAATCCAAGAAATCATGTCGATACACCTTGTTTTGTTGCCGCTGGAAAACCGTAGACCAAACAGCATTTCGTATTAGATCATAATAATGTTCACTAAAGACTTTTAGCTTAAGTACTTTTACAAGCCATGGCATTGCAAATATTAGAACTAATAAAACTTTATTTGCCGCGGGACCTTTAACTGCTTTCCGTACAATCTCCAAAATTTCCCATTTAGGATTATCGATTGCTTTCGCTTCAATTCCAAAAGCACATGTTGCTATTACATCTGCACTATATCGCCTAAGAATATCTGTAGTTGGAAAACTTTTATTTGAATTTGCGTGCTCCTCAAGCAATGGCTCTAAACGTTCAGCTTGAGCACGCACCAAGTAGAACATATTTTTCATTTTACCCGATGTAAATGTGGGTGTTAATCTGGCACGCAATTTACGCCATTTTTCACCCCGTAACATACTTATACTCTGCATTCCTAGTGGTTCAATGTCTTCCATTTCTGGCGGTACAGCATTTCGATCCATAAAATAATTGAAATCTTTTATTAGAACTGCTTTTATCAATTCTTTATCACGAATCAATAGTGCTGGTTGATTTAGCGTCAATATTCCAACAAAAGGTTCATTAGATTGCCTGTTAACATAAAATATTTTTTCAATAAATCAAATTTTTTAATAAATTAATAAAGGTAACGGATCAAGGCACTTTATAAAAGTTTATTTCCTGATAAGAAATAGAAATTTAAAAAGTGTCGATATTAATCTGAATTAGATAGTAGGATAAGTGGTCGGAAAATGAAATTTCACATTACACGACTTAATGTTTTTCCAGCAAACAATGGAAATGATTCCAGACTACAAGAATTCTATTCGAAGTTAGAACATTGCCTTTAAACAATTCTCTAATGCTTAGAAAGGTGTCGAAATTTATCTAAAATACATATAACCAAATGTTCAAAAAACAACATTTTTTATTACACAAACTAATATTATTCCAGAAATAGGTGGAAATGATTCCAGATTACAAAAATTCCTTTTAAATTAAATCATTGCTTTTAAGCAATTCTTTAATGCTTAGGAAAGTGTCGATATTTCATATTACATGATCTAATGTTTTTCCAACGAAAAAAGGTTGAAGAACACTGGTCTATCGTATATATAATTTCAGATTTATTATGACTCTTTAAATATTGGTTTCTCTTTGATATAGTTGTTTATCTGCGCAATCTCGCCCAACAAGTAAGTAAGAAAATATATAAAATTAATGTACACAAAGAGAACAAATGTACTTGACTGATTGTGAGGCATTATCCAATCTAAATAAATAAAATTAGTGTAAGTTATTGGAGCTACAATATTTGTATATACAGAAATGGTACATTTTATCGAAACTAAAACCCAAGACGGTGCACACAGGTGGATTTTCCAGATTTCTTGGCCAAAACCTATTAATTGATTTTAAAAATTTAAAAAGCTGAAGGAATCGAATAAAAACTTCTTTAACTTATACTAAAGCTTTATTTAACTCCCATTCACAACTTTGTAACATTTCTGACTAATAAATGAACAAACAATTTCTTACATATATCTAATAAATACTTCAATTCTTTTGGCTATTCATTCAGTTTAGAATCTTTTTTATAATATTTTCTTGAAATATCCGTTATATAAGAATTTGATGTACTAGAAGGTTATTAAACACATCTTTGTTTCTTTTAGCGGAAAACTACTTTTGTTTATAATCAAATATAAATTCCGATAATAATTTTTTGATCTGTCTGTTAAATCATCCCCAACAGCGAAAAAAGTTTGAATTACAGTCTTTGTAATATTCAACTAGTTATCGACGACATATGACGCGATTCTCAGAAGACCTCAGAAACCTGAGGATAAAGAAAAAAATATTTAAAGAAAAATTTTCGTGTTTTATAATTATAATTGTTAAATATCTAGCAAGAATCAGAGTAGCACATATTAGCAAGTACATTTATCATACCCTAAGATGTCTTACTTTATTATAATCTTTACAAAGTCGTCCGATTCTAATGAATTTACAACTATATAGTTTAATAAAATCAATAATTACCTGAAATTTACGTTATAAATTAGTTTTGCTCTGTTTTTTGCAAACAAATAAAAAAAAATACAAATTCATTTTAAATACACAGATACACATCCCTAGGTTCAAGTTACACCAAACACTTTTGAAACACGACACTTTTTATTCGATAAGCTCAATTTTATACCGTTTTCACTTGTTGTTTATGAGGCGATACTTTGTAATAGTAAATAACAGTTAAAACTTTCGTTTAAAATTTTACATGGGCTGTGATTCGATTCAAGAAACCAATTAGATTTAAAAAATTAAGTTACTTGACCAACATGGCTGACTTCATATATTGGAGTTTTGGCCACAAATATTTGAAAATCCGCCTGTGTGCGATGGTATAAAGTAGAATAGTGAAAGAAATTCGGTATACGAAGGAAAATGCACATAAATATTACGTTCGAGTTAATATACGCGCAAATATGGTAAGATTATGATTTTTATTGAAAAATAGTTTTACCAGTGATTATTTTTTACCTAACACTTTTAACTCCACTCTGATTACAAAGACCTCCATAAAGTTATAGCCGTCCCCAAGCAAGCGCTGTTGACACCGTTAAAAACATTATACACAGCACTTCCACTGTTTGTTGAATGTTATAATTTGCTTATGTAACTGAATAAACAAAAATGTTAAAAATTGTCTGAACGTTCCCAGCACCCCCACCATCACTATAATAATGATGTTATGATTCTGATAACTTGTTATAAATTTAAATTACCATTGAAATATATGTATATAAACTGTAAACATTCAACTATTTTGTTAAATAAATGAGTGTAAAAAAACTAGAAAAATAATTTGTTTTTTACTTCACAGCGCTCCCGTTATTTGTTAGTTTATATAGACATTATACCATATAGTTGCAAAAAAAAAATATTTAACATCTTTCGGCCCCCAAAGTCGATATCTTATATCATATAGGTATTTGCTACAATTTAATTACATACTACAAATTTGGGCATAGTAATTTTTTGGATGTTTCCACTCTACCATATATGTAGATTCAAAGCCCAATCAAATCTTAACTAGCTTTTTCCCACATCTTCGTCCGCGTCAAGTCCATGATGATATTATGGATACAATTATTTAATATTTAGCGACTCAACGCGGACAAAATTGCAGACAAAAGCTAATATTATAATACTTCTATACAGACCACATTCTTTACCATTTTGGTGGATGATGTCAAAATAACCAGGTTACAGGGTGAGCTCACACCCGAACATGTTACATAAAACTGACCGTCAGAGAAACAATCCTGCCATAAATTAACGCCTGCAAATCTAAAAGTTTAGTCCTGTTAATAAATTTCCATATAATCTTTCATCCATTATTTCACTCCCCCCCCCCCCTAAGAGATGAATTTCTAAAACCCTAAAACTTTTGCTTCTAACTAGAAACCTAACACCAATTTCCATATTTCTAACTCAAAAAAATGACAGATTTCTATGCAAATTTTCATCCCCTATTTTATCCCCTCAGGAGGTGAATTTCCAAAAATCTCTTCTTAGTGCTCACCGACGCTATATGGAAAATTCCTGTTCAAAATTTCACGTTTCTAGGCATAGCGGTTTAAGCTGTGCGTTGATGGATTAGTCAGTCAGTTTTGATTTTTATATATATAACGTAAAAGCCCCCTTTACGGAACACTATTTTTAGGTGTGTCATTAAAGTGGCTTATAAAAATTAATAAATAAATTAAACACCCATTTTTTTTCTTAATAAGCATGAAACTAAGGTCTTTAATCCAATGAATATATTTTTAAGAAAATATAACCCAAAAATTTTGATTTATTAATGTTTTTGTTTTATAATTTGTTGACATCTATAAAAAAACGGACAGAATATATTAACACCTTTAAAAAATCAGCACGGACATGTAAAAAAGAACACGTATGTAACGTACATGAGATACATCACATACATCTTCTGCCATCTTTTCATGTAGAATGACATATAACGTAGAGTGACATCGAGTTATACATAGAATGTCAAAGTAGAAAACACAGAATGGTTTAAATATTCGATGAAATAAACGATGAGAATACTGTATTTTGCACAAATATTGTTCCGCCATCTATGTATTTTGTAAAATAAAAAACGACAGTGGATATTTTATTTTATCTCAGTTCTAAACCTAATTTGTCAAAATGGCGACAATTTTTCATTATTTGCAATTTCAAATCAATATTTTTTTATTTACCAATTGATGATACGCTCCGAAACAAAAAAAAAAAAAAATATTTAAAATTTTACGATTTTAAAGCAGTAAGTAAATATTTTAGACTAAAAAAGAAATTAAAATTACTTATAATATAAATTTTTAGTTATTTTACGTACATGATTTAAGTTACATACAAAGGTTATATCTGTACTGAATAGAAATACACATAAATATAAATTATATTTAAACCAAATACAAAGGTGATTTAGCTCTTAATTTCTTAACTGGACTCATACAAATTATTTGTGTAGTTTTATTGCGCTAACTTCGAAAATTAACTGGAAAATGTTGAAATTTATAAGGCATGTGTTTCTATAAATAAGCATTGATCAAACGCAAAAGAGACATTCAGCCACAACTGTTTTATATATATATATATATATATATATATATATATATATATATATATATATATATATATATATATATATATATATATATACATATATATATATATATATATATATATATATATATATATATGTATTTATGTATGTATGTATTTCTTTAATTAAGTAAGGAATGAATGCGAAGTGAATTTAAATTGGAAAACAATCATTCTATTAATAATAATTTTTGTTATCAGACGTTTCTTTCAGAAATAACTTCATAAATATGAAAATGTCAAAACTGTTTTAGCATTGGATCGCGTTCCGGGATGGGGGCTTTTACGTTACTCGTATAGACTTTAGAAGTTACTTGCCGAAAATATTCTTTAATTCATTGGGTACGTGATTACTGATGGGAGTGTTGGTGGGGGTGCCGGAAACGTTAAGAAAATTTTTAACATTTTTCTATTCAGTTACATAACAAAATATATAACATTCAACAAACAACGGAAGCGCTGTGTATAACGTTTTTAACGTTATACACAGCGCTTCCAGAGTTTAAAATATTTTATATAAGTTTTCATTTTACAAAATTTTTGTCAGCATGGTTGAAGAACACCTAATTTACACCTAATTGTCCATACTTTAAATTACTCAAAACACTTTTTTTACCTCAGGGACGGCTAGGTTTACATAAACCAAGGCGTGTCTTTTATTTTTCATGTTTTCTCGAAAACGGTAAGTACACTATAGTCCTTCTTTTTCTACTAGTTTTTTGGGATTACCGAAAATTTTTTTGAGGATGGCTAGTTTTATGGAGATATTACAAAGTCGTGTTTTTCATTTCATCTAAAATCATTAATTATTCTTGTTTAAGTCTATGATAAAAATTTTTACTTACTTATGTAAATCTTCTATACAATTTCCAATCGATTTTTGCAATAGCAATACAGGAAGAGTATTACCACCAACAATGCTTGGTTTAATATATGGTATATTTCGTTCTTTCCAGTAATGATAATTTTTTCTCAAACTCAAATATAAATAGAAAATAAACAAAATTATAATTAATAGTGTTAAAACTAATGAAAACATCTTTATTTTATTATTTAAATTGTCACTTTTTATTTTGACTTTATACAGCAATGAATATTCTAAGGCAAGAATAATCAATTCTTTTTTTTTTTTTTTGCTTATTTTAGAATAATTGTTTTTAGTTTGGTTTTAAGATCTTGACGTCAATTTTTTATGTTTGATGAATTTTATCGACACTAATTGAAAGAATTAAAAAAATCATGTAGATATTATTCATATATCATATCTCTATGATTGCTTTTAACAAGTGTTAGTATGTTTTGTTTTCCACTTTGGAAATTCACTTATTACAGCGAGTGCCATGAAAAGACCGGGACTATGACAGGAATTAGTTTCGAGGCCTCGAGAAACTGAAAATGTCCTTCACTAAAATGTATATATATATATATATATATATATATATATATATATATATATATGACAACCCTCGAACGAAGCATCCAATTGTTACGAAATTTGGTGCCTAGGTCAAAAGTCTAAAGGCTTGGATGAGTTCGTCAGCCAGATACGTCTTTTTAGAAGCCAAAATTTCAAAAATTTTTTTAATTTTATTTACTCCATCGGAAAGAGCGTAAAAAATTACATAAGATAAGCTTTTAAAACATTATTCTAAGTGAACTAGCTTTTGAGAAAAATTAAGATTTAATAAGAATTAATTTGCTGAATTTCTTTACAATAAATGATTATTCGTTTTTGTCATTACAATATAAATGTATTTATATATGTTTCATTTTTCAAAATAAAAATTAACTAGCTTTTCGAGAGCGCGTTATCATCGATTTTGAAAATTTGTTCACTGTTAGAGAGTTAAACTATTTTAGATGAATACAGGTGGTTATATGAGATCCGCCAGTCTCCAATCTTTGGAAATTCGCTATGTTATGCAGGTGCTGCTACAGGGGTATTTTAATTTCTAGTGTAATTGCATATTATTATACTGTTATGAATAAATTTTAAATTGTTTTTCAGCCATTCTCAAACAGTGGAATTTGTCAATCCTGTTTGACAACGCTGTACCACGTCAAGTGTATACCTACCGCGCGTAAGGTATACAAATACAGCTCGCTATGTTGAACTATGTGAATGTGTGATTCATGTTACCAATACCGCCTGTTTGTTCAGGCCATGACCTAAACGTCTGAGATGTTGTATTGTCCGACATTAGAGATGTCGATTTTAAATCGATTAATCGAAGCTTAAAAAATCAATTCTTTTTGCGATTTTTTTCATTTGATATAATTTCATTTAGTTGTAATTTTACAAAGAAACATGTGTTAAAATGAAACACCAAAAACGTTACTGTTAATAAATTGTCACTTTTTACTTGTTATTATCAACGAATTTCCCATGTGGCTCCATATAAATACGTATATATACGCACTATTTTGTCCAGGAGAAGACTATTAATACAATGGAAAGGAAGACCACCTATGGGGCTAACGATCCCTTTCCTACAAAAGCAGTTTGTTTGTCAGTCAGTTTGTTTGAAATTTTTGAATAGTAAACTTGGTTCATTCCGTCGTATTTGTTCTACATATTCAATTGCGTTATTTGCTATAATTATAATTGAAAAGTTAACTCATCGCCCTGACAAATATAATGTAAGGCGTTTTTACACGATATTTCCCATGTATTATCAATTAAGTCCCTTAACAAAAACTATCAGCTAATTTTATTAAACTTTTCAAAATTTCGATTTTTTAAATCGATCTCACAGAATCGATTTTTTTATATTTTTCGATCGATTTTATTATAAAAATATTGACAAACACTGAATTTGTTAAAAAATATTACAAATAGACTGTTAATCGAAATGATAATTAGCAGGCGCCAGTTGACGTAATTTGAAGTAACTGAAGAATCGGTTATTTAATTCACATGTAGGGTAGACCGGGGCAAGTTTGGTACAGGGGTAAGTTTACACAATCCTTATAGCTCACAAACCGTTGATCAGACCGCAGCACTTGTCAGGCCAAACAAGTTACTGAAACTGCCATTTGCAAGTACATCAGTTTGCAACCAGTACTATTAGTAACAAACAACGTAGAGCAGAATTTGTGATTTTTTTTTGACATGAGTAAATTTTTACAGTACTATGTTGATGTGAATAGTAATTATACTATTAGATATTTACAATTCATAATGGATTATCTTGTTAGGCCGTTCTTTTACGGCTATTTTAAGATAGTTTGTTAAATGCTAATCTCATTAAAAAAATTTATCGATTATATTTCCTTTAAATTTATCAATTATCTTTAAATCATGTTTTATTTGTTGATTTATCAACACTTTCTTCCGAATGTGCTCCGTCCCATCGGACCCATCACTCAAACATCTGGTATTAGGTTTTTCTCAACGCCAGAAGATGTGTGACCATTTAAAAAAGCAGATTCAAGAAAAAGAACTGGTAAAAGCAGGATGAAACGGTAAAGAAAAGATATTTTCAAGAATAAGAAGAAAACGGAACTAAAAAATTGTTTTGCTCTGAAAAAATAAAAACACAAAAATAGTAAAAATTACAAAACCAAAAGATGACGGTTCATGTGAATCGGATAATGAAAATGACGATGAGAACTGTGCTTGTATATCCTGCTTGAAACGATTCAGAAATTCTAAACCTGGTGCCTACTGGATACAATGCATATAGTGTAAGAGATAGACATATGAAAACTGTAGGTTTATTGAAACTGATTCAATCTTTTTTGTGTGCATGAACTGTGACAGTGATTTTGACTGTGACTCATCCTAATTGATTTGTAGATCCTATGAATTTTTCGTTATTTTATAATTTTTGGTATTTAAATTTGAAGTTTTGTGTTCTTTTTTGCTAATAAAACTGATTCGCATATTTATTTGTTTTTTTTACAGTTGTTAGGGGCCCTATTTTTTCTCATTTTAGAAAGTGTGTAAACTTACCCTAGGTACTGTATAAGCATGCCCCGTAAAGAGGGCATGTTTATACAGGCGACATCACTCAAGAAAAAGTTAAGTATCTAAAAAGGTATGATAGTAGGAGGGTTTTTATAAGTGTCAAAATGAAGCTTAATAATCAAGTTATATTTGAGTATAAAAACCATGTAAATAGCTGTAATACAAAAAATTAGAAAAATCGGAAACTAAAAACTGTGTCAACATGCCCCGGTCTCTCCTACATAATATTATATAGGGTAGGATCGTGTAAGACAATGCATTTAACATTTAGATAGCTATAAAAAAATAACGGAAAATGGTATGGAAATAAATTGTATTTATTGCAGTACCTTAATTCATGTGATTCTAGGGACCTTTTCTTATCTTTGTACACGTATGTACTCTTTTCTCTGGCTAAGGATAATTTTCTTTTACTTCTATGCCGATAATACCTATTTTGGTGTTAAATTGTTTTACTAACTTCGTGCTTTTCTAGCACGAATACTTTTTTAGCCTTTTCTTGACTTTTTGTTCGTTCCCCTAAATAGTGTTTTCAACACTACTTGCTTGCTTTTCATAAACATAGTGTTTTTTACCACAAATTTTCCTCTGATGATGGCCAATTGATTGGTTGAAACATGTCAGGTTTATATCGTTGATTTGTTAATTCGATTTAATATTTGCAGGTAGTCGTATTTGTCTCCCTTTTAAGTTTATTCGTTGCTTCTCTCGCTTATAGTTTTCTCTTTACTCGGTAATGTTTTGATGCTATGTCCTCCTGGACGATTCCACCATCACCAAAGGAGCAACAGCGGGGGTTTTTTAGTTGATAGAAGTCCAGCTCGTCTGGCAGGAGGACGAGCCAGATGTCTTACTGAACATTTTTCCCTCCGCACAAAAAAGGGACCTCAAAGCAAATTTCCGTTATTGTGCCGGTTTCAAGTCGCGTCATGACACGTACTGTAATAGCTGAATTTTCAGAATGGAAATTCGCTAAAAAACAGAACTTTTATTAGATGTTCAATACAATTACAAAAAAAAAATTAATAAATAAAAAATAATAAATGATAATTCAAAATTATATTTTTATGTGTTATTCGTATATAAATGTGTACAGATATCAATTCATCACACAAGGGCTGTGTCATGTTGGTTACTGGCTGGTGCCTGCTTGCGACAAAATCGCACATATGTGTGATCACTGATCGCAATCCGCCTCTACGGTGGTTTTGGCCTTTTCACATGCTGAAAACGCGAACCGTAGCGTGTTGAAATTAAAATGTTTTTAATAAATTTTAATTGTGAATTTATTATAAGTTTAGCATTCTTGAACTTGAAAAAAATAAAAATACGTTTTATCAATTAGATGTCATGATAAATGATTTCATTATGTACTATGTGGAAGTAGGTCATAACCTCGTGTCAACAATCTTTTCCTAGCATGACTTATCTAATTTTAAAGAAATTCCAGTAATCATACAATTAACAGTTTAACACTTGACTTCAGTAAATACAATTAAATTTTTATATACAAATTTTAAGAATTGACGTACAACTATCTTTTCGATCTATTATTTAAATCGCTGAAAATAACAGACTGAATTTTTTTCAAGGGTAAAAAACTGCTCGCTACTCAAGTAAAAGATAAACATGTTAATTAAGATTAAGTCATTATTTCCCAACGTCCTCCTTTTTTTAAGATACATAGAACAGGCTATCACAGGAATTTCTATTAATTTTACTTTTTTGCTTTAATATAATTATCTTTTCTATTTCTCATATTTATTTATTGCACAATCCTCCCCAACTCAATAACACACAAGGTCCGTCAACCTCTGTACCATCTAAACGCGCAATTCCAAAAACACCCGATCTTGATGAGTAATTTGATGAACCAGAACACATTTACACCAAGAAACGTAAAATAGAACGACACATCCGCACACATACACGAAGACACTCACACAAACACAAACAATCCTTTCTCTTCCCTCTAACCCTACTCCTACTTATCCTCTGAGGACACGAAAACGAACTAGGCTTTCACAGCCGTCTGTCATTGAGCCAACATCTACGCTCCCACAAAAGTCTCGCCGTACGACCCAGTGTACACCAAAATAGACGCATAACACCTCGTTTCAAGCAAAAATAACAACAATATAAGGAGTGATGTGACAAACCCGTCCGTGAATGTACTACGGTACTTTTACGGATTGGTTTGGCACATTACCCTTCCACAGAGCCTAATACCTTGCATAATGCCGGTATAGGTGAATGTTACCCAGTACTGTCCTACTGAGTAGTGAGCGCCAGGTTGGCGTAAAAGTCTATAATAATAATAATAAGTAGACGCTCTGTGGGTGGGGCTTCACTTTACAGAATTTCCCCACAGTAAGTTCTGCACGTCGTAAAAGGCGACTAAAAGGACAACCCATTAGGACGGGGATATCAAGGAAAAAAAGCGTCGGAAAAATGCCGCTTCCGATGGAGCGACCGGGCTCATCAGAATCATCACTGAATGTTACAGCTTAGATCACAATGACGACAGGCTTGGTTCTAAATAGCCACCTGCCAGCTGTAACAACACCTTCAGCCAAAATACTACTGCCCTACTTACAGAGCCCCCAACACCTTTGGCTCAACCAACGTTAAGTGTTTCCTCTGGGCACCCTTTGGGGACCACTAAAGCTGGTAAGAAGCCTGTGCGTATGCAATGGACAGATGAACTGAATCAATTTATCGTACGCACATACTTCAAAGTTACTAGACTTGAAACGGATAAAACTGGTTACCGTACAAAATTGCATCAAGAGTTTACGCGCACCTACCCTAACCTAAGTCGCGTCACTGAACAGAAACTGGTAGATCAAAAACGTGTCATTTTTACCAATAACCTTATCCCTTCCTCTCTTATAAACACAATTAAAACCCAAGTCACATATCAATTTACTCAAAATGAAGAAAGACCCACCAGAAATGGGGGGCCCCACACAAAACGACACTCAACAACTTGTTAATAATGAACCTAACCACCATGAGACAGCAGTAAACGACACCCTACTGCAAGAGATCGAACTGGAATTTTACGCAGCGCTTACTTAATTTGAAGGGACGGACCCGACACATAGGTAGTTGTTGCCTAAACAACACACTTCACGTAGGTTGGCTGAGATCGTTGAAATATTAAATAATACAATACTGCCTAAACACCTGAAAACTTCTGACTATTTTATCGAATTAGCGGTAATGGTCGAGCCATTGCCGCTATACATTGCAACGGTTCCGATGTAACACCTCCTGTGGCGCACAACTCGAAGGAACACAAAACTCCTGCCTGGGAAACACGATTGAATAAGCGTATCAACAACATCCGATTCAACCTCGGCAGGATCACCCAATACCAACAGGGTACGAGATCCAGACGGCTCAACAAATACATACACGACATATTACACAAACATTAAAAAACAGCGGACCGATAGTGCTACCTTATGGAACCATCACCTCTATTATTTATAACAGGAAATTATGCTTTACTCTGCCAAATGTTGATTTTAAATCAAAGAACAACCCTAACACATGTTCGCTATCATCGAGAGCTTTAAAAAAAGATTCTGTAGGCAGACTGTACTAATTTTCAATTTATATAAACAAAATATACCTGAACACCATCGTTTCCATTCTTGTCAGACCAACGTTAGAGCGCATTTAGAAAAACTTGATAAATATATTTATGAAAAATAGATATATGTCGCTTCCAACAAATTATGATATACGAAAATCCTTCAATTTTTTAACAGATTGATTTATAATGCCCTAAACGTCTGCGCTTTAGTCATGCTCATGATTAATAATTTTATTATGTAAGTACTGTGTAGAAGTAGATCATTAAGGCCCGATTTACATTAACGCTCCGCTGTCGGTACGATATCACTACGCTCCCGAATCAATAAAATATTCTTACACAATAAACAATGAGTGTATTCACATCATCGCTCTGATATCGGTCCGATATCAGTCACGGTTCGCTCCCGGTCCAATGCCACTCCAATATCAATACCACTCAGGTAATATTTTATCAGAGCGATATCAGACTTGTTTTGGCTTGTATCTATACTGTAAACACTTTTTTGATTCCACTCCGCTCCGCTTGCATTCAGTTGTTATGAAAAGATATTTGTATTGAACTGAGACCGAACTGGGGAGCGTACGCAGAGCGGCATTATAATGTGAATAGAGAACGAATGAGTACCAGCATGATATTAGCACTGAAATGTGAATATAACAAGATTATATCGGAGCGAGAGTGGAGTGAGAGCGTACCGTGAGCGGAGCGTTAATGTAAATTGGGCCTAACACGTGTCAACAATACTTTTCTAACATGACTCATCTAATTTTAAATTAATTCAAGTCATCATACATACGAGTAATTAACAGTTTAACACTTGAGTTCAATAAATGGAATTGGATTAATTTTATTTAATTACCAAATTATAAGAAATTGTTTCATTAGTTATTATTTACCGAATAATATTATATTGATGTATATTGACCTACAAGTATTTTAGTGACTTATTTTATCTAAGTTACTAAAAATAAAACATTTGCTGTAAAAAATAACCGTATTACATGAGCGTACCCAGCGAGGGGCAGAAGGGGGCAGCTGCCCCCCCTCCCTAGAAGCAAAAAAATTAAATGGTTATAAAGTGATGGAACGAAACAAAATTAGGTAGGGTGATGACGAATAATTAATCAGTTGTTTCCAATAATATATATATATATATATATATATATATATATATATATATATATATATATATATATATATATATATATATATATATATATATTATATATATATATATATATATATAATATATATATATATATATATATATATATATATGAGTATATATAACTTTATATAATTCATATCTAATTTATATATAATTATATATAAAATTTATCTAATTATAATATATAGTTATATGAAATTATATAAAATTACATATTTAAGTATACTTATATATAATTTTTTTTATTGGGTTTACTACACTGCTTTTGCCATGCTAAAATGTTACAACTAGGAATGGGAAAAACCTACCGGCTATAATCGAAAACCAGTTTTTCTGTTCCGGTTCACCAGTTTATTTCGGTTATTTTCTTGACTCGGTTATTACCGGTGCTTTTTTTAATCAATAACAGAGAAAAAACCGGGCTAATTATTTTTTAGAAATAAAATAGATTTAAAAGTTCAAGTTTCAGTGATTGTTTTGATCTGTTTGCTTGATAGTTTGTTTTTATTAAGAAAAAAATTAAATTAATTTCTTTAAAAAATTAAATTAATAGAATAGTCAAATAAAAATTGTTGTCTTTAAGCGTTGTTTTTCCTAGGAAAAAACCAAAAACCGGTTATTTTGAGCGGTTATAACTATCAGGTTAAGCTAAACATAAAATAAACCGAAATAACCGAAAACCGATTATTTTTGAAAAGCCGCCATCCCTAGTTACAGTCTGACCGACCATGGCTTGCCCCTCCCTAGTTATTATTACTTTTTAATATAATATTTTTGAGTGGTCGTCTTTTTTTTCTGAATAATGTTGTCGTCTTTTTTTTTCTGAATTAAATATTGTTTAAATTACTTTGTTGGTGGTTTCGATAGAAATAATTATGAAATATTTATTAAATGAAAAATCAAGAGGCGGCTTTGCGTGTTTCGATTAAATTTTGCGTGTTTTATTGTCAATTTGCGTATGGAAAGTTTACTTTCCGCACGCAAAAAAGTATGTGGGGAGAGTACAGTGGGCAAACAGCTATTTTGCGTACAGAAATGTGTGCGCCAAATTAGTACTTCTCCCGCATGAGTAATAAAAAATAGTATGTGCAACTCGTGCGGGATTGTCGATTGCCCACTCAAGCGAATGAGCGCACTCACTACGTTCGTGCGCTCAACTTCGCTTTCGTGGGCAATCGACAATTTCCCGCACTTATTGCACAATATACTATTTTCGATTTTTTTCCGAGAATATGTATCTAAAATTTCAAGTCAAAATTCAAAGTAGAAAACAAGTTGTACCGAATTTTGTATATAGTTATGTTTTGACTATCCTGCGTGAAACCGGAAAGCTAAACAAAGAAAAAGCAGTATAGGGAACTACAGGAGGAAGAATTTGAGATTGCTTATGGATTACTAAATGGTCCCGGATTGGCTGATTAACTACTAGTATGTATGTTTATTTATAAATATTTTATAAAAGTAAAAATTTATTTCTAAAGAAACTTTAAATGTGTTTTGCTCGAAATGGCATTTTTCAAATTTGCGCAAATCCTAGCTCAAAAACTTTTATCCGATTTTAATGAAGTATGACCCATTTTGTTTATTCTTATGCCTATTGTGCATCCCCACCACCAACCTCGTGATTTTTTTGATTTTTTCCCCGTTTAGACATTTAAAAGTGCGGGTAAATGAGACTGGTTTTAAAACTTTTTTTTTTTTAATACGTACCATTTTTCGAAAAAGCTCTTTAATTCCGATTTTGCTGGGGAGATGCACAACTACATATTATGTCTATATTAACCCTAGAATCATACGTTGGTCTACGAGAAACGTTAATCATATATCGGCGTCATTTTGACGAATGGACTTTTTACGGAAATTTTTACAGTTTATTTGCAAAAAACATTTTTTTTACATAACAATACTACAAAAACGAACAAAATATTTAAAAAAATTGGATTTGGAGAAATTTCTTAAAATATTTATTAATTTTTTTAATCTTTTTATCCAAGCATATTTTCATTATAAAAATTAAGAAATAGATAAATACATCAATTGTATCATAAGACGTGTCTTTCAAATAATTAATTTATGAACTATTATGAGTCGGTGGACATGTGTGAGTTTACAGAATGTGAAATTTCTCGGTCACAAATATTCCCGTAGATATGTAGTTATTGCCTCTTTAGGCACATTTGTAAATTTTCTAAAACTTGTTAGTAGTTTTTCGAATAAGATCTAAAAAAATAATAAATATTAAAATATTTTCCACAAAATGAATTATTAATATTTTATTAAGTCCCTTGAAACGCATTCATCAATATATTAAAACTTCAGTATTATGTCGTCTCTATAAGTCAAACAGCTGTAATCATCTTTCACATTATCATAATCATGGAATAAATTAATTATAACATCCATATCTTTAATAAATTTTAGAAAAATTAGGAAAACTTTTATATGTGAAGTACAAAATCTTTAAAAAAAAACATACGTTAATCATACATCGTCGTCCTTTTGACGTACCTTATTTCAATATAAACACAACGACAGCAACTATAAACAAAATTTACACATTTACTGTGTTATAATAACAAATAATTTAGATAACAGAAGTTTCACAACAAGCAGGCAACGACAAGTTGTAGTATTGGAGCAGGTAGAGAAGTAGAGAAATTGTAGGTAGGTAGAGAAATTTTGACGAGTACGTATAATTCTAGGATTAAAATGCCATTTGGTTATTTTTTCAAATGCACTGGAGACGCTCTATCATTTGCGTAGATGTCAGCTCTTTTTCTACGTCAACTTCAACGTCCTCTTTATTAGAGGAAAAATTATAATTAAAAAAAATTTTTTATAGTATGTAAATCCTAATAAGTTAATATTAATTTTATGTAAAACAAAATTAAATACTAAAAATAAATTTTTCACTTAAAACAAATCTTTTGCTTGAATATAAATTTTAGAAGACCACAAATCTAGCAACATTAGATAATTTAATTATAAAAACAGGCACATGTTTTCAGCCAGTTAGTAAAACACACAATATACTATATACATACTCAATAGAAACAAAGAATGAGGAATAATAAAACGTAAAACGTACTTTTTTAAAAAAATATTTTTATTAAAAATATATATGTATATACAGTCTTCATAAATGAGTTAACCTTAATATGGTATACAACAAACATAACATATATATTATGTTATTCGTTTACTATTTAGGTAAATTAAGAACAATTTCTGTCTAAAATTCTGTTGCAAAGCAATAAGGTGCCAGTGGTGGATTTACCAGCAGACTAAGTAGACTAGAGCCTAGGGCGGCAGATTTTAAGGGCGATAAATTTGGGACCAAAATTTTTTTTACGTCTTAAAAGATTTATATTGTACACCTAAATATTATCTTGCGAACAGAAAATACCGCTAGAAGGTATTGTAAAACATTCATCACTTAATTTATTATTAATTGAATTTCATCGTTATTTTTAGCCGGATTGTTACTAAATATTTGAACATATTGTTTTTAAACTTCAAGTAAGCGCAATAAAAGCTATTTAATTACGTTTACTAAATATACATTACCTATTGTGTAAGTAGTATTCAAGCATACCAAACCCCGCCATATTAGTAGTACATAATTGAGCTTTTACTAGCTCAGCAATATACCCAAAAACTATTTTTTTTTTGTGCAATCTTAATTAAATTCGTTGGGTTGTAAAAATAATCTAGGAACTAACGCATCGATCTCTTAGTTCACAATCATACTAATTACGGGAAAATTGCAGTGTAATTTGGACGATAATGCACAAATCATAAAAGTTACAATTTCATTGACATTGACATTTATATGATTGTGAACTAGAGTATCGAATTGTAGAGGTTGGTAGAGGCGGCAAAAGTTGAATAGCCTACTGATGGCAAATGTGTAAATCCGCTACTGCTAGGTAGTATCTCTTTATATCAACAATATTTCTATTCTTAGTCAGCTTAACAAAATACATGTCATGTTTAATTTATAATTAGAACAATTTATAAAAAAAAAAATTTAAGGGCACTCTTTTAAAAGTAACGGAATATCACCTTGAATTAACAAATTGAACGCTTTTACATCAAATTTCGGTGGAATTGGTGTATCAGCAGCAGGCTCGACCCGATATTTATTAAGTAAATGTGCAAGACCAACCTTAACTTGCATAATTCCGAACCTCATTCCTAGAATCAGTACAGAATAAAAATACATTTGACTTTAAAGTAACATTATTTATTTTACATAAACTTAAAAATACCCACCTATACAATTACGTGGTCCCTCCCCAAATGGGAAATAAGAAAATTTGTAATCTGGCAATTTATCTTCAGTAAAACGATCCGGATCATATTTGTCCGGATTTGGAAACACCGTTGGATCTCTATGCAATGACGTCACCGAAACAAACACTTTCATATCTTTTTCAATTTTGTATTTTGAGCCCGGTATTGGATATTCCTTTGTACAGATTCTATCGATGAATGGCAGCACTGGATATACTCTTAATGTTTCTGAAAATGTCAACCTATCGTCAATAATTATGCTGCATAAAAGTAGTGGCGGGCTAAAGGGCCAGCAGGGGTGGTCCACCTTGTCCCCACACCAAATTTAGGGGGCTTAAATTGACTGATAGGGAACCGAAAGTCTCGGTAATTTAGGTATTTTGTAAGTGTCGTATTTTTTTTTTTTTTTTTGTTGGTCAACTGAAGGTATTAATCCGCCACTGGGTAAGACTTAGATTCAAAAAAATTGAAATTACCATCAATACATTGTTTCAAATATGTCATTTCTTTTATGCCATCATATGTCAATTCACCGTTATATTTCTTTAGAACAGCACGAACTTCTTCACGAGCTCTATCTTGAATTTCTTGATTTAAAGCCATCTCATACAGTGTTAACGTTATCGTATGCGACGAAGTTTCAGAACCGGCAATGAGGAAACCAAACGCTTGAGCTACAAGTGCATCGCCGTCCAATACTAGAGTAAATTATAAACAATTTAATTAATTTACTAAAGGATTCTAGATAAATTCGTAAGCATACCCATAGCTTTAGGATCCTTTTCCTTTTCAGCCAATGTTTGTTCTCTAACCTCAAGCAACAAATCTATAAAATCATGTCGGTAGATATTATTTTTCTTGCGACTGTTAATAGTTTTCCAAACGGTGTCTCTTATAATATCATGATACTTTTGGCTAAACACCGACACATGAAACGTTTTAAGAATCCAAGGAGCGGTGAACATCAAAACCATTTTCACAGCTTCCCGCAAACTTAGCCGAAATACACTTTGCCACATTTCCATAAATATCCAATTTGGATCATCGATTGCCTTCCCGTCAATCCCAAAAACACACGCAGCAATCACATCAGTGGTATATCTTGAAAAAACATTTTTAGTTTGTAAACTTTCCTGCGTTTTGACATGAGGTTTTAGCAATGAGTCTAAACGTTCAGCTTGGGCGCGTACCAAATAGAACATATTTTTCATTTTACCCGACGTAAAAGTCGGTGTTAATTTGACACGTAATTTTTGCCATTTTTCTCCTTTTAATCCAAATATACCGTTGCCAGCAAGGGGTTCTAGTTCTTCATTGACTGCAAAACTTCGATCAACAAAATGATTAAAGTCCTTTATGAATATATTTTTAATAAATTCTTTATCACGAACCAATAGTGCCGGTGTATCCAACGTTATAATACCCACAAATGGTTCATTGCTTTGCCTAAAAAGAATAAAATATCCTGTACCTTATTTATTTGAAACAATGAGTGATACTAAACGATATACACGTTTTGAAACTTTACATGTGCTTTTATCGAAACTATATTTTCCAAAACGGTGGGTAAGATAACTTCGACAATTTCCAAGCGATTGACTTCAAACTTTATCTGTAGTTTCTTGGACACATTATCTAAAGCCTTATGCATATTTTTGAAATTGGTTCATAAATCAATTTTTTACAAACAAATTAAAGTTGATTTTTTCATCAATTCTCAAAAAAAATTTTTTCAAACTGTGGCATTAATGAGCAATTCAATATTTTTTTAAATTATCTATTTACCGCCTTAGTGAAAAAAACGTAAATAATGAAAAAAGATTTTAATATCCCGGCTGCTGTATGAAAATTTTTATGCTCCCCTCCATGAATTGGAAAAAATTTTTGTACCTTTAAGTATAATTAATATACTCTAAAATGGTTTTTTAGTAAATGTTATTTTCGACTTGTAGGGACTTCAAAACAAATTTTATATCATAGTCCCGGACTCAAGTCGCTTCGTGACAGTGGCTATAATAGCTTAATTTTCGATTTGAAAATTTGTTAATAGATTGGACGCATGTAGTCAAGATCTTAAGTGACTAATTTTAAATTTAATTTTTAAAATTTAAACAAATTGGTGACTAAACGTTCTTATCAATTAGGTACATATCAATTGTTATTAAACATAAAACTTTTCTTACCGATGCAATTCATCAATTCGATCACAAATCGATTTTCTCAAAAATAATACCGACAGTGTATTTCCACCAATAATACTTGGCTCAATAGACGGTATATTTCGTTTTTTCCAATAATTATAATTTCTTCTAAGATATAAATACAAAACCACAAGTAGTGCAACTATCAACAATGGAAACACAAACACGGCAATGGCCATGATTCAAAATCATTAGTAGGTAAACAGCTATACCACATAAATGAGATTTTTTCACAATTTGATTGATGTTTATAAATAAACATACACAATGTGTTTAATGATAAAGTGTTGTTACTATCTCTTAACTGCATGACTTGCCCAAAACAGATTTAATAATTCCATATCTAATAAATTATACAAAAAACTCATGTCGCAGCAGTCTGCATAACATAGGGAATTACCAGTTACAAAAATTACTTTTTCTCGGAAACCAATTTATCTAGAATAATAGTCCAAAAAATCGTAGAAACCTATCGTAATCGTATCTATCTTATCGTAGAAAACTTTTCAATTGTAGCAAATTTTGGAAAAAAACTCATTTAAGCTGCCCGATATCGGACTTGTTTGGCTGAAGAACTCATCCAAGGGCTTGGGACTTCCAATATTTTCATCATATTTTCCCGGGCTCAAGTCTCACAATGAGAGTGGCTGTAGTAGTAAAATTTACCGTTGTGAGATTCGCTAAAATTCCATTTTTAAACTAATCAATTTATGATTCTACAAGATGGTAACAATTTCTAATGTTATCACTTATCAGGTACAAGTTTTTCACATGTATTCCAAGGAACATACTAAATTTTAAATTTTAAATAGAATGGTACACTATTGTACCAATAACCTATAAAGGGTTAATTAATACAATGAGGCTTGTCTGCCGAGTAAATTACGAGACTTTTTTTTACACTCTGTATATTAAATCGACGACACTAACTTTACTTACATACTATGTAAAATCCGCTCTTCTTATTTTCTATTTTTCTGGAAAACTAGTTCACATAAATAATGTTTCAAAAATATACAATCTGATAAAACAACGACTTCCAGCACAAAGATAAAACCAAAAAACCAAACGTTGTGGATTACGAATATGAGCTACATATCCGTATAAGTCAAAACAAAAACAAAATGAAAAAGCAAAATAAAAAACATCACAAAGTGAAGATCAAAATATCAAATAAATTTTTAAAAGTATCTTACATGTTTCGGCCCGTGGCCATTTTCAAAGATTATGGCAAAAGTCAAAATATAAAAGAAAATTATTCTCAAGTTGAAAAATTTTAGAAAGGGTCACGATTCCAGAAAATTCTATGTCAAAATAAATGATTATAAATTCAAGCCACGCCCAGTTGATAGGAACAACGGAAAACAAAGAAAACGAGGTATCAAAACCACCACAAATTGACCCAAAGGTCGAAATAATTCGATTAATCATAATATACAGCCATAAAATAGACCACTTAAAATTTAAATTATTGAAATTATTTGAAAATTTTCTTAAAACACTAGTTAAAAACTGATTTAAAATATTAAACTACATCAGTAACAATTAATATTAACAAAATTAACAATTGTTATAAACACAATAATTAACAAAAAAGCAGTGTAATTATGTTGAACGCTTATTTTGAAATAAGTTTAAAATGCAAAACATTACTCTTTTAGAGTCCTCCAGATGTGGCAACTACGCACAATCGTTCAAAGTGACATGATGCTGTTGTAAGTATTGCGCAGTAGACAACGACTCAAGAGAATCCATAAAATGACCTTTCTTTGCAAAATGGCGGATTTCAAAATTTTCTGATAAATGAAAATTAAGGTCTGTATTTACGATATCATCGGCGATGGCTGAAAAATTTTTTGTGTTTGTAGATTTTATTGCTGATAGATGCTCTGAAAACCGATTTGAGAATTTTGGGCCTGTTTGACCAATGTAAAACGATTGACAAATGTCACACGTAAACTTATAAATGCCCGACCTCTGAAGTGGTGAAATGGAATCCTTAGTTTTAACGAAGTAATTTGAAAGTGTGTTTTTTGTTGAAAAACTTAGTTTTATATCATTACGGTCAAATAGTTTTTTGAAGAAAGTGGATTGATTCGAGATAAATGGGATGGAAGCATATCTCGTTGTGACATGATCCTTTGTATTCGATAAATCGGGAAACAGTAAAGAATCTATATATTTATTATAATGTTTAACAAACATTCTAAATAAGAATATGTAATTTTTTTAGTTTTTATTATGATGTAATAAAAAATAAAAAAAAATAAAACGTTTAAATTTTAGCAAAAAGGTCAAAATTGTTTTTTTTTAATTTTTCTCGCCAACCAGCTTACTTAGAACCAGCTTAGTTTAGAAGCCAGTTATTTTCATCTCTTTTCGATAGTATAAAAAAAAATGAAAAACATTCATTGTAACAAGTTTTGGTAAAAAAAATTTTTTAAATGCCAAAAAAATCATGTTTTGGGCATCCGAAGTGTCTGGCTGAAGAACTCATTCAAAGATTTGTGGTTTCTAATGTTTCTCGAGAGTTATCATCCTGATACATAAATACATACATACATATATACAATATACATGTATATGTATAATATATATGTATTTCGTATGATTCCAGAAAACATTTCGTATTAATAGGCACTAATGCAACGAACAAAGAATATCATACATATTAGAAAGTAGTGCGTTAAATAGTGATTCATGTACTTATTAGAGCAAATGTAAGTATAGCTATCATTATTATATTTAACGCACTATTTTCTCATAAGTCCTTTGTTCGTTGCATAGAGCTCGGATGCGAAACGTTTCCATAAGCTAATGTGTATATAAAATTTAGCGAATATGATTTTCGGCTTTTAAGGACCTCAAAAAGTCTATCTATCATAGTCCCGAGCTCAAATCTTACCATGAGAGTCGCTGTAATAGCTGAATTTCCATAATGGAATTCGTTAAAATTTCACGTTATATAATAATTGTTTTGATACATGAAATGTTGTATCCAGACTGTAATTGTAAAAAGAAAAATCCAATAATCATAATGGTATCATTTTTTATCTAAAATTATTTTTAAGAAATAACTGACAAAAATAATAAATAATAATTGTTATTATTCAAAATTATTATGTGGATAATTAGACAAAAACATGTTGATTCTTTAATGGAGAAGTTTACCAATTTTTTTTTTTATGAATGAAAATAAAAATTAAAGAAAAGTGTAAAAGAAAAATTAAGATATCTCAACAACTAACAAAGTTATGGGACTTTAAAATTTCACTTTTCAATTTCATTTGAGACAGATGTGTGACGTCATTTATTCTACGGCATTGCAAGTGGAACGAAGAGTCTTTTTTATTTAATTTTTATAAAGCCGGTCAATACGTTAATACCTACGGATACTACATGGATTCGACTATTTTTAATCTTTTATCTTTTAGAAATTCAATATTTTGACGTTTTGAAATGTCATTTTTTGAACTATTAAAGATTTATAAATATATAATAAAAAAATAATTTTAAAAAAATATTAAATCCATGGTAATTTAATATAATTAATTAAAAAAAAATATTGTATAAAAGACACTCGGTGTCCGATTGTACGGATGTTTGACGTCACAGGCGAATTGAAAATCTATCATTGTGCCTTAAACTTTGTTAAGGACGGAGTTCACGCCAGAAACGGCTAATAAACTAATTTTTTTCGAATCTCGTTTTTTGTTTTTATTTTGTTCTGTGGTTCTTTACAAACACGGTGATATATAAAACATGGCTAAAAATTTTTCTTTTCAAGTAGAAAAATATTTATTTGTGAGCCGTTGCACAGTCAAGTTGCTGCTCCTTTGCAGGAAACGCTCACCCCCCCCTCCTTCGCGATTTGATCAGTAATATTTAGTTTTGGTGTGTACATGAGTTATAGTACGCACTGAGATAATATTCTTTTATTTGTATGCCTTTGATGACGTTTTAATAAACAGTGAGTAAACCGCTTTTTTTGTTATTATTTTTGTTTTTTACCGTTTCCCGAAAGTTGTGTCTTTCCCGACAAGGAAAATCATATCTCAAGTTTTAGAAAATATAGAGACTTAATTTTTTTTAAATTTTGTTCATAAACACATTGCGCATAAAGTGGAGTATGCTTTTTCCATTTGAACAATTGTAACTATTTTTAAACATTTAAACATTTTTTAAACATTTTTAAACATTTTTTTAAAATTGAGTTTTATAATTTTTAGAAGTTTGGGATTACAATTTTATAATTAATTTTTAAAATTACCTGAAATCCATACTCAGCTTTATGGACAGGTCCTTTAGGAATAAAATAATGAAAAAATATTTAAAAAATATTTATTGCTTTTTGAGATATGGCGTTCCTTGTAAACGTTTAAAATCTTGTGAAAAAGGGCCCCCTCCCCCCACAGGGAAGAGTAATGAATGTTTCAAAAACAAAATTTTCTATTTGAAACCCTCCCTAATTTGAAAAAAATTTCAAAAAGCAAAATAATCATAAATAAAAAAGTTGCTTTTTTATTTGAACTCCCTCCTTAATGGATCTCAAAAATTGTTTCACCAGTTTATTAGTTTTGGTCTATATTTTAGTTAAATGTAACTACATATTACATTATCCACATTACGATACTTCTCCATTGTTTTTAAACTATTTTTAAATTTAATGGTTGCTGTGCAAATATTTGCAATGTTACTATTGGCAACGTGCGAAGTATATGGTGGAGACAGTCAAATCGATTGCAGCGTGAGTAGTGGAGAAAATAAGCATTAATTCAGGCTCATAGTCATATGTGTTTATAGTGTAATAAAAAATATTAAATAAAAATATTTACATTGATCCACTTTGATTATAAACGCAGTTGCAGCTAATATGTCGTTCCTTATTTATCTGTCAATAGTATTAACGTCTACACGTCAATCCATAAATACAGAATTAAAAATATTTCATGTATTTTAACTCACATGCAATGATGTTTCGTCACGAGTTAAAGTTATTGATGTTTGTCTTATTACTCTACATTCAACTAAATGACTTATGCCAGCATTTCTGAATTCTCGAATGTCCCTGACGTGCTTCACCATCATCAGCAACTTTTCCTCTGCATAGTTCGGAGTTGGAAGGAAATACTGAGCGATATTCTAAAGGTTGCTCATGCTCATGCTCATGCTCATACTCATGCTCATGCTCATACTCATGCTCATGCTCATGCTCATGCTCATGCTCATGCTCATGCTCATGCTCATGCTCATGCTCATACTCATACTCATACTCATACTCTACTTGCTCATACTTACTTTGCTTCATTTGCTTACAATAATTTTCGTATACCTTTTCCAACAATTTTTGAGATGACTTTTCGAGAGGGTGTTATTAGTGGCCATAAACTTTCAAGATGTTAAATTATTTTATTGCTTACAACAAATACCACCCTATGTTCACTCCAATTGTATTTAAATTTGTTACCTGTTTCACAAGCAACGGTTTCTTTTTGCATTCATACAGATAAGTAGGCAACATGCTGCGAACAATACTGCTGATTATTGCCGTACTTGAAAAGTCATCTCATTTAAATATTGAAAACCTATACTTGACATACATGATTTAGTAGCAAAACAGTAATTTTCATTATAATCAATAATTACCAATGCCTTATATTTCATAGAATGTAAAAATGTACAGTATGAGAAAACGGTTAGAAATTACTGTCCTCCACTCTTAGTGTCAAAAGTATCTCTCAGAGAAATCTTGAACATAGAGAATACTTGATTTTTGAAAAAATATTTTGGAAAATATAAATTTTGGAAAATATTACAAATAACTATTATATTAATTTTTGAATAAAATATTTAGCAAAGTAACATATTTTTTATACAAATATGCAATACAGTCAAACATACAAATTTCGATGTCCAAATTAATGCAATATTTTACAAAAATAAAACTTTAAAAATTAGGGTAAAATTTCTTAAACTCAAAATAATTAATACAGATAAAATAAAAATCTGTCCGTTCTTTGATATATTTTAATTTATAGGAAAAGTTATAAGTTATCCAAATATTTCCACACACATAATGATAGACCTTTCAACAAATGATTGAATGAATAATTATTATCATAATATTATATAACTTTAGTCTAACTAACTAAAAAAGTTTAGTCTGACATAGACTCTATATAAGGATTTTATATTTATATAAATTCATATTAAAAATAAGAAAATAACAATTATCATAAATATCTATTTAGAACAATTTCTTAAAAATTCACCTGTTTTTATTAAATAAAAGAAATTAATCTGTACAAATATGTACCTTCACTAGTCCAAGTTGTAAAAAATATAAGAAAAGATGACCCTTCATAAAATTATTGACAATAATTGTGAATACATTTCAACGCAGACTTTAAAAAAATGTAGGTATATAATTTATGTACGTAAGTATAGGTTTTGAATATTTAAATGAGATGACTTTTCAAGTACGGCAATAATCAGCAGTATTGTTCGCAGCATGTTGCCTACTTATCTGTATGAATGCAAAAAGAAACCGTTGCTTGTGAAACAGGTAACAAATTTAAATACAATTGGAGTGAACATAGGGTGGTATTTGTTGTAAGCAATAAAATAATTTAACATCTTGAAAGTTTATGGCCACTAATAACACCCTCTCGAAAAGTCATCTCAAAAATTGTTGGAAAAGGTATACGAAAATTATTGTAAGCAAATGAAGCAAAGTAAGTATGAGCAAGTAGAGTATGAGTATGAGTATGAGTATGAGCATGAGCATGAGCATGAGCATGAGCATGAGCATGAGCATGAGCATGAGCATGAGCATGAGCATGAGCATGAGCATGAGCATGAGCATGAGCATGAGCATGAGCATGAGCATGAGCATGAGCATGAGCATGAGCATGAGCATGAGCATGAGTTGAGCATGAGCATGAGCATGAGCATGAGCAACCTTTAGAATATCGCTCATTGTCTTGATAATTATATCCATGTTAACGTCGATAATAATTGTTTAATTACTTTTTTAATACAACTATTATACTTCATCCAGTATTTTATACCTCAGATTGTTCAAATTTATTTATAAAAAAAAGAAATTAATTGTAAATAGCAAATATTTGTATTCAGATTTTACGGTTTTTTTTTTTTTTTTTGTTTTTTTGAATATTTTAAATTTATTTATTTCCACGGTTACCATTATTTATATTCGTTAATGAGCCTGAAAAAATGTATATTATAGATGTCGTTGCCATCACGCACCCAGCCAATAGGGCCGGTGCAGCGCAATACGGTTATGGGGCCTCTTCAAGGAAGAATGTTTTTTATCGTTCTGCAACGGTTGACGGTAGGATGGAAAACTTTCTGCGAGGCGTTGATATACTATGCCGATTGTTTTAATAATTAGCATTAAAGTTGATTACTTTTTGGCTTGTACATGCGTATTTAAGGTATATCAAAGGATATAGCATAAAATATAATTAAATAGGTTTATATTTTATTTAAATGGAAAAGGGTATATCAAAAAGTTATTTCGTATAGCATGCATAGCAAACTCGTTTTTCTTAATTACTTTTTCGGTACTTTTTAGACAAAATCAGACTGCGCGACAATGGACCGTGTATTATAACTTTATTTAATTTCGTCCAGTAGGTATTTAATAAAAATATGCTACATATATTAAAGATAGACCTTGAACTAGTATTTTTAAGGTGTAATTATTCAAATATCATATTTCATCTAATTACGCATATAGATACCTATAAGGGCTATAAGTTTTAATATTCAAAATTCAATGTCAGATCAAATTCAAATAACAAAAAGTGCATAGCCCGATAAGTATAGGTGAATCGGCCCCGGAAGCGAATTAGTTTAATAACTATATTAACGGTATGGTGAGGCTGTAAGTAATTGATACAGTCGACTCTCGTTAATTTGAAACTCGAGGGAATCTTAAAATATTAGGAATTATAGAGAGGTGATTGTCGCGTGTTTGACGCCGATGAGTTCGAATTAACGCGTGGTTTTGTTACCTAGCAATGATTTTTTCGTTCGAATTACCAAGTATATAAAAATCTATTGTTTTAGTTCGAAATATAAAGAGATTTTGAAGGGAACTCGTGATACCTTTGAATTATAGAGAGTTTCGAATTATCGATGATTCGGATTCGCAACCAAAACTGAGTAGTTATGGAGATAACTAAAAAAATTTAAAATATCAAAAAAAATTTTTTCTTGGTAACTACTCAACATAGGAAAATGATTTCAAATCCACATGAAGACAAACACTCTCGAGAATATTAGATATATTTATTATCGTATTAGTCCTCGTTATTAAGGATAATAACAAGGATAATATCCGATCCAATGTTATTTTTATAGGGTTCCAATTGAGCGACCACTTCAGAAAAAATTCGATAACGGTGCCTTAATACACTTAATTACTGCACCAAGTCTCATCAAAATTCAAGGGGTACAACATGATAAAAAAAATATTTTTAATTTCTAATCTGCTGAACCGCCCTTCCAGTGGGTCCGATCCTGGAATTATATACATCAATCGAATGTACTTTAAAAATAAAGTGTTGTGTCTCATAAAGTATTTTTTCCTATCTCCTATAGTTTTCGAGATAATCAAGAATAATCGAAAGAGGTATATTAAGATGTAGGTAATCTGCCCCTGATAGAAAGTCCCAATAGAAAATGTATTGTCGTTTATGTGACATTGCAGATACTTCATATATATATATATATATATATATATATATATATATATATATATATATATATATATATATATATATATATATATATATAAAACTTTCACAGATCAAAATAAAACCGTTGTGGAAATATTACAGAAAATTTTCAAAAAATGTGCTGTAATAGGATTTTTTAAATGTACAAGAATACAATGCTCATTGGACTTTAATATTCTACAACCTACATGTTAAAAATCCTATTACAGCACATTTTTTGAAAATTTTCTGTAATATTTCCACAACGGTTTTATTTTGATCTGGGAAAGTTATATACATATATATATATATATATATATATATATATATATATATATATATATATATATATATATATATATATATATATATATATATATATATGAAGTATCTGCAGTGTCACATAAACGACAATACATTTTCTATTGGGACTTTCTGTCAGGAGCAGATAACCTATATCTTAATATACCTCTTTTTTCTGAAGTGGTCGCTCAATTGGAACCCTATCAAAATTACATTGGATCAGATATTATCCTTGTTATTATCCTTAATAACGAGGACTGATACGATAATAAATATATCTAATATTCTCGAGTGTTTGCCTTCATGTGGATTTGAAATTATTTTCCTATATTGAGTAGTTACCAAGAAAAAATTTTTTGTAATTTTTTAAATTTTTTTAGTTGTCTCCATAACTACTCAGTTTTGGCCGCGAAAATTGTAGATATCAATTACTTGCAGCCTCACCATACCGTTAATATAGTTATTAAAATAATTCGCTTCCGGGGCCGATTCACCTATACTAATCCGGCTATACCCTTTAGTAAATACATATTTCAAATTTATTGGTCATATGTCAACATTATTTTATCAAACATAAAATAATTATCCCCTTCTAAATTTTTCAATGAATGTATGTAAGTAATTTGAAAGTGTAAAACTAGTAGCAAATATTTTTTGAATAGGTAAATATTAGTCATGTAAATCTCATACAAATAATACAAATATTTTAGTATATATTAAACAGATATTATTCGTTTGCATTAAAAAATAAATTAATTAAATAAAATACAGTGAAACTCCTTGAAACGTCGTAAATCTGCTTCGTCATAGGAAGTCATCCATTTTCTCTATGTGCCAAAAATTTATATGGTATTTGTAATAATTTATAAGTTTATTTGTAAATAATAATAAACAAAAAAATTTAACTTCGCAAAATACCACATTTATTTTTGAAATTGTGACAATATTGTTTCGAACCGTCAGTTCATTTTCAAACAGAAATTCTGTTTCAAAAATAAAAGTGGTATTTTGCGAAGTAAAATATTTGTTTATTATTTACAAATATGGAATACCATAAAGTAGGTAACGCTCACCTTCCTAGCATAGGGAAGTTACTGTAGTTAATCGGTACAAAAATTAAAATCATTTTTTTTAGTATACCTATGTATAGATAGATGATTATGAAATTTACAAGTTCGTATGTTCGTGTTTAGTTTAAGAAACGAAAATAAAATGAAATTATAAAAATACATATAGTTAAGATAAATAGAAAATATCTTGTGAGAAGATATCCTTGAAGTTTTCTTCAACGCCTTAGTAATACAAATTCAAGATTATCATAACATATTATGGGTAATTATATTCTAACAAGAATTTATGTTAATTATTATTCATTAGTAAAATTTAAATAATAATAGGTACGGTAACAATTTACATTTTCAGTTATTCTGCGTAAACAACATTTTATGCAAAAACAATATGCACTTACATAATATGTATTTTTGATCCAAAAATCACATGCGTAATCATAAGTATGTTTCCTCGCTGACATATATTCCAAATTATTTTCCTGAAGAGAGATATTGGAAATCAAATTATCACGTAATTGGCTCTAATAGTAACATTAGTAACACATACTTATGTGACGGTAATACTGTTGAATATATTTATATATTTTTACGAATTATTGTAAAAAATATACCTATTTAAATATTTCGTATTTTATTCGGAAAGCTGTTTAAATAAGAATATATTTTAACAAAATTATTGTTAACAAAATTAACAAATAATTTTAACGCGGACACAGAGTCAATTTCAATCCTTTACGTAACGAAAGAATTAACGCATTTATCCCAAACTGTATTGGAATTGGTGTTTCAGCACATGGCTCAACTTGATATTTATTCAACAAACAAGCTAAACCAGTTTTAGCTTGCAATAATCCGAATCTCATCCCTAAAAATATAAGAATCTATTTAATTTAATTTACATATATTCCCCCAAAATTGTGCATGAATATAAATAAAATCTTACCTATACAATTTCGAGGACCTTCTCCAAATGGTAAATAGGACATTTTATCAGTAGCATTATTAGAGTCATTAAAACGATCTGGATCATATTTATCGGGATTCGGAAAAATTAATGGATCATTTTGTATAGCCATAATTGGCAAGAATACTGTCGTGCCTTTTTCAATTACATGTTTTGAATTGGGTATAAGATAATCTTTTGTACACACTCGATCCAAATACGGTAAAACGGGATATTTTCTCAACGTTTCTAAAAATTAAAATATCTTTATTATTCGTAAATCATTATTATAAATAGTTCTAAAAAATTTTCTACCATTTACGCATTGTTTTAAATAATTCATCTCTTGAATGCCTTCGTATGTTATTTCATTATTATATTTACGAATGATTGAACGAATTTCCTTGCATAATTTTTCTTGGACGTCAGGATTTAATGCCAGTTCGTATAACGTCATCGACATTGTAAATGACGAAGTTTCCGAACCAGCAATTAAAAATGTAAAACATTGAGCAATAAAAGAATCACCGTCCAGAACTGAAACATACCAAAATTTAATACTACTAAACTAATAGTTTTAGGGGTTATATGTACTTAATTATGATTTTTTTATTGAATTTTCTTTGAATAGTTCATATCAAAAATCTTTCCACAAAAGGGTATAGCGAGATTTTAATGACAAAACTGCTTTTCGGATCCTGTGTGACTAGAAAATTTTAAGATACGGGAGTTTTTGTTAGTAAACTGCAGCTCCTTTACAAAAAAAAAAAAACCTAAGTATATTTTATAAGTTTTTATTGGTTATTATACTAAAATAATAGGTATAATGTACAATATTTTCTTCCTTTTGTAGTAGGTAACTCTTTCTTGAATTCCAGCAATTAAGGGCTGTTTGAAAACTATTAAAAAACACGAATTACTTGAGCCCTAAGGTGTAACTCGAGCCCAAAATGAAAAAGTATTATTTTTTTGTTTTGTGCTTAGTGCAGCCAGTAGTAAAAGTAAGTTACAGGTTTATCTGATAGGTAACAGCACTAGGTTCACTGTGTTTATGTTTACATAGTTCTGAAAATTGACACTAGGTGTCAGGCGAGTGTTGTTTACCTCTATTTAAAGTTGCTGTTTTTGTTATGTTGCTAACTTTCAATTGTAAAAAATATTTCGATAGCTCACAAAGTAAGGTAAGTATATAATTTTCATAATATTTGCTTCGTTACTAAAGCAAATTCAGACACATTCATATGCCAGCTATTTCCTTAGTTTCTTAATTTAAGGTTTTGATAAACCAGTTAACATAACCTTCAGATTAGAGTTGAGTTTATTTTAACTTTGGTATGAAATGGTACATGGATTCAATTAAAAAGGCATGGAAGTTGTCCAAAAATAAGGACGTATTGTACTATAAATGGGAAGATATTGTTAAGAAAATACCTCCATCTACACTAATCAAAAAAGGATCATTCTCTTTAGGTAGACTAAAAGACATACTTTAACTCATAAAAATAATTTAGTATCCATAACAATTTTTTTTTGAAAATTTTTATTCAGTTTTGGTACCTATTCATGTTTTCTGATTAAATACATGTTTGTACAATGTGTAGTTAGTAACCAACATCCTGCATGATTTCAAACTATTTTCAAATGGAAACCCCTTGGAAATTTAGGTTTGGGCTCAAGTAACCCGATCTTGAGGTTAAGTTGAACCAAAATCTAAAGATGTATGTATCAAATTTACGAACCATCAGAAAAAAAATCTGTATTATATAATAAACTAACCGTAGTCATATACAGATTAATATACTGAATTCTCTTACGCTTTTTAAAAATTATCAGATGATTTGCAAATCTGGGCTCAAGTAACCCGTCTTTACGGTACCAACTTTATGAAAAAAATTTGATCAGAATTTTAATTATTTAAAAGTACTTGACACTAGTCTCTGTATTCTCGAAAACACATTTTTTTATAAAACACAGATTTTAAGATTTTTTAAAAACTACTGTATCGACTATTTTGAAATTTTATACACTTATTTGTTACTACAGTGGCTAACTCGTGAACAAAGGATTTTAGATAAAAAAAAAAAAAAAAAATAAACAAAAATTTTGGTAAAAGTGCTACATTTCATAAACAAAATAAAATTTTCCTAAGTCCTTCGTTCGCGGACAAGTGTAATAACAAATAAATTGCAAAACTACAAACAAATTAGTCCAGTAATTTTTGAGAACTCATGCTCACCGGAAGTTGCTTAAGACGTTTTTGAATCTTCGTTGTTATAAAAATAATGTATAAATAATGGCATAAGTTTGATTTGAATAAATTTAAATTTTATTTTTAAAAAACATTTAGTGAAATTATACTTTTTTTCCTCGACGCAAGTGCACATAACCCCTTAAATTTAATATACCTACCTTCAACAGTGGGATCGTTTTCTTTTTGTAAAAGTGTTTTATTTTTTATTTCCAATAACAAATCTAAAAAATCATTCTTAATAATCCCATTTTTCTTTCGATACTCAACTGTTCGCCAGATAGCATTTCTAACTCGTTGATAAACGGATTCATCTATCAAACGAAGTCGAAAAGTCTTTAAAACCCACGGCGTTAATACTGCCAACTGATACGAAATTCGTTCTAATACACCCAATTCGTCGGCACTTCGTCCAATATCACGAAATTCCCAGTCTTCATTTTCGATTGATCGCCCTTCAACACCGAAAGATGTGGTGACAATCACATCAGTCGTGTAACGACCAAACATATCCCATACATTAACGCTCCTACTTGTACCCACAAAATCTTGAAGAAAGTTTTCAAATCGTTTAGTTATCGCTTGTACAATATAAAACATATTTTTTATTTTTCCCGTTGCAAAAGTTGGTGATAAATTTGCTCGCAATTTCCGCCATTTTTCACCTTTAATTGTAAACAAACCGAGAGATAAAACTGGTTCTTTTTGGAAATTAACATCGAACGATCGATCAACAAAATGATCAAAGTCTTTGATTAAAATATTTTTAAAGAGCTCTCGATCACGAATCAATAATGCGGGTCGATCTAGTGTAAATATACCAATGTATGGGTCAGTAGTCGTTCTGCAGTGTAAAAAAGAACTATAATATTAGAGCAAATATTTTTGATAAAAAAAATTTTCTTACCGATATATGTTGGAAAGTATGTCTGCAATGGACTGTTTTAACAACAATACTGGTCCAATATTGCCAACAAAAGGTTTCGGTTTGATGTACGGTACATTACGTTTCTTCCAATAGTTGTAATGTCGTGTTAAATAGAAATAAGCACAAAAAATTAATGTAACAATTAAGGTTAGTGTCACTGTAGCGATAATGGCCATTTTTGTAGTACGCTCTCAGATAAATATCATGTTAATATTTATTTTTACTTAAAATAAAAACATTTGTAAGGAGGAAATTCTATTTTTATTTAAAAAATTATTTTAAAAATTACTAATTTCATGATTGTATATTCATATTTTTCATATTTCATAATACCAAGGTTATCTTCACAATAATTAAATTTATATAGAGGGTGGTCCAGAATTATGTACCGTAATTGCTGGAGCTGATAATATGTTCAAAAATAATGGTACCTTTTCATCTACACTTTTTTCCAAAACTCAATAATAAGGTAGATAAAGCAGAGGGGTAAAATGTAGAGGGGTGGAACGAAACTGACTTCTATCTTTTAAAAATTTTTTAGGCGCTTTTGATTACTGAATTCATATTCTAGGGGCGCGTATGAACATTAAGATAATTAAATTTATGGTATCAATTATTCGATCACTTATGATTAGGGGATAATTTGGAAATAGATATTTCTACTTTAAATTACTCGAAAACGGTAATATTTATCGAAATGTAACAATTATACCTTTTTTAAGTGAAATTGTCTGAGGAATTATATTATCAGGGATTTTGTTTAAATAATTGCAAATTAAAAAAGAAAAGACGTGATAACTCACACCTACCACCCAAAACCACCCCCAAGCCCTAAGCGTGTTTGTAGAAAACTGTGGATAGCAGTGTGCCAATGAGTGGTTGATACCGCTTAAGGCATTTAGTTAGTCGCTGTCGGTCACTCAATGCACAACGCATTATGTTGTATTGTTGGACCATTGTTAGCTTGGACCCCACCTTGCTCCGTCCGACAATACGTGTTTTGTAATTGTGTCTGTGACAACTAACACAGTTGCAAAGATCAAACCAACACCACTACACACAGTGTGTACCTACACAGCATAGCGGTGGGAAATAAAGGGATTTTTTGTCTACATTGGTATCACTAGTGCAGAGATAGCAACTTGGCTTCTTATTATTCTGTGACCACCCCTTAGTCATGAGTGGTGGAATAAATGTTGACATAAATTTAATCCTTCTAACGCAAAATAAGTACCCCTAAAATATCAATCCGTTATTCAAAAGCGTTTGGAAAATATTTAAGAAATAATGGTTTTCGTTTCACCCCTTTACAGAGTTGTATCTTCCTTATTACTGAGTTTTGAAAAAAAGTGTACATGAAAAGGTACCATTATTTTTGAACTTACTACGAGCTCTACCAATTACGGTACATAATTCTGGACCAGCTTGTATATGTACAATGTACATAGATACTTCATACAATACATTTTATATCTTCCAGTTAAATATTTACACAGACAGACGAATAAATGATAAAATTATAGTCAGTGGCGTATTTAGGTTCAGTGCCGCCCCAAGATACTTAGCTCTGGCCGCTCCTTCTGTCAGCTTTTCTTCAGAATTTTAGTTATAATAAACTGTTCGAATATTCATACAAAACTTGGTCATATACAGTGGCGCAACAACTACAAATTTGCAAGGGGAATCCCATAAAAATTTGAATATCCCATTTTTTTAATAACGCAATTCTCTGATAACATTGGGAAATGTTATTGAAAATGTCGTCTCCGAAAATTCGATTTTCAAATAAAAAATATCAATAGACCACTAAAAATTTTATTCTTTAAATATGAAACGAAAATTTACGTAATTTTGTGAGGAATCCACGTAATTTTAGGGGGTCTGGACTTCTTGGACCCTTTGGTTGTTGCGCCCCTGTTCATATGCCATTCATAGATAATGAAAGGGAAAAGTAACTTGCCACCGGAAGCAGGCTAGATTTGCTGCGGTCAATTATTTTCGGCCCTTGACATGATCAGACCTTTTTTCCTTTCAGATTTTCTCCAGACATATGAATTATTTTGTTAGATCAAAAATGTGTTCTAATTTAGGTATAATTAATCAAAATTAAGATTTAATCAAAATCGTTAGAGCTGCTTTTTGCAAATGGCCGATCTGTTCATTTCCGGGGCATTTTCAAAGTTAAAGTGCTGCTAGGCCCGGTCCATAATAACTTTTCGGCGTATTGGCCTCACCAGTTTGTGTATCTTGGTAAACTTCATCCTCATACCACATTTCATCAAAATCCCTTAAGTCGTTTCATAGGTAGAGATCAAAATGGCTTTCCTTACAAACAGACAGAACGACAGATCCACAGACAATTTTGATAAATGACTAATTTGGACTTAGTGGACCTCAAAACGTACATTTTCGCTACAAACCCGACATCGAATCCTTTCACGACCACATAACTTGGTCTATAGACATATAATGTATAGGATCATAAAAAAAGTAATACAGCTGAACTTTTTCTTATACGGTCTTTTTTTGTGCAACTTTTTTATACGATTTCTTTATGGGGTTTTTTAAGAAATAGTAGTAAGTTTTTTTTACAGGTGTATTTATCACAATTTTCATAATACCTATTATAAAAAGGAAATAAAATGTTCTCATGTGTAAATTAATGCCTTATCTTGTTTAGAAAAGCAACTTCTAAGGAAATCGGGAAGGTTTGAGCGTTTTGAGTTATGTATTCTCTATCAAACTTTTTTTTCTGCGGTCCCTATGCACCGCCTAAAAGAAGTTATGCTGTTCACACTATAGTATTTAAATATAGGAAAATATAGATACAATATTAAAATCATTCATGTAGAATTTATATTATGTTCTTCAGTTTATTTACAAAATACGTTTGAAATGTCTGATAATAAAAAGACAAAATAAAAAATAAAGGTGTTCACATGTTCTTAGAAAACGTACAGGATTACTTAGTACAGTCAGTCCCATACAGCAATTGATATGAATGTGATATTTTTCAATATATAGTAGATAAATTCACAACCTCATTTCAACCAGTGACCGTAAAATAGAAATCTATAATATCGACATTCAATTTTCGTCGAACGTAAGAACGTTTGTTTCTTGTACGTGTATCTCCGTATACGTCAATATACCACAATAGAGGAAATTGGGGATGCATATAATACGATGAAAAAAAAAAAAACTTGTTCAAGAGCAAGCAAATCGTGCTTGCGCAAATAATGTTCTGTAAGTTGCTTTTAAACATGGATTTGATGTAACTCGCGCTAGAATCTTTCAATCCTGTTAATTTCAGCTCAATCTACTATCATAAGCAATACTCATAACTTTTCCCAAATTTTTTTAGCGATCCTTTTGGTGATACAATTGGGTGATAGTAATTTTCAAACGATTTTCCCCAAAAATACTTAAAAAAATAAGAAAAAGGACAACATTGTATGTACATTATTGAATTTGTGCTTCCATAAGCTTTCCTTTAACATATTACACGATGCCCTTGAAATTTTCTCCCCTATTGCCATTTTCCAGTTTTCTTCCCGCAATTTTTATTCCCGTTTTATTCCCCCTTCACGTCTAAAATTGAGCCATTATACTCTAACTTTGTGCTAAATTAAAAATTTTCACGTCAGATACAGGTATAACTTCAAAGAACATATCCTGTGACGGACGAACGGACACAAAAACGATTCGATAAGGGTTCCGTTTTGAAGTGGTCCTCTAAAATAAATCTTAAGATGCAATAATATAAGTAGGGTAAAAGACCCGATTGTCGAACGGGGTTATAAGTCCGAACAGTTTTGACATTTATATATTAATGAAGTTATTTCTGAAAGAAACCTCTGATAAAAAAAAATTATTATTAATAGAATGATTATTTTTCAATTTAAATTCACCTCACATTTAATGTCTCCTCACTTAATTTAAGAAATACATATATATATATATCGAACAATTTTTGTTGAATTCGTGAATTTTTAATATGATGGATGATCATTATTCAAAACACATGAGTTATAAATTGTAACATTTTTCACCGAATTTTTAAAGTTATTAGCATAATAAAAGTATACAAATAATTGTTATTAGTCCACTTAAGAGATTAGGATAGCTAAATTATATTTTATATGCGTTAAATATTATTTCTAGAAGCGTTCCTTCTTGGGATCCAAGTTTTAAGGTTGGGTACCCCATTTTGAGAATTATATATTACATATCTATTTTATAAATATTTTTAATTAATTTTTGGGTTTAAAACACTTAACTAACCGTTTTTATAATTTCACTTTAATATTTTATTTATTTCATAACGTAAAATCAATTGAAAAATAATTAATAATGAATTAAAACTTCGAAATTGAAATAAAAACGTCAGACATTTAGATTTGAAACAACATATAAATATATACGTCATATACTTAATTTAACTGTTTAAAAATTCACAATGGCGTATAGATAAGTTAGAATCATGTTAGAATGTACACAATGTTTTTTAAAACATAATTAGATGGCGAAAGAAAATACAGTATTTTAGTGGTTTATTTTATCGAATATTTAAACCCTTCTGTCATTGCTGCTATGTTTCACAAGGTGTCATTCTGTGATACTCTATGACACAGACTGACCCCTTGTAGTGGACAGAGTGTCAAAGTGGCTGCAAGATAATGGTTTAAATATTCGATAGGAGAAGATGGTATGTATTGCATGTCATGTACATTAAATGCTTGTTTTTTCTTACGGGTCAGTGTGTTGTTTTTTTAAAGGAGGTTAATATATTCTGTCCGTTTTTTCATAGACGTCAACAAATTATAAACCAAAAACATTAATAAATCAAAATTTTTGGGTTATATTTTCTTAAAAATATACCCATTGGATTAAAAAAAACTTGGTTTCATACTTATTAAGAAAAAAAAAATGGGTGTTTTGTTTATTTTTTAATTTTTTAAGCTACTTTAATGATACAGCTAAAAATAGTGTTCGGTCATCGGGTCTCTTACCCTATACAAATTTCTCATTAGCGAAATAAAAGAATTCTTAAAAATGTATTGAAAAGTTCACTGACAATTCATTCGATAATTTTTTTTAACTGACAACTCAGTGATCACGCTTAATTAGTGATGTACTGACTTAAATTTATATTTGTTAAAGGTTAGAAGCTAAAATACCCCTGTCTCCCTCAAGCTAAAAGAATTAAAAAAGTACAAGGGCCCTAATTGACAAAATTATGACTAAGCTCAAAAAGGACCTTGGAACAAATGATCTATTTAATTCATTACAAATAGCGAGAAGAGGCTAACATAAATCGCTCTGTACAGCCTTCCGGAGTCGTCCTCCAGAAACACACCCACTTTTAATCAGTGATTTATAGCCTTTCATTTGACCTATATTTTACTCGTATACCAAGAGACTCAATTTTTCATATGAAATAGGCACTTTCCTTTCCAAAATTTCTGAACTTTCGACTGAGTATCTATTCAAAATTGAACATCAATGAGCCGTTAAAATATTATTTAAAGATAGGAATATTTATGAAAAATAGTGTTATGAAATGAAAAGTGACTGCAGTATGTCAAGCAACTTTTAACTTTTGCAATATGATTTGGGTACATATCTATGTAAATAATTAATCGCTAGGAATCATTCTGGTACTGAACATATACGAAATCGATCCTCTGTGTATCAAAATGTTCAAGTTTACTCTATTTGTTCATATGTACGCGGTTATACCACAGTCACCCAGTTAATGTTTCCGAACAATGTAAGTGCGCCTGAAAATTGAAGTATTTTAACACCTGAGAATATTTTATAATGTTTATCGTCTATAAATTTATAAACTGAGTAGATTAGTAAAATACTTTTGTAAATAATTATTATACATATGTACCTAAATTATTATAGTTATTAGGGGTACTAATAAATCAGATGGCGCTATGTCGGGAGAATAAGCAGGATGTGGTAACACTTTCCAATTCAGCTGCCTTATTTTTCTTGAGTTAATTTTGCTGCATGAAGTCTGGCATTGTTATGCTGTAGTATGACACCTTTTCAAAAATAACGAGAGCTGGCCGTTTTATCAACAATTCATTATGTAATCTATCTAATTGTTGGCAATACAATTCAGCAGTAACTGTTTCCCCTTGCTTTAGCAGCTCAAAATGAATTGTTCCTATCACTATCGAATTATTCGATCACTATCGGACAAGTCAAAATCACCACTGCGAAATTTTCTAAACCTACGCTAACACTTACCTACTGACGACTTTCACTACGTCCTCATACACATCACAATTTTTTGTTATTGCAATCGTTCTACTAAAACCCGATCGAAAATGAAAAAGCATCCAATGGCGTAAATGTTCTTCTATTGGTTGATTGTCTTCCATTTTCCACTAATGTAATAGAAACTTAAATTTTTATTATGAATCCAAAGTCAAGGTCACATGTTGCAGTATTATACACTAAAACGCGTATTAACAAGTCAACACTCTGCATTAAACTGAAGCAAAACTTCCTAAATAAAAATGATTGATTACTTATGGGTAACCCTAATATAATAATTTTACATATATTGAAATGATAAAATAAATAACATTGTTACATAGTTAGGGTCGTTGGTGTAATGGTGAACACGCCTGGCTAGTCACTGGGAGATCCGGGGTTCGATTCTCGGGCGATCCGGATAATTGTTTCATTCACTTTGTGATTTTTAATTTACATGTGGTTTTTGGTCATACTATACCAAAGAAATCGAGTGCTTAAAGTTTCAGTTTAGCTGAACAATAAGTGAATATATGAATACTGCGTGTGTTGAAATGCAAACAAAAGTTTGTCATACGTAGTAATGTCTCACAAGCACTCGATAATATTTGAAATTGAAAAACATAGTTAGCTGTTATTGAGCCATAGTATAGATTATCTGAAGAGAATCTTTACAATAAATCATATTTATAGCACCTACATAATATTATTGGAAAAACTCTGCCGGCGGAGGCCTTTTTGAAATGTAAATCCCCCCCCCCAAGCCAAATGAAAATTTTCACGCACATTTTACGTTTTAGAACTGCCTGAACAATTTTGATTTAATGTCTGTCTGTCTGTCCATCTGTGTCTCGCCTGTGTCTCAGAAGTTATGCAGCTTGGTTCCTTGATGGCCTCCTACGAATTTCATCGCAATCGAAGTAACGGTAGCTACGCCACTACCGTGATATTCCATTAAGACGTCAAATCGTATCAAGAGACATAATTTCTAAACTATTCGATTGTTTTTGATAAAATTTTCAGAAATGATGAGGTTTAGTTCTTAGTTCATCCTCTCTGAATTTCATCGCAATCAGAGTAAAAATAGCCACGGTGTTATCATGAAATCCCATTAAATGTCGATATCTTACTTGCTACTAGTCCCACTTCGCTTAAATTTCGAAAATATTTGGGGATTAGTCTCTAAATTATAATAAATTTTGCTATATATATATATATATATATATATATATATATATATATATATATATATATATATATATATATATATATATATATATAAGCAAAGTCTGTTAAGTAAGATCGTGGTCGAAATAATTTATATAAAAATTTATTTGAAAAAATTTTGAAATACATATATACGTTCCACTTGATGAGGACTGCGACGCAATTAGCTTAATAAGGTGTCCAGTCACCACCGGCGTCGATAATCGCCGGTGGTGATGCTATTTTCGAGGCATACTTTTAGTTAAATTGACGAATTTTTTAGATTTCAATTTTTTAGATTGAGACGAATCTCGCGAGTTAACTGCTTTAAATGTATATATGCGTTTTCGTCGAAGTTTGTACTTAATATGTGACTAATCGGATTGGTATCGGGCGACTGTGACGGCCAGTCGAATGTAACGATGCCAGATTTGGCATTCGTGTCGCGTATTTGGCACCCATGGTTCTTCACTTGTTATTACTTGTTACTCATGTTTTGCTGCATAAGTTTATTTTTATATAAGTTACAGTATAAGGTATGCTTACATTTAATTAAGGAACTAATTTTTTACTAAATAAAATTAATTTTAATAAGATTAAATAAAAAATTAATCCATAATTACATTTTTTTAGGATTTTATCATTTTTATAGTCATTTTTATAGTCATCAACAAACGTTCACGCTTTGAGTAAAAGCACACATTATGCAACTTTTCGGTGATTTAATATCGATTATGCCCTCCCCTTTTTAAAACACATTCTTGAAGCCTCCTCGGCATGCTTTCAATAAGATGCCTAACAGTTTCATCAGGAATCTCCTCCCAACATCTTCTCAAGACATCAATCAGTTGTTGTTGGGTGTGCACATCCTCTCCGGCTGCTCTGACTCGCCGTTTTAATTGATCCCAAAGATGTTCTATTAGGTTCAAGTCAGGGCTATTTGTAGGCCACGGTAAAACCTGTATATTAGCCTCCCTAAGGACAGTTGTCGTCGCTCGAGCGGTATGCGCTCGGGCATTATCCTGCATCAGGATAAGTCCGTCGGCCGCTCGTTGTGCAAAGGGGATCACATGGGGTCTGACAACCTGTTCGATGTAACTTTGAGCCGTTACAGTACCCTCGTTCAGGAAAACAAGCTCAGTTTTGCCTTGCAAACTAATTCCACCCCAGACCATGACATTAGGACCGCCGAATCTGTCGCGTTCATGAATGTGACGATCAGAAAACCTTTCCCCACTTCTTCTCCACATTCTTACACGTCGATCCTCACTAAAAAACTTCACCTTGCACTCATCCGTGAAGAGTACGTGACGCCATTCCTCCAAGCCCCATTCAAGGTGTTCACGTGCAAATCTTAAACGGTTTGCACGATGCGCTCCGGTCAGTTTGGTACGGATTACTGGTCTTCTTGAACGTTGTTGGTCTTCATGCAAACGATTTCGTATGGTCTGATTACTGACAACAGTACCAGTAGATCGATGTAAGCGATTTTGCAGAGTACCTGCGGTAACAGTCGGCTCACGTCGTGCACACAGTCGAATGTAATGGTCTTCACGGGCAGTGGTAGCACGAACTCTTCCTGAGCCACGGCGCCGGGTTACACTACCGGTCTGCTGATACCGATTCCAAACATTTTGAATAGCCCTTCGTGAACAACCCAACTGCAGAGCCACGGAACGTTGAGATTGACCACCCTCAATCATCGTTACGGCTCTGGTAGCAGTAGCTTCGTCCATATGGTGTCGAATTCCCGGCATTGTAAAAATAAATGATTGAAAAACACACCAAACTTCAAAAAACAACCTCAGCAATCAATAATCTAGCGCAAATCGATTTAAAATCAAATTTAAAAAAATAAGTAAAACTAACCACTTGACGCTGTGCGAGGCAAAAAAACGTTTAAATCTTCCCCTCAACAATAATATCACTTAAATCTAACTGTTATCATTTACTCAACCATTTAATATCATAACAACAGTCATTTAGAAAAGTTATTCTTATTCAAGTGGCCCTTATTTTGTTTTGAGGAGTATATATATATATATATATATATATATATATATATATATATATATATATATATATATATATATATATATATATATATATATATATATATATATATATCCAGGGCCGGCCTAAGACAAAAATTGCAAGTGTGCAAGATTCACATTTTATGCCCCTACCGGGGGGTCTGGGGAGTATGGAATATCCCCCAGGTAAAAGGAGGGTCCTGGGGCCCTCCCCCGGAAAATGTTTGAAATTTAAGGTCTAAAAACACATTTTTTGTGCATTTTTGCGCTTTTTAAAACATTAAATTTATGCCTCTGAATTTCATTTATTATTGATTGGCTTTATAGGTTCAGTACTTTTTCTTGTACCTTAAACTACTATTATGTTAAATAAACTAATGAAATCTTTTGGGTCATGTTACAATGATTTTTACACTTACTCAGTACTCAACTCAGACTCACTTGCAAGTACTCTCGTAATAAATAGCTAATGAGGGAATCACCATCCGCCGGACCTAAAGCCGCTGCTACACGATGTTACGAACACCTTCCAACATTCGACGTTGGATGGTTCATAGCATCGTGTAGCCGTTGTTCGAATCTACGAGTGTCCAATGTCGAGCGTCAAACATTCGCATTTGGCCATGTCCCGCTCGATGTCGGTATTCTTGCACCGAGTCAAAGGGATGCTTCGAACGTTTGAAGGTCAATGTTGGTTGCGTTGGTTGGTTCGACTCAGCAGCTGCACGACTCGTTCATGTGAAGAGAGACAACATCAGTGTATAACATTAGAGATAACATCAGACAGATAACAGCCCCGTCCACTGAGTACCAACACATCATCATTCGTATTGGATCAAACATTCGATTCACCGTGTAGCAGATACATTCGTCGCACCAACTGTCGAACTTAATTGCTTCAAACGTTCGATCGAACGTTGGAAGGAACGTTCGTAGCATCGTGTAGAACCCGCTTTAGATTAATGTCCAAATCTCATAGGTAAAAGAAAATAAAACAACAGAACATAGTGAACCAATAATTACAGAGTTTAATAATGGCGCACACACAACAAAAGTTGATTAACTATTAAGATACGTACATCGTCCCTTTTATTATACATTTATGCAAGGAGTTTTCTTTTCTGGCTTTCATTTCAGAGAATTTTTTTATCAAAATTGGCCAATTTTATGCCCCTCGAAAAGGCTCGAATGTGCGGCTGCATACGTCGCACACCCCTCAGGCCGGCCCTGGCTATATCATTCAGCTAAACTGAAACCTTAAGCACTCGATTTCTTTGGTTTGTATGACCAAAATCCAAATGTAAATTAAAAATCATAAAGTGATTGAAAAAATTATCAAACTGGATCGGCTGGAAATCGAACCCAGGATCTCCTGGTAATTAGCCAGATATCTCGTCACTATAGACCAATGATCCTCTGTTCGACAGCCCTCTAATTTAAAGTATTTCGAGTTACAACAAATTTTCATGAACTATACGATGAAAATATAATTTCAGGATATATATTTGGTGGAAAACTTAGAAATTTTGTAGATAAATAATTTTTATGAAGAAAGTCGTAATTAGCAATATTTTCATTTAATAGTTTTTCGCGGAATGTTCTAGAAATATTATCACATTTGAAACTATTTAATCTAAATAGCAGTGTATTTTTCTTATAATTTTTCTCATAATAAATATTTATAGGAACTTTACGGACAATTGTATCAAAATCGCAAATATCTGGGTATTCCCATCATACAATTATTATCTTTGCTTAGTTTTAATATAATCTTTTATAATTAAAAGATAAGTTTTCAAAAATAAAAGATAAGGATATTTTTAGATTCTATGTATTTCCCTATCAATATGGAACACACTAAAAATCCAGTTTTCCTTCATTTCTAAAAAAATATAAAATAGGGAAGAACAATGTGTACATTCTGGGCCGGATTTACCCTAAGTGCTGCCCGGAGCACTGTGAAAAATCCCGCTCCTGCAAAAATTTTAAAAAAAATTTCTTAATAACTTTCCCACTTTTTAGCGAATTTCCAAAACTGGAAATTCAGCTTTTACGCCAGGTGTCATGGTGCGACCTAAGCCCGGAACCATATCAGAAATATGTTTTGAGGTCCCTAGAATACGAAAATGATATTCACTAAAATTTATATATATATATATATATATATATATATATATATATATATATATATATATATATATATATATATATGTATCCGCGCGATAACTCTCGAACGAAACGTCTAACGCTTATGAAATTTTGTGTGCGGACTGGATTCTGAATTGGCTTGGCTAAGTTCGTTAGCCAGACACGTCGGATGCCCAGAACTAGGTTTTCTGGTCATTTTTTATCATTCGATCCTATCATAAGGCAGTTCGATTTTTACATCGTTAAAAAGGAAAAAAAAAATTATGAAGAAAATATTCTTATAATTTTCTTTCTATTTTAAGTATTTTTCGAGAAAATGTAAATTTTCACTTTTATTCTTTCTTTGTTAGTCTAATAAGTAATTTATATTTATATCTCAGTTTTTAATAAGTATAAAAATATTTCACTTTTTTATTAAAAAATTTTGTGAGAACAAGTGAAAACTATTCACATATATGAGATATAACACACATACATGTATAGAGTTTTGTTTCTCATTTATTGCATTATAATTAGCATGGTTCTATTCCATGTTAAAAAATGTAAATTAAACAGATTTTCTAAGCTAATGTAATGAAGAATTTTTTTTTTTTTTTTATTGAATTTTTAAGTAAACAAGAAATTGAAGATTATGTTATGATATAAATATTATTAAATATAAAACAAAACAAAATCTGTACAATGTACATATGTATGTACGGAAAAATATTTTGAATCGATTTTGAAAATTTTTCCACTAATAATTAATAATGTTAAAAAATTAAACCATTTCAAATGGATTTAAGGTATTTTATGTGAGGTCAAGGTTTTCGGGACCTAAAAAGGCCAGAAATTAATTAACCAATCGATTTTAAAAAATTTTTCACAGTTAGTAAGTTAAAGTATTTGAATTAATTAATTAAATGATGTCCGCAAGAAGCTTACGGACTGCCATAAGTTATATGAGATCCTTAGAACCCTTTTCTTACTGTTAGAGTACTAGACTTGTATGAGTTTCGCCAGGATTTACTGATCCCATAATTGTAAAAAATAAACTAAACGACCAATTTTAAAAATTTCTTCGCTGTTACAGAGCTAAACTATTTTAGATAGATTTAGAATACATTATGTAAGGTCCGTCAGGGTCCACAGGACCCAAAAGTGTCAAAAATAAACTAACTGACCGATTTTGAAAATTTTTTCACTGTTACAGAGCTAAACTATTTTAGATAAATATCGATTACGTTATGTAAGGTCCGCCTGGGTCCATAGGACCCAAAAGTGTCAAAAATAAACTGCCTGATCGATTTTGAAAATTTTTTCGCTGTTACAGAGCTAAACCGTTTTAGATAAATATAGATTCCGTTATGTAAGGTCTGCCAGGGTCCATAGGATCCAGAAGTGTCAAAAATAAACTAACTGACCGATTTTGAAAATTTTTTCACTGTTACAGAGCTAAACTATTTTAGATAAATATAAATTACGTTATGTAAGGTCCACCAAGGTCCATAGAACCCAAAAGTGTCATAAATAAACTAACTGACCGATTTTGAAAATTTTTTCACTGTTACAGAGCTAAACTATTTTAGATAAGTATAGATTACGTTATGTAAGGTCTGCCAGAGTCCATAGGATCCAGAAGTGTCAAAAATAAACTAACTGACCGATTTTGAAAATTTTTTCACTGTTACAGAGCTAAACTATTTTAGATAAATATAGATTACGTTATGTAAGGTCTGCCAGGGTCCATGGGATCCAAAAGTGTCAAAAATAAACTAACCGACCGATTTTGAAAATTTTTTCACAGTTGGGGAACTAACTATTTTAGATAGACATACATTACGTTATTTAGGGTCCGCCAGGGTCCATGGGGCCCAAAAGTGGTAAAAATAAACTAACCGACCGATTTTGAAAATTTTTTCACTGTTACAGAGCTAAACTATTTTAGATAAATATAGATTTCGTTATGTAAAGTCTGCCAGGGTCCATCGGATCCAAAAGCGTCAAAAATAAACTAGCCGACCGATTTTGAAAATTTTTTCACTGTTGGGGAGCTAAGCTATTTTAGATACATATAGATTACGTTATGTAAGGTCTGAAGTGTCAGTAGGACCTAAAAGTGTCAAAAATAAAATAACTGACCGATTTTGAAACCTTTTTACTATTACGGAGGTAAACTATTTTAGATAGGTACAGGTTGTGTTATCTGAGATCCACAACTGTCCTGCGGATGCAAATGCGGCGTAGAATGCTACACAACGGGTTTTGAATATATATATATATATATATATATATATATATATATATATATATATATATATATATATATATATATATATACATATATATATATATATATATGTATATATATATATATATATATATATATATATATATATATATATTTTACATAAAGTCCGCCTAGAATATACGGTCGAGCTGATTTTTTAATGAGGTCCACCGGGATCTTGCAGATCCGAAAACGCCAGTAATAAGCTATCGAAAAGATGCTAAAAAATTTCTCACTGCTAGAGAACTAAATTATTTTAGATGGATACAACTATGCTGCACAAAATTCGTTCGGGTTCTTGGGTCCCCAAAAATACCAAAACTAATTACCCAACCGATTTTAAAAATTCTTTTACTCTTAGAAAGCTAAACTATTTTAAATAGGTACAGGTCTTAGATGAGATCCGCCAGTGCCCAAGATTTGGAAATTCGCTATGTTATGCAGATGCTGCGACAGGGGTATTTCCCTTTTCCTATCAAAAAATAAGTGACGGGCAAAAAAAAACTCTCATTTCTTATTTTCTTATCAAAAAGTAAGTGATGACCAAAAAAAAAAAACCAAATGTCACGTGTGTTCCAAATTTTGCTGCTCCTAAAAATCCGCCGCCCGAGGCCAGTGTCCCGCGTACCCATAGTGTAAATCCAGCACTGTGTACATTTCATAAACATGTAGGTACGGAAAATTTACAGATAATGATCTGAACAATTGCATACTTAACAATGCTGACCTAATTTAAAAAAAATTATTAACAACTCAAGTAAAGCTAGGGTTGTGGAGAGAAGTAAAGGGCACCAAGGGTACAGAGAACTTTTCCTCAAAAACACACCCAACGAGAAAAAAAAATAGCAAGTTGTGAAATACAAATTGTACTTATGCAAATAGTGTTTTGTACAATCAGTGCTTCTTATGGATTTAATGTAATATGTAGCATATGAAAATAGAGAAATTATCTTTCCTGACGAAGAAATTTTATTCCCTACTTGGCCTCTTTTCGCTTACCAGGAAGAAAAAAATATTTACTAACATAAGTGTATAAATGTTTGCTACCTAATTTTCTTTCAGAAATTTTAAGGTAATTGGTCCGTAAAACGATTTTTCAAAGGATTTTAACGAAACTTCTCTAGACACTTATTTAAGGTAAGTAGTCTAGTAACTCGCGCTGTTTTTCATGCCTATTTTTAGGGGCATTTTTTTGAGAAAGAACAAATGAAAAGTTTTGAAATTTTAATGTTTTTATTTACATCTTAGTAACAAAAAAAATTTTTTTTTTAAATAAATTAAATTTTATTTTATTATTATCATTATCACTTAAAGTTGGCACCTCAAAAAAAAGCACCTGGATGGCCCGGGTGATTTTGACTCTTGAGGACATCTGAAATCAAAAATTCTTAATTAGTCTTAATATCTATAGATGTCATTCTGGTCGGAACTAGAATTATGAAATTTTATTGCAAAATAACAAAATGGCGAACTTCGAAAAAGATGACCTTTTAATAATAATTATAATAATACAAAATTTCATTTATTCAAAAAAGATTTTTTTTGTTACCTTAAGATGTAAATAAAAACATTAAAAATTCAAAACTTTTCATTTGACTTTCTAAAAAAAAAAAATTCCTCTAAAAATAGGCATGAAAAACAGCGCGAGTTACCAGACTACTACCTTAATTCAATACCAATAATACGAGCCTATGCCGAAAAAAAAATTGATCGCCTCAATTTTAAGAAAAACGGTTTCAAAGTTTTGTAATTTTTGACACGGGCTTTTATGGGCAAACTTTATGTTTTTTTCGCTGAGCTATACTTTTCTGCCTGACTATCACGCACCAAATAATACGTTGAATAGCTTTTGGTGATTTTCCAGCATTCTACTAACTGTGACAAAACACGTTTTAAATATTCACTCCACAAATTAAAACTTTTCAAAAAAAAAAAAAATAAATAAATAAATAGGTAAGTAAATAAATAAAAATATTCAAATTTTATTTAACATATGTTTTACAACTATATTTCTGCATGTACAAAAAAAAAAAAAATGAAAGCAAAAAAGAAAACTAAACGTATAAAAAAAATACAATATCTAAAATGTAATTTCCAACAACAGACACATGTGTAGACAGACAAAGAGCATATTTACAAAACCGACATGCAAAAAAAATACACTTTTCTCAATCTATTCGCTTTAAAATATTTATGGTTTGCAAGTTCTCATTATTGTATAGGAAATAGAGTATGTAAGCGTTATTCCGTCTACAGACAGCCAAGCCAGCTCGAAAAGAAATCTTATATATTACTCTGGAGGTTTTCATATTTAGAAATCATCTATTTATTCAGGATAAAGAAGAAAAAAAAACAATATCTTGGAAAATTTTTTATTAGGTAGTTATCTATAAGCAGATAGATATTTATAAAACCAATCAAAATTTTTTCTTAAATTGTTTTCTTTTTCCTCTTTTTGTATCCACATTTTTTTATTAGTATTTTATAATCGAAACTATTAAAATGATATGAATTCTTTCGGGAAAAGAATACACTTTTAGATGATTGCAATTTTATGATTGACCTCATGCAATATAAATTTAAGTTAAAAAAATAAAGAAATGTTTTTAAATCAAGCTTTTATTTAAAAATGAACTAAAAAGTATAAAATTTTTTTGAGTGAATTTTGGATCAATGTGCAACATAATTTATAAAATAAAAACATAAGATATATCCACAGACCAATGAACACTATTATATTATACTACTAGACAAAGTGTAGAGCCAGTTTCTAGGCATTTTTCTTGAGGGAGGTAAGAAGGGTGAGACGGGTGAAATTTAATGAAATAATATAATGTCAATTTTTGAACAAATACGACTATAATTATTGCAGGACATAATTCGTATACGTACGTATTTTGAAAATAAAGCGAATACCACTTTTTTTCTTCCAAAATTTTGCAGTTTCTTCTCAAAAAAGTAAAATTTTATTATCAATATTATATTTTGACAATAATTATTTGAAACCGTAACTACGGATACAAATCCATTACTATATAACAGAATACTATTAAGGTCGGAACTTGGTCGTATGTGGTTGCCTCAATTACACATTTATATTATCAGTCTATATAATATAATATATAATATGTTCACTGGTCTGTAGATATATCAACTACTGACTCATTACAATTTCACTTTTGGCCAATGAGTAATTATTTGCAATTAGGCTCCTCTGATATCAATTTTACTATCACATCCCAAATTGTATCTAGTCCTTGGTGTACCGCCGCAACCCGATGGGAACGGGCTGAATTTTTTAAAAGTAAGTGGTAGTCGGAACAAATATAAAGAATTTTTTACAAGATTGGCAGCGGACGAGAGTGACACTAAAGGAAATGTAACTGCATTTCGACACCCGGAGCAGAAACCGGATTCCGTCGGGCATGGAGTTAAAACTGATAAATCGGGCAGGAGTGGGATCGGGCGGAATTTGACAATTTTTATTAGGATTGAGAGTGGGCAAAAACGGAACATAAAAATTCCCGATGACAACTCTACGGGAAACCAAAAAAAAAAAAAAAATGTTAATCGTCATATCTGCAGGTATTCTAACTTGAAAGGATTGTAATAGCATACTTCTATAGTCAGATCCCTCTTTGAATTAATTAAAAATCACATAGGGATTGAAAAATTATCAAACTAGATCGACTTGGTAATTTTTCTGTTACTATATGATTTTTAATCAATACAATGATTTGGTCATCAAATATACTAAAGTGAGTCGTGTGTTCATTAAGTTTAGCTGAACATTATAAGTGATTATATGAATGTTAACATGTGTTTAAATACAAACAAAAGTTCGCCATACATTGATAACGTTCACAAGCACATCAAACAATATTAAGTTTAAAATCCCTCTTTTCATTTGGTGTTTTGTGCCTTTATTACTTGCAGTCAGAAGCCAAAATTTGTATGGACTGTCTAAAAATTAATGAAAAACAAAATTTGAAAAGTATGACCGGTAGAAAATATACCCATGCTTACCAAAAGAAAAAGGGAAAACATTGGAACACAAATACAACTGTTATTTGCAAAAACAAACTTGTCCCAAATGACGTGATGGCATGTAATAGTATATTATTCAACGAGCTAGTAATGATAGCTATTACTCACGAAGTTGAAATTGCGACACGAGCCGAGCTTGTGAGGCGAGTGTCGTAATGCATCTGAGTGAGTAATAGCCATTGCAAGCGAGTAGAATACGATATTTTTTCTACGACTTTTTTCCTTTTTGATTTAAATAAAATTGAATATAAATTTTAAATCAAATTTTTAATCTTTCTAATTTCATTAAAAATTTGTATAATATTATGTATAAAACGAACAAAACAAAACATAAACTACTTTATTTACTTGAACGTTACTAGGCAATATATATTAAATTAAAACTTGATACATACATATATACACAAAACAAAAGCAAACCCATGGAATAATGATTAATACTGTGATTTCATTGGTCAAGAGGGTATTGAGTAATAAACATTCCTCCACACCTTTGAATAATGCCTAACTTTCTCAACAATTAACGGATATATAATGAGTGTGTTCTTCAACAGAAGTAGAAAAAATCTTTTTCTTACTCACTGAATATTTTTTTCTTTCAGAATATAAATCATGAAAAGCTATTTACAAATTTTTTACAATCGAAATAAATGAATTTACGAAATTAAAGTTCTCATATAGGTACATCAAATAGTCCGTATCTACTGAAAATAAATCCATGAACCAATATTTTTGTATTTCAAAAGAATTTTTGAACTCGAAGGAAAATACACGGTTGTTAAAAGTTGTAATACTGATTTATTAATAACATTATCCAACTTTCGATTAAAACATGAAATGTCAATAATGTACAGCTAATTTATTCAAAATTAAGGCAAAAGGGCAAAAATCAAACATTAAATATAAAAGCAAACACCTTTCATATTTTTTTCCGGCAAAAATTTTTTATGTATATTGACATGTCTCTAGAATATTAATGGTATATTCTCTGATCAAGTACCAAAGATAAAAGCAATCTATTTCATCCTCAAAAAAAAATTTGAATATCAGATTGACAAAAAGCCATTTGTATGTTAATGTACCAATCGTGCGTCCTTTCTATAGACATAGATACTGGTAATACGTTGGCGATCATTTACTTTTTTTCATAAATATTTTGTATACAACAATATGGGAGAGACGTGCAGGGAAATGGATGTATTTATCATTAGCAATGCATCATTGGTAATCAAAATATGAATAGAAAATGAGTGTAAAGAAACACAAAAAAAAAGAAAATGGAAAGTAAAAATAGAGTTAAAATGTTGGGTAATATAGGATCGATATTTTTTTGCAAAATTGGAAAAAAGGGAGAGTAACTCTGTGTGAGAATGTAACGCTCTAGAGTGAAAACGGTTGTGCTACGGCTGTATTGAAAGTAGTGGTTGCAAGATGAAACAAATGCTAGTGATTCGTTAAAATCATTGCTAATAAGTGATTAATATTTTATATTATTCAAATTATTCAAATTATTTAATTTATTCAAAACATTTTTAATGTCTTATTCTGTATTATTTAAATTTAGATTTAACTCGGTACATATAGTAAACAAGGCCGGATTAACCCACTTTGAGATCCTACACATTTTCTTCTTACCTCTCCCAAAACACATAGAGCACACAAATATATATCTTAAATAATCTTATTTACAAATATTTTCAAAATAGACAGTTTGACCGGGCCCTAGCAGGGTTGCCAGATCATATTTCTATGAATTCCCCATATTAGTTTTGTTTTTTCGCCAAAAAGGCACATTTTCAGAAATTTTTCGCCAAAAATTTTAATCAATAGATTCAAAATTTTTGTAGTACCTGCTTCAAGTTACAAAAAATCTGTTTTTCGTCATTTTAAAAATAATGTCATTTTAAGTTAGTATACTGAATACGGGTACCGCTTTTAAAAATAATTTACAGCCAAACATGGTTGTCATTCTTAAAAAGTGGCAATTCAGATATCTAATAATCTAATTTAATATTTTTAGCGCATTAAATTGGAAATTGTATGATAAATACATAGTATGATCGGCGACAATTTTTTGGTCAAAAAACAGTTTTGACAATGACAGAGCTCTCTGCTGGAGCTTTATTTATCATTATGATTTTTAACCGGATAATTTTTCCCTATATGATGATACACAATACCAGTTAGAGGCACCAAATATTACTCAGCGTATTCAGCTCAGTCGGTAATTCTACTAAACAAACATTAAGAAGGTAAAAAACACTTAAAAAAAAAAAAGAAATTTAATTACAGTTGACAAAATAGAATTAATAAAATACGAATTTTATGGAAGGAATATTGTTTACTAAATTTATTTCAAATAATGAAATTATCATAACTAAACACAAAGTAAATTTTATAAATTTTGAGAACTTTTTATTAATCAAGTGAATTAAAGGCATTCATTACGTCAGATATTCCTAATTTATTTGCTACCGTTCGAAGCGTGCAGGATACATTTCTATGGTGCAGGACGTTTTTTTAATTTGCTAGTTTGCTAGTACAGGGTGGGGCAGGGAAACATCCCTACTTTCGAGGTGGCATTGTGAGTAGTGGGGACATGTTGGAGGAGTGGGGGTAGGTTCGAATGACGCTGTGGCCACGGAATTTTCCGATAGTAGCGCTGTCAGTTGTAGACATGGCTTGGTCGAATGAGCAACGCGCTTTTGCTGTCGAGACGTATTTTTCTCAGAATAAGTCCGAGCGGTATGTAAACATGCTCCAACAATTTCTTGCACCACAATTGCAACAGAATAATTTTGGAGTAGTGTGGTTTCAGCAGGATGGTGCCACAGCCCATACTGCTAGACATTCGATGGCTGTTTTGAGGGAAATGTTCCCCGGGCGATTAATCTCCCGGTATGGTGACATTCCATGGCCTGCGCGCTCGCCGGATTTAACTCCGTGTGATTACTTTTTATGGGGATATCTCAAGAGTGAAGTGTTTAAACATCGACCCAGAACCCTACAAGACTTGAAGGATGCAATTCGCGTTGAAGTTGCCCGCATTCCACAACAAATGCTTCGCAGAGTTATGCAGAACTTCAGAACCAGACTAGATCAGTGTGTTGACAATGAGGGACATCACTAGAATGATGTATTGTTTAAAACAAAGTAAGAATTAACTTCCATCTGTACCCTTTTGATGCCACAATAAAGTTTTGTTCTAACACTTTTCGTTTTTTTTTAATTTACCTTCAAAGTTAGGGATACTTCCCTGCCCCACCCTGTATAAATGAAAGAATAGACATCAGGGAATCCAACATTATGACAACAAGAATAGCGAGATATGTATATACATAGATCGGTGTATTTTATTTATTTTTATTTTTATCAGAAATTACATCTGAACTAAAAAAAAAATTAGAAAAATTACAATCCCCCAAAATTAACCCATAAAAAAGAATTATCGCAAAAAATTTCCCCATAAATTTCATTTCCCCAAATTTTCACCTTGAATAATTTTTTTCTTCAAAATTGCGAAAAAATTCCCCAATCTGGCAACCCTGGACCCTAGACATTTGTTTCATTTATCTATGAAATAGAAAAAGGCCCTGATTGTGAAAGTCCAACAACATGTCATTATCGAGAAATCTCATATTTAATCAATTTTTTCTTTGATAATAATAAAACTAAATGTAAACACATTTTACATACTAAGGGCATTTTTACGATTAGATTAACATTTCTATTCACTAAAGATAAAAATAACTTCACTTTATGTTCATTATTATTACCTATCAATTAATTTCTGTCCCTTTCAGACTACGTGGATTATTATTATTTTATTTTTAAATTTCAAAACAAAATTCGATTTTTATTACCTATATTGGAAACTGTATGAAAATATTTGCACCTATTTTCGTAAAAAAAAAAATTATTGATTAAATCTAATTTAGAATTCATCACATGTACTTACAAAAAGGCTCAGTATTAAACAAACAATTTAAATGATTACTAAAAATACAACGAACACACATTTACCACCCCTATGTAATGCACGCCCTCTACAAAATAATACACCTAATAATGGTGACCAATTTTTTTTTTTGACAATAATCAATTCGTTCAAATTGAACTCTATTTGCGTTAATTTTCACTGAAAAAGAAAATTTAACATTTTTTTACCAATTTTATTTTTCAATTTTGTCTGTTTTTAACGATATTTTATTTTTGTTAAAAGTGTTTTTCAAATAAATTGAAATGATGGAAGAAACGAAGTATACAACAGTGAATATACCATCCAAGAGACGATCGTTGAAAGTGCTAGTTTATTTTTTAAAAGCTGATATTTTCAAAAAAATAGATGTGGTAATAAAAAAATGTCATAGTTGCCTGCAAAAAATCCGCCGTGGTAGACGAAATAATCACCCATAAGAATATAATCAAATCCTTCCTCTTGTCATCTCCTAAAAAGCTCAAATTTTCGAGAAATGTAGGGACTAATAGTCTCTATTACCTAATGAACCTGAGTACTTTGCCTAGGCGACAAAGATTTTAATTATTTTGAAAATAAATTTTATAGTACTAACTTTTAGAATATTTACCATATTTAGTCTGTATATCTGTCTGTCTATAATTGATTTTCTCAGTAGCAGTTTCCAGCGGCTTCGCTGGCGTAAATTTCGTAATTTGGTAGAGAAAATCCCTCCTATGTATAGTTCACTAGAAATACCTACCAACCTTTTTTCTATCATAAACTAACAATAAGAGGACTAATTGCGTAATACTCTGACGCTTTTTAAAATATTTAACTGATTGTCAAGGACCTAAAAATTTTAAAGGTTCAAAATGTACACTTTGCTCCCCCCCCACGACTCTCGCCTTTAGGATATCGTAAAAATCCATCTTTTTAACAATTTTTCGAAAATTCAGCTATTACAGCCACTCTTGTAATACGACTTGACTCCGAGATTATGATAGAAAATTGTTTTGAGCCCCTAGAAGTCGAAAATGATTTTCACTTAAATTTATATATGTAGGTATATATGTATGTATTTGTTTATGTATTTGCGTATCAACACAATAACTCTCGAGCGAAAAATTTAATTTTTATGAAATTTATGGAAAATATTGGAAAACCCAAACTCTTGTATGACGTCGTCAGCCACACCTATCCGATGGTTACTCAGTGACAATTTTAGCGGGTAGGCCGGGTAGACCCGGGCCTACCCAAAAATTTTGACAAAATGAAGAAAAAATAAGAAAAATTAATGAAAGGAATTAAAAGAATGATCTTAAGTCAAGCATTTCTCTGAATTCCAAAATTTTGTAAGCTTTCAATTTTGTCAGTGATATCTGTAAATAGCATTTAAGATCATCCATGACTGAATAAATACTCAATACCTGAGGAGTCATTGCTATAATAATAACAAGCTAATAGGTATTTTTGATTCTATATTCGTTTCTTAGAAATATTAATAGTAGACTTTGATTTGCTTAGGATGAATTAAAAATGAATTCAAACTCCAAACGCCTTAGTCATAAAAATATTTGATACACATTTTGTGTAATTCTACAGATGCCTAATAGTTTTGTCTTTTTGGTAACAATATTATCATTTGTTATAATTTTGTAAAAATATTCCTATATTTTTTCTTATAAATTACTTAAGCTTGTATCTTATTTAAAATTTTTATGTAGCTGAGATTTATACTGATATTTTGCTTTGATTCAACATAATAACTATTCTTATTATTTCTTATATGTTGCTTAAGCTTAACTAAATATCTAAACCAAATTTAGTAATATACATAAGCATACAGCTTTCCTAAGTGTTATGTGATTACCTGAAATTACTTGCAAATATTGCTTAAAACTGTAAACAACGTTGTAAGCACCGAAATGTAAATTTTTCAGGAAAGAAAAGACCTATTAATAACATATTTTTAATAGAATTTAAAATCTTATCAATATTGAACATTTATCCAATGGCAATGGAAATTGGAATATCCAATGGAAATTTTGGCAAAAATTCTTATTTATATATTGGGACTTATATATATATATATATATATATATATATATATATATATATATATATATATATATATATATATATATATATATATATATATATAAATTTTAGTGAATATTATTTTCGGTTTCTAGGGACCTTAAAACATATTTCTGTTATAGTCTCGACCTCAAATGCGCCATGAGAACGGCGGTAATAGCTGAATTTCCAGTTTTAGAAATTCGCTAAAATCAAAGAAACTTGTGCATTTTTCAGGGTAACAACGTTGTGAGTGACTGACGTTTACAACGATATTCCCCGGAGCCTCTATCGGGTCAATGAAATATCGTGTAAAAATAAAGTACCAGATACCTACTATTTGGTGATTACAACGTTATTAAGGCTTACCTCAGTTAGAGACAATTTTCTGAGAATGGATTTTTTCCTTTTCGAAATTAGGGATTTCGCGAGTCCCTCCACATTTTCCTGTTCTTGTCAGTTCATTTAAAGATATTTATCTTCCTTTTTCTTCCACTAATAAGACGCTTTTCATCATCGGGTGATAGTAAAATCTCATCACTAGATGCCATGTCTGGAGCTGACAACATTGTTTCCCACAAAAGTGCATTAAGTGCGGAAACTGTCAAGCTTTTTTCAGGATTACCAATACAAAATATGAGGAAGAAATATACATATACCACGCTATTCGTCAAGTTATTTACAACATTGTTGCATCGAAAAACCCGTTTTGGAAGTAGTGTCGCTTACAACGTTTTTCGGCGAAGCCCTTCAATTATGCAATAAAAAACTTACAGCTTTAAGAAAAATTATTATACATATCGCGAGCTTAGTGTTACACTGTTCCATATCGACTTTTTAAAATCTCGGGAACAATGAGTTTGAAGTTTTGACATATTTTTAAATGTAATTTATATAATATGAATTAATTTTCATTTCCAAAGAAGCAGGTATAAACAAATTACAATATATCAAAATATTATGTGAGACAATAACAAATTGAACCAAAAAATAATTTAGAACATCCAAATTCTTTGTGAAACATAGAACTTTTAATAAAATTTATATATACTTTTAGGAGATGGAATCAAGGGCAGATCCAGCCTGTTGAAAAAAGGTGGCTGCCTCTAATCCTAGGAGAAATTTTGGGGAATTGCGTGTTCTCAGTTGTATGTTTAACTAAAAAAAGTTACCTATTATAGGTCAAGGGGGGGGGCTGCAGCCCCCACAGCCATCCCCCTGGATCCGCCTTTGGATGGAATTTTTATGTTTTGTTGATTTCTACCGTTCTTTAAGGAATTTTGATTAAATTTAAATTTATATAGATAGACAATGAAATGGAGAACTCAAATATGTGAAAAAGTGCAAATCTCAAAAAAGTCGACATAGAACAGTATAACACTGGGCTCGCGATAAGTTCATGTTTTATAATAAAGGAAAATTCGGACCTACCCAAAAAAAATTCTAAAATCGACCCTGTGGTTAGATTTTTCGGTATTTTCGACGAACAACTCTTGAACTACATGTACTCCTGTATTTTATTATTATACCACATCACATATATATACTTAACTTCTTGTCGGACTCATATTTTATTAATATGTAGAGTATAATATTTTTCTAGCATATTGAAGTTTATGTTGGAAAAAGTCATAAAAATCTATCTACACTAATCGAAAAAAATATTACACAAAATAAATATTGTAAGTTAAGACCGATTATTGTTATATCTTTATTTATGATATCTATGTCACTGAGCTACGAGCTGGAAATGAAATTTTCGTAGGTACGAGACGCGTATACTGTGACGGAACTGGATTATATAAAAATGTCAAGAAAAAATATATATATATCAAATTATTAAGATAAATATGTAGTATTAAATTATATTTTCTATTATATTTATGTATTTCTGTATACATGTACACAAACTGAGGTCACCATGAAAAGATTTAACGGGTTATGTACAGTTGTGATAGTCGAATATGTATAATTTTTTTATGGCATATTCTTTAAATTCGTTATTGCAAGAATATTCTCACTCAATTTCATAACGATCGGAGGATTCAATCCGAAGTTATGGCTACAGATAGCGCGCCACCTCGAGTAGCGCCCGCAGTTGCTCCTGCGTAGGGGAAGGTCGCCCAAAGCGGGTACCCCTCTTAAAGCGGGTAAGCGCTTGTATATCGTTGTATCGAATGTTTTTGTCAGGTCGTGTGTATACCGAGATTAACCGAATATCAACCAATATCAATCAGTTACACTTGAACGCTTGTGTCGCTTAATGCCCTAGTTAAGCTTCATCAAATTTTTTTGTTAGTTTTGTTAAAAATTTTGGGGATAAATATTCTGTGACTAGTCACAAACCTTTTTATTTGTAATCTTTTTGGTATTACCATATTATGTTATCATCATTTGACTTTTAATGTAGAAAAATGTAGGCACGTATCGGCGTTCATTTTGAAATTATTCTAAATTAACAAAATTAAGTCTTTTTGGGCAAAGCGGGTAGACAAAATAGAAGCATCTTAATGGAAAAAACTGTTGGAAGGGGAACAAAATAAATAATCTTCTTTTTACGACGGAATGAGGGAAAAAGTTTAAAAAAAATATTTCTGCCTTGTTTGTGGTGATTTTAATATGGAATCACCTGAAGTAATATATTCCAATATGGAGGTTGTAAAGAAAGTTACAGTTAATTGTTATAAATTTATTATTTTTGTCTTTTTTCAATTTTTTTTACTTAATTATTATTATTGTTAAGTTCTATATGATTAAGAAAGTTTATATTAAAAAATAATAACAGTATTTAAATACATAATGTACTTACCCGCTTTGCCCAAAGGGGGTTACCCGCTTTAGGATACCTATACGGGCAAAGCGGGTTTTTGCAGAGGTTTTGTATTTTCTTTATTAAAAATAAATATCGTATAAACATTTCTTAAGCGAAGTTTCATTTTAAAGTTCGATAACTATTCTATCTGATAATATAAAAAAGATCTGCTTATCGAAGTCAAAAGTCACTTTTTTGGGCGTTTAATCTTAGCTTACCCGCTTTGGGCGACCTTCCCCTAGCTTCCGCTGAGTTATGCAGCTGCTGCTCGGTATAATATAAGCAATACGTTAACTTTGGCCGTTCTATTGTAGTGTTCGCAATGTATGGCCTTGAAACTTTAGAGCAATTGCGTATACAGACTTTCGAACGTTCAACATTGGTTCAACATCGAATATGAAAGAAACAAACCTATCACTTTAAGTGCAATTATCTTAGAACCGTAATTTTTTTTTTAAAGTACCTTATATAAATAAAATATTCTAACGAAATTATTTTTACATTCAATTCTAATGAACCGTTCTCGAGTTATCATGTCTAACGCAAGTAGTGCCTAAAAAGAGCGCTCCTGGAATACAACTGTAATTCCGCTATATTTTCAAATATTTTTCTATGACAATTTAACTCATGTGTATCAAGTCCCATAAGAATATTATAGTTCTTTTCACTTTTACCATGGAAAAAAAAAGTTAGGACAAATGTTTACAGCGAAAAAAATGGTACAAAACATTTCATTGGTCATTTCATTGTAGGTAAACACGATAAAAATGAAACAAAAATTCGTATTGGTAAATTTAACTGATTTCAGAACCGTGGTAACAATGCATTAAATAATAATATAAATTATAATAATTTATTTTATTCGTTAAATTGTCTTACCGTATTACACTTGAGTTTTATATTTTTTCTGAATAAATTTGTATTTTCTACAACTCGAATTTCTCGTCTAAGAGCAATTAAACTCGAAGAACTGTCAACCCAAAAACACTTCAGCTTCGCTGTCGCGTTTTTGTTAGTTTACAGTTTTTTTCGTTAAATTGCTAGGCACCAAATTTTTGTTATATACCTATAAACACTTTATTCAAAAAAGTACAAACCTCTCGTGTAATAATAAGTGAAAAAAATTTAACAAGCATCCCAAAACACCTACTAATCGATGTTGTTAACAGTTTTTAAATAATTATTTATTACTTGGGCCTGTAGCCTAATCGGCCTGGTAAGAAATTAGGTAATGATTATTTTTAGGTAATTTATAAAATTATATACCAAGTTGGAACTTGCCAAATGAAAAGAAAAGTAAATAATGTTTGAAATATTTAGCTAAGGCTCATTTCAGACCAAACCAGTCAAATTACGTCAAGTCCAGTCAAATCACGTCAAGTCCAGATGCGTCAAGTCAAGCCAGTCAGGCGCTTTCAGATAGACCAAGTCAAGTCAAATCAGTCAGTTTAAATTATTTATTACTTGATATTTGAAAATGGATATTGTATTAAATGGAATAATAATAATGCGGAGGTTAAGATCATAAATTTCTGGATAATTTCTGACAAGTAATATTAATTGTTCTAAGTCCATGTTGAACAATGATTTAAGGATTTAACATTAATTTGAATAACGTATTATTTGAAAAAATAATACATACTACATATACATACATAATCTAATACCAGAGATAACATAAGAAATATGCTCTGTGATTTAATTGTACACAACACATACCACACACACATATGATATGTATGTATGTATCTCTTAATACGCATGTACAATGGACAGATGACGCAGATGACTTACTTTGACTGACGAAAAAATTCAACTTGTTGAGCCGTTGACTGGACTGACGGTGATTTGACTTGACTTGACTGGACGCGACTGATTATATTTGAAAGCAAAAATACAGTTTATGTTGTAATTGCATTGAATCGGCGTATGTTGAATCAAGATGCGTCAGACTTAACGTGACTTGACTGGACGCGACTGGCTTGGTGTGAAATGGGCCTAAATATTTCATATACTTAATTGAGTTTAATTGGGTTTTCAGTACGTTACGTCGTAGGTACTATAAAATTTCTCTAAATTAAAAAAATTCGTACCTATAAATTCAGTGATATTTTAAAAATTTCCAAAATTAAATCCAAATATTGATTTAATTATTAACAATACCCATTAACAACAACCAAATTGAATATAGTTAAATGTAATTTAGAACACTGATAATCGTCATACATACTCGTATGATCCCATCTGTGACGAGATTTTACCGGACCATGACTGAAAAAGATTGAAAAACGCTGATCTATATTAGAAAGCTTACAAACACCAAAAACTCGCACAAACATTGTTTTGATTTTAACTACTTTGAAAAATAAAACACTATTAACTCTGCTAACCGCAAAACAATTATCTTTATTTACAGAATAATGACATTTTACAGACTAACTGACCAAACAACACCAAACAACTCTATTGTCAGTAACCAATTGCTGAAGAATATAACTCTTTTAACAAATAAACAAATTAAACAGGGAAAAATTCACTTAAATTTTTCATTTAAGTGTAATAGAATGTTAAAGGCACTCAAGTATTCATCATTGAATTATTGGATTTTCAATGTTTGTAAAGTTAGAGTTAGTCATTGGTAGTCGCCTCAAATGGTTCGCTCCGTTAGGATACATTAGGAAAATTACAGGTTTACCAAATAACATTAAGAGGAATTACTTTTCAACTAAAAACTAATAGTTTAGTTACAGCATACGTACCTATGTACCATATATGTACATACATTTATGCAAGTGTATTTAACATAGGATATTATAACATAGAGGAAAACAAGAAGAAAAAGGCACACTTCACACTTTCAAACGAAAAGCTCGACCAGTGCAAGAGCGGATACGGGGGGGGGGGGGATTATGGGCGTCATGACTCCCCCCTCTGAACAGAAATGAGTTCAAATTGTATCGTGTTTTATCTAATAACGTCGTCATAAGTTCATAAAATTTTTCAATTCTGTAAAAATCGTAAACAGAATGACAAGGAGATGCTGATGAAACGGCAAACGAATTACAGGTTTTCCAAATTGTTCTTTTCATTTTTACCAAAATTTAGCACGTAGGACCACTAGAAAAAAAATCTTCTGTCGGATCAGTAGCATTTATAAAAGGAATTCGAATAACCTTAATAGCAAAATTTTTGAAATTCACCCACAAATGAACTTAATTCAACCAATCCCCCTAATTCATATCACTCTCATGAAGTATGAAAAACGAATTTTTTTTAATTTGGTGACGCCAACAAATTGATTGAATTTTTTTTAGTGCTTTAAAAACTGATAATGATATGAAAAAATAATGAAACTAGAAGAGAATTATTTCAGAGTCATTCTTTTAATGCTAACTTATTGTTAGATATCGCTTCCTAATTTGAGAGCTGAATCCGGCCCCGGAACAGAGCTATATTTTTTGTTTACAAATCGAATTTTACTAAAAAAATTAATTGAATTTTTACTAAATATCTCGTACAATTAAATTAAGGGGGGAAGGGCCTCCAGACAACAGGGTTTTTAATAATTTTTTTTACGAAACTGGATACATTTATTGTATCAAATGAAGTTACATAGTTATAGTACATGTTATGGTGTATTCACTCATAAATTTTTATGCAAAAAAAAAGAAAGAATGGCAGTGTTACAGCTGTTCCAAATTGACTTTTTTAATTTGCGCCATGGAATGCCCAGCCTCTTGTAATCAACTGAATTCAATCGGCCAAAAAAATTTTATTAAAATAAGTCATTACGCTTTGCATATACTTATTTCTGATGAGAAAAATTTTTTTTTCACAATTTAAAACCAAAAAGAAAAAATTTTACTTTTTTTTATAAACAAATTGTTATAAGCAATATTTATAGTAATAATTTATGCAAAATTTTAGATATATGCAAAGGCCAATATCTAAAAAAATATCAGTATACAAAATTTCAAGTTAATACCTTAATAACTTTTTAAGTTATGTTCCACGGCGCGGAAAAAAACCTGTTTTGAGAAAAACGCTATTAAAAAGTTTTCGTTCTTGAAAAGTAGAGTTAAAAGCAGTTTATCGTTATCTAAGATAATCGTTCTGTTGGGATTAGAACATTAGAAAAATATTCCTTAAGGTTCAAATGAACTTTTAAAGCAAGACAAAAAATGAAAAATTTTAAAGTTCTGGAAGACCCTCCCCCCTTAAGTTGTGGTAAAAACGATAAATGATAGTTGTGGTAAATGAGGTAACAATAAAAACCCAAGTCAAATTAAAAGTAAAGCCGTTTGAAAGACCCATAAATACTGTGTCTAAAAAATTGTGTTTTTATACAGGTACTTGCTTAGTTTTACCAGCAGAAAAGTAGCCTATATCCTTCTGCGTCTCCCTGAGTACCTATCACTTTACGTTTCAAATTGATTGATTAAGCGGTTGAGGCCTGAAAACAAAACAATCGTTTTAAAAATATTTCAAAAAAAAGGAAAAAATTGGAAATCCTATTATCTGTACCAACTCTCCTCGTCTTCCCCCATGTCTATTTTTTCGACGTTTTATTTAGAATGTATGTTATAGATGGTACCTTCGTAATGGTTGTGTATTAAAATAGTAAAAGAACCTATTTGCTAGTTCAATTTGCTTGTAGTAAATTAAATTAAAATCCATGAAAAAATTTATTTGTTGGTCTTTGATTGGTTTTCCAAGCTTCGTATTACCTAAGGGTATTAAAAAATAAATAGATATAGAAAAAGTTTACACCGTAGTTTTTATTTTATATTTCCTCTTCAACTGAAAAATAAATAAAATTTTACGAGTAAAGAAATTTTTTTATGTTAACTGTTATTGAGCAAAACCGAAACATTTTTTCCGCACCAAACTAAAATATAATAAAGTGAAATACACCTTTTTCGATAAACATTTGATAACTTCGGGAATCTAAAAAGCTCAAGAAATCGAAAATGTTGTAACTATTTTACTAACAATAAAAAAAATTAAAAAATTAGGAGACGACTGACTTCATAAAGCTAAACAGATTGTTAAGGGGGTATTCTAGTCTAGAGGCTCGATTTTGTGGTGATTTTACGGGCGTAATAAAAAAAAAAAAGTAAACATTTTTGGTATCAATTTTTTACCAGTTTTTTTTATTTGAAAAGTATAAAAATGTATAAAAAATTCAAGAATTCAAAATTGAAATCGGTTCAGACCGGCAAACTGGGGACTCAAAAAAAGGTGTCTCCTGGTTGACATGATTCCAACCCTCTTGGTGATCTGAAACATAAAATTTTAGATAATTCTTAATAAACAAGGACGTAGCCGATTTAAATAAATAATTTTTTTTCACAAAATGGTGAAATTGGTATGGTGAATGGTAAAATTTGGATAGTATTAAGAAGATCTGTACCAAATTCCAAGTAAATCGGTCCATTAAAACTTCAGATATCATGTCAACCGTATTGAAAAAGAGGATTTTCGAGTAATTTATATTAAAAATTTGAATTTAACACTGAAAAGATACACGGAGAGAAAATTCATAGAAAAATTACTATGCTCAGCACTACAATCGACGTGTAAACATATTCAATTTTGTACGGTAAAAATATAAAAATTATAATTAATCATAGAAAATTTAAAGGATAGAATGTTCTTTCTGTAATATTAGCTCCGTAATATTTGTAAAACAGCACAGTAAAAAGTTCCATTCCCGACAAAAAAATATTTTTTAATTGTTTTTCTTACAAAAATTACCATGCTGTCTTATAATATTTCAAATGCTATCTGCTAATAGTAGAAAGAAAGAAAGAGAAAGTATCAACGCTGTCACATAGCGAGGCAGGCTGCAGAAGGTATCAACACAATCATACATGAAGGTCACATAGCCAGGCTAGTATGGCAAGTAACATAGCCAGGCTGGTCACTGCTAGTGTCGTGTCGTGTGCAAACAGTATTCATTAGAATGTCTTACAGGACGGTCACCGTTTAATTCTTCATTTTGTTACTTCACTATATTCAATATTAGAATATATTGTTGCCAATCATTTTGTATGCATCATAAAGAATCAAAGGTCGGAAAAGATCGATTGTTCCTCAGTGCGTACAGCCCAAGCAACATAAGGTTACGGGTCAGATGCGCAAATGAAAGAGTACGACAACAAGAATTAAACTATAACATATATGGATAAGAGTGTGATAGAAGTTGTGTTAGCACATTAAATTTTACCATGCTAGCACAACAATTTTTATGAAGCCATGACTAATACTTTTTACGTTTCAATTTAATAATATTTACATGATCGTAAAATATTTTTTACTTTGGTCGTCGATCGCGCACGCATTATAAGAGAGCATGGTAATTTTTCTGAAATTTTATCTACAAAAATTATATACTTTTTCTCTCCGTGTACACAGTACACAGGGAAAAAATCACCATAACTCCGAAAATAATTCGAATTTCCGTAAATTCTTTTTTATTACTCATGCGGGAGAAGTACTAACTTGGCGCACACGTTTTTGTACGCAAAATAGTTGTTTGCCCACTGTACTCTTCCCAGATACTTTTTCGCGTGCGTAAAGTAAACTTTCCGCACGCAAATTGGCAATAAAACACGCAAAATTTAATCAAAACACGCAAAGCAGCCTCTTGATTTTTGATTTAATAAATATTTCATAATTATTTCTATAGAAACCACCAACAAAATAATTCAAACAATATATAATTCAGAAAAAAAAGTAATAAAAATGTCAAAAATAGTAATAATAATAGAAAAAAGTATCTGAAATTCGTAATAAAAAATAGTAAATATGTGCAACTCGTGTAGGATTGTCGATTGCTCACTCAAGCGAATGAGCGCACTCACTACGGTCGTGCGCTCAACTTCGCTTTCGTGGGCAATCGACAATTTCCCGCACTTATTGCACAATATACTATTAAAGGCTTATTCTTAAAGGTCTGAATTTTGAAAATATGAAAAAAATCGATTTTTTCGAATTTCTAGACTAGACTACTGCCTTATGAAAAAGAAATTTTTTGGAAAACTTTAAGTTATGTTTAAAAATTTCCTTTAAATATTTTTAATTCACTCTAACCAGAATAACTAAGTACAGGATAACCCTTTTTATAGACTCATTTTTAATGCGATCATCTTTAATCAGCACATTTCATAAGAATATAAATTTCCATGTGTAAATTTATACTTTATCTTGGTTAGAAAAGCAACTTCTAAGGAAATCGTGAGGTACGTTTTGAGCATTTTGAATTATGTATTTTCTATGAAACTTTTTTTATGCGGTCCCCATCTACCGCATAAAAAAGTTTTCTTTTTTACAATCTGGAGTGAACTATACTTTTTATAGCTATTTATGAAGTTTTTGAATCCCTATCCACCGCATAAAAAAGGTTATATTGTATATTAAATATTGTAAAATCTAAGTTTTTTATGGCAAAATCATACAATCGTAGTGGTGAAGGTGCTGGAAATATCAGTAAAAGTATACAATAAAATCAGTGATTATCTGCAGATCACATTTTATTCAAGATTACAGCAAGTTATGTAAACGATCCCCGCAAACAAAACATGCTTCTTGACTTTTTACCATTTTAAACATATTTTTAAACTTTCGATGACTACTATTTTGGAACCATGATATTCCTTTTTTCCTCAAATTGTAGAATTAATACACTTGTCAATAAACGTTTATTTATTTTGGTTCATAAGCGCATCAAAATAATGCAAAACAAAATAGTTTGTGAATGAAAGCTATAACGACTGCAACGGCTCGTGCATGTTCAATTATATGTTTAAATTTGCGTCGACACTTGAATTTACCAAGGTGTAATCACTTAAATAAAAGCAATATCAGAAATATCGGCCAATGGACGAAAAATGGCCAATATTTACCCACCTCCCTTGTAACAAACAAGAATACTGGTCACAAGAATTTGAAAATCAATTTTAGGATATAGGGAGTACGCATAAATGAAAATCGCAACCAAAGGGTACGCGAGGGAAAAAGGTTGAGAACCGCAGCTCTAACAAATCTGACACGGGTTTTTTATATTTTTACTTTTAGCCATATTATGAATTCCAAAACCTTTACTTAACATACCGAAACTTCCGTACCAACCTAATACATGTATATTCATGAATAGATATACAGTTCTCGCCATCGGAATTTGCAAAAAACAGTCATGAAAAATGGTTCCGTATCCTAGTTTTGCCATAGTCGTGCAATGGCATGAATGTAGCAATATTATACATTTTACAATTTAATATATAAAAGATGAGATAAGGACAAGTTGTAAAAGTTGAACAAAGTTTATAAGCTTCGCTGGTGTACACTATACATATATGTATTACAAAACGTGCTCGTAACCAAACGTTTACGTTTTCTAATATACGGCATTATAATATTAGACGTACATATCATACAATAAATCATTCGTAACTGCAATTTGATCTTAATGAAGCTGCAACAAATGTATCTGAATTGTACTACGCTATCGTTTGCATAATAGTCCAAGAGGAATCGGCGCATAAGTACCGAAAACTATTCCACCTCAATTTTTTTATGCGATCCTCTTCAAATTGCCCTACTGATGATATAAATGCATGTTGCCATAGGGCAACCCCGTGCCATATTGTTTAAACCGGAATTGTTTAAACAATTGCAAGGAATTGTTATTTTTCAACCAGACAAATTTTTTTTATATTCATTATTGAAATACAAATAAAAAAGATCCTACGACTTTTCACGATAAAGTTAATATTTTTAGAGACATGAATTTTTGAAGGTTCGAAAAATCTCAAATTTGGGTACTTTTGACTCATGAAAAATATATAAAAAAAAAAAAATTTTAATAAATTTTTTTTTGGAATCGATTTTACAAAAGTTATTTAAGCATGAATAAATTTGTTTATATATATATATATATATATATATATATATATATATATATATATATATATATATATATATATATATATATATATATATATATATATATATATATATATATATATAAACAAATTTATTTATGCTTAAATTACTTTTGTAAAATTGATTCCAAAAAAAAAATATTTGTTAAAAACAAATTGTAGACAATTTAATTATTAATAACATTGCTCTCTTTAACAATCTTAATAAAGTTAATAATTTTTAAGATAAATGATAAATAATGATTCAGGACACAGAGAGGCCGATGCAGCGCATGAGTCAGAGAGAGACAGCGATGCTTAAAGGTAAGCGATGCATACTTGTGAGCCCGCGAAATTAACAATTAAAAAACAGGTATAAACAATGAATTTTTTTTAAATCTCTATTTAAGTATTGTATAAAGAATTCAAAAAAAAAATTTATTTTTATTTTTTTTTTAATATATTTTTCATAAGTCAAAAGTACCCAAATTTGAGATTTTTCGAACCTTTAGAAATTCATATCTCTAAAAATATTAACTTTATCGTGAAAAGTCATTTGACCTTCCTTATTTGTATTTCAATAAAGAATATAAAAAAAATTTGACCGGTTAAAAAATTACAATTTGTAACGATATTTAACATATCTACGTAATATTAATTGTATAGAAGTGATTTGCTCGACCGAAACCGCGATCTTCTTTATTATGGTTGACATAAATGAACATATATGATCTCTTAACTATAGGATCAATCAGAGTTTGAATATAGAGATTAGTTTTGAGTATAAAAGTATACATTGCCGCAAATATAGTCAAAAGTATATTCCTTTTTCTAAGAATTTGTGTATATAATTATATCTTCCGGAAATCATGTTAGTAACGCTTATGTAATGCGCATGTTTTCAATTTAAGTACGCTACTACAGTATCCAATAAGAATTCTTGAATTGGACAATGCTATGTATTAACCAATCATATTGTAGTATTTTTGCATCCTGCTTGTAACAAGGAGGATTGGGTCAGGATAGATTGAGAGTACTGAAGATAACAAGCCACAATGTAGACGCAAAAATATTAAGCTAAAATAAAAATTATTAAAATAAATATTACAAATGTATAAAAAGTATAAATAAGTGAAATAAAAGTTAAAAGAATAAGTGAAACGAAAAATATGTCAATTATAATAAATATTAAAAGTGTTTAAAGTAAAATTAAATGAAAATGGTATAAAAATATGAAAACGCATGTATGAAAAATGGAGAAATATTTTTATAAAAGTGAATAATAAATGATTGTTTATTTTGAAGAAAAAAGTTAAGAAGTATTTATTTTATTGCTACCTGAAAGTTATATGGAAAAAATGTTATTATGAGTAAATTATTTATTGTGATGAAGAAGATATTTTAAGAAGTTATGAAAAATAGAATGTTGTAGTTTTGGGAGACGCCATGTTGTGAAATTTTTGGGAAAGTTATTATTTTGATACGTATTCAATTTTATTTAAGAAGTATATTTATTGAAGTGAAATTATATGAAAAGTTAATCAAAGTTCCTTAAAAAATTATTCCTTTCTTTTATGCTTTACGAAAGCATCTGATTATCCATATCCTGGAGTACAGGATTCTTAGCCGTAAACCGTTTCACACGTTTATTAATAACCTTTTTTCTCATCCTTAATAAATTTCACCACTGAACAAACGATACCTAGATACATCCAGGAAGTCCATCTTTCCTATTTTGTAACATCATACGTGGATTGAGCATTGCATTGGGTGCATTCGCCAGAGGACGAACTAGCGTGGCAAACGTAACATCTGATACATCGTCCAGGAAGTAATGCTACAATCTGGTGACATCGTCCGCGAAGTTAGTGGATTGAATGTTACAAAATGTTACAATTTGGTGCATCTTAACGGGAAAACAAATAGACGGTGAACGGGAAAAACAAGAAGAAAAGTTATTGTTAAAAAGTTATATATATATTGAAAAAGTTAAAAAAGAAAAATGCCAAGAAAATCGCGAAGTTTAACAGGAGTCGAGGAAATCGATAAGATGGAGCAAGTACTAAATTTCATGAAAGAGATGGCTACGAATTTAGAAAAGAAAATGGAAAACCAAAGTGAACAATTGGAAGCAAAAATAGTTGAACAAAGTGGAAAAATCGAAAAACAAAGTGAACAATTGGAGAAGAAAATTGAAAACCAGAACGAGCAATTAGAAAAAAGATTGGAGCGACAACAGGAAGAAATGAAAAATCAAATTCAACTAAGTTTGAACAATTTTAATATTGAGGTAGGTCAAAAAATTAAACAAATTCAATGTCAAATTGGTGTAAACATAGAAAAAATTCAAATACATGACGATGAATTGAATAAAGTTAAAGATAAGGTTAATAAAGTTAATGAAATAGAAAATAAATTTGAAAATTTATCGATTAATATTGAAAATAAATGTATAAATAAAGTAAATGAGAGGTTAAATGAATTTGTCGAAAACAATAATGATGTTTTTATGAATAATATAAATAGACAAAGCGCGCCAAATTTGAATTTTTTCAATGCTATGAAAGATTATGTTAATATTTTTAGTGGAAATATTTTTGAATATCATCCTATTACTTTTATTAACGATGTAGAAAATTATTTAAAATCATTTAATATTACCGAAAGTGAAAAAATATTGTATACTATTTCAAAATTTACAAATGATATAAAGATGAAATTTAGTTTTTATGAAGATAGAATAACTAGTTTTTTGCAACTAAAAGAGTGGATTGTTCAGGAATTCTGGAATATTTCAATACAAAGTAACTTAAAAATTCAATTTAATAATAATTCGGGTCAAGGAATTTGTAAACAAAATTTTTCAAAACATTTTATTTATTGGCATAACATGTTAAAACATTTAACTTATAAAATACAGGATGAAGAATTTATTGCAATAATATTAAATCATTTTCCACGAAATGTAATATTATATTTAGGGAATAATGTTGATATTTACAGTATAAAAAATGCTTTAGAACAATATGATAAAATTATGCAGCATGACGGTTGTGACAAAAATTTAAATTATAAACAAAATTTCGTTGGAAATGATACGAAAAATGAAAATTTTAATAGAAATGTGAATAAATATAACAGTATGCATGGAAATTTTAGAAATTTTGATAATAATGACAGATTCAATAGAGATAAAAACTTTTATGACAATTCAAGGTACAGTAGAGGACAAAATTTTGTAAACAGACATCCACATTCTAATAATTCTTTTACAAATAGAAATTTAAATGAAAATTCAAATACAAATGTAAATTTTAATAGGGGAAATAGAGAAATACAGACAAATGCGATTGTACACAATGAAAATAAAAATGAAATAAACTATGTAAATGATATAAATGTACAATATGTTAGTCAGGATTCAAACCAAGTTCCGAATAGAAAGGGGGACAGTTACAATTTAAACTCAAATAGAAAGGGGGACAAAATTACAAATTTTTTAGATGAAAATTTTGATGAATATACTTTAGCAAATACATTTTTGTATAATATTAAAAGTGAAAATTATTTGAAAAATGTTATTAAATATCCAGAATGTGAGGATATAAATGAAAATATTGATATTATTTATGAAAAAGTATTGAATCGACTGAAATTAAAGGCTAAAATGAGACAAATGAAAAGTATAAGTAAAATAAATAAATGTAGAACGTATAAAGTTGGAGATTTAGTACTATTGAAAACATTTACATTGAGTAATAAATATAAAAAAGAGAAAAAAAAGTTAAAATTATTATATGAAGGACCATATTTAGTTAATAGTATAAAAAATGTTAATGCATATGAACTAATACACCCAAAGTCAAAAATTGTGCGAGGCACTTATAATGTGATACATTTAAAGCCTTTCATTTCTGTCTAGTCCTGATAGACTAAGTTTGTAATTGCAATATACAGAATGTTACTGTACAATATATTTTTTTTTGAGACTGATTTTATTCAATGTTGAATTATTAATAATTTTGTTACTATGGATATATAATTTTTGTTGTCAAATCTTTATAATGAATTAATGTATGTTTGAATTTTTATTTTTGTAAAAGGATGCGTTTTCGTTCTCGAAATAACTTCTAAAAGGGGGATTTGTAACGATATTTAACATATCTACGTAATATTAATTGTATAGAAGTGATTTGCTCGACCGAAACCGCGATCTTCTTTATTATGGTTGACATAAATGAACATATATGATCTCTTAACTATAGGATCAATCAGAGTTTGAATATAGAGATTAGTTTTGAGTATAAAAGTATACATTGCCGCAAATATAGTCAAAAGTATATTCCTTTTTCTAAGAATTTGTGTATATAATTATATCTTCCGGAAATCATGTTAGTAACGCTTATGTAATGCGCATGTTTTCAATTTAAGTACGCTACTACAGTATCCAATAAGAATTCTTGAATTGGACAATGCTATGTATTAACCAATCATATTGTAGTATTTTTGCATCCTGCTTGTAACAAGGAGGATTGGGTCAGGATAGATTGAGAGTACTGAAGATAACAAGCCACAATGTAGACGCAAAAATATTAAGCTAAAATAAAAATTATTAAAATAAATATTACAAATGTATAAAAAGTATAAATAAGTGAAATAAAAGTTAAAAGAATAAGTGAAACGAAAAATATGTCAATTATAATAAATATTAAAAGTGTTTAAAGTAAAATTAAATGAAAATGGTATAAAAATATGAAAACGCATGTATGAAAAATGGAGAAATATTTTTATAAAAGTGAATAATAAATGATTGTTTATTTTGAAGAAAAAAGTTAAGAAGTATTTATTTTATTGCTACCTGAAAGTTATATGGAAAAAATGTTATTATGAGTAAATTATTTATTGTGATGAAGAAGATATTTTAAGAAGTTATGAAAAATAGAATGTTGTAGTTTTGGGAGACGCCATGTTGTGAAATTTTTGGGAAAGTTATTATTTTGATACGTATTCAATTTTATTTAAGAAGTATATTTATTGAAGTGAAATTATATGAAAAGTTAATCAAAGTTCCTTAAAAAATTATTCCTTTCTTTTATGCTTTACGAAAGCATCTGATTATCCATATCCTGGAGTACAGGATTCTTAGCCGTAAACCGTTTCACACGTTTATTAATAACCTTTTTTCTCATCCTTAATAAATTTCACCACTGAACAAACGATACCTAGATACATCCAGGAAGTCCATCTTTCCTATTTTGTAACATCATACGTGGATTGAGCATTGCATTGGGTGCATTCGCCAGAGGACGAACTAGCGTGGCAAACGTAACATCTGATACATCGTCCAGGAAGTAATGCTACAATCTGGTGACATCGTCCGCGAAGTTAGTGGATTGAATGTTACAAAATGTTACAAATTTCTTGCAATTGTTTAAACAATATGGCACGGGGTTGCCCCATGGCAACATGCATTTATATCATCAGTAGGAATTTTAATTTAAAATATTGTAAAAATTGTAACTGTTTCTCGAATCAGAGAGAGTACTAATAGACACAGGTGATTGAATGGGTGTCCGGCTCGGACGCTTGCCGAGCATAGGATCGTTGGTGTAGTGGTTAGCACGCCTGGTTAGTTACCAGGAGATCCTGGGTTCGATTCCCGGCTGATCGGGATAATTTTTCAATCACTTTGTGATTTTTAATTTATCATCAGTAGGGCAATTTGAAGAGGATCGCATAAAAAAATTGAGGTGGAATAGTTTTCGGTACTCATGCGCCGATTCCTCCTGGACTATAATACGTATTTATACACAATTCATGTAATGGCATATTTCGTGTACGGCATGTTTTAAGCAACTATTAACGCTTTTAAACAAACCATATGGAAAAAAATGTTTCTCTCAAAATGCCGGACTTTTTACTGTCAGTGATAAGTACATTAGGTAAGGTTACAAAAAGGAAATACCCCTGTCGCAGCACCTGCATAACATAGCGAATTTCCGTTTATAAAAATCCGTTTTTCTGTGATATTTCACCCTTCTAAGTGATTTTTCCTCCTCTTTCTAATGTTTTAAATAAATGTAAAATTTTTTTAACTTGAGACAATTTTGGCAAAAAACTAATTTTTTCACGAAAAATGACCAAAAAAACCATGTTCCAGGCATCCGACATGGCTGGCTAACGAATTTGTCCAACGGTGTGGGACTAAATACAAATATAATATATAAATTTTAGTGAATATTATTTTCGGTTTCTAGGGACCTCAAAGCAAATTTCTGCTATAGTCTTGGGCTCAAGTCGCGTCATGACAGTGACTGTAATAGCTAAATTCTGTTCTAGAAATTCGCTAAAACCACCCATAAAACCTATAAGTCTAGCAAGTACTTAACACATTAATATTTATATATATATATATATATATATATATATATATATATATATATATATATATATATATATATATATATATATATATATATATATATATCAACATCTAAAAACATTTCAGTCCCTTTTTGACAATCCTGCCAAAACTAAAACACTTTTTTAAATTTTTTTATTGTTAAAATCGAAACGTTCTTTTGAAGACAGTTAAAATTACTATATTTTACATTAAAATATCGACACAATAATTCCCTAGTTAATTACCCCTAGACTTGATGCTAGAAAATTGAGAAAGAACAGGTCATATAGATTTTTTTATTTAGATTTTATTTTGGTACGACTGAGTTACAAAATTCAAAAGGATGTTTTAAAAATGAGTGTAGGTATTCGCTATGAGCTTTTGCCTGGAGGGAATACAGCTCCTCAAAATCGGCTCCAGCGCTCAAGATGGACAGAATATATCAGTTCATCAGGACGGCATTTGTACATAATTTTAATATTTTCTTTAAGAAATAGTATTTTGTTTTAAATACTTGTTTGTTTTTTTCAAGGCGAGTAGGTACTTATTACGATTTCTATTTACCAGATTCTACAAAATAAAAAAAATCATTTGTAACACAGCTATCAAACGTCATTTTATTTTGAAATTTTCAAAAAAAAAATATAAAAGTTACCTCTTATATGCTTTTTCTGAGTTAATTATTGGAAAATATTCTATTTTCAGACATTTTTGAGGTAAAATGAACAGATGTATGGCTTTTATTAAACAAATTTCAGTTTTTTAATATATTTTCGCCTTAAAATATTTAATATTTTCAAAAACGTATGATATAATATGTCAAAATTTAAAATTATTTGTTTTGTTGTCAGAAAAAAATAATGTGCAAATTTATTTACGAGTAAAATGCTGTATTTATACAGTATAATTATAACTGTATTGTCATTTGGATAGAAAATTACGTAAAAATATTGTTGTTTGAATATGGTTTAACCAATGACGAAAGAATATAATATATTATATATTAGAAAAGGACCTGTAACAACATTGTTTTATCGAAGTAAAAGTTATGCAAGTACTAGACAGTGGCGGAAACAAAATTAAATGTTTATATATGTATGTAGAAATTCATTTTAAATAAGTTGACTTACTATTGAATTCACAAAAGAAAAGTAGTTAATTTATCATAAGTGAACTTTATCATGCTTTAAATCCTTTACATACTTGATATGTAATATTAAATTATTATTTAACATAAAATGTATATGCGATATGCGCAAATATTTTTTCAAAGAGACGGCTAATATATCACAAAAATATGTCAAAAAAATCTTATCCGTGAAATGTTATTTCTTGTGCTTTTTTTCTAATAGGGTTTTTACATTTGTAAGCAGAACAAGTTGCCATAATATTTTCTTTAAAAAAATATAACGAAAAACGCAATTTAAAAAGTAGTGAAAATTTTTACATTATTTTTTCAAATTTGCAATACAAAACATGGCTAACTACGCTTCAATTTTAATTTTAAAGTCTAGGGTATCTTAGAAAGAGAAATATACATATATTGGCAATTTACATGCTATTTATAATATTTGTCTCTTTTTAACGTGTACGTAATATCTTTCGTACGTAATATAAATTACTGGTCCTTTCATTTCTAATGTCAATGGGTTTAACATAATTTTTATGCGGCTGTAGCAAACTCTTATTAATTTTAGTAAGGTGTAAACATAATCTGAATTCTGACCATACCACATAAAACAAATTTTCTTGGTAATTTTCCTATAAAAAAATGGAATAGATAGATTATAAAAACTTATTCAACTGAGAGAAATAGAATATGGCTGAATCGTTAAAGTGGATTAAAAAAATCATGACACGCCACTTATAAAGCCTTTTTTTCGAAAGTAGCATCGCAAAAAATGAGACAGAAAAAAAAACTGTGAGTGTGAGTGTAATGGAAAATGATTTCTTCCAACACATTTTCTAACTTTTCTCAAAAAGTAATTAACGTAGAGCAATGGTGTAAAAACATTTTTTACGCATATTGCCTTTTACTTTGGCTTGGTGTAAAAAATTTTGAAAAATTACTTAATTCTGGCAAAAAACTCATTTTGTTGACAAAAAATGCCTGAAGAACCAACTTCTGGGCATCCGACGTGTCTGGTTAATGAACTTAGCCGAGTCAAACCAGATTCCAATACACACACCAAATTTCAGGTGCATTAAACGTTTCGTTCGAGAGTTATCGCGGGAACACACACACACACATACACACACACACACACACACACATATATATATATATATATATATATATATATATATATATATATATATATATATATATATATATATATATATATATATGTATATATATGTATATATATATATATATATATATATATATATATATATATATATATATATATATATATATATATATATATAAATTTTAGTGAATATCATTTTCGTATTCTAGGATATTTCTGTTATAGTCTCGGCCTCAGATTGCGTCATGAGAGCGGCCGTAATAGCTGAATTTCGAGTTTTCGAAATTCGCTAAAAGAAAAAAATCAAAGATCCCAACATCAAAAAAATGAATCCTAGAAATTTACAAAATATAAATTATACTAAACTATGTTGATAAATTTGATTTGAGCCGCCATATTGCAGGACGAGTTAAGTCGTCTTAATCATTTAAAGCGTTAAATAAAAACATTTATTTGTTAAAGAAAACAATTATGCTAAAAGCGCTAAGCGCATAATGATAAATAACCACAAGTCATAAGAAAAAATATTCGCAAAAATTCGCAAATCCTGCATAACAGAGTAAATTAATTTTTTTTATTACCTTTTCAATGATACAGATCCACTAATAAAAGATTATAATATGAACAATTTTTGTTTTTATTTTACCTTACTTTTCTCAGATATCAATGGCGCATTACAAAAATTTTTTGTATAATTTGTTTATTTTGTTTGGAATATGAACACCATATGTTTTTCTCTGTTTTGCACATTTTTTATATTCTGCAAAACAGAGAAGGAAATATGGTGTTCATATTCCAAACAAAATGGAATATGAACACCATATTGTTGAATGAATGAAACAATGAATTGTCTGGAATACGAACACCATATTTCTTTCTCTGTTTTGCGCATTTTTTCTATTCTGCAAAACAGAGAAGGAAATATGGTGTTCATATTCCAAACAAAATGGAATATGAACACCATACTGTTGAATGAATGAAACAATGAATTGTTTGGAATACGAACACCATATTTCTTTCTCTGTTTTGCGCATTTTTTCTATTCTGCAAAAGAGAGAAGGAAATAATATGGTGTTCATATTCCAGACAAAATAAACAAACTATAAGTTAAAATGACAGACAGGTGTAATCCCTGTTCTGCTCCCTGCTCTAATATAAAAATCACAAAAAGGAAAATAGATAAAAAACTAGGTACAGGCGAAATGTAGGATAAGAACCTGAGATGCGTGAAACGTTGTAAAATTGCTACACATGCAATACGTAACGTTTACAATAAAAACGAATAAGACAAGCAAGTACAGTACGATCATTATAGCCCGTTCGCATTATTCCAGTAGCATTCCAGTCCAGTGATCGAAACCAGCGTTGGAATGTCACTGGAATAATGTAGACGGGCACTGGAATGTATACCCATTCCAGTAAGCAATCCAGTCCAGTGACTGGATTGACGGTCCGTTTTTCATTCCAGTTAGCCCATTCCAGCGCCACTGGAATAGTGTAGACGGCCAATCCAATGCTGGATTGAACATTGAACAGTGAATAAGCATTGTTGTTTTTTGTAATGTAATTGAATGACTGGAATAGACCATTGAATAACTGGAATAATGTGAACAGGACTGGAATAATGTGAACAAGCTATTATGATAAATAGTTTATAGAATATACTTTAAACGTTTAAACTACTGCGCATGCATATTACAAGTCTCAGTCTACGTTTCTCAAGCTGTAGATCTGATTTTACTTCATTCGTTGCATTTGTTTTATGACGCCATGATACTTTTAGTTAATTTCAGATATCTTAACACTCTGTAGGAATGAAATCTATACAAGGAAATTAACTAATATGTATGATGTTACGCTAACAGAAATTAAAATAGTTCTTGATTGTTCAAAACATCTGTCTGAAACAAAAAATATCAAATGCAAATAAATGCTGGAAAATTTGAAATGGTTTGATTATTAAATAACTTTTCACAGTCTTTACAGCAAGTCATATTTTTACAGTACTATAAAATAAACTGCCAATAAATTTGAAGGTTTCTAGAGTAATTATACAGCCTTGGCCAAAAGTATTAGGCACCCCCATAAAACACGTGTAACTCATAAATTAGTTTAAAAATTACTTATCTGTTTAATAGGGTATCGCGACAAAACGTACCACTTGGGTCAATATTTACCTGTGAAGGGTTTTATTGTTTAACCCTAGAATCATACGTACTCGTCAAAACGACGAACGAACTTCTCTACTTGCTCCAATACTACAACTTGTCGGTGCCTGCTTGCTGTGAAACTTCTGTTATCTAATTTATTTGTTATTATAACACATAAGACGTATAAATTTTGTTTATAGCTATTGTCATTTTTTTTATACTGAAATAGTGTGCGTCAAAAGGACGACGATGTATGATTAACCCATATTTTTTTTTAAAGATTTTGTACTCCACATATAAAAGTTTTCCTAATTTTTCTAAAATTTATTAAAGATATGGATGTTATAATTAATTTATTCAATGATTATGATAATGTGAAAGATGATTACAGCTGTTTGACTTATAGAGACGACATAATACTGAAGTTTTAATATATTGAATCGAAAACTAAAGAATGCGTTTCAAGTGACTTAATAAAAGGTTAACAATTTATTTTATCGAAAATATTTTAATTTTTATTATTTTTTGAGATCATATTGGAAAAATTACTAACAAATTTTAGAAAATTTACAAATGTGCCTAATGGGGAAATAACTACATATCTATAGGAATATTTATGACTGAGAAATTTCACATTCTGTAAAGTCACAGATGTCCACTGACTCATAATAGTTCATAAATTAATTATTTGAAAGACATGTTTTATGATACAATTGATGTATTTATCTATTTTTTAATTTTTATAGGGAAAATACGCTTTGATAAAAAGATTAAAAAAATTAATAAATATTTATATTAAGAAATATTATGAAAATAATCCTTATTGAAGATACATAGCTATCATTTTATCATATACATGAAAAGAAATCGTCCTCGTTAGTATAAAATTATGTATACAAAAAAAAAACAAACACTTTAAGTATTACAAAAAACAAAAGTGAAAAAATAGCGTTAAATTTTATAAAAATAGCTATGTATAAAAACATGCAATTCCGGATTTACCTATAGGCAAATTAGGCAATTGCCTCCTTGCGCAATTGCGCACTTTTTGGAAGGGCGCATTTATTCAAACTGAAAAAATTTTTATTTATACGAACTTTCTTAAAGTTAACTTTTGTAACTTATTTTTCAATTATTTATAAAAAAAAAAATTGGCAATAGTTTATCTGTCATTTCATTTTCACTTCAAAAATAATAGTCTAGCTATACTTTCTATAGTTTTTTGATATTCTCACTGCTAGATTTACACTAGAGGCACGTGGGGCTGTACCCAGGGCGGCAAAATTTGGGACACAATGTGGCAATTTGGCGTTTTTTTTTTTTTGTTTTATTATTATTCTTTTTTTTTGCTCGTCATGTTTTTTTTAGTAAAAAGTTGATGTGATTTTTTTCCAGGGGCGGCATTTTTCATGGTGCCTAGGGCGCCACTTAGGGTAAAGCCGGACCTGGCTATATGTATGTATTATGTATACAAATTCAAGAAATTTTCAAAAGGAAAATATCAAATAATTAATAAGGTATATTGACAATTTTAATTCAAAAAATTATTAAACCATTATAAAAGATACATAAAAATAATATATCCGGCGTTAGATACTAATTTCACTAAAAAGCCCGGTCTAAAAGGTAAATCACGCATTAGGGTCTTATTAGGATCTTTCACACCGATCCTTTCTATTTAACGACGAATACACAATTTTATTGCTTTCGAGATTTCCTTAACTTAATGGTTGTCTCCATTGTATTTAACTTGTTTCCGTTACATTATTTTTGTTATTTTTCGGATTTTTCTATAATTTAATGGTTATTTTTATTGTACAGTCGACTCTCGTTAATTCGAAACTCGAGGAAATCTTAAAATATTACAAATTATAGAAAAGTTTGAATTATCACCGGTAACAATTTTAATTTTTTAAGCACTTGCGATGAATAAACTTGAACTTTTCTCAAAATATACTTACAATCTGTCGGTCTCTCCCTGCAACTTTGAATTGTCGCGTGTTTGACGCCGATGAGTTCGAATTAACGCGTGGTTTTGTTACCTAGCAATGATTTTTTCGTTCGAATTACCAAGTGTATAAAAATCTATTGTTTTAGTTCGAAATATAAAGAGATTTTGAAGGGAACTCGTGATACCTTTGAATTATAGAGAGTTTCGAATTATCGAAGGTTTGAATTAACGAGAGTCTACTGTATTTAATTAATATAAGACCCTACGGTGTGATTTACTTTTTAGACCGGTTTTTTCAGTAAAATTAATAACGCCGGATATATCATTTTGATGTATCTTTTATAACGGTTTAATAATTTTTTTCATTTTCAAAATTGTCATTTCACTTTACTAATTATTTCATATTTTCCTTTTCAAAATTTCTTGAATTTGTATACATAATACATACATTACATATAGCTATTTTTATAAAATTTAACGCTATTTTTTCACTTTTGTTTTTTGTAATACTTAGTTTTTTTTTTCTTTTGTATAATTTTATACTGACGAAGACGATTTCGTTTCATGTGCATGATAGAATGATAGCTATGTATCTTCAATAAGGATTATTTTCATAGTTAGATGTCTAAAAAAAATATCAAATGGTACGTTTTGTCACGGTACTATTAAACAATAAAAGTAGATAGGCTATGACAGAGCTGCCGCACCGGTTGTCTCAAAAGTTTGGGTACATCCTGACGCAACATGTACCCACTACATCTTGACGCAAGATGTACCCAAACGTTTGAGACACTCTGTACCTCGTATATGGATTAACCTTTGACCCGGCACGTACATGTATTTAAAATTTGTTGTTGACATTTGACCCCACACGCGCTCATACTGTTGGCCTTGAAATTCCAAACACATGAGTCATCACCAGCAACCAAATTAATTTATGTTAACCCATTATGCATCATCACTATTTTCGTCACAATTTAGTTTTGTGTTAACCCATTACCAGCCAAACCTAACGCATGCGCAGACTGAATTTAAGTACATGACGCATGCGCAGACTGAATTTTAGGTTACAATTTGATAGATGGGGTACACTACCGCGTCAAAAATGTGGGGTTACCCTAACTCGGGGGTGGCCCCAAACTTTTGACACCGTACTGTACTTAAATTTTTGGTACACTGCCGTGTCAAAAGTGTGGGCCCCCCTGGCCAAAAAGGTACCCTATCACTTTTTGAAGCGTACTGTACGTGCAAACCTTGACCCCAACACGCGCTTGCCTTAATTGCGCCATCTTAAACGAACTATCACGTCAAAAAATGTGGGGAATACCCTAACCCAGGAGTGGACCCAAACTTTTGACGCCGTACTGTACTTAAATTTTTGGTACACTGCCGTGTCAAAAGTGCGGGCGCCCCTGAGCAAAAAGGTGTCCGATCATTTGTTGAAGCGCACTGTACGTGCAAACCTTAACCCCAACACGCGCTTACCTTAATTGCGTCATTTTAAACGAAAGGTACATTACCAAGTCAAAAATGTGGGGAATACCCTAACCCACGGGGTGGCCGCTAAATTTTGTGGGGGCACTGTACCAAGCGCTAGCCGCAATCATGACTTCAGACTCCAGACTCCAGAGTCCAGATTTCTGACCGCTACTGTACTGCCGGAAATTTGGGTGTCAATTGTACTTGAGGTTTTTTTTGTATATGAGTCAAGTCTTTATAAGATTAATTTGTTTATTTAATAAAAACTCGTGACTATACGGTTTGAGTTTGTTTATTTAAGATTTTTTTAGCTGACTTAGGATGATGTAATTTCATGATATGTTTGCATCATAGCCAGAGGGGAATTTTATTTAAAAGCAAGTCACAACTTGTCAGTTCCAGGAATTTGTTTACATTAATGTCCTCGTAAATCATTAATTTAGCAATGTTTATTTAAGATTTTGCTGACTCATACTCAGATATTTTTTTTAGTTTGTTTATTTATATAAGTTTTAGTTTAAAAAATGTTTATTTAAGATTTTGACAACACAGCAATTTCTTTGTTTGATTTCAAATATGAAATAGTTTTCTCGGAATTTTTAATTTATGGCCTGATAATAATCGGGGGTTTTTTCAATTTGTTTATATAAGGTTTAATTTTAAAAAATGTTTGTTTAAAATTAGTCAGCAATTCTTTTATTAGGTTTCAAATGCGAAATAAATTTCTCAGAATTTAACATTTGACCTTCGGTTATTTCCGTTGTAAAAATTCTGAGCCAGCATTTTTTGTGATTCTCCTCCAGAATTTTTCGTGCAGTCAAAATCGTATAAATTGAGGTCTGCGTGCTCCCTCAAATCACTTCTTCAGCAAACTTCAAGCAGTTAATATTGTTATTGTTGCAAGAATTTGTATCGAAGTTTTTTTAAATTAAAATACAACAATGGCTTCATTAAACGACGTGGCAACTAGAATGGTGGAAAATGTACGAAACGCGCTATCATTACTGGAAATGGATACCCGGGATGCAGATGAATTGGAAAAATGGATGAAACATACAAATACCAACATAAGACTAATCAACAAGGCTATACGTGGAGCGGAAAATTTAGGACAACGCAAACATTTTGAATCATGTGCGGGAAAAATGAAAGGATTTCGAATCAGAATGAAGGCGCTACGAAAACATGGTAAGTTTTTTTTAAATATAAATTTATATTTTAATGATTTTTTTTATCATTTTGATATATCAACATGGTAAGTTTTTTAAATATTTTTTTTTTAATGATTTTTTATAAATTTAATAAATAATTTTTTTATGTTGATTGTTTCAGGTGCCGGCATGAATCGAAATCAACGTAAAAGATCTGATAGAATTCAATGGGCTGACGTGGAATCCGCATTTGCAAGTCGAATACGAACGGGAGTGGTTACCAACATAACACACATAGAGCCAAAGGACTTTTTAGACGACGCTACATCGATGTTCACTAGGCGAATACAGAATATATTAAAAAAATACTTAACGATAAAAGTCAACACAACGTTTTGCGGGTTATTTGTGAAAACTGATGGTGACGAGGACAAATACGACATGAAACACTTCAATACACCGAATATCATAATAGATCGTGGAACAAACCTAAAACAGTGCTACATGGAACATGTACGGGAACCAATTTTGAGAAAATTGAGCGAGTTTACCGAGTCGGGGAGCGGATGAGCTTTATCAAGCATAATCAACCTAGCTGTGAACATCAACAAGTATACACCTTTTCGTGGATCAAGCTACATCGAATTGCCGCAGGAAATAAAAACTAAAAAAGCATGTATCAACATCCAAAACTTCAACGATGACGCCTGTTTCGCGTGGGCAGTAGTATCAGCACTTTATCCAGCTAACAACAAAATTGCTCAAAGAACATCAGCGTACCCACACTACTCAACGGTGCTAAATTTAGACGGGATACAGTTCCCAATGACGATTCAGCAAGTGAGCAAATTCGAGAAACAGAATCCAACAATATCAGTCAACGTGTTTATGTTAAAGAAACAAAATGGACATTTTCAAACCGTACCTGCTGCGCTAACGAGAGAGAAGAAACAAAACCACATAAACCTTTTAATGATCCAGAACGAGTATTACGAGGATGAAGACAACGAACAGGACAACGATCAAGATTTACGCTACCATTTCTGCTGGATTAAGGACTTATCAAAACTCGTGTCAAGACAATTATCAAAACATGACGGGAAAAAATACATCTGCGATCGATGCCTGAATTACTTTTATACGGAAGACAAGCTGATCAAACATACCGAAGACTGCGTCAACATGAACAACTGTCGGGTGATAATGCCAGAAGGGAAAAGCAAATACATATCGTTCAAGAATTATAGCAACAAGAAACGTGTTCCATTTATAATTTACGCGGACGTGGAATCATTCTTGCAACCTGTGACGGATAACGAAAATCGGAAAAACACTACAACGTATCAACAACATCGGGCATACAGTATCGGTTACTACTTTCACTGCTCCTACAACAACCAGTTAAGCTACTATAGATCATACCGCGGGCCAAATTGCGAAAAATGGTTCGCGGAAGAACTGGCAACGTTACGTGAAAATATCTTGGAACCCATATATGACAACATAATACCAATGAACGAGTTAACACCAGAGGAACAACAGCAACTTAAACAACGAAGTACCGGGTGCCACATCTGCGAGAAACCATTCAAACCTGAGGATATTGTGGTTCGTGATCATAACCACTTCACCGGCGAATACAATGGACCTGCACACAAGGGATGCAACTTGAATTATAAGGATTTTCATATGATTCCTGTTGTATTCCACAACTTGAGTGGTTATGATGCACATTTCGTAATAAAGGATATAGCAACAGCATTCGAGGGACGTGTCGACTTACTACCAATCAACAAGGAACGATATATTGCATTCACTAAACATGTTACGGGCAGCGAAATTACATTTAGATTCATCGACTCTTTCCGATTTATGGCATCAAGTTTGGATAAATTATCTTCATATCTCAACGAGTTCAACATAGTTAAATCACAATTTCCGGATACTGACTACAAATTACTTACGCGCAAAGGTGTTTTTCCGTACGACTACATATCAGGTTGGGATAAATTGGAAGAAACATGTTTACCATCACGGGAGAAATTCTACAATCGACTCAACGACAACGATATCACCATGGGTGACTATACACACGCACAAAAAGTTTGGGATACCTTCAACATACAGACGCTTGGAGAATACTCGGATTTATATATGAAAACGGACATACTACTACTCGCGGATGTTTTCGAGAATTTTCGGGATACGTGCATGCGCACACACGGATTGGATCCAGCTCATTATTACACGACGCCGGGACTTACGTGGGATGCAGCCTTAAAATATACAAAAGTGGAGTTAGAACTGATATCTGATGTGGACCAATTATTATTCATTGAACGTGGTATTCGAGGTGGATTGAGCCAGTGTAGTAACCGATACGCGACAGCAAACAATAAATATATGAACACCTACGACCCGGATGAGGAATCAAAATACCTGATGTACTATGACGTGAACAACTTATATGGATGGGCAATGTCACAATACTTACCAACGGGAAATTTCAAATGGATGGAAAATACCGATATAGATGTTCAACAAATACCCGACGATTCACCAATAGGATATTTACTGGAAGTGGATTTGGAATACCCGAGAGAACTGCATGATAAACACAACGATTTACCATTATGTCCAGAGAGAATGTGTGCACCCGGTACTAAACAGGAAATGTTACTAGCAACGTTATACAACAAACAGAAATACGTGATACACTATCGGAATCTGAAACAATGTCTACAACACGGGATGAAATTAAAGAAAATACACAGAGTGCTACAATTCGATCAATCACCATGGCTTAAATCCTACATCGACTTGAATACAGCTCTAAGACAAACGGCGGGAAACGAATTCGAGAAAAATCTCTACAAGCTACTCAACAACGCGGTCTTCGGGAAAACGATGGAAAACGTACGGAAACACTCGATTGTGAAATTGTTAACGAAATGGTATGGACGATATGGTGCGGAAGTTATGATAGCAAAACCGAATTTCCACAGCCGCACCATATTTGACGAGAATCTTATTGCAGTCGAACTACGAAAAACGGAAGTGTTTATGAACAAACCAATATACGTCGGGCAAGCAATTCTGGATATTTCGAAAACATGTGTCTACGATTTTCATTACAACTACATACAGCCAACGTTCGGGAACAACAGCAAATTACTCTACACAGACACGGATTCATTGATTTACGAGATAAAATGCTCAGATATTTACGAAATAATGAAACGAGATATTCAATACTTCGATACGTCGGATTACAAAGCGGATAATCAATATAACATGCCAAGAGTCAATAAGAAAATACCCGGGTTAATGAAGGATGAGCTAAATGGACGAATCTTTACAAAATTTGTGGGTTTAAGGTCAAAAATGTATAGTTGTCAAGTGGACGGCGAGGATCACACGAAGAAAGCGAAAGGTGTAAAGAACTCTGTGGTTAAGAAAACGATAACTTTCAACGATTACGTGGACTGTCTAAAACACAATACAATCATAAACCGACAACAAAACCTGATACAATCGAAAAAACATAACGTGTATAGTGTAACTCAGAACAAGGTGGCGCTCAGCCCGTACGATACGAAACGATATATTGTGGAGGGGGAAACGGATACTTTAGCATGGGGACATTACTCGTTAAATTACTGAATATCAACAACGTTAAAATTAGTACGCAAGTGGAAATGGCATCGTCATCATCGGCTTACTGGAAACGGCTACAAATATTTTCAAGTGAACTGGATAAACTACGTAAACGGGTTGATACCTATGAAAAAACAATTGATGCTATTGTAAAAATGCAAAATTTGAAATTGTCTGAACCGGAATCAATGGAGTGGGATAAAATGGATGTTTCAATTGGTGAATTTTTCGAACGTGAACCAATGCTACTGAACGAACTGATTTTGGAAACATTTCTTCAAATCTACAAGTGGATCAGTTTGAATGTGCTGAAAAGTTATGGTGCGAAAATCATACAACGCGCCTGGATTTGGTTACCATCCGATTATCGAGCCATGTTTCAAGAATGTGAACCATGTTTTGAACATTATAATCGACCATGGCAACAAGATCATATTGATGGACCACCTGGTTTGAAAATTCGCTGTGAAATGTGCAAGAATGGCGTGAAAATGGAGGAAAACTTTCAACCGCCCGTTGGTGAACCATTGACATTTGCAACACGGATTTCACACGTTGAAGACATATTTCTGACTCATCCTTATTTGTATACAAAAGTCAGAAATTTTGATATGTTATTATACTTAACAAAACAACTATTGAAATATGATATTTGGGTGCAACATCTGTATGCATATATGATACCCGAATATGCACAACGAATTTGTCAAGTAAGGGATCAGTTACCTGAAAACATGAAACAATTACGTTCGGGTCTTATTGAATATATAAACAAATCATACAATTTTTAATATTTATTTATTGTAAAAAATATTTCATATACATTTATTGTAAAAAATATTACATATACATTTACTGTGAAAATATTTTGTATTCATACTTATATTTTAAAAATAAAGGACAATAATTATTTACATATATGTGTTATTTATTTGAAAAAAAAAACCTTTTTATCTTACAGGGTTAAATAATATAAAAATAAAATATACACTTTAATGAGGGATAACTGCTGCTTCTTATACGGTGGTGTTCTTCAAAATTCAGTAAATTCTTAATGCGGATAATCAATTAATCATCATCATCATCATCATCATCATAATCGCTAGCATCTTCTTTATCAGTTTCATCCAGATAATCACCTAGTGGTTCAATAATATCAGCCTTTTGAAGTTCGCGAAGTATAGAGAATATTTCTCGACCAACAGTAGTTTCTTTTAAAGCATTTAACTCTTTGATTAAATCTTCTCGATCGTAAACGTTAAACAACAACATATTTTTATTTTCCTCTAAACTTCGAATAATATTGAGTATTTTTTCACCAGTCTCTGAAGTCTCGTATAAACGTTGTAATTCATCTATTAAAGTATTAGGATTATGCCAGTATTTTATTTTTTTCGATTGTATGTTAACATTTCTAGACTCTCTCAAGTTGTCTTGCTTAAAATGCTTAGCTAAGGCCCCGTTTTCGACATTTCCATTTGAAGCTATATGACGTTTTAAGCTTATTGGTTTAACCTGATTGACAATTTTCGCTTCATTTTCCGAGTCAGCGTTTCGAACCTCTTTTAACATTATAATATCTAAAGCAGTTCCTAGAAGTTTAGTTAGTTGTGAAGAGGAGGTTGTTTCATTGCAATTGTTATTAATTGCTGTTAAGTGATTTACTTGCTTACTTTCATTAGACCAACTATCTTTCTCGTTTTCAGATTGACGACGGTTTTCTCCTCTTTTCAAAGAGTTAAATTTGGTTTGAATGGCTTCAGTTGCAGCATCTATCCTTTTTTGGTCAAACGAATTCAAGATTGCTTCAGAGTAATCAATATCATGCTGTAGTTGAGATGTATTTTCATCATCATTATCATCAAATCTAGATATAGAGATATCATCAGGTGTTTTATTATTAGCATCATATGGTATGAATTTGCTTGATGAGTTATCATTATTTCCAATCGTACCATCATTAATATTGCTTAACGAATTATGTTGAACATTTAAGTGTCTAGAAAGATTAGACTTTCGCGTAAACGCTTTACCACAAAAATCACAATTATACATCGTTCAGCGGGAGGTCTGAAGCGTTCGCTAGTAAATGAATAACTGTTCAATGATTTATTGCTTCTCTACTTATATATACTTAGCTCATTTGCTTCACCGAGCGACTCATTTGACTCCAACGAGTGACTCACATGCTCCCGGAGTGACTCATTTTGCTCCCGGAGTGACTCATTTTTCTCCCGGAGTGACTCATATTGCACCCGGAGTGACTCATTTTGCTCCCGGTGTGACTCATTTTGCTCCCGGTGTGACTCATTTTGCTCCCGGAGTGACTCAATTTGCTCCCGGATTGACTCATTTTGCTCCCGGAGTGACTCATTTTACTCCCGGAGTGACTCATATTGCACCCGGAGTGACTCATTTTGCTCCCGGTGTGACTCATTTTGCTCCCGGAGTGACTCATTTTGCTCCCGGAGTGAATCATTTTGCTCCCGGAGTGACTCATTTTGCTCCCGGAGTGACTCATATTGCTCCCGGAGTGACTCATTTTGCTCCCGGAGCGACTCATTTGACTCCGACGAGTGAGTCACATGCTCCCGGAGTGACTCATTTTGCTCCCGGAGTCTCATATTGCTCCCGGAGTGACTCATATTGCTCCCGGAGTGACTCATTTTGCTCCCGGAGTGACTGATTTTGCTCCCGGATTGACTCATTTTGCTCCCGGAGTGACTCATTTTGCTCCCGGAGTGACTCATTTTGCTCCCGGAGTGACTCATTTTGCTCCCGGAGTGACTCATTTTGCTCCCGGATTGACTCATTTTGCTCCCGGAGTGACTCATTTTGCTCCCGGAGTGACTCATTTTGCTCCCGGAGTGACTCATACACCTTATCATCCTTAAAGAGCTCATACACCTTATCATCCTTAAAGAGCTCATACACCTTATCATGGTTAAAGAACTCAGACACCTTATCATGGTTAAAGAGCTCATACACCTTATCATGGTTAAAGGGCTCATACACATTATCATGGTTAAAGGGTATAAAATAGTTAAACTTACACAAAATATTGTCAATTTACCGGTGGTTGTCAAAGAGTTAACATCTCTTTCGCTGAAAAAACAATTTCTGGTAAAACAATTGCATTTCGAACCATGATAATTTACAATTCAAAGCAGTCCACCACTAGACAACCTAGCAAAGGACTTTCGAAACCTAAGATCATTAAACGTAAAACTTTTAAGCGACAACACATTTCACCCGAAAATTTAGCATTCCTTAAATCATTAGGTCTTAAAGTGAAAAGAACATGGTACTCAGTAATGTGCTAAATATTATTAACAGTTTGTAATTTGATGGTTAACTAGCAATAGCTATTAGTAGTATCCATTTTCGGATACATCCCACAAATTAACTATCCTCACCAATTTTAATTATTTTATATAAAGTTGTGGATTGTGTGAGTAAATTCAGTTCTACGGCGGCGATAAAAAATGGCGTTTCTTGATATACAAGGCTATCAAGGAGTTAACAACGAATTTTATTTTAAAGAAGTTGGTATCGTTGCGGAAAATTCGGATGAAATACTACATCTTATATTCGATGCACCGTTTGATTTCAACGAGTTGCCGAAGAAATATGAACGGGTTGCTGCACGTTGGCTTTGCCGAAATTGGCATGGGATACCTTGGTCGTATGGATTTATTCCGTACAAAAAACTTCATACATATTGAAACCTATATTAAAGAAGTTTGATGTCATATACGTCAAGGGCAGTAAAAAGAAGAAATGGATTTCAAATTTGTTTGATGACACCGAAAACCAGCCGTGGATTTTGAATTTGGAAGAAATATTTGATGTACCGAAGATTTCCAATCTGCGAGATGAATATTATTCAAGACGCTGTATGATCCATTCAGATAAAATTTGTTCATTAGAAAACTGTATTCTTTTAAAAAATTTTAATATGTAAAATAAAAAGATTTTTAGTAACATATAAATTTAAGCAATTTAATTTTTTGTATTCATATTCTATAAATATAATTTAAAAAAAAAGAAAAATATGTGCGTTTTATTTAATTATTACCCTGAATTCCCCTATTTTTTTACAGCAAAAAGTTTCTTTCGTTAACCTATAAGAGTATTAACAAAAATCTTATGAAATTTATTGTTCTAATTGAAAAGCATATTTCATGATACACCCTGTATACTAAAATATTTATTAAAAATACTAAATATACACCCGTTATATATACATGATATTATATGTATGTTAATGATAAAGTAGCAAATTCAAAATGTTCTAGTCTATAAAAATTTTGATTTTACAGACTTAAAAATTTAGTAAAACTCAATGCTGTTATCATTTTTATATTAAGCGACGTGTTTATAGTAATTTAAAACCAAAAATTGAACTTTTATTCTGTTTAAAAATGTTAAATACAATAGGGTAAAAGACCCCATTGTCGATCGGGGTTATAAGTCCGATCAGTTTTGACATTTATATTTTAATGAAGTTATTTCTGAAAGAAACCTTTGAAAAAAAAATTATTGTTAATACAATGATTATTTTTCAATTTAAATTCACATCACATTTAATGTCTCCTCACTTAATTTAAGAAATACATATATATATATATAACAATTTTTGTTGAATTCATGAATTTTTAATATGGTGGATGATCATTTTTCAAAACACATGGGTTATAAATTGTAACATTTTTCACCGAATTTTTAAAGTTATTAGCATAATAAAAGTATACAAATAATTGTTATTAGTCCACTTAAGAGATTAGGATAGCTGAATTAAATTTTATATGTGTTAAATATTATTTGTATGACTGATTCTTGTTGGGATCCAAGTTTTCGAGTTGGGTTTTTTGAGAATCACACAGATATTCCATATCTATTTTATAAACATTTTTGACGTCATCTATCGTCAATTTAACTGTTTAAAAATTCACAATGGCGTATAGATAAGTTAGGATCATGTCACAATGTACACAATGTTTTTTAAAGCAAAATTATAGATGGCGAAAGAAAATACAGTATTTTAGTGGTTTATTTTATCGAATATTTAAACCCTTCTGTCATTGCTGCTATGTTTCACAAGGTGTCATTCTGTGATACTCTATGACACAGACTGACCTCTTGTAGTGGATAGAGTGTCAAAGTGACTGAAAGAGAATGGTTCAAATATTCGATAGTATAAGATTTACTACTGTACTGATGTACATTAGTAATCGGACTAACCGGTGATTTTTGATAGGGGTAAGTGTATTGATCTTTCAATGGAGGTTAATATTTTCTGTATGCTTTTTAATAGACGTCAACAAATTATAAAACAAAATCATTAATAAATCAAAATTTTTGGGTTATATTTTCTTAAAAACATATCTATTGGATTAAAAAAACTTTGTTTCATACTTATTAAGAAAAAAAAAATGGGTGTTTTGTTTATTTTTTAATTTTTTTAAGCTAATTTAATGATACAGCTAAAAATAGTGATCGGTCATCGGGTCTCTTACCCTACTATTATACCCTAATATAAATATGTATCAGTATTAAAAATGATATACATTGATTTTGCTGATTAAACAAATTTTTTGCAATATTTATAAATTATTTTATAATTAGATTTAATACTTATTCATAAATGGCTATACAATTCGTTTACTAGTATTCATAAAAATTAAAATTATATACAAATTTTCTTTCTTATTCTCAATATACAGAGTGTATACATAAAATATTTTTAATATACAGAGTCTATACATATATACATACTGAATTATTTCAGATAATTTTCGTTTGATATAGAAACAGTTTTGTGCTACAGTCAAATTCAAAAGTGTTGTGCACCATAAGAAATAATATTTTTTGTAACTTGTTAAAATTTCAAGAACTTTTGTTAGTTAACTAAAAAATTGGTCACTGTAGGTTAAATGTTAAAGTATTAAAACTGATAAAAATAATTTCTAGCTTGAGGCCTACAATGGGTGATATTTTTTACTAAACAATTTTTTAACTCATTAATATTCCATGACGTCATCTTTCTTATACCAAAAAACCTCCATATATGAGTCATATGATCATAATTCAGCTAAAATAAACATTTAATTTTTGGTTGTTTGTTTATTTTAAAACTGATAAAAATTCCTGGAATTTTCCAAGGTTAAATATACCAAAAATCCCCATAAGGTACAGTTAACACTCGATTTCCGGCAGTACAGTAGCGGTCAGAAATCTGGACTCTGGAGTCTGGAGTCTGAAGTCATGATTGCGGCTAGCGCTTGGTACAGTGCCCCCACAAAATTTAGCGGCCGCCCCTTGGGTTAGGGTATTCTCCATATTTTTAACTTGCTAGTGTACCTTTCGTTTAAAATGACGCAATTAAGGCAAGCGCGTGTTGGGGTCAAGGTTTGCACGTACACAAAATAAGTACAGTACGCTTCAAAAAGTGATAGGATACCTTTTTGGCCAGGGGGGGGGGGTCCACACTTTTGACACGGCAGTGTACCAAATATTTAAGTACAGTACGGTGTCAAAAGTTTGGGGCCACTCCTGGGTTAGGGTATTCCCCACATTTTTTGACGTGATAGTTCGTTTAAGATGACGCAATTACGGCAAGCGCGTGTTGGGGTCAAGGTTTGCACGTATTGTACGCTTCAAAAAGTGATAGGATACCTTTTTGGCCAGGGGGGGTCCACACTTTTGACACGGCAGTGTACCAAAAATTTAAGTACAGTACGGTGTCAAAAGTTTGGGGCCACCCCCGAGTTAGGGTAACCCCACATTTTTGACGCGGTAGTGTACCCCATCTATCAAATTGTAACCTAAAATTCAGTCTGCGCATGCGTCGTGTACTTAAATTCAGTCTGCGCATGCGTTAGGTTTGCATTCAAAAACTACGTCAGTGCTGGCGGGTAATGGGTTAACACAAAACCAAATTGTTATAAGTAAATTGTGATGGCGCATAATGGGTTAACATAAATTAATTTGGTTGCTGGTGATGACTCATGTGTTTGGAATTTCAAGGCCAACAGTATGAGCGCGTGTGGGGTCAAATGTCAACAACAAATTTTAAATACATGTACGTGCCGGGTCAAAGGTTAATCCATATACGAGGTACAGAGTGTCTCAAACGTTTGGGTACATCTTGCGTCAAGATGTAGTGGGTACATGTTGCGTCAGGATGTACCCAAACTTTTGAGACAACCGGTGCGGCAGCTCTGTCATAGCCTATCTACTAATAAAACCCTTCACAGGTAAATATTGACTCAAGTGGTACGTTTTGTCGCTGGTACGTTTTGACGCTGGTACGTTTTGTCGTGTATTCGTTTAAAAGTAGAATGAAATAGTGCAGTAAAAGCGTAGATGGACCGTGCATTTCGGGTAGGCAGCAATTTTTTTTTTGAAAGTCGTAGGGGGGGTCAGTGATGAACGTAAAACTGAGTTTTCGGGATTGTCGGTGTTGTCATTCAGCCGCTATCTTCGAAAAAAGGTCGAATTATTTTTCTTCGAATATCTCCAAAACCGTTAGTCTGACAAAAATTTTGTAAAGACCTTTTTGGTAGATAATTTTATTTTCTACAACTTTTGTAATTAACTTTTTTAAGTAGCTTGTAAAGTAAGAAAATTATTAGCAAAAAACGATGAAAAATTTGGGAAGGAAAACCTTTGAGGTCAGATAACTTTTCTATTTTTGACCCGACAAAAAAATTGCTTCTTATATTTTTTGTAGAATGTTTCTCGACGAAAAATTTGAAGTATTAAATTTAATTATCGGGCTCCTAGTTACTGAGTTACAGCTTTTCAAAAATAAGTAAGTGAAAATTGTAATTAAAAAATTGTTGATTCGTTTAAGCGATATTGAATCAAGCATATCATTACTTTATTTGTTAATACGATATTACTAAAACTATATACTACGTATTAATGCTTCTCCACACTATCCGTAGTGCTTAAAGCTTTTCTTTCCAAAACTGTTAGTGGGATGTATGAATGAATAAGTGAAAGCTGTAAGTGGGTCGGGATTCAGAGCTGCCATCACATATAGGTCACCAAAACGGACTCAATGTACTCCACATCCTTCAAAAGGAACTAGATAACGCCCAGTCCCTCGTATAAACTTAGAACTGCACCAAAATCAACTCTCCTCATGTTCTCGGAACTCACTAATGGAAATTTTAGATACTTACGTCTTAACGAGGACAATACCTCGCAAGAACATTAGACATGGGGCAAGAATTCGCCACGTCTGCGGCACGAAAAATTCTCCCCTAGTCCCATGGTAACCGGATGATTATTTAGGACATTAATTACCTGTTAATCGTTTCGAATGTACCATACTTAAAGATTACATTTTTTTCCCGTTTTGAACTGGATGAAACTATAAGCTCTAGGGCCTGTCTACTTACCTGGCCAGTGTACAAAGGTTACAGATTACAGAGATGAGTGTGATATTTAAATTGTTTTATTTTAACACCTTAAACCCTTATTAATAATAAATCTCATCCATTTACACTTGTTCAGTAAAAATGCTCCCTTTTCTTTTAAGTAATAACTAATAAGAAATAATATTTTACAAAATTAAATTGTTGAACTATGTATAACTAAGCGCTCACTAGTATGAATTACATTTTCATTTAATTTTTGTTACTACTTAAAACCTATATTTATTGGTAGAATGGATCATAAAAAATTTTTAAAAAAATTCGATTCTTTACTGTAGAACCTTATTTGACCATATTTTTTAGCGGAATGTAAATGGTTGATTTTTTTGAATACGATAATTCAAAATAAAATAGATCAATTAAAATACTAGCTTTCAAAATTTTACGCATCCTTAAAAATCTCTAATAAAAGGTACTAAAATGATATGTAGGTGGTGTGAAGAACTGATAAATATCAGTTTTCTTGGCCTATAACTTAATCAAAATAGACTAAAATATAAATATAGTAATAATAATAATAATAATAAACTAACGTCCCGTCCTAGCTTCGCTGACTCAGATGTTTGTTTTGTTTTCACTTTGGTGTTTTATATAATTTCCTACAACACTTATTATTTTATAGCTCTGACCCGCAGTTTCATCTACGTAAAATGATCAGAATTAAAGATCTAATTATTTTTAAGTCAGATATCCTGAAAATTTTTACGAAATTAGTTATTTACAGTGATTGGCTTCGCTCGTTAAATAACTCTTAAGTAGAAAAGCCTCAAGGAGTAATATTTTTGTCCCATTCCCACCCACTCCAAAAATTAATTTTTCATTCCTACCCGCTTCAAATCCCAGAAAAATGGTCAAATTCCGTCCAATTTATCAACTTTAATCTCGTTCTCAGTTTTTATTCCGAGTCCCGAAATAGAGTTACATTATCTTCAATGCCATTCCCGTTCGCTTTCGATTCCGTAAAAAGTTCTTTATTTCCGTCCATTTTTATTTCAAAAGTCAATCCATTCTTTCAAATTGTGACCTACAGACCTCGACCTGACTATTTTTCCGCCCTAAAGACATTTCTACTCTAAAGTAAGTCATGTTCATATTTCAACAGAATAGCTAATTTCCACACTTTGAAATTTTTGTGCAGATACCCGTGATGATGGGTTTAATAGTACTTCAAGTTTAAGCATTTCTTGAGGAACAGAGGTCCTGGTGGAAAATTTTAATCACACTTTCATTTTTTTCCAAAATCCTGATAGTGTCTAACAATAAGAGAAAATTTGCCAAGAACCATTCAGCTTTTTAATTTGAACTTTATATTTTGTGGTTCTGGGAGACAGTTTTGACCTTATTCCAATTTTTAAAATGGTATTCTAAAATTCTGTATAAAATAGTTTACAATATGTATTCTAAGTTACTTATAATGCTTCGCTTCGTTTGCCTAACTTCCCTTTCCACCAAAAATAAGTAATATTCATATTTGAATGACGTAATATATAATTTTCACATTTTGTCGAGGTCTGTCCAGCTGTTTAATTTGGGTTGTATTTAGGGCCCCAGACTTCTAGATAATAATTTTGACTTCACTGTACTTTTAAATCAAATATTTGAAAATTCTCTACGAAATCAATATTTAATTTTCATTTAAATAATAATAGTACAATTTTCTGATGTCAGTTGTCTTTTATTCGTAACTATAGAAATAAATAAACAATTTTAATTTAACCTATAATTTTTCTAACAAAAATTTTAAAGTTTGTAACAGAAGGTTTGTAACGAACTGGCCTCGAATTTTAATCAATTTATAGTTTTATCAAAACTAGAAAAAATTAAAGTCTTAAATTAGCAAAAAAAGTTTCTCTATTCTTTAAAAATCTTGAAAAAATAAAAAAAAGTTTCAAATTTAATAACAATACTTGGTACAATAATAACTCACAGTTTCGCTCTTAAGGTAGTTGGTCGATGAAACGATTTTTTCAAAGGATTTTAACGAAACTTCTCTAGATATTTATTTAATCCAATACCAATAATACAAACCCTTACCGAAAAGAAATTTACCACCCTAATTTTAAGAAAAACGGTTTCAAAGTTTTGCAATTTTAACACGGACTCTTATGGGAAAACTATTTTATTTTTTTTTTTTTTTTGAATAAAATGAAAACGAGCAAAAAGAATTTGATAAAAATTTAATATGTTATTTAATACAAAGTTACAAACCATATTTAATAAGAAATAAAAATTATTCACCACGCCGTTTTTGAAATATAATTTAAAAACATCATTTTACAACATTTTTACAACGTTTTTTCAACAATTCGTTTAAATTGTTACAACATAAGCGCGCGGAAATTCAAAAAAACAAGTGATATACAAATATAATAACTGAATAACATTAATACACTATTTAATATTTGATAAAGAAAATTTTTTTGCTGAGATATACTTTTGTACCTGACTATCTCAGAGCAACTACGTTAATATTATAATCATTCATTAATTAACAAAACTCAGGTTGAGCACGATTACAGTAAATTAATATCCTGCGATGCCACCATCATACTTTTGAAAATCTTATTTGAAGTTGTTTACCAAGTGAAAATTGTTTAGTCCTTGATTCGTAAAGTAACGTTAAAAAAGATTGTTCTTTAATTAAAATAAATATTTAATAAAGAAAAATTGGCCTATTCAAAAGAAATTCTCAAATCCTATTTTACCATTAGAGTCCCTATAATAAATAGAGTCGTGACATGTCATCCATTTTGTATTCAAAACAGAGCGGCAAGCTTCAAAATTAATTATCACATGTTTGAGTAAATATTTTTGAGTACGTAATTATTGTTAATAAGTTATGAATTAATGAACAATTAAAAATTTTTAATTTAATTATTCTTTCTAGGTTAAACTAAATGATTTTTTTAAATATTTATTTCCAACGTATTTTACATAAACTTTGGACAGAAGATGCCGGAACTAATCAGCGTTTAGCACACATGTCACGACTCTATTTATTATAGGGTCTCTATTTACCATTAGAATACAGTACCATCTACAAATACGACTAGCAACTAATTGTAAGTATCTAAGTTCGTAGTGGCATCTGCTACATGAATGTTGAACCATACCTAGATGTTAATTTATTTACCTTCAATATGTATTTACCGACCGTGGTATGTACAAATATTTTCTTCATGTAGTACTAGATGTAGGAACCATAGCTAAAATAATATTATTTAATTTTTTTTTTAAAAACTCATAATACATACAGTTCTATTAATTTAACAAAAATTAGTTTTAATTACGGACTAGCTTCCACAAATTAGTAAGATTTATTTATTATCTTTATTTCTAACAATATACATAGTTATATTACTAATATGTATTACATATATCAATAGACGGTAATCTTATAGCTGTATAAGATTCATAATAGGTATAAGAAACAAAATAGTTATTTATTTAATTAGCTTTATATAATATAAAGATAAATTAGATAGAATACAATGCATTAATTATATACGATATATGTATAAAATGGATAATTAAATGTTTAATTATAGTAAATAAATAAATAATTAAATATAAATACAAAATAAAATCCAAATATTCCCATGATTTACTAATTATTTTATATATAAATATCTAAAAGTGTAATGAGCAGGAAGTGACCTAAAAAGAGCCACTTGTCTTTATTTATATTCCTCCTAATTCAGTTTACTTTAAAATATAATATACAGCTATAATTATTATAGCCACGAGTATACTTATTTAAAAATGTTTCTAGGAAGTATAATTTAAATAGAGTTTTAATTTTGATTACCTACTCTTTTCAGTCACACTTTTCAGTGGTTCTGACTAATGATTATAATACCGGCGTCTTCTAAAAAAAAATAAAAAATATTCTTTATTTTGGTTGTAGCTGTATCGGGACATAATTCTTTATTATCTAATGAGATGCAATTACGAATTTTTATTTCTAAAGAAATCGACATCCAAATCGTTTAGGAATTTAAATCGTTTTGTAAGAAGGGTTAAGTATTAATGTTCGGTATACATCGTATACTGTATACGATGTATACCGAACATTAATACTTGACCCTTCTCTCTAGAACATGGAAAGTGGGACAGGAATATATGTATAAAAATGTCAAAAGCAAACCAAGTGCGCTTCAAAACAAGTGTAATGTGATTAAAAATAAGATCAAGCAACTTTGGCTAACACCGATACGAATTGGCCCATTATTCTCTATAATACAAATGATAGTAATTCAGATTTATAGTATAGTAATTCAGAAGTATAGATGTCGGGCTCTGTTTCAAGTTTTTAACATTTTTGCATAATAAAATTAAATTACTTTAAAAGATTAGTATTTAAAGTAACTTAATTTAAAAAGAATTTGAAGTTATTCATTAATTTACTGAAAAATATATTTATTTTTTATTTATTTATAGAACGCTAGATGGCAGTAAAATAAATGTACACACTAGAGTCCCTATAATAAATAGAGCCGTGACATGTCATCGATTTTCTATCCAAAACAGAGCGGGAAGTTTCAAAATTAATTATTATATGTTTGACTAAATATTTTTGAACCAATCAGCGTTCAGCACACATGTCACCACACATGTCACCACACACGTCACGAGCAAGTACACTTGCATAAAAATAATGTTTTTAGGGGGCGTGGCCAAGTTTTTATAAAAACAGTATACTTGCAAGACCTGTTACCCCTGTTACATGTAAACATTGTAAACCATCTAAAGGTACACTTTTACATGAAAGTAAGTACGCGCCAAAACACGATATTTTTTAAAATTTGATTTTTTAATTCAATAATAAAAATATCACATCAAAAAAATGCCTTGCTTTAGTACTGCTAACTATATCTAACTCAAAAAGAAAGAAAAATTCTCGGGAAAAAGACAGTTTTGGGTAAAAGAAACTTTATAAATATATTTTTAATATAGAAGATACTTTATTAACAGAAACATTAAACACATCAGATTTTAAAAATTCCCGATATCAGTTCCCGAGTCCAGTCCGTCTGGATCCTTTTTTTTCCAAAAAAAATTTTCTCCGGAATGATACAATCTGTTTTTTGATTTGCTCTGGGGTTCAATTCATTTCTTGTACAATTTTCTTATAAGTATTTTCTTTTATAATTTCAGTACTTTTTATTTTAAAAAATTCATAAATCTTCATTTTCTTCATATAAATTTATTAATTTTATTGTTAATTGTTTTGATATTATTAAACAGTTTATTTGACAGTTCCTCACCTTATTCAGTTTTCGCCATTTTTAATTTAAGTGGGGGTTACTTTTAACAGCAAAAGTAGAAATATTTTTACTTATGCAAGTAAATTTGTATAACAGTATACTTGCATGCAAATGATGCTTACACGAGCAAGTAGCCTTAATTTTTACTTAAAAGTATATTTGCATGCAAGTATATTTGCTAGTGGAAGTCCTGCATTAGATTTAATTCAGACCTGGTGCCCACACCTTAGCCAAAAAAAAGATTGGGAAGGGTTAATTGATATCAGTAATTCGTTCTATGAAAACCGCGTTGTGGAAATCACAAAAATAAGAAAAAAATTATATCTCATTGTATGGAATCCATTTCCGCATTATATGAAGATTGAGAATTAAGAGGAGATTCCCTATCTTAAAAAAATGAAAAATCAAAAAGTTATGGGAATTTTAGTGTGCGCACTTTACGATAATTCAATTTAAAAAATAAAAAAATAAATAAAAAAAAGAAAACTTAAAATGCTTTTTACTCGAAAGTATGTTTTTCGACATGGTTCCTCGTGTATCTCAAAAAGTATTTGAGGTATTAACATAAATCAAAGTGCATATTATTCCTCGATACCGTAATTTTGGCAAGAACTAGGATCTTTTTGTTCCGTAATATATTTTTAAAATGGCGGCTGTTTATAGTTGAAAAAAAAGGGTGATTTTTGAAAATTTATTTTCAAAATGCGATTTTTCGCTGGTTTTAGCGATTTCCAGAATGGAATTCAGCTATTACAGCCACTGTCATGACGCGACTTGAACCCGGGACTATGGCAGAAATTTGTTTTGAGGTCCCTAGAAACCGAAAATTCCGATATTCACTAAAATTTATATATATATAATCAGCCAACTTCGAGAAGAAAGTTAACTAGCAATAAAATTTTAAATATTATGATTGGCTGCTAGTAATAAAGGACAACGAATATGACAAATCAGATAAATTTATTTTAGTCTAGCTGATCTAATTTCCAAAATCGGATTTATATACCAAAAAAAAAACTTTTAAGGACCATAAATTTACTATTAAGTGGATATAACTTACTCCACAATACTGGGCTGTTCTTTGGACGCTCTTACTAATCGTAAAACAACCGAATATTTACCTTTTCATTTTCACATGTTTCTAAAACATTTAAAATTATTTGACGCCCTTGGCTATGAATGATTTTGTCTCTTTTGTTGTTTGGCATGTTAAAGAAAATTAGCAAAATTAAAATAAACTAAAATAATGTTAGCAGAACTACAACAAATACTAAAAAAAAAAATTTAAAAAAAAAATATAGTTTTCTTTAAATAAATATAGATGAATACTATAAATCTAAAAGAAAAACTAATACTACTACGGAAAAACGAAAAAAAATAATAATACTAAAACACAACGAAAAACAGGAACAAAATCAAACACGAGGTGTACGAAATTAAATAAACATTCAAAATGGCTTGATACTCTAATGATTTTCCGGCAAAATGTATATATTGTGACACTTCAGTAGCAAACAGTTACCGTAGTGACCGTAATTTTAGAGCAGTTAAGAATAATGTAATACTTGATCTACATGCCCCGTTTTATTTTTGCTAGTCGATCACATTATTATCATATCGAAAACCACAATATAAAGAAAAAAAAAACATCCAACATCCATCCATACCAGCAGCTCAATTTTATTTTTAGGTTTATTACTTATGTAAATTATCTGCATATTACAATTATTTCACCTATACTGTTATAAGTTTCGTGTTCGAGTTTACGCATTCAGTTTTATGGAAAAAAAATATGGGAAAGTACAAAATTTAGATTTTGTACATAAGGTTGACCGGGGTAAATGTGAATTGGAGCAATTGTGAACGGCGCCTATAATTTCTAAAATAACATTAATTTTGTTAAAAATCAAATCTTAGTATATTTTTCTGTCCTTTCTTAATATGCTATTAAAATTTGATAACAATTCTCCAAGTATTAGTATCTTTTTTTTATTTTGAAAAAACCCTTGCAAAATTTTATGTATCTTACTTCGACAATCCTAAAAAAAAAATTTTTTAAATACATTTTCTTTTTTTAAAATGTAAGAAATGGTTAAAAGTACTTCTAAAGAAGTGGTTTAAACCCTGAGAGGGTTCTTTGTTAACTGCTAAAGAAATTGGACAATTTATTACCAATTCACAATTACCCCATGATTTTAAAATTGTGGGGTAATTGTGAACGTCATTCACAAATGCCCCCATTCGATCAAAAATTTCAGTAGTGTTCTTTTCGGAGTTGAAAATGTTGATGAAGATGCTGGTGACATTATTGTACAAGTTTCCGTTGTACAAACAATACAAAAAAAAAACTTGTGTAAAGAGCGATGTTTTGTGTATCAATCTACGAAATCATTGCTGTGCTACCTTATCCAATAACAACTTACAAAAACAGAAAAATTACTTGTTTTCAATGTCTCTGTGAGTATCCAAGAGCAGTAGGATTAATACAAAACCTTTTTTTTATTTAAAGTATTAGACCTAATAAGTTGTTTTTTATTCATGTTAACTAAATGTATTCCCTTGAGAAAGTCTCATTTTCCTTGTTTTTGTGTGAAAATCTTATAATTTGTTGATTTTTTATTTGATAAAATGACAAAATATCATCAAAATATCATTTTTAGTTTGTAATAAATTTGTTCCTACAATTTTTGTTATTTTTATTTAACCTTGATTTTTGGTACAAACAAAGGGAAATTGTGACCGCTAAAGTATGATGAAAAATTCGAAAGTGGGGTAAATGTGAAGAATTTAATTTGGGCTTTACTTTGATGTACCTCACTTCTCTTGTAATCCATTCTAAATAATTTTTCTGATGGCATTCACTTTTACCCCAAAATTCATAAGATTTGCAAAACCGCACCGGGGAAAAGTGAATGGCTTATAAAATTTTTGTTTTTCATACGAATTTGCTCAAAATTTATGTGGTGTATCCTGAATAATGTAGAATTAAAAATACCCCTGTCGCAGCATCCTGCATAACATAGCGAATTTCCATTTACAAAAGTACGTTTTTCTCGGAAACTAGTTGATATAGAGTAATTGTAAATAAAAAAACGCCGTGAGCAGCGGGGCCCCATCACGGTAGTCGAATTTTCCCCTTCATCTTCGGTATTGAATGTCTACAAGCGAAATGTGATTGAAAGTCTACAACCGAATTGTCATTTTGTTGGTTTCAAAACTGGTGATGAGTGTTCGGCTGATCGAGGCTTTAAAAAAAGGTTTTAATTATTTAAGGGTTGTATCTCAGTAAATTTGAATTTTGTGCCGAAAACAGGTAGCAGAAAAAAAGCCAACACAATTCGTACGAGGACATTCCTGCCCATGTTTATCCGCTAATTGCCTTTATGTTTTAGTTTTAAAAATTAAAAAAGGACCTTAAATAGTAAACTGGAAGGCCTTTATAAAGATATTTTTTCTTTCCAAAAAAATCCAAAATTTCTATTTTATAAATACTAAAAATCCAAAATTCCTAATTTATAAATAAATAGTGACTTTAATAACATTTTTAAATTACTTAATATGTATGTATTTCATTTGTAATAAAAGTAAGTTCACTTTTTTTTAAATTTTTTAAAATTACTATTCGCCTACTTGTATTTAGAATAAACATAATGCTTTTAAAACACATTTAACAATAGCATTCAGTTCCGATGTAAAAATGGGAGAAGTGGGGGGAAAAGTGATGTGGACTCCCTACAAGGTACTAGCTGGATACCAACTGAATACACGTACAAAATTTCAGCCCTCTAGGTTTCCTTATGGAGTCTCTAGACGTGTTAGAAAACAAGCAAAAAAATTAAGGAAATATTGGCGTAAAAATCGTGGGGGTAAGGGTTAAAAGTTGAAACCTCCAAAAAACAGTGTCTGGCTATTAGCTTAACCTGTACACCAAATTTCAGCCCTCTAGGTTTATTTGGGGAGATTTTGACCCGAACGAAACTGTTAAAAAACAAGAAAAATCATGTTCTTTTGGGTATAAAAATGGTGGGGGTAGGGGTTAAAAGTCGAGACCCCCAAAAGGCACCCCCTTGATACTAACTCAATCCGAATACAAAATTTCAGCCCTCTAGGTTTATTCGGGTGACCTGTGCGAGTGGTACAAACTTCGAAAACGTCGAAAATGCATGAAATTGTAGCTTAAAAATGAGGGGGGTGGGGGTAAAATATTAAAACCTCCAAAAAGCACAACCTAGGTACGAACTTTATCAACACACCAAATTTCAACCCTCTACGTTAATTCTGGGGGGCTGGGGGCCTGTTAGATCCAGCGAAAATCGTTTTTCCCCCCTCTACTCCCACCATATCATCCTAGGAAGCTGAATTTTGGATATGTTGTAGATAATTGACCGAAACATTATTTAAAACCGGCTTGGAAAAGTTTTATTGCTTTTCCGCCCCCCACCACCCCCTTAAAGGTCGGGTCCGAAAAAAAATTTGCCCAAAATTTGACCCCACTTTGATAGTATTGTTGTGCATCGGAATAAGCCCCACTTACCAAATTTCATCTCTTAACTTCCATAGGGGGGCCCTACACATATTAAAAGGTTGCGGAAAAATATATATATATATATATATATATATATATATATATATATATATATATATATATATATCAGACATCTTTTTTTTTTACATAATCGTGTTCTACGGGTCCGAAAACGGATAGCGCCCCTGGTCTCGCCTCTCGCAGCTCTTATCGTATAGACTGTATAAGTCTAATTTTTCGGAGAAAATTCGACTAAAAACCTTCTTTATGTGATTTTTCCGCCTCATTCCGCCAAATTTTTTTCACGAAAAATGTCCAAAACCCCGTAAACGTTTTCACGAAATTTCTTAAAAATAACACGTTTCGTTCTTGAGTTATCGTGCGGACATTTAGTAAACATATATATAAATGTGCCCGCACGATAACTCAAGAACGAAACATCTTATTTTTAAGAAATTTCGTGAAAACGTTTACGGGGTTTTGGACATTTTTCGTGAAAAAAATTTGGCGGAATGAGGCGGAAAAATCACATAAAGAAGGTTTTTATTATTTACAATTACTCTATATCAACTAGTTTCCGAGAAAAACGTACTTTTGTAAATGGAAATTCGCTATGTTATGCAGGATGCTGCGACAGGGGTATTTTATGTAATTTTTTCTTCTCTTTTAAATGGTGTAAAAAAATTTCGCAAAATTTTTTGAATAAGTGGAAATTTTGGCAAAAAACTAATTTTTTGCTAAAACAAACACCATGTTCCTGGCATCCGACGTGTCTGGCTGACGAACTCATCCAAGGGTTTGGGACTTCCAATGTTCTCACCAAGTTTCGTAAAAATTGGATACTTCGTTCGAGAGTTATCGTGCGGACACACACACACATATATATATATATATATATATATATATATATATATATATATATATATATATATATATATATATATATATATATATAAATACATATATATATTTATATATATATATATATATATATATATATATATATATATATAAACTTGTAGCTATGGTACAGTCACCAATATTTTTTTCACCAAAGTGTTTGGCTGATTGCGGAATTTGAAGATTTGAGTCGACCATTTTTTTTTTCGAAAACTAAGCAATCACAAATGTTTTTATGAACATATTCAAAATGTGTAAACGATTTCCAATCGATTGAGTACCCGGAAACCTATGCCTATCTCTAAAAAATATTCTCGGACATTCAATTTTTTTAACTATGATGCACCCGGAAAAAAATTCTGGAAAAATTATATGTTCTATTGATCATAGTGAGGAGCCTGTAGAAATATTTTGGTGATTGTACAACGAACATAACTTCGAAAAAAAAAATCCTTTTGGAGATTTTATTTTTTTTAACTATGACGCACCCGGAGAAAAAATCTGAAAAAATTATGTTATATCGGTCATAGTAGGAAGACTGCAAAAAAATTTTGGTGATTGTACTATAGCTACAAGTTGATGAAAAAAAAATATTGAAAAATTAAACAATTTTTTTGGGGGGGTTATAATTTTTTTTTGAAGCTGATAATTTTTTCTGAGGTACACTATAGAGGTATCTAAAACATATAAAAATTCCAGCCAAATCCGTCAAGCCACTAAAAAGTTATAAATTTTTTGTGATTTTCAAAAAATAATTTTTTACCCCCAAAGGGTGAGTTTTTAAGGGTTGAAACTCAGTAAATTGTAATCTTATATCGAAAGCAGTTAGCAGAAAAAAAACCAACAAAATTCGTGCGGGGGCATTTCTACCCATGCTTATCTGCCAATAGCCTTTGAGTGAATATTATTTTCGGTTCCTAGGGACCTCAAAACAAACTGCCATGGTCCCGGGTTTAAGTCGCGTCATGACAGTGGCTGTAATAGCTGAATTCCATTCTTGGACGACTTTCAAGTTTTCAAAAATTTTTGAATAAGTTGAAATTTTGGCAAAAAACTAATTTTTTTCAAGAACAAAACCAATGTTCCTGGCATCCGACGTGTCTGGCTGACAAACTCACCCAAGGGTTTGGGACTTCCAATGTTTTCACCAAGTTTCGTAAACATTGGATACTTCGTTCGAGAGTTATCGCGCGGACACACACACACACACACACACACACACACATATATATATATATATATATATATATATATATATATATATATATATATATATATATATATATATATATATATATATATATATATAAATTTTAGTGAGTATTATTTTCGGTTTCTAGGGACCTCAAAACAAATTTCTTCCACAGTCCCGGGCTCAGGTCATGCCCCCCGCGTCATGACGTTGGCTGTAATAGCTGAATTCCATTCTGGAAATTTTATCATATATTTATGTTAACTTTCAAAATAATCGCCTGTATATGTTAAATAATAGCTGAATTCCATTCTGGAAATTCGCTAAAATTAAAGACTTGTTTACATAAAAATCTTTGTTTACTTTAAAAATTTTCTCACCTAGACTGTATATGTATATACAACACACACAAACCGTACGCATAATGGCAGTACGGATAATGAAATGGTCTTGTACCCTTATACACAAAATATCCATATACTACCCCTTATACACAAAATATCCATATTGTGTCGAATATGTACTTAGGATGTGATTAAATTTACACTTTATACGATAAAATAATCACATTCTAAACAACATCGTTTTTCTCGAAAACTAGTTGACATAGAAAAAAAGTTTAAAGACCTTTTTTATGTAATTTTTTCTTCTCTTTTAAATGGTGTAAAAAAATTTCGCAAAAATTTTTGAATAAGTGGAAATTTTGGCAAAAAACTAATTTTTTGCAAGAACAAAAACCATGTTCCTGGCATCCGACGTGTCTGGCTGAAGAACTCATCCAAGATTTTTTGACTTCCAACGTTCTCACCAAATTTCGTAAACCTAGGACATTTCGTTCGAGAGTTATCGTGCGGACACATATATATATATATATATATATATATATATATATATATATATATATATATATATATATATATATATATATATATATATATATATATATATATATATATAAATACATATATATGTATATACATATATATATATATGTATATATATATATATATATATATATATATATATATATATATAAATTTTAGTGCATATTATTTTCGGTTCCTAGGGACCTCAAAACAAATTTCTGCCATGGTCCCGAGTTCAGGTCGCGTCATGACAGTGGCTGTAATAGCTGAATTCCATTCTGGAAATTCGCTAATAAATCAACCATAATGTGATATATAAAACAAAAAATACTTAAAACAACGCTTTTATCTCAATTCATGAAAATCCATTCACAATTATCCCGGTCAATCCTACTCTTTTTTATCTTACATGTACTCACGTAGGAACTTTAAAAACGATGTTTAACTATATTCACTAAATATTTTGTTCCAGTGTAAAACTAACTTGTAAAATTTTATTGCCCTTACTGTCAACTTAGATTTGCTATATTATATACTAGTGATGGGCTAGTAACTAACTAACTGTTAAAAAATACCAGTTACTTGTAAAGTAACTAACTAACTAGCGATGCCATTTGAATACCCTTAGTTACTTAGGTAGTTACCATGGATGTATTATACAATAAATTATGTATATACATATCTGACATACCTCCACAATAGTTAGTTACTTATAGCCCTTATAGCACAGTATGTATAAGTTACTTACAGCACCTTCTAGCCTGTGTACGTATTTCCAATATGTATGTATGGCATGTTTGTTCATTTTCATAAGGATTCTGGACAAGATTGACTTGAACGATTTATCAGTTTATGATGAGTCCAGATGTTTCACATTTGAGGTAAAAGAGTTTACAATTTTAAGAAAAAATAAATTTTAAGAAAAAAAATACTTAACAAAAGCATGGCAAATAAATTATATTTTTGTCCCTGAGTTGTGGATTTTTTATTATTTTATGTTGTCCTGCCTACTCATTACACTACTTATTATATATACTACGGTTACATATTGAATATTTATTTCATTATAACCGATAATCCTTGTAACCGGTAAACGATCTTCACCATACATAAGATAGTTACATAGTATCAGGATGTTTGTATTTAGGTAGTATTTGAGATACGTATAGGTACAATGCAAAAGTAACTAACTAACTAACTACATAAAATAACTAGTATTTATACTGAAAGTAACTAATAGTTACTGGTACCTAAAAGTAACTATAAAGCCCATCACTATTATATACATATACATATGTATATATGTGTCCGCGTGATAACTCTCGAACGAAGTATCCAACATTTACGAAATTTGGTGAAAGCATTGGAAGTCCCAAACCCTTGGATGAGTTCTTCAGCCAGACACGTCGGATGCCAGGAACATGATTTTTGTTCTTTGAAAAAATTAGTTTTTTGCCAAAATTTCCACTTATTCAAAAATTTTTGCCAAATTTTTTTACACCATTTAAAACAGGAGAAAAAATTACATAAAAATGGTCTTTAAACTATTGTTCTATGTCAACTAGTTTCCGAGAAAAACTAATTTTTACAAACGGAAATTCGCTATGTTATGCAGGATGCTGCGACAGGGCTATTTTATATTTTTCCCTAAACCCTAGTTAGTGCCATAACTGTATATGTATATTTTCAGAAAATTCTTGATTTTTTGATTTTAGTTCACTGGGGATGTCAGAACGCGCGGAACCATCAAAGTAAAAAAAGATCTTTTTTGAATTTAAAAAAAAAAAAATTTTGTAATCTCAAAACATGTAGAAATAATGTTGTCTAGTTATTTAGTTTTTAACAAAATATTTATTTGTCTATAAAAAGAAAAAAACGCCGTGAGCAGCGGGGCCCCATCACGGTAGTCGAATTTTCCCCTTCATCTTCGGTATTGAATGTCTACAAGCGAAATGTGATTGAAAGTCTACAACCGAATTGTCATTTTGTTGGTTTCAAAACTGGTGATGAGTGTTCGGCTGATCGAGGCTTTAAAAAAAGGTTTTAAGTATTTAAGGGCTGTATCTCAGTAAATTTCAATTTTGTGCCGAAAACAGGTAGCAGAAAAAAAACCAACACAATTCGTACGAGGACATTCCTGCCCATGTTTATCCGCTAATTGCCTTTATGTTTTAGTTTTAAATATTAAAAAAGGACCTTAAATAGTAAACTGGAAGGCCTTTATAAAGATATTTTTTCTTTCAAAAAAAAACAAATAAAAAATAAAAAATAAAAAAAATAAAAAATAAAAAAATATTTTATAAATAATAAAAATCCAAATTCCTACTTTATATGTATGTATACATACAGAATTACCTATATGTAATATAATATGTATGTATGCAACTACCTATATGTATGTATTGCTTTTGTTAAAAAAGTAAATTCATTTTTTTTTTTAATTTTTTAAAATTACTATTCGCCTACTGTGTGTTAGATAAAAGTAATTCATTTAAAACACATTTACAATACCACTGAATTCCAACGTAAAAATGGGAGAAGTGGGGGGAAAAGTAATGTTTAATCCCTAAAAGGCACTAGCTGGATACTAACTCAATACACGTACAAAATTTCAGCTCTGTATGTTTTCTTAGAAAGCTTCTAGACGTGTTAGAAAAAAAGCAAAAAAATCAAGGAAATATTGGCGTAAAAATCGTGGGGGTAAGGGTTAAAAGTTGAAACCTCCAAAAAGCAGTGGCTGGCTATTAACTTAACTTGTACACAAAATTTCAACCCTCTAGGTTTATTTAGGGAGATTTTGACCCGAACGAAACTGTTAAAAAACAAGAAAAATGATGTTCTTTTTCGTATAAAAATGGTGAGGGTAAGGGTTAAAAGTTGAGACCCCCAAAAGGCACCCCCTTGATACTAACTCAATCCCAATACAAAATTTCAGCCCTCTAGGTTTATTTGGGTTACCTGTGCGAGTGGTACAAACTTCGAAAACGTCAAAAAAGCATGAAATTGTAGCTTAAAAATGAAGGGGGTGGGGGTAAAATATTAAAACCTCCAAAAAGCATAACCTAGGTATGAACTCTATCAACACATCAAATTTCAATCCACTACGTTAATTCTGGGGGGCTGGGGGCGTGTTAGATCCAGCGAAAATCGTGTTCCACCTCTCTACTCCCTCCAAATCACTCTAGGAAGCTGAATTTTGGATATGTTGTAGATAATTGATCGAAACATTATTTAAAACCGGTTTGGAAAAGTTTTATTGTTTTGTTACCCCCCACCACCCCTTAAAGGTCGGGTCGGAAAAAAAATTTGCCCAAAATTTGACCCCACTTTGATAGTATGAGGTGCCTCGAAGATGAGCCCCATTTACCAAATTTCATTTCTTAACTTCCATAGGGGGGCCCTACACAAATTAAAAGGTGGCGGGAATATACATATATATAAATATATATATATATATATATATATATATATATATATATATATATATATATATATATATATATATATATATATATCAGACATCTTTTTTTTCTACATAATCGTGTTCTACGGGTCCGAAAACGGATAGCGCCCCTACTCTCGCCTCTCGCAGCTCTTATCGTATAGACTGTATAAGTCTAATTTTTCGGAGAAAATTCGACTAATAATAAAAAAGGTCGATTTTTGATGTCTTTTGGGCGAATCTCCCTTAATACAAATTAAGTGAATCGTAATCGTGTTATATGGAATATCAAAAATAAAATACCCCTGTCGCAGCATCCTGCATAACATAGCGAATTTCCGTTTATAAAAGCTAGTTTTTCCCGGAAACTAGTTGACCTAGAACAATAGTTTAAAGACCTTTTTTATGTAATTTTTTCTCCTCTTTTAAATGGTGTAAAAAAATTTCGCAAAAATTGTTGCTTAAGTGAAAATTTTGGCAAAAAACTAATTTTTTGCAAGAACAAAAACCATGTTCCTGGCATCCGACGTGTCTGGTTAACGAACTCGTCCAACGGTTTGGGACTTCCAATATTTTCACCAAATTTTCACACATACACACACACACACACACACACACACACACACACACACACACATATATATATATATATATATATATATATATATATATATATATATATATATATATATATATATATACATACATACATATATACATGTATATATATATATATATATATATATATATATATATATATATATATATATATATATAATTTTAGCGAATATTATTTTCGGTTTCTAGGGACCTCAAAACAAATTTCTGCCATGATTCCGGGCTTAGGTCACGTTATGACAGTGGCTGTAATAGCTGAATTCCATTCTGGAAATTCGCTAATAATAGATTTTACCCACCTAACCCTAATTGTATTTTATAATAGAAATGATAACGAATATGTAGACTTTAACATACCTATATAAATTTTGAAAATATCCGTATTTTCAATATCAATAACTTTCGGTAACAAAAACTATATATTTTAATAGTCCCAATATGTTTGGAGTACCCACATCCTGCTTTGTTGAAGCCTTCAAATATTTCGTTATTTTTTCGTTACGGCACACTGTTTAGGAGGTGTTTACGATTAAAGTTTTCGATAACAAAAATTAACGAAAAGTAGTTTTTAGAAAAAATGTTCTGTTGTTGACCAGATCAATAGGACTAACAGAGCCTAAATTAACCAGTTATAACCAATTTATGATAAGTAACTCGATATCGATAATTTTCGATAACGGAAAGTAGGTTTTAACAGTCGCAATACGTTTGAAATACCTATTACATGCTTCGCTTAAGTCTTCAAAAATTTTGTTATTTTTTCGTTATGATGCACCGTTTACAAGATATTTACGATCAAAAGTTTACGATTACGAAAAGTATGTAATTTCTATTGCGGACCAGATCAATGGGACTGATTAATGAAGCATAAGTTAAGCCATTATAATCAATTCATGAAAAATAACTCGGTATCGATAATTTTCGATAACAAAAAGTAGGTTTTAACAGTCGCAATACGTTTAGAATACCCACAACTTCCACTGAAAAAATTTTTGCCTGAAGGAAACTTTTAAATTTCTTTTCTCTACCAAAAATTTGAACGTAGGTACATAAAATGTACCTCAAAATAATTACACGCTATCATTACTACTACATAATATCATTTCTTTTATGAGTAATTATCTATGAAAGTAAAGAAATTAGGTATTTACGACATACATACTTCTCACGCATGACGTCAATACAAAGTTAATATGCATGTAATTAGAGACCTTGAAATTATTTAAGTGGCATTGACTGGATTGGCCGGATTGGCATTTGAAGTACTAGCCCGGGAGCCCATGGCAGTTGATACCGTTGATACTGTGACAGTACCAAATAATGATACTGTCAAACCACCTAAGTTTACTTCTGACGATAATTTTACTACAGGGACAGATTAACTCACTTTGGGGCCTTAGACATTTTCTTCTTGCTGGGCCCCCTCCCACCTTCACAAGATATAGAGCGCACAAAAAATTTAAAACAATAAATAAAACTAAATAATACGAAAAACTAAAACCAATCCCAAATATTTATTCAAATAGGTATTCAAAATAGACATTTTGACCAGACCCTTCAAAAAACCAGGACCTAGCCGTTTGTCTCATTTGTCGATGCGATAATTCGGCTCTAAGTGTTGATATTTACCTGAATTACATTCTCGATTAAATAGTCAAGAGGCGACATTTCATAATACAGAATCTAATATTATTCCAGATAATGGCGAAAATGATGCGGGGTACAATAATTCTATTTACAATTAACACTTACATTGCCAAGCTAAAAATATAGATTTTGTGAGATGGCCAAATATTTTATGTTAAATAAGTAAGTTCTTATATTTGTCACGCCTTATCGCGTGATTGGCAACGAACGTGTTAAAGAATTGCTTTTAAACATTACATAAAAAATTGTCGATATTTGCCTGAATTACACGGTCCGCAAAGTGGTCGGAAAACGACATTTCATATTACACGACCTAATGTTATTCCAATCAATGGCGGAAATGATTCCAGGCTACAAGAATTCTATTCAGTACAAAAGAATTGCCTGCAAATATTTCTCTGGTGCTTAAAAAAGTGTCGATATTTGTTTAAATCACATGGGCGGCGAAGTGGTCGGAAAACGACATTTCGTATTACACGACCTAGTATTATTCCAGATAATGGCGAAAATGATTCCGGGCTATAAAAATTCTATTTACAATTAAAGAATTGTTTCATTAAACAAGTAAACATTTCTCTGATTAGACGGCAAAAATTTTTTATTATGTTTGGAAAATTCATAATAAGAATGTTCGCGAAATATTCGCACTTTCTTACGAATGTTAATGCCTAAAAAAGGCAGAATATTTGCGAATGAAAATGTGAATACGATTCATTACATCTCTCAATGTAGATCAAAGATGCAAACTGTGTTGGGCTCCCGGACTACATACATATATTATGTATAACTGTATAAGGGTACATTCCCACTGCGCGCTATGCGATGCGAGGCTTTGCTATGCGATGCTAGGCTATGCTATTAACTTTTTCTGTTTCAAGATGTGTTCACACTGCTTGCTCAATCTAGCATTGTATTTCATAGCGAGTGATCATGAAAATTAGGGATGGGTGATGTCGGTAAAAAACATCAACATCGAACTATCGCTTCTTTTAATTTTTCGCCATCGAGCCATCGATGTTCTTATAAAAATATCGAAACATCGATTGTTGACATCAATGTTGAAAACGAGCGCAAAAATTTGAAAAGTTATAAAGTTATATTTAAAATATCAGGTCAGTCCATAAGTTCATGCGTATTAATAGCATGCATGGAATTCACTATGACTCATTTACTAAACCAATACAATTTTGAACCTGTCGAAACTTGTCATCGTTTGACTAACATATTATTCAGTTCATCACCAACTTTCGCAAATATCGAACTTATTTTAGTACCCACAGAAGATGAATATAGATAATCAGTACAAACGTGCTGTGTGCTACATTTTTTATTTTCGTGTGGTAAATCTGCCAGGTCTGCAGCGATAAAAATTAATAGTGTACATGGTGAACACACTATTAGTGTAAGGACTGCCCAGAAATGATTTAAAAAATTTAAAGTTGAAGAAAGCAGCATTTATGATGAACCCCGTTCAGGACGTCCTGTTAATTTTGATGATGACATTCTTCGAAATCTTGAGGAGTCAGAGCCACAATTAACAGTGGATCAGATCGCAGAAACGATAAATTGTGTTTAAGGGGGAATACTAGTGTGACATTTTTTAAAAATTGAAAAAAACTTTTTTGCATGTTTCGATAGTCTATACCTTCAAAAATAACATACTAAAATTTCAAGTGCATATCTCAAATAATTTTTGAATGACAGCCATCCGAAGAGCGGATCCTAATTTTCATTGTTAACTTTGATCTATTTAGAAATGTATGAAGGTTGATAGTTCGGGAGTTTCTGGACGTGGCTGCCAGTCACATGTTGTGGAGAAGCTAGACCCTGGCACATTTAAACGACTCATCTAGTTTTACATGAACCTCCAGTTTTCCGATCGAATAAAAAATATAATTTTTGCAGGCTAAAAATCATCAAATTTTCAAGCAAAATTGGAAACTTTTTTTAAAAAACTCCGCCATTTTATTAAATTTCAACTTTTTTTCCGATTGAGGTTCACGGTATGGACAATACCTTCTAGTTTAATAGGCATTTTGGTTTTTTTGATTTTAGGCACTGTGAAGGTCGCTATCACTGCAGCAGTGGGGGAACTTTTTTTTTCTGAGCCTTGGGAGATCGCGAATAACTCACTGAATTTTCAATTTTTTGGTCCAAAAATTTTATCATGAATTTATTATATATCGACGAATATATTCTTAAAATATTAAAACATTCCATATAGTAGTTTTCTTTAAAAAAATTTCAAAAAATCACCTTTTTTTCAAGCGGTCACACTAGTAGTCCCCCTTAAGTGTGTTTTTTTTATATTATTTAAAAATTTACCAAAAAAATACCCACGAACTTATGGACTGACCTGATAGATATACAATAGCAATAATTCAAACTTTTCAATTATCAATAATAAATTTAATTTAGTATCAAAATTTTTAATGTCGATTAAATTTTCATCTTTTCTATTTTATTGCTTTATATAGTTTTGACGGTTTTGACCGTTAATCCCATACTGGCGAACGACATCGAATGACTTCAATAAGTTTTACCATATGGTTTTACCACACCCATCACAGATGACTGAATAGCACAATACTGCCGAGTTCAGGCGATAAAATCAAACACACTGAATTGTTGCGTATAAAAAGCTGCTACTAGCATAGCATCGCATCGCTGTCCATAGCGCGCAATGTGCACATTCAAATATATATATATATATATATATATATATATATATATATATATATATATATATATATATATATATATATATATATATATATATATATATATATATATATATATATATATCAACGGTACAATATTTTACAAAGATTTTTATATAAATATAATAGGTGACTTATATCTAGGTACCTACAACTAGTGCTTAACCCTAACCTTACATGTACAATACTAAATAATTACAATACATGAAAAAACTTAATTAATAGTGACTCGATACAAAGGAAAATTTTCAAAAAACCTTTAAACAATTCAAATATGTTCTTGCATGTTTGTTTTTATAGCATTGCGTCGCATAGCAAAGCCTCGCATCGCATAGCGCGCAGTGGGAATGTACCCTAAGTATTGCGTAACTTATTTACATATTTGAATCTTTACGCGCTGTACGTTCTGTATGTTGATTGTAAATCACTAAAATATCAGTAAAATCAAATACATATTATATGCAGGTATACAATAATACAATAATACCTGTAATGTAAATTCATAATTAAATGCGTAAAATCGTTAATTACATATTACATAATATCTAGAAGCCCTGCGAATCAAAATTAAGTTATTAACTAAAACATTACAAAATCATTTTAAAAATCAATATAAAATCTAAAAAAATTTCAGTATACTGTAGCCAATTTTAGTTTTAAAAATAGAAACTAATAATTTATTAATTCAAGTAGGTAACAAATGATCATAATCTACTGATTTCAAAAAATCAAAATAGATGTTTAAATATCAATTATTGTTAATACATAGATATAATAAAATTTATCAACTACTTGAAAACCAAAATTACAATAATTTAATTTCTTTATACTTACTGGACGTATCGTGTGTACCGTAGGTAGGTTTACGTCTTGAACTTTTGAAATCGTTCATTTTCCTACACCTTTGTGTTTCATAATTAAAATGCCCTTGAAGACATATTAAGTCATCTTATTTGATCATTTTTCATAAATTAGATATGTGTAGTCAATACCATCAATACTAGTTTCTTGTCTAAAATGTAACATGAGGAATTGAATTACTTTACGTAAACTTCGTTTGAAGAATATTTTGTTAGTTTTTCTATGTGTAAATAAAATAAAATACCGTAACGGTCACACTTTTTCTTATCTAAAATTTAAAATAAAAAAAATAAATTGAATACTAGATGGCAGTAAATGTGGTAAATGTGGCATTAATTTTTTTACTGATAAAAAACAAAAAAATATGTAGTAGGTTGTGAAAGACGCATTCAAATTAATAATTTGGATGATGACCGTTTCTTATAATAACTTTATGAATTAATTAACATGTGTACGTATTAAAAATTTTGAATAAGATAAAAAATATAAAATTAATAGATTTAGAATGAGAAAAACTACATGAAACATTTTCATCTGTACAGAGTTCTAAAGTCTATTTAGATATCAACCTGCAAGTGTGTCTTTTATTATTAACATCCAACATGTCTGACACGGAACAACGTAAACATAGAACAGACGATGAAAGTATAAATGAAGGTAAGAAATAATTAAAAATAATATATAAAATCAGTGTAAACATTTTATAAAAGTTATTAAAAATATTGTGAACATTTTGAAATGATCAAAGTTATCAGAAATTAACAATAATGGCAATGGAAAAATTTTAAGGTGATGACAACTGTGCTGTAAGAACCCAGATGTAAAGTGCTATATCATTGTAATTTTAATATTTTTTATTGTGTAATAAGTTTATATAATGTATTTTCAAGTATTCCAATTTTACTTTTATTTTCTTCAAGTTATGTTTTTCTTAAATTAACCAACGCGTCAAGATTAAAGGTTAATTTTGAAACGTTTCAATTGACAAGAGATTGAGAAAACGGCTATTAAAATGAATTCATTTTACAAGTGAATGATAAACTTTTGTGTTATTTATCATAAAAATTAATTAATGGGAAGAGGTGATTATATTGTGAAAATAAGTACAGTTAATTAAGTTTTCAAAGTTTTTAATAATTTTTAAATAATTCAAGTTTAATTTTATTTTTTAGTTTGTTATTTTTGGATCTAATAAATATTTCAAAATTGATTTTAGATTTTAATTTAATCGATTTTGAACAAACTGAACAAGTAAACAAAATGTTAACTGGACATGCAATACCAATAGTGTTGTCAACTGACGACCACGCTTTCAAACTGGATGAAACGGCTCTATCTAATATTTTACTGAAAAAGGAAATTCGAGATCGGAATGTGGTTGTAGTGTCTGTTGCCGGGGCTTTTCGAAAAGGAAAATCATTTCTTTTAGATTTCTTCTTACGATATCTTTACGCAAAGGTAAGAAAATAAAAAACAGTAAAGCTTTTCATTTTGTTAACTCGTGCTTTCTACAAATTATAGCTCCATTCTTGCTATATTAGAGCAATTTTTGTATAATATAAAATTTACAATAAACGTTATTTTGACAGTTAAGCTCTTAAAATTATGTCAACTTAAATAAAAATGATGTATCTAAAAATTTTTAGGCCTTTTTCTTAAAATAAAGTGTAACTTTTTTGATAATTTTCTATATTTTAATTGTAACAAACGTTAATAATTGAAATATTTTATGTAAGGTTACGTAGTTAAAATGACGTAAGCTTCAACTGTCAAAATAACATTTGCCATATTATTTATATATTTTCTTTTTGTCCATCCATATGGCTTCAATTTTATTATTGATGAAAACAGCAAAATTTAAAGGATCTTTCCACAGATATCCATACTTTGTTTGGATTTTCTGAGAGTAAATTCGATTTTTGGTCGGTCCTACGGTTTAATTTTACCAAAAATAAAAATTAAAAAAAAAAAAACTATGGAGAAAACCTAAAACTAGCTCATCTTATTTTTGTATTTAATTATTATTTTTTTCTTTTTTATAGTATGTTAATGCCGATTCAGGAACTAAAGATTGGCTTGGTAATGATGAACAACCGTTAGAAGGTTTTTCATGGAGAGGAGGATCAGAACGTGACACGACAGGAATCTTAATGTGGTCCGAACCATTTTTAACAGAGTTACCTACTGGAGAAAAGGTAAATTATATCCATTAATTTTTTTTAAACATTTAAGCCAATTATTATACAGAACAAATAAATAAATGGATAACTATTCGACTAGTAAATTAACTTCTTAAATAAAATAATATTCGGTATTATAATATGCAGAATTCCACAATAAATTTTTGAAATATCAATGATTTTTTAAAATAAATTAATGTATGTTTGCTTTGCTGATTCATACAAATTTGACAAGTACTATGGATCATTGGGGGAATTTAAGGAATCAATTAGGCGATAATGTACCATATTGCTACCTTTCTACCTTAACCTCTACAGTTTTCAACAAACACAAAAAACATTAATTACGGTATTTTCATCACTATGAATTTAAGATTACGTATGATACACTTTTTGATGTCTGCTACCTATGTGGACATGATAGGCTAGGAACTTACCCTTTAAAAGGTGCTTAGAAATTGAAAAAGTGACCACGAGCGTTCTATTGGCTAGTTTTTTGTTCAATCGATGCAGAATTTAAAAAAAAAATATAAATTTCAAATACAATTTTTTGATTAAGCTACGGCTTCAATGCTAAAAATTGATAAAAATAAATAATTTGACAAGTATTCTTATAAATGTTTGATTTATAAGTTAGTTATAGTTTTTTCTCTCTCTAAAAAAATGTTATAATTTTTTTTTATACCTATATCAGTTATGTTTATAGAATACTACTAATACAAAATTTATACAGGTTTCTTACCTATTACTTTCATTAATTTCAACTTTTCACAGTGACGTCGGCCGGCATTTGGTAAAAAAATAGTATTGGAATTTTTTTATTCCTTTTTAAATTTTAAATCGATTAAAAGAAAAATTAGCCACTAGAACTCTCGTGGTCACTTTTTATTAAAAATTAGGGTTAAGTTCCTACTCTATGAAACAGACATTTAAATATTTTAAATTACAAGCTTCCGTTGTTTTTAGTAAATATGAGATTCCAGCCGACTTTTTGTAGTACAGAATTATCAAGATACGAGGTTATGAAATAAATACACCGTGATATAAATCCAAGATTGGTAAAATAGACTTTACTGACTTTAATATGGTACATATCAATATACAGCGCTGGCGAACTTTAGCGTCCGAAAATTGTATCTTGAAAATAGCCAAAAACCACATACGAGGTTAAGACAGAAAGGTAGCGATATGAAATTAAAATAAACTTGTGAACTTGTAAACGCAAAAAGTATTTTAATATACCAAATGATGGCCACATAAAATATGTACAAAACATATAAAACATTGAAGTTAATCTCTGAATAAAATTAATTTGGTAGATTTTCCAAGGATTCAATGAGTATATCCATGCGACGAAGTGACATCTGTCTACAGTTTATTAAAAAATTGTTTTATAAAGTTAGGGAAAGAAGGGTCTTATATTTTTCTGGCTGTTTGGCCTTATAAAACTATTTTTTAATGAACAGTATTATCCAGATGTTACTTTAAAACGTCACCAATAGATGCCAGTACAGTTAAAAATAGGGCCGTTTGCTCAGTTGTTCAGTAGATTTACTACCTTAGTAAATTTATTTATTTTTTATGATATTGTTTTTTGATTTAGGTTGCAATTCTTTTATTGGATACTCAAGGAACGTTTGACAGTGAAAGTACAGTAAGAGATTGTGCTACCGTTTTCGCTCTTAGTACAATGGTTAGTTCTGTTCAAGTGTATAATATATCGGGAAATATTCAAGAAGACGATTTGCAACACCTACAAGTAAGTACAATCAACTTAACCAGTAATTCCAAAACCACTGTCGATTCACTAATTATTTGTATATCTTTTAGTTATTTACCGAATACGGTAGACTAGCATTAGCTGACACTGGAAGAGCGCCATTTCAACGATTACAATTCTTAGTAAGAGATTGGAGTTTCCCGTATGAAGCGGAATATGGTGCCGTTGGCGGTAAAAAAATTCTAGATCGTCGATTAAAAATCAATGACAAACAACATCCAGAATTACAAGCTTTACGAAAACATATCACGGCGTGTTTTACAGAAATCGCATGTTTCTTAATGCCTCATCCAGGTTTAAAAGTTGCAACCAATCCTAATTTCGATGGTAGATTATTAGGTAAAGTGTTCAATTACGATAATGCTTTGATTCAAGGAGAGGCAGTTGCGTATGTATTGGTCACACGGATATAAAAAATAATTACAAAATATTTTTCAAGTAAACAAACCATTCTATATATGCAGGGTGGCATTTTAAAAACTCTTATACCTTTTGATAAATTTTGATAAAATTTTACGATTTAGAACGGAATTTGTTGAAAACAACATAGCTTTTTTATAAAATAATATATGGGAAAAATTTTATATTATTCAAGCAGATTTCTAATTAATTAAGTTTTTATAAACATTATTTTATAAAAAGTTATATTGTTCCCAACAAGTCCCGTTCTAAATTATCATAAAAATTTATCAAAATTCACTAAGGTATAAGAGTTATTAAAATTCCGTCCTGTATATATAGAATGGTTTGTTTACTTTAAAAATATTTTGTAATTATTTTTTATATCCGTATGGCCAATACATACGCAATTACCTTCCCTTGAATCAAAGCATTAGTGTATTTTAAAATCGAATAATTTATGATGCAACTAATTTCATATTTTCATTTTAGATATCGAATCGGAATTCAAGAAATATTTATTAATATTGGTTCCAATGCTGTTAGGACCAGAAAATTTAGTTTTAAAAGAAATAAATGGTCAACGCGTTAAAGCACGTGATCTTGTGCAATATTTTAAATCTTACATGGCAATATATAGCGGAAATGAACTACCGGAACCAAAATCAATGCTTGTCGTAAGTTTTGGTGGTTTTATTTATGTTAACACAATTTTTTGCTTGCCAGTAAGTAGGCTTGTCTAAATGTAGCTTTAGTAAGATCATGTTACAAAGTTAATTTGGCATTACAAATAATTTTACATGCCAAATCGTTATATTTTTATGTATCTAGTTCGAATAATTTATTACAGTTCAATCTGATTTAAATATTCATAAGAAAGCATTGTTTATATATTTGTATAGTGCACGCAAGCAAAATTGTTATTTTTTTTATACGTTTAATAGAACACGATATGTATTCACGTAATAGGCACATTGAAACTATTTGTTTGTATCATTGTGAATACTATAATTAGATATTTATTCATGAGCTACCTTATCTCTGCCCTTTCTGCTCAAAAAAACAAAAGGTTGTCTTTTTTAGAATAACATTAGCAGATTTATCCAGCAAATATATAGGTACGAAAAGTTAATAATTTTTATATTTGTGTTGACTTCGTCGCTATATCAACGCAAAATTTTCAATAGATGTTTTATCCGTGAGTTTCCGTGAGGACTCATTCATACAAAAACAGTTGTTTCATATTCACCTTACTTATTGAGTCCTGAATTAGAATATTCCATTAGCTTTCTGGAATCATAGTCTTCCAAAATATTTAGTTAAAAAAATTAGTAAAAATGGTAGTTTTTTGTATCCTTTTAAAAAAACAAATTGTTATAATATATCTGTCATTATGTATTCACTAATCGTTGTTTCCGGAATCGACTCTATATCCAAAGTTATTACATGCGAATAATTTTATCATGTGCGTGTAAAGAATTCACACTATGTACTTAAGGGACATAGTTTTTACTTCGACTCGTTATAATGAGGGCTACAATAGTTTTTTCTGTCACCGTTTGACTGATATAATTTTTTTGCACCACCGTTGAGTCTTGACTGAGATGATATTTAAAAAAATAGGTTAATAGGTTATAAGAGCATAAAAAATGAGTCCGTGTCTAATTTATTACATAATTTTATTATTATATCTATCAAAAATAAACTAAAATACTAAACCTAACGAAACCGAATCTAAGCTCAATGCTCATCTCAGTCGCAACTAATGACATCTGGCGGACGAAATATTATTAGCCCTCATTGAAATTCACTATAAGATTAATATTTTTAACCTAAGTTACCGCGAATAAAAACAAAAATACAAATTATCAAATAATAAGTCAAACAAGAAGAAACAATACCATTTTTGCTTGCTTGAACTATACCTTATTAGTTTATACTATAAATTTCAATGAATTTTTTTCTCTTGATAGGCTACAGCGGAAGCAAATAATTTAACGGCCGTAGCGGAAGCTAAAGAAGTATATCAATCGTTAATGGAAGAAATTTGTGGTGGTCCAAAACCGTACTTAAATGCTGCTCATTTGGAAGCGCAACATCTTAGAATAAAAGATAAAGCGTTACATCAATTTGATGCCAAACGCAAAATGGGAGGAAAAGATTTCAGTAAAAAATATAGAGAAAAATTAGAAAGTGTAAGGAACATTTCTCTTTCCCTAAAAACTTACCGAATTTTTTAAATATTAATTATTTTTTCTTAATTTTTAGGATATGGAAGAAACTTACTTACAGTTTTGTGCCCATAACGAAAGTAAAAATATATTTAAAGCTGCACGCACACCTGCTGTGTTTTGCGCGTTATCTGTGATGTTTTATATTATGAGTGGTGTATTTGGTTTATTTGGTATTTATTCGTTAGCTAATAGCTGTAATTTAGCTATGGGTGTTGCACTTCTTACATTAATGTTATGGGCGTATATCAGGTAATTATAATATCAATTTTTAAGTTTAATAAAATAGAATATTATATTTTAAAATGCATAATATGGTTCAGTGATCAAATAGTATTGAAAAATTTTATGAGTAAGGAATGATGTCACTTAGTTAGTATTTAGCGCATCCACCCAAGTATATATTTTATAAAATTACTACAGCAGAACCTCTGTTAACCGGACAGCAGTGTCATGCAAAAATTTGTCCGGCTAACAGAAGTTTCCGCTTAACAGGGGCAGAATAAATAATAGCATTAAATAATGTAGTATTCATAACTAAATTTTTAATTCAAAATTTTTTAAATTCAAATCAATTTTATGAACGAATTTAAGTACTTATACAAAAATACAGTGTTTACAAATCCATCGTCACATTAGAATCATTGTTAACAAGTTAAAACATGAACAATTATATCTAACCCATATATGTATACATACGCACTAGACATATTCGCGTCCGGTTAATGGAGCTAGTAATATACTTCGTCAAAAAAATATTGTGTCGCGTTCGGTTAACAGAGGATCCGCTTAAAAGAGCTGACTGCATTGGTTTTAGTATAACATGTCACCGTCATAAAAAATTTGTCCGGCTATAGGAGGACTTCGGTTAAGAGAGGTGTACGTAATCAGAGGTTCCACTGTACATTACTTCACTTGCATAGATCTCCCCTTCAAAAAAACATGCATACTTCGTTTCAAACTAAATTGATAAATTATGAAATCAGAACAAATCGTTTGATCTTAATGTCATCGATATTTTTTTCTCATGGGTGTTAGATTAGGTTACGGTAATTTTATTAGTATTTTAGTATAAAATAACGCAGTGAATCGGGCAGTTACTTTTTTGTTTACACTCTTATATAACTCCTCGTCCCATGAAAATGTCATCTCAATCAAAAGTGACGCCCTCATTATTTGAAAAACAACCTGTTGTATCCCAATAACCCTATCTTGATAAGGATATCGAGGTTTTGACGCTAGTTCACATAGTTATCACGTACCTAGTTGGAGAAATTCTACTAAAAACAAAAAAATTGGTTAAGAACGAGCCAGACTCGTGTAATTTCGGTTCCGTACAAGAATTTGTTATTTATTTGAAAAATATCTGCCCTGCCTATCATTTTAAACTTGAATTAATTCGATTTAATATCTTCACGTAGAGTTTTAGAGTCTCGTCTTATAATTTACCGAAAATTGTTTTTCTTCACAAACTGTTAGAAGCTAGACTAACGAAAATTATGTTTTTTCTGTAAAATATAACAATACCGTACAATGGATTGTATATCGAGTGAAAAAGGACAAAACCGATAATTTATTGTGATTATTATAATTTATAGTTTGAAGATGGTTGTATTTGGGTTTATCATAAACTACTATTAATATATTAATAATAATTTAAGTTAATGTTCAAACTGCTAATATTATTTTAAAAAAATGTGAAAATTATAATAAAACAGTGCAAATATCAGATCAGGTTAAGTTGTTTCAAAATTTAAATTATGTTTAGGTTCAAAAAGATAGTAAATTTCATATCTTAATTTCCTTTAATTAGTAGAAATATGTAAAATTATGTTAATTTTTTACTAGTATTCGATATATTTATCTAAATCAATAATAATCTATGTTAAATTAGAATATAATTGGTTGGAATAGGAATGACAGTAGGAATGAATAGGGACGCTAAGAAAGCTAATACGAGCAAATAAGGGGTGGATTTAACGTATCAGAGCTGCCTAAAGTTTTAGAAATGTCATAATGGACCATTTTCTCAAATATGTAGCAATCTGTCACCAGGGCGGCGACACAAGTATTCGAGATTACACATCTATAATCAAAATATTAATTTAACCAACCAAAAATCACCTTCTGTTAATTCCACTTTAGCAACGAAATTTTCCAATTCGGTTACCTAGGAATATTGTTTGTTTTTTAAGAAATTAATATTCCAACTATAGAGATGTAGTTCCGAATAACCCGTGTCGCCGCCCTGGTGTTAAACAATTTTTTTATGCAGTTACATAGCAATTTTTAAACTTAAAATTTCAATCATAGAGCTGTAGTCCCAAATTACCTGTGTCACCGCCCTGGTGTCGCGACTGTTAGATACATAGATAAAGTACACCAGAATTTTATTTCTGCAAGATAGCAAACTTCAATACATTTTTTTGACTCTCTATTACCTCTCTATGACACTGAGAACGGGGGTACAGGGTATAGATGTCACCGTTGTCGTAATCATCATGCGTAGTACACTTGAAAAGAACAGAGATGTCACTATAATAACTTTAAATTATCTTTAGCCTTTGCCGATAATGTAGGTAACTACTAGTAAGATAATCCACTAAAATTCTCCTAATTGCATTTTATTTTAATCAGTTTTTCAAGTTTAAAACTCATACAATAATTATAAACTCATATATTTGTTTAAAAACTCAAGTAAATTTGTTTTTATTCAAAATTATACATTAATCAAATATTTCGTAAATGAATACCACTATCACTGATTTTAATTTCTGACAAGTGTGCTCTGTTTTTCTGCAACAGATAAAATGTGTTCTAATTTTTTAATTAATTTACTGTGATAATAAAATAAGTAATTATTTTCAAATAAAAATAAAGTAATAAATGTTAATTATACATACCTCCAATAATAATTAAATAAAATTATTAAATTTAATATTGAACTCAAAAAAATAGACGAATTACTCATAAACAATTCGAAAAAAATGAAAATTTCTTGATAGAATTTTTTATAATTGTTACTATAGAAATGTTACAAATTATAAATTTTTAAAATAATAGAATAAGTTCTATGAACAGTAAATTCGACAGATATCCTCATATCAGCTAGTAGCACCGTCTACAATTACCAATTTTTTAAATATGTTGTGCAGTGTTACTGCACTGCCCTCTGAATTCAGTACCTTAATAACCACCTGCTAAGAAAAATCCTATAATTTAAGTGAGTGCTCTTCTATATATATATATATAGTGTTATTCTCTATGGTTACATATTTTGAGAAAATGGCTCATTCAAAATACATATATTTTTTACTTTTTTGGAAATTTCATTTCCCTTCCAAAAATACTAATATTTTTGTATTATATTATATATTATCAGAATTGAATTACTTTACTGGTTATCTTAACAAATAATTTATATTCCCCCCCTTAAAAAAGGTATAACAAATTTATCAATTGAAACAATTTAGCAAACGGAAGTTTAATACCCTTGTAGATTCATAATTTGGTCTTATAACTTCACATATTAATTAATTTTTTATTTCAAAACAGATACAGTGGCGAATTAAGAGAAATAGGAGCACAAATAGATGAATTAGCTAATTTTATTTGGGATCAGGTAAGCATCTATTATTTACTTACGTAGTTAATAAACATTAATATTATACTTAGACTCAAATAGTCTTCGTACAAAACGGATTTGCTTTAACACGATTCGCAAATTGAAAAAAAAACCACTTATTATAACACGATATTTACAATAGTGGTCCATTTTAACACATTTCAAGTAACTTGTGTCAGTTGGTATCTTTATTTATATCGAATTTAACCCTGTCTTTTACATTCGTTCTCTACTTCGGAAACTTACACATAAAACTGCAATATTATACGAGAGTTACTTGTAAATCAATATCTTAACACAAGATGGATGTCCCCACTGTAGCATATAAATTTGAATGATATTCTAGTCGCTACATTGATTTCTGCTTAAACTTTAATCAAGGATTAAGAAATTTTTAACGAATAGTCAGAATAGATTTTTTTACAACATTGTTTCAAATTGAAATTTTCAGGGCATGAAGCCAATATATCAAAGTTTTGTTGAAAAAAGTATACAACATGTGACAGCGCAAGCGGTCGATTTTGCGGTAACTGGAAATGCTACAAATTTCACGTCTTCCTTTCAACCGAACGGAAAATTACATCAATCGTGATTTTCTGTGTATTCTTTGTAGTTATATTTGTTAATTTGTTTCTTAATAAAATAAAAATTAAATGTTTTCGGTATCAATTTTACAAAACATATTACTACTGATATTGCTCTCTACAGCGGCAGCTGTTTATATTGTCCCCATTTAACATTTATTTTATTATTCGTGCTTTTTAATCACCCAATTTTTAATAACTTAATTTCCCTAATTTTAAATTAGTTCGGAATTAATTCAGAAGATGTTGCACTTGTTTATTTAAATTCACTTATCAGTGATTTTTTTATTGATTGTTATAACAAAAAGTAAACGTTTTCATATTATTGTTAGTTTTTTTTCTTTTATACAATATTTTATTTATGATATATTTTTACATATTGTGATAATACTTTGTCACTAAATTTTAAAATTTTCTTATCCGAACTCTAAAGTCTACTTAAACACAGTTGTCACCAAAATAAATATGACTGTTTTTCTAAAAAAAAAAATACGTTATTTAAAAATATTTTACTTATAATAATTTATCTGTGGTTTTAAATATTTTGTGACAAAGTATATATATTCCCGGGTAATTCAAAATTTTTCCCTAGAATTGCTTTTTATTAAGTTTATTTAAAATTAATCGGGTGTGTATTATATTATTTAAAATTATTATATAATATTTTTTAGTAAAATTATTATTTAGTGTAATATGGTATCAGATTTGTATGAATAACAAGTTAGCTGTTTATTGGTAAGTGACTTACGGTTACTCTATCTGGTGGTAAAAAATGAAACTACCGAAAATGGGTTATATTTTATATTAGTTGTCTGCTCTAATACTTCAAAAATTCATGTAATTTCAATTGTGAAAAATATTTAAAGATATAATTACTTTGTCAAATTCACTATACAAATAATAATTTACTTAACGCTTTTTCAGTCTTGCGACCATCTTCAGAGTAGGTTCAGTATGGTCACAAGACTGAAAACGCGTTAAGTAAATTATTATTTGTATAGTGAATTTGATAAAGTAATTATAACTTTAAATATATTTAATATTTAAGATGAAATTTCACAAAGTAAGTCTGTCAACAGTGAATTATTCATGTAATTTCTCTAATTTCAGTTTTAATCACCAGGTGGCACAGCCGTCATCATCGCCATATACTAATATTAATTGTTTCAGTTTATAAATAATTCGTTGATTTAATATTTTCAATTATTAGGTCAAGAATAGGTTTTGTTGCTAGAGATACGAAGAACCTCAAATTAATTACGTCAATTCCGATTAAGGGCCTCTCTTATTTGAAAATAAGAGGCATGGTGCGTCATGTAGTTTCGCTTTCTGCGATTATTACAAAATTTCCGATAGTGATGATGACCAATCTTATGAAATTTCCAAAGGTAGTAGGTACCCCACTGTTTAATAAATAATTGTTTATAAAAATCTCTGAATTGACAAGAAATATATTTTTTAAAAGATTTTCTTTATATGTATCAAAATCTCATGACATATTTTGGTATAATTATATCATAATAATAATAATTACAATTTAAATAATACCAAAAAAGTATGACAATAAATTTAATTTATTCCTCGAATTGACATTTTTAAATTTTTACAACAGCTAACATGTTAATTTTCAAGAAATTCTGAACTTTGATATCTTCTCACATCTGATATCTTACACACAGTGATGTCACTAGTATCTCTTTTGTAATTGGTAGAATTTCAAATTTAATTTTATTAAAATATTTTTTATTTGCATCAAAACAAATACCGACAGCATTAAATTTACAAAAAGGAAAAAAAAATAAAAGTGAAAATACTTAAACTGTATATATTTTAAGTACAAAATGTATACTGAATTAAGATTGTTTCAATAATTGTAATTTAACTACATGGAATGGTGTATATTTTCGTAGAGTTTATATAACTGTTTTTTATTAATGTAAAATATGAAAATTATTATGGATTTGAGTATAAAATGTTAATTGTTCTGTCAAATTTATAATAAATATTTTTTATGGCCACCAGTTGGCGCATATCATGTTGATTATTTCTTTCTCTTTTCACATCATTAAAAGTCAAACATTTTTTACTTGGAATATTTTATGCGGCCTAACATTGTTGAATCTTTTTTTAATTTTTTTTGAAAATTCGTTTTGATATTTAAAGATCTTAAAAAAAGTATTAGACCAAATTAGTTACGTAACATCACCCAAATATTGTATAGTAATCTAGTGACTGTACATAAAATATTTTTGTTTAAAAAAAACGAAAAGCAATAGTGAACGTTCTTTTAATAAAAGAATTTGAAATTCTCCACTTTTATTTTTAAGAAAATGCAAACCGCGAGTGGCAGTACGGTCGGTAATGATCTTGTAATTTCAATTAATTGGAGTTCGGAACTTATGGTACAATAGAACGCGCTTAAGCAACGCCAGTAACAGGTTTGTTTTTACAGCAGTTAAAAATGATTTGATATTTTAACCAATACAATTTGTAATTGACAACTAATTTTAAACTATCGGTCATATTTGTTGTTAAAATGAAACCATTTAAGTGATAGACTTACGCATGCGCCGTAATGTGGATTACTATTGAGCATGATTCATCAGAGGTACTGAAGTAAAGATTAATTTACAATTAGATATTTACATGTTGTGACGTGTCTAGAGTGGGCGTGTTTTTGACAATATGTAATATTCAATTAATTAAACAAACAATATTAATATAATTTTAAAAAAAAAATATTTTTTGTATGGTTATAATTTAATACAGTTTAAACGAGACTGCGTTAAACTAAGAATTTTCAATTTCAATGTAATATGGTTTTTGGGATAATGTAATAATTTTAACAAATTTTTTAAACCTGAGTTCCCAAATAATTTAGTTACTAATTTATCCAAGGAGATGAAGGATTAGAAATAATACTCCGACTATCTTCCGTAGAATCCATTGTTTCTTTATTTTTGTCCAGAAATTTTTCGGTATATTTTATACCTTCTTCAGTGGCTACAAATATTGTATTTGTACAATATTTGTAGTTAAATACAATATAAATGTTAAATACAATATTTTTAGCCACTGAAGAAGGTATAAAATATAATTTTAAATTAGTTCGGAATTAATTCGAATACCGAAAAATTTCTGGACAAAAATAAAGAAACAATTTATTATACGGAAGATAGTCGGAGTATTATTTCTAATCCTTCATCTCCTTGGATAAATTAGTAATTAAATTATTTGGGAACTCAGGTTTAAAAAATTTGTTAAAATTTTCAATTTCATTACCCATAGTTTTTGTCTACAAATGCATACATCGAGTTTCACGAGGTTAAGAATATACAATGCATTGTACGTTGTGCTACGTCAGCAAATGACGACGAGTTTACTTCCGAGTTTACAAATTAAAATGTTTTTTATTATCACCACTAAGTTTTCGTATAGAAATAGAAAATAGAAAAATACATAACCTTTTTTTGCGGTCATTTTTTGTGCTACTTGCAGGAAGGTATTGTACAAAACCGACCGCATAAAAAAAGGTTGAGCTGTTTGAAAAAAAGTATTTAATATTTACGTTACCCGCGTATTCTTATTGTTGAGACATTTTGTGTATTATAAGTTAATTTCACTTGCTAATTAGCATGTATTTCATATTTGTATCAACATAATCATTCTTTCCTAAATTGGCAGCTACTAATCAATCATGCGCAATAATAATTCACACTAGAAGAAAAATATTTTGAATTTTAATTGTAATTAAAGTCATATCGTCCCTCCAATTCAACAGTGAGATATTGTCAAAATAGCACTATTGAGAAAAACAGGATTAAAGTTTTCGAGTTTTTTCAATTTATAACAACTTCTACTTAAATTAATTTTTAACTATTTTAACGCTTTTATAAAGACTAAAATTATATTTTCTACTGTCGTTACTAGTTTTAGGAACATAAATTCGAACCTTTGAATAATTATAGCAATTTTATTGTAATTTTATTATAAATATCCCAGTGTTACATTTTAAAAATTTACAAAAAATGTTAATTTATAAGAAAATATCCCAAAGTTCTGCTAACTTATATTAACAACTTCGATACAGAAATTTAAATAAACAAAAAAATAATAATTCTAATTTAAAAATATAAATTATTAGTTACTAATACTAAATTATTAGTCACTATTACTATTATTATCTTACAACTCATTCTTAGATTTACTTGTTATTAAAATTTCATAAAAATTGAGGTATACGCTTGGTAGTCTGATTTGGCTAAACTAGGACTAAATTTAATATTTTCTTACCACGAGAAACCATTTTCGCATGATTTTTAAATCATGGTTATAAACTGGTTTCTTAAAAATATTGCTTAATGCTAAAATAAAATTTGTTAACTTACCAATTTTAATGAAATATTCTTCATTTATGTTCTGCAAGTTCAAAAAACTTTGTTGTATTACAGAACAACATCGTGTAAATATCTCAACGTAATACCAAATAAAAATATGTAATATCATTTTCTCCAATCGAACATTGAGATATGGTCAATATCTCAGTGTTCGACTTAGAAATATGGACAATAGTACTTCGTTGAACACTGGTTTTTCTGTCATAACTTTTTAAATATCAAACGGACAATATTCTTCAGTACATCATTTTAAAGTACTCGAAAAATGGAATACGACAGCGTCAATAACTCAATATGGCCATTTTTGAAGATATCCCACTGTAGCATTGGAGGGACGATATTAGAACAAATTTTAAAGCAATGAATGACAGAGTGGTTTGTGTTAAGTGTTTTAAAGGTTTCACAAATCTCAAGTTATTGGAAATTTTTTCATATTTCAGTAATAATATGCTGTAAGGACAAACCTTACCACTTACCATAATACGTTTACCACCTGACGCTATTAATATTATCAACTATATTAAAGATGTAGTTTCCAAAAATATTTGAATAACATTAAAAACATTTTGCTACTCACAGTTTGCACTTCTTTAAGTAACATGTGTTCAAAGTCATATGAGGTAAAAACTGGAAATAACTTTATGTGACCTTGACCACTCAGTACTTATAAATATATTCTGACAACAGAATAATAATTATGAAATCTTGCATTGGTATTGTGATAATGTAATTGTACAGGTTAGGTTATTTATCTCGTTAATGCTATAAATTTTAAATAAAAATTATTATAAAGGTAATCTACGGTTATAAACAATAAAATAATATGTTTTGAAAAAAGCTTATAGTAATTTTTTATATGGCATTTATTGAAAGAAACAATAAACATATTTTCTACTTGTAGATGGCGTTATTAATTATCTCATACGAACGTAAAGCGCCCTCTTTCTTAAAAAAATACAATGGATAAGAATAGCACTGTGTTATAATAACAAAACTAAATTTATACCAGTTGATGTAGAATATTAAATCAATATAATAGTATTGTATTAAGCGAAACGAAATTTCATGCTAACGTTAGGTTGCATTTATTTATGAGAATAACGTCTTCATAATTTAAGTCAATTAAATATTAGAATAGTCATTTAATGATATTTTCACCGTTTTGATTTTTTTTATTCTTTTAACTGGATGAGGTTCGATCATTTTTGAATGTTCCTTCAGTAGTATCAATGAAAAGAATGTTAACGAATCCTCGAAGTATACTGAGGATTGCTCTGCCCCCTTTTATCGCTCCGAGTCGATACTATAGCCATCTATATCAAGTGATTATTTGACAATTTATCAGAACGTTTTACTATTATAAATGAATGAAAAATATCTTAAAAAATTGAAATTTGTCTAATAAAAGCCATACATCTGCTCATTTTACCTTAGAAATGTCTTAAAATGGAATAGTTATCAACAGTTACCAAGAAATGCATAAGGTAATTTTTTATAATATTTTTTCCTGAAAATTTTAAAATAAAGTGACATTTGATAGTAGGGTTACAAATAATTTTTTTTTTTTATTACTTTGTAGAATATGGTAAATAGATATCGTAATAAAGTACTCGCTTTGAAAAAATCGAACTCAGTATTTATAAGAAAATTACTTTTTCTTAAAGAAAATCCTAAAATTATGTACAAATAATGTCCTGATAAACTGACATATTTTTCCACCTTGAGCGCTGTAGTCGAATTTCGTATTCTCTCGAGGCAAAAGCTCATAGCAAATAAAAAATATCTGTTTCAAACATTTTGTAAGAATCTTTGAAGGAATACTTTCTGAAATAAAGCATTTAAGTTGTTTAAAAATTAAAATTAATCAAATATATCTTGAAAAGCTGAATAAAAAATCGTTGTAGAATTTTTCTTTAGGGTACATAGCTTTTTGAAAAAATTAGCATCGAAATTTTGTTGTGCAGTTAATTCTTACTTTTTAACTATTATTGTGCACAGGTGGTAATTACATAAAACATTGTTTGTAAATTAGATCAGTAACCAATGGCACTCAAAACTTTTCTTAGAGGTAAATTTTTATTTCGAAATTATACACTTTAGAGAAGACTGATATTAGACTTTTTTGTTCAGTTATTTATAAACTATGATTCTGGTCGGAGGTGCTCACTGACAGGATTAATTATACTAACTTAAAATTAGAAAAAATTAAAATCTAAAAATCGATTTCTCACTTTGTCAATTTCATTTTACCCTGAATCTCCTTCTAAAGATGACTTCTTCAGTCATACACTATTCGAAAAATTGACTAGAATGAAGAGAACAACAAAAATGACTGAAACTGAACTAGTTGTCAAAGATTCATCTATATATTTCATCATTCCGAAATAGAACTAAACATTATCAAAACTAACGATATCTGTGCCAAATTTGGCTTATCAATGCAACTGATACGCAAGTATGAAATCAATTTATATACTATAAAATAAACTTTTTAAAAATGCCACATAAATATTTAGGGAAACTCTTGCCGAATTTGTACATATTCTTGTAAATTAAGCCTGATTAAGTGTAATTCCTTTTACCGTGTTACGAAATATATTTAAAACAGAACTATAAATACTTGTAAATTTTAAGTGTATCTATTTATGAGCTGTACTCTTATCATATCATAAGCGCCCTCCCAATTAAAACGATAACTTTCAATTAAAATAATTTTATAAATATGTTTTCATCAAAAGTTATTTTTTTAAAAATAGCTACCTATTATTAGATTTTTAAAAAATATATTTATTGTAGGGTCTTATGATTTAATAAATCAGCTCTTTGCCAAAAAAAAAAAAAACATTTTTTGAGCAATTTTAAGGACGATTTACGCCTACTATTAAGAACGCTTTTAATAGTTACTAACATTGATGTGTATTGTAATTTACGAAAAAAAAAAATAATTTAAAATATTAACACGAAATAACTATTATACCGCAGTGCCTAAAATTTTCTTCCATTTATTTTATTATATTTTTTTTTTTTATATATTAATTTAAAGGCAATTTTTTCTGGGGGGTTTCTCAAAAAAATTACTTGTTTATTTAAAATAATACAGTTTATTCATGGATTTTTACTGTAATGTGGCTCTGTTTTTTAAACTAAGAAACTTATTTTCATATAAAACTCCCCCTTCCGGACTCTTTTGTAAATTTTTGTAATGTTCTCATAAAATTGTTTAAATTATAAATTGATTTTTGTCTTCCGTTTCAGCTATTAAAAATTTACATTACATTATTGCACATTGTTACGAAGTTTTTGGACTCAAATAATATGCATCATTAAAATAATTGTAAAACAGGACGGGTATGGTTAACGGTCCAGTAACGCTTTAGAGAGATGATTTTGAGTTTCAGATTGAACGATTATTGCATTCGCCAGATTCCAGCACTGTAGAATCCTGCTAAAGGCAACCTGTCGAAATTCCGATGTTGTTTCGCTTGTTTCCGATTTCTACTAACGCTATGGCGCCATTTAGCTTCCTCAAACAATAAGGTTAACATTAGAATCATTTTCAGCCAGGTTTCTTCCGTTCCAATTTGTATACTTCCCAAAATTCATTAAATTTTAGCTTGAAATAAACTTGAATTATCCACGATACGCAAATATTCTCGAATCTAAACCAATGCCTTATCCAAAAAATCCAGGCAGACATTAAGACGTCATTTCGACGTGTAATTTTAAGCATCTCTTGTCTCACAACGAGTGGAGGTGAAAATGTTGCTAACTATCGGTTAAAACCTTTTAACTTTTCTGTATCGAGCGCTAGAATCACAACAGAAATTTGTAAGTCTGGGATGCCACTTTATACCGAACTTATTGTTATCAAAAAGAAGCTTATTTAACTTCTTTAGCTATAACATCTAATCACCATTTACTAGTAATATGTGAGTTAGAAAATACTGAAAACTGATTCATGCTAATATTTATTTAAATATATAGTAAAACTTAGTTTTTACCATAGCTTTTTTTTATTTTTTATTTTGCACCAATGGGGTTAAAAATTCATGAATAGACTTTATTTAATTTAAAAACTATTGGCAACGCAAACATACTTACTCGCGCCTCTGACGAGAAAATTAAAAGCTGTGTACGTCTAATTGACAATAGAAAACATACGAGTACATGCGTGGCTCGCACATGATTTGTATAATACGTCTTTCTATCGCCAGTTAGATACATTCGTTGAGGTTCGACTTGATACAGTTCTTAATTTTATCACCAGAGACGCGCACGTAATCTTTTCGTTACCAATTGATTTAAGACGTCTAAATGTGTATTCGTTTATAATTTGATATATTTTTAAATCAAATTTAATTAAATTTTGATTAATTATCGACTAAATGGAAACGTAATACTAATCTTTTGATACCTAATATTTTTAAAATCCTCATTAAGGGTTATAAATTTTACTAAAAATACAGAATACTTACTTATTCAGTAAAATATTAATTTCTTAACAAACTACATGTTAGGTATAAAAAGATTAATTTATTGATTGTTTAAAAAATTATTTATCGATTTAGTAATTTAGTATTTATTGTTAACAAAAAATATTTTTGTTCTCTTAACAAAGGGTAGGTGTATATTTATGTTATTAAAAATAAATCTTTTTGAATTTATTAATCAAATTCTAGTTTTTGGAATTTATTATGGATAAAATAAAAGAAAAATCTAATAAAAAAATTTAAAAAAATACACGCTAAAAGTTGGTAGAACTGTATTTTTCAGTTAACGAATAAGTTAATTTTTTTATTATATAAATTTTATAATAAAGAGTTAAGTGTGCGTTTTTTTACTTTAAAAATAAACCTAGTAAGTAATAGTAGTTTGCCATTGTGATTTAGTTATCCTTCTTCATCGGTTTCAATTTTCAACTTTCACATTTTATGATTTGTTTTTCATTTTTCATTATCGCGTTTTACTCATTAAAAAAAAACATATTAATTACAGAGTAATTACGATTTAAATAATGAAATAATTGTTATTATAATTAGATGTTATTTAAGTGGAGTTTTAAGTAATGTCATATGTGTTTTAACGTCGATTTTTAATATGTTATTCTGAAGGTATTTCAGATTTTCCACGTCTTGTAATTTAAAAGTAATACGAGAGTCTTCTATATGTTAGATTGAGAACTAAAAGAAAATTTGTACTTGTTATTAGAGATCGGAGTGTTACAAGTAAAATTATAAATTTTTCTGATTGGCAATTCAAATTATTTGAAAATAATTAAATTTTCACTAGCAGTTTTAATATTTTTAGCACAGTTATTTGCGTTTTTGAAGAAAATTTAAAAAAGATAATACAATTTATTCATATGGTATATTGTTCTGGAAGCTATCAGACCTATGGATTTTTGCCAAATATAAGTGATGGTCAACAGTAGTAAAACCGCTACTCATTCAAAATTTGGGATAAAAAAAATGTTTTCAAATATCTCGTAAACAGTGAGAGGTAGAGCAAAAGTATGAATTGACAGTACTGTTCTTTTTTAAAAGTGTCTATTGATACGTAATTTCTTTATATTCGGGAATTCATTTTGATAAAAGAAAGTGAAGCAAAGAAAATGTTAAAATTGTGTTTACACTTTTACAGAATTTAAATCTGCGTTAAAAAATCTTGCTGGGCCTGTTTTTGAAGTCTAGGAGTAGATTAAGCAGGAGAATGATTGTTGATGTACTATTTAAATAATTATAAAACTTCTTTATTGTATACCTTATTTCAAATACAATTGATCATGAGTTTTCGTTAAAAAATTAAATAATTCTTATATTCGAAACAAATCAATCTTCTATTCTTTTCTAAAAATAAACTGCAAATTTAAAATTTACGTAAATGCAATAATGAAAGAGATAAAGCTAAGAAAACGAAAATTATTTAAATTCAAAGTGACGAAACATGGTTAAATTTAAGTGAAATGGACCATAGATAGTTTACGGTAATTGCAGTTTCAGTAACATTATATAGGAATGAGTTAAGTTAGCTTACACTCCCTACTATTATTAACACATTCGGCGTGTTCGTTGCTGAGTTTTTCTGCTCAAAGTAAGCTGTTAGCACATGCGTAAGAACATTCTTATGAAGTACGAAATACTTGTGTATTCCATTAAAAAAAGTTCTTGCGCATGCGCTAACAGCTCACTTTGAGCAGAAAAACTCAGCAACGAACACGCCGATTGGCGATGGAAAATGTTATCACAATAAATGCATTTAAAGCTAAACCATCATATATGTATACCAGTGGTTTACAAACGGGGGGGGGGGGGCGGAATTGTCGCCAGGGGGCGAAGGTTAATTGAAAATATCGTTGCCGTTTTGATAAAATCATGGTTTTAAGAATAAGCGCTCAAACATAATTATCGAATAATGGACAATTAGGGAGTTAGACAGGTATTTTTTAGCAAAAAAATACTATTTTTTGTTTTGTTTTGTTTTGTTTTTTTTTTTTTTTTTTTTTTTTTTTTTTTTACAATGTAAGAAAATATAATTTATTTCAACTTTTGGCATATTACTCATACTTATATATTACTTGAGACACTAAAAAAATTTTATGAAAAAAAAATAATTAGGCCATTGGCAGCTAGTTTTCGAAAATTGCTGATTTGTTGCCGTAGGCAGAGTAACTCGTGAAATTCTTACCTAAAATAAAAAACAAAATTTTTTTATTAGTAGATGTTTATGGCTACTGTTTCCGTTCATTACAACTCATTTTACTAACAGAAAAAATTGCCAAAAGTTGGAATAAATTAGGTTTTTTCCCTAAAAAAAAAGCAATTTAACCCCTTAACACTGATTTTTCTGCTCGCTACTGTACGTAATATTTTAACAATAACAATTCTTAAACGGTCAGAGTGATACGTAGCGCGTAAGTATCGAATACGTGTCTGATCAACGGTTTCCTCTAAAGTGTCGTATAGACCTGTCGTCCGCTATGAATATTCAGTAAAAAAATAATTTACGAATTGTTTATAAATTTTTTCCAGAGGGGGGGGGGGCGACAGAGGTAAAATTTTTTTATAGGGAGGTGGGTGTTAGTGCGCAAAGTTTGGAAACCGCTGATGTATACAGTTGCCCAAGTGTAACTTGTCCTGTGAAGGTCATGTGCAGTAGATAATTTCCCACTCGTTCTGTATATAGTTGGTAATAGTTTATTTCTTTTTAAAGCATTTACTATCTCTTTTATTCACGCATTTTTAAATATTTAGCTATTATATTTACATTTCCGTTATCTAAAGTTTTTTATTGTAAATATCGCGAAATCAATTCGTCATAGCAAAAAGATAACGAAAAATTTGAAAGCTTAAAGAGATTTAGGTTTTTAAAACGTATTATGACCGTTAAAATGTACTTTTTGTTATTGAAAATTATCGATATAATGAGAATATAAAAATATTTTCAAATGTCAAAGCACAAGTTAACGAGCGATATTCCTTATCGATAATTTTTAATAACGAAAGATACACTTTAACTGTCGTAATGTTTGAAATATTTATATTCTACTTTAGTTATAAGTTTTAAATATTTTCATTATTTTTTTACTGCGACGCACTGTTTACGAGATATTTACTATCAAAAGTTTTCAATAAATGAATTTTTTTTAACTTAAATAGTACCATTACATTAACACTGCCGTGTCACACTAATCTCACGTATCTCAGAAATGATAGTTTTGAGGGAACTTGATTTGAATAAAATATCGTATTATCTTAATTCGCTCAAATATTATTAAATATCTAAGATAATTGATTTTTATTATGCGTTATTGATTCAATGTAGCAGTATTGATTTAATAACGTATAAATATACTATTTGAAAATATAAGAAATAACGAATGTGATACAATCAAAATAAAAATTTAAAAATACAATAGATTAATTATTATATTATTATTAACAAATTAATTAATTTTATTGTCAATATATATATATATATATATATATATATATATATATATATATATATATATATATATATATATATATATATATTAGGGATTGAGTAGAATTCTTTAAACGTTGTTACGCGAAATTGTTGTATCTAAAGATACATGACATTCGTGTGACACGGCAGAGCAGTTGCCGAAACTGTTGTCTGAAGTTCTAAATCTTCGAAATCTAATATCTTGAAAAAGTTCTTCAAATAAAAAATAAATTGGTTTAAAGGATTAATAATAACTTTCTCAAATACTTAAACACGTCGAATCAAAGTACACCTGCTAAGGACACAGAACAAACTTGATAACTTCATTTTTTCTATTTTCAGTTTTTTATTCATTTATATTAATATTTTTTTTAATAGAAGGAAAGAATATGATTTATCAAAGTTTTTTTTATTTAACTGTAAAATTTATGAAATGATGATTATCCAGTTCTTTTCCTTTACTCTTCATACAAATGGGATTATTACATGTGTACAAAGTCGGATAGTTGTTTTTTTTTCTATCTCTACGCAAAATCGAAATCCAATAAAATCCAAGTTCCATGCACTAAAAACGAATATTTCTAATTGCTTGTACAGGCTCAGTTAATAATAAGTAGGTGAAATGAAGATGGTTAGTCATATTAGTTTTTGATTGATTAGATGCACAAAAACTAGAGTCATAAGCATCGTTTGATTAAGTACTATTGAGTATGTGATTAATAACAATAAATCATGAGGTGTGGTATGTTGTGATAACGTATACCTTCCCCGGTTGGTTTGGAACTCCCAATTTACCAGACAAGAACAAAGTTGATAACCACGACTATACCAATTCGATTTATATATTTTTGTATAATTTATTTCATTAAAAAAAAAAATTTCTGTCAAGATTGTACTAAGGTAGTATAAAAAAATTTTAAGATTCCGTCACAGATTGTTAAAAAGTGATTAAGTGGACAGTTGGGCGTCTAATCAATTGTAAAATAACAGGCCGTCTCTATTTGATCTGCTTTTTAGTTACTACTTAATAAGAGGTCAAATCAACTAAAAATGATTTGACATCATCAACCAAATACAACAAATGAAGCAAAATTAGACAAATCTAGTTTTCTGTCTCTTCCTTTTTGTTACCTATTTTTATATTAGAGTAACTATAGTAACTTAAAACGGTACGTCTAATTTTGCTTCATTTGTTAATGACGTCAGGCCATTTTTAGTTGATTTGACTTATATCAATTCAGTCTGAACAAGATAATCAATTTAAATATTACAATGGCAAATACTTATCAATTTAAATCAAATCAATAATATTAAATATTAAAAGAAATTTGTAGAGTATAATTAATATTAATTAAAGATGTGCTTAATAAGTTCTCTAAACATTAAAGAAAGAAGTAATTATAAAAAAAGATTAATAATATTTGGCACATCCAATGGTATTTTGAAACAGTTATTATTTTAAACGAGCTTTTTGATATAAAATAAACTAATAATATTTAAGCTCATTAAGCAATTTAAGTGATGCTCAAATAATCACGCTAAGTGCAATACGTTTTATGTATAAAATTTTTCTTGGATTCTGATAAAAAAAATATGTGGCTAGAGTTAATAATTAATACATAATTTGTTACTCATTATTCACAGTTGTACAAAAGTTGTATAAAATGTACTCTGATCATTGGTAAATAGTAAAGTCCGTATTTTTGTACCATATTTAAATTTAATTTTTTTTAACCCATTAAACCTAGTGTTCGACCTAAGCTTCGACTTCGGCGAAAAGGAAGCCGAAGATTTGACCGAAGTAGAAGGTGGCATCCTACCACATTATGTAATTTTATTTATTCTTTCTTTACTCTAAATGGGGAATTTGACTAATTTTGGGTAACTATTTTAAAATACGCATACAGTATAGCACCGATAATGGAAACATCAGTTTTGGAAATTTTTTGAGAGCATCAAATTACTCTCAAAATTTTTTGAGAGTATCAAATTGAGAGCATCAGAGGCAACATCACTTTTGGAAAGTTGCATAAAAAATGTCAAGTATTTATCAAAAAATTTCCAAAACTAATGTTTCCATTATCGGTGCTATACTGTATTTATGTATTATGCATGTACCTATATAATTTTAATTTTTAAAAATAATGCCGAAAATCGTTGGAAAAAATTAATTTAATATTTGTTCTCAAAATTTGCGCGAAAACGTTCATTAGCTTCAATTACGTCACATTCTCTAGATAGCAAAAGGTGTCATGTAACTAAGAAAAAAAACTGTTTATTTTTCTTATAACTAGGAAAAAAAATTGTTCATTTTTAAAAAAATTAATTAAATTCAAATTAATTTCCATGGTTATATTTGCTAACCGGAATTTACGTAGCATTTCTAGATAGAGTCGCTATAATAAATAGAGTCGTGACATGTCATCCATTTTGTATCCAAAACAGAGCGGGAAGCTTCAAAATTAATTATCACATGTTTGAGTAAATATTTTTGAGTACATAATTATTGTTAATAAGTTATGAATTAATGAACAATTAAAAATTTTTAATTTAATTAGTCTTTCTAAGTTAAACTAAATAGTTTTTGTTAACATTTAGTTTATTTCCAATGTATTTTACGAAAACTTTGGATAGAAAATGCTGGAACCAATCAGCGTTCAGCACACATGTCACCACTCTATTTATTATAGGCACTCTAATTTCTAGATATGCATTCTATTCCACGTCATACATATTTACGTGTCTTACGTAAAAATAATTTTGAATCGTATGATTCGCCAGCGAGAAGTGATTTTAAAGGTTCCGGTAGGGTAGGAAGAGGTGACAGTTCCTGATGCACAACACATACCGGTTGCTTCATTGTGGAATTTTAACGCTTGACAATATTGGCATATTTTGTCCATCGCACCAATTGTAATTTTAGGGTGTACAGAGTATTCAAAGTCTGGTCCTGGTGCATATTCGAACGCAAGGCGCACGAATGATGTACGTGCTAATGCGCGGCTTTTGCGGCTTTTTTGCTCCCTCTCTCTGAATGTAGCTATGTGCCGTTCTCGCGCTTATTCTCAATCCCATATGACTTAAAATTGGCTAAACTATTTTCAGCTTTATTAGTAAATATTGATTTGATTGTATCAAAATTATAAGAAAAAATTAATTAAATCAATTATAACTACTGAGCCACAGCAACACGTGGCTGGGTCAGCTAGTATAGTATATCTATAAGTTTTAATTTTATATGTGTTGCGTATAGTAATGTGTAAGTAAACAAAACAATTTGAATTTTATTTTGATCGTTTCCATAAATACATATCCGAACATTTAAGGAAATTATAGTAGGATTAGCGAAAGTTTGCGCCTCGGGTATACTCGATTTTTGACCCCTTCCTCACATATTTTGGCGCATTAGCCATTATCATGTTTATAGTGTGTGCGCCGGCTGAAAGTTAACTGCGTATGAGCATAAATAAATTTTAAGGGAAAGGGCTAAAAAGTCGAGTATACCCGAGACGCAAACTCTCGCTAATCCCACTATAGAGATAGATTAAAAATTTTATTCATTTGATTTAAAATTTACATATATTCAATTTTATTTAAATCAAAAAGAAAAAAAGTCGTAGAAAAAATATATAGTATTCGACTCGCTAGCAATGGCTATTACTCACTCAGATGCATTAGGACACTCGCCTCGTAAACTCAGCTCGTGTCGCAATTTCATCTTCGTGAGTAATAGCTATCATTACCAACTCGTTGAATAATATACTATTGTCTCTGATCTCTTGCCTTTCATATATGCTGCGTAGTAACGTGTAAGTAAACAAAGCTATCTATATGTTATTTTGATCGTTTCCATAGATACATATAAAAAACATTTAATGAAATTAGAGATAAATGAGAAGTTATATTCCTTTAATTTAAAGTTTATACCTATTCAATTTTATTTGAATCAAAAATGGAAATAAGTCGAAGAAAAAGTACATATAGTGTCTTACTCGCTTGCAGTGGCTATTACTTACTCAGACGTATTACGACACTCGTCTCGTGTCGCAATTTCATCTTCGTGAGTAAAAACTATCATTACCAGCTCATTAAATAATATACTATTATTTGTAATCGAGCAAAAAAATATATGTATACACCTGTAGATCTCAAGGGTCTTTTTAGAGTTAACACAGAATAGTATTCGCCGTTGAAGTACAAAGAGTTAAATTGTTATAAATACATACAATTTAATAAAACGCAATAAAAGCGAAGGGATTTTTTTTTAAAAATTTATGTTATATAGGACTTTAGAACTCACAATCAGTTAACTAATTACGTACATACAATACCAATAAAAAATGTTCCCTTTTTTATTACATTGTTCTAAATTATCGGTATATAATATAACTAATATAATATCGTCGGTTTGGTGCGAAAACTCATTAAGTAACATTTTTAAGTTTCAAAAATAAATGGAAATGAAAAATTGTTAATTATGTTTGCTTGTCCAAAATGTTGAAGCAACAGATCTTTTTTGTTTAAGTTGTTACAACCGCTAGAGATATAAGAAAATCAAAATTTTAAATAAAATTTAGTCAAAAAATTTTCAAAGACGTCTCACAAACTTTGTTTTTTGTACTTAAAGAATTTTTGCACAAAATAAAAATACTGCAACTGAATATTTAATGACATTTTATTTAAATGAAAATCATGTTAACTTATAAGTTAACAAAAAAATATAACTCAAGTATTGATGTAATAAATATAACATTACGCACTACTTTTTTTATAGACCAAAATTCGCCATCAGTACTATCCTGTACTGCAGGATCCATTACTTTCCATGGGAACATTCAATTTTACTCTTCCAAATTAACAATATTACTGTTAAAACTATGTTTTAACAATTCAAAAATAATTACACTATATGAATATAACAAAATAAACTAAACGCATCAATTTATTAAAAAAAAAACGTAGGTACAAAAATACAAAAAAAAAAACAACTATTTATATACCTAGAATAACAAAACTTTAAATGAAATAATATGAGAAAACAAAATTATAAAAAAACAAGTTATAACTTGTTTGTTATTTTGCCTGGAAAATGGTCTAGTGAGTCTTATATCTCATATTTCTAATATTTGTTGTAGTATTTTGTAATGCAAAAAGTCAGTAAGTGACTACAGTCGGACTCATGTATTTTCAACTCATGTATTTTCAACACCATCTATTTTCAACTGATTTTACTCACGTATTTTCAAGTTTTTGGTCCCCACTTCTCACGCAATACTTTAATACAGAAAAATAACTGTCAGATTAACTGATCGACCACTAGTGGTTTTATCCTATAATCCTACAATATATGATTTTATTTCATTTGCAATTCCTAAAAAAATGATTTTACTACAAGTTTATTACACTTTTTTCATGTTTGACTTTTTTGTTTATCATAATATGTTACTTGACATTCTGTCATTTTAAGGTTATTCACTGGGGAAGTACACGTGACTACTGTTATTGTGTAAAGATTTACGCGGGCTTTTTGTGATTGGTTCTATGTCTGTCAAGTGGTTCTATGATTGCCACGGAGTGAGGATGAAGGAGAAGTTGAAAATACATGAGCGGATTAGTCCCGACAGGTTGAAAATACATGAGTTTGACTGTATAATGATTTTTAGCTCTACAAAAAAATGGTAAATTCCAAATAATGATTATTTGCAAACGCAAAATGATGAAATCTAGTGGTCATATCATCTACTGAGTATTACCAATCAAAAGAGAAAGTAAAAGTCAGCTGACAAATATAAAAAACTCATTTTTGAAAAATTTGTCACTTAATGAGTTTTCGCACCAAACCGACGATATATACAACACCTAAAAATATTAGGATTCAAACTCGTATCACTTATGTAACTAATGTAATAAAATTGCGAATACAATTTTCATAGAGTTATGTCTTCCTCGCACAATATGTTGTACAGCTATTATAGTATTGAAACATATTACTTTAACGGTCTAGAGCTAAAAATAGGTAAAATATTTTTTGTTTTTATCGATGCCTTCGATGTTATGTATAACAACCGTCTAATTCTTCCAAACAAAATTCAAACAAAAAATTACTAATACAAATGGAATGTGGAAGATTCGCGCATTGAAACGCGCAAGCGTTTATTAAAACGCAAAAGGTTATTCAATGGATTCATTTGTATGTAATTTTATTCTATATACATAACTACATACATACATCATTATTATATTATACCTTTCATTTGGTACTCTTGTGTAACGTATGTTTACAAAGGTGGTTTCTCTGCAGAACAAATTCGCCGCATTGAAATAAATTGGAATTAAAAATTACGTATTTTCTTCAATTAAAAACATTGTTATAAGAATCAAAATGTTTTCGGGTTTTACCGGTAAGTACAAAAACAATTTCGTTTAGCCATTTTTCATCAGTAGTATTTATTTTTTTTAAATATTTGATTTTAGAAATTATATTAAAAAATATTTTGCGATCAATATTATTGTAATTTATAAAATGACCTTGTTAGAATAATTTATTGTTTTCTAGTTTTTTCTGACATTTATATTATTATTTTTAAATTAAATAATTTTTTTGATGAACAATAGATAATTTTTTTTAATTAAAACTCAAATTTTTGAAACATTTTTGAAAACAAAAATTAAAGTCAACGGGAATATTTTATTTAGGTATTTATTTATTTTATTTTTTTGAAACAATTCAGATATAATTGTTTTTATATTTGAAACATTTATATCACATTATTAAATTGCAATTTTTTGTGTTATTATTTTATTAAAAGTAAAAAATAAATATTATTTTAATTTACTTCATTTCTTCTTCGTACCATAAAAATAAAATTCATTATAAAAAAGGAAAATTACGTGATAGATATCTGAGTAATAATTTTGACCTTAAATATTTTCTTGATTAGTTGTTACTAATTCGTCCAGGCCATGCAGTATACATATTATTATTTTTTTAGTTGTTTCCCTTCTTAGATCAACAATTTAAGATGACCTCATGTTAGAATTTCATTAAAAACTGCCCCCACTTCTAATTATTTCACACGAATATAATTAGTGTATATTATAATATATAAATATGGACGTATATTCTTTATCACTATCACATAATTAATAAATTTGAAATGTTAGTTTTGATTTTATAAATTAATTATAGTCTGGGGAATACTTAATATACGTAGAATACAAAAAAGTTGTTATAAACAACTATGATGCATTATAAAACTTGTTAAAACATTTATTTACATGTATAAATATATATTTTTTTTACTGAAAAACAGTAAATAATAAAAAATAAACATTTAAAATCATGTAACAAGGATGTTAAAACCATTCAACAATGAAACCCTTATGTAATTGGCTATGTTCCATTTAATTAATGCTTGGAGTTGATTTAGATATGAAATCGAAATTAAAGGTTCAAAAACGAGCTTGAATCTACGAGAAAAATATATTACTAATTTTCTAAATTTTCAAATTAAGTATTCATATTAAAATAAAATTAAAAGTACAGTAAGGTCTCCATATCTGGCCCGTTAAAAGGGGTCTCACGTTAACCTGCGTAAATCACCCATAAATATAATATATTTAACAATTATTTTACTTTTTCAGTACACATAAATTTGTCATTTATGATTTTAGAAAAAAAAAATTGTTTTATTTCTATGAATCTTTATATTATTGAAAATGAAAGAAATATTTTTCCAGAACATTTTTTAAAATAAAAAAATATAGGGTAGGGCGGGGTAAAAAAAAAGACACCGTGCAGGTTGGGGTATAAAAGAGACATATTTTTATTAAACTCAGCAGTGTTAAATTTGAAAAATAAAAAGTATTATAACAAAATAATATAGTATGTATTTTGTAAATTAATAATGAATTTTTGAATTAAAAAAGATACTTTTCTTTTTTAAATAAATCTTTTTTTACTGTTATGGTTAGTTTTTGCGACTTATATTAATGAATTAATTTTTAAAAATTTATCATCGCATTGTCAAGATTTCATAGTCATAGTTAAAATTTTTTGCAATTCTCGGGATAAAATATTTCTAGCATTTATTTAATGTTAAAATTACCCTTTAATTTGTCAATACACCAATACCTCGCTTTGCGTCGTTTCGTTTTGCGTTTTATCGAAGTTGCGTCGCTGCTGAATTAGTACTAATTTTCACTGCGCGTCGTTAGATTTTCGAAGTTGCATCGCTGCTGAATTAGTACTAATTTTCACTGTGCGTCGTTAGATTTTCGAAGTTGCGTTGTTTTGGGTTCGAGTCTTTAATTTTTGCTATAGAAAATCATGGGAGCATTCGTAACGCAACTAGCCAAAGTGTCTTGCTCTTACTTTTAAGAACATTACACTTGTTTTGAAGTGCTTTTGCCTTACTTTGGAGATATTTGTATATTCCTGTCTCACTTTTCATGTTCTTGAGAGGAGGGTGAAGATATATATACGATGTATACCGAACGCTATTACTGACTATAAACTATGTATGCTAGAATCATCATATCGTAATAGCGTTCGGTATACATCGTATATATACCTTCACCTTTCTCTCAAGAACATGGAAAGTGAGACAGGAATATACAAATAGCTCCAAAGTAAGGCAAAAGCACTTCAAAACAAGTGTAATGTTCTTAAAAGTAAGAGCAAGACACTTTGGCTAGTTGCGTTACGAATGCTCCCATAATTCACTTTGCGTCGTTTCAATTCGCGTCGTGTTTTTTTTTTGGAACGTAACCACGACGTAAATTGAGGTATTGGTGTAATATGATTATCTGAACCTTTTACTTCATACCTATCTATATAAGTTTAAAAAAAATCAAAAATAGTTTTTTTTTTAAATGACACTGTTAAATTGCATAGAGTCCGACACTGATTTTGTTTAAAAAAATGCTTAAGTGCGGGTAGATCATCTAATGCGATAACAGATGAATTTATAAGTATTTCGTTAAATTATTATGTGTTTAGCTGGACTGTAGACTAAATTATATATAATAGTAAGGTTTTCTCCTTCAAGACCCATAAATAAATAGAAAATATAAAAATAAATATTCGCTAAACCGGTTTCGACTACTTTTGTAGCGCTCTTCCATAGCGTTCGTTGTACTACGCAATCCTAAAAACTGATCAATCTACAATTTAGCGTAACTGCACTAACAAACTAAAACTAGTATAATTATTACTGATTACTGTAATGTACATAATTAGGCACAAACTACTAAAAACTTGGACACGGGCCAGAGTAACAAATTCCGGGACAATTTCGAAAATTTCGGCTAGTTGATAACACGGAATGACAGTGTCATTCCGAATATACTTATCATACTTATATATAGCGCGACAAACCAATTTTATGGGATCAAAGTCCAACAAAAAAGAAAGAAATATCTATTTTGTTATACACTTTTGGTTCGCTATAAGCAACTTCAGAAGAATGACATGGAATTATATGTATACCTTATCCTCTTTAACTAATAAGACCCGCATATATTTATGTGATTACAGATTTTATTACTCTACTAGGAAAACTACATAATTTATTTTTTCTACTCCTGTTGAAGAGCACACTCATTATATATCTGTTAATTGTTGAGAAAGTTAGGCATTATTCAAAGGTGTGGAGGAATAATAATTACTCAATACCTTTTTCACCAATGAAATCACAGTATTAACCATTATTCAATGGGTTTACGATTGTTTTGTGACTAATGTATGTATCAATGTTGCATAGTAACGTTCAAGTTGTTTTGATCGTTTTATACATATTATACAAACATTTAATGAAATTGGAAATAGATCAACAATTTGATTTAAAATTTATATTCAATTTTATTTAAATAAAACAGGAAAAAAGTTGTAGAAAAAATATCGTATTCTACTCGCTTGCAATGGCTATTACTCACTCAGATGCATTACGACACATCACAATGCGATGCATCACAATTTCATCTTCGTGAGTAATAGCTATCATTACTAGCTCATTGAATAATATACTATTTGTAATTTATTTTAATTTTATTATTATTAAAAAAAATTTATTTATGTGTATGTATGTACCTGTATTTGTATAGTATTTTATCGTGAGTCACAGTAATCAATCTATACATAATTATATCGCTAATTTATCACTTAAAAAAGGCAAGAAATATAATTCTATTTCATTCTTTTAAGTGTTGCATATAATGAACCAAAAGTTTATTAACAAGACAAGGTACAGAAGTAAAACTGGATTTTGATCCTGCAGGAATGTTGCTATGCTACATGTACTTTCCAAATGACCCTCGAATTACCAGTCTAATTAAGTTTTGTCACGGATGTGACAGTTTTGTTTCCGCGTAGTGTACATAAGTATAATATATTATTGACAATTCTGATCTTGTGTGGTATCGATTCGTATTGATTAAAAGATTCCGATATTGTTCTATTATATATATGCAGTGCGCAAACTCCAAGATCAGACCATTTTTCGTCTCTGATGTTTTAATTTAAAAAGAGTTCAGTTAGAGTTTGACATACGATTCTTTCGGAAAAAAGGTAATTTACTTAAACGTTTAAATAGTTAGTTTAGTATATCTTTGAACAAAATTAAATTACATATTCCGATTTTTAATATACTTATTAGGAAATAAAGTTTTATAAAATAATAAATAGGTTCTGCTTTTGCACGCGTAATAATTTGAACCGGGCGTATTAATACAGTCGTGTTACTGTATGGAGTAATGTGTAGAAACAATCTCATGTACACACTTACTTGTGTTTTTGGTTCAAGTAGGTAAAACACGCTTTCGTCATTTCGCTCTGTACAATACTTTTATTATTGTATTAGAACAAGGATGACGCAATCTCATATTTTTTTCTTTTACCTTTGGAAACATAATTTTATAATGTAACGATATGTATTTTACAAAATTCTGTGTAATTTTCATTAACAAATAATTCTACAATATGGCGTATTCGTGTTTTGGAATTCCGAATTATAACATGAAGCAGATTTGTGTAATAACTTTAAATTCTTTTATTATTTTAATATAAATATTTTATAGAATTGGTTTAAATTATACCAATTCTATTCCTATTCATTGAAGCACTACTGTGTTTTCAAATTTATATAATATCGTCTTTTCTCAGCCAAATGTAATTAAGCATTTCTGTTGAAAGTTATTACGATATTTAGATTTAATATTGTAAAATTATGTAAAATTCTATTTTTATTGTAACGAAATTTATTTATTATTAATATAAAATTTCTCTTTAAGAAAAATTATTATGTAACTTATTCGCCATTTTGAATATTTTGAATAGTATAGCACGTTTTAAATTTTGAAATATTATGTAAAATTCTTACCATTTGCATCTTTAAATACAAATTTATACTCATTCAATTCAGCCATTTTAAAATGTTGTAAAAACATGTGTCATTACTTGTTAACTTTGAGTAACTTATTTAAGCAAAACTTATTTTAATATTAAATAAAGTTAGTTTTAAATTTAATTTCTAAAATTATTATTTACGATTTCCTACATACCATATTTACAGAAAACTAATTTCTTTTTTCAGTTTGAGCCCTATTAATAAATTTTATTTCCTTTTTAATCATGTCTTAAATCTTATTGGGCTTTCCAACAGCGACATGGGCCCCGCTGTTAATTCCTGTAGTTATCCACGCGCTTTACTCTAACGGGCGTTGTCCCTAGTCCAGGAGCCGTGTCTCCTCATAGTACAGGTGCCGGTTCCTCTAATTTAACTCAATTCAAATTTCTTTATAATTTTAATTTTATTTAATGACACCTTCATTAGATTTAATTATTTAACCAATACTCAATATTAAGATCTTATTACATGTATCTCTCTCTATAATTTTTTTATTTTTTTTTTAAATTTTTTTTTTTTTTTTGGTGTCAGTTTGTAACTGATTACTTTTTTGTAGTACATATTAAAAACATAATTGAATTTATAATGTATTTATTTATTTTTTCTTTTTAAGCTTCGTTGAAAAGTATTGGAGCCAGAACCAGTGCTTTATTTGAGAGGAAAAAGAAGGAAGTAGCAGAAGTCGTTGAAGAAAAGGAAAAAGCGGCTGCTGAAATATTAGATGAAACCATTAAAAAAACTGCCGAAACGCTTAACCAAACTAAATTGGAAGCAGAAAAAATAGCGACAGAAACCGCCGTTGAAGCAAAACAAACCACAGAAGAAGCAATTACTGAAGCGGTAACTAAAACCGGACAGGAAATTGACAACAAAGTGAAGGAAACTGTAACGACTGTCGATAATAAACTAAAAGAAACTGCAGCTACCGTAGATAACAAATTAAAAGAAACTGCAACTACAGTGGATAATAAATTGAAAGAAACTGTAACTACAGTGGATAGCAAATTAAAAGAAACCGCATCCACCATTGATAACAAAATCAAAGAAGTAGACAATAAAATTATTGAAACTGGTAAAACAATCGATAATAAACTCAAAGAAACCGGAAAGACAATCGATTCGAAAATTATTGAAACTGAGCAAACTCTTAATAATAAATTAAAAGAAACCGCACAAACTGTAGATAATAAACTTATCGAAGTTGAGAAAGGTATCGAAACTGGATTGAAGCAGACCAATCAAAAAATTAAAGAAGTCGATAATGCTATCAATACAAAAATACAACAAGCAAATGCTAAAATAAATGAAGGTAGTCAATCGATTAACAATGCTTTGAATACAACAAAACAAACGCTCATTAACACAGCTCAAAAAACCGGTGAAGCTATCGACACCACAAAACATGAAGTTGACAGTAATTTACATTTTGCATCTGATAAAATTGGAGCTTCATTGGGTGGTGTAGTGGCTGCAGCTGAACGAGCAATTGAGCCAACAACGCAGTAATAAAACGCTTTGTACCTAAATAGTAATTTTTAAATTAGGTTTTAAATGACAAAACGAGCAAAATTTTATTTTTATCTTAAATATCCAATTTTATTGTAAATGTATAATGAATTCTCAAAAGAAAGGTCTTGTTTGAATACAGGGTATTTCTCACTTAATGGAACTATACGCTGCTTATTCAAATTATTAACAGTAATCAGAAATAGAATACCCTGTGATCATAAACTAATAACTGTTTAGCTACAAAAAAAAGTCTACTCTTGCGCACTGTGTTATTTTTATAATTTTGTTTTTATAAAATTTTTACTTTATTTATTTTAAAAGATAATATCAGGGAATGATCGCCTCAGGATTTGATCATCTTTTTATAATTTTATATGTGAACATTTTTAATTTTCATCACATTCATTATAAAAAGCACAATTTTCATTTTTAAATACAACATCGAAAATAACAGCGCTACATGAGCCGAAATTTTCGCCTAAGCTTGTAGAACTGTTAGTACAAATTAGTATGAAAACGGCAATTTATTTTTTTGTAAAATATGATTACACTTAATTAATTCATAAGGAAAACGCAACGATGCATCCCACACTTATACATACCTACATGTAACTTAAAAACTCATTGTCCATCAGTGAAACAAAGTCAATTAATGCGCTTATGTGACAGTTACTAATTTTTTTCTGTGCCTTGTCGACATACATAGTTGATAATTAAAAGAGTTGTTAATTTTATTATTGCGTTAAAAATTTCTTTATAATTTTATAAGCATTTTATCTATTATTTTTGTTTTATAATTTCTATATTAAAATGTGCATGTAAAAAAGTATTATAAATAAAAAACTATATAAAAGAAAAAAATATTGTTATTTATCGAAAATTATTTTCAGGTAAAATGAGTAATGATAATGATAGTAACGTCATGAAGAAAGTCGATCAAGGTTGACAGCATTTTGCTTGCAAATAAAAAAAAATGTCCGGAAATATAAATCTTTTCTGTATTTCAAAATCATTCATTACGAAAAACTTTCATAATTTAGAATGTTATAAAATAATCATTAAAAAGGGACAGTGGAAAAGTCTACCACTTTTTATGAACGAAAATAAAAGTGGGAAAGAAAAATTAAGATATACATAGTTATGTCTCAAGAATTAAAGTTATGAAATTTTATAGTTGCGTTTGACACAAATTTACATAATATAATTTCTAATTCAATTTCAATTAGAGAAACGTGTACGTTCAGTAATTAATTAATGTCGATCCTACAAAATTGTTTGGATTAGCAGATCGGACAGGTGAAAAACGTATATAAAGAAAAATATAAGGATTAGTATAGCTAGCATAGATAACAATAGAAAATTTTATATTTTTTTTCATCGCAGAAACTTAATATTTTTTAGTAAAGGATTTTCTATAACATGAATTTGGTTTTGACCAAGGGGCCAAACTACTATGTGATAGTTAGCATTCCGGCTATCGCCAGAATTTTGCGTCATCAAACTTGCCAGCGAAGCCTCCCCACTCTATGGTTATATACATATTTAGAGTTTGTGTTTGTATGTGTAGTATAGTGGATGTTAGTATGTGTGATATTCGTTATGTATGGGGTCGAGGTACGATGTGGGAACGGATACATACTATCGAACAACAGTATGTATGTACCTACTATTAACACGATTTAACAGTCAAGAGCCACCATCTAACAATGGTTGTTTACTCTTGTAGAGTCAATGGACTAGTTAGTAGGGATGAGCATCGATGGTCGATGTTTTCAAAACATCGATGTTTTGTTGTCGATGTTCGATGTTTTTCGTATATCGATAGTAAGTCGTCGATGTTTTTATATACACTATGGTAATATGAACTTTGTAGGAACGAAAATATTACATCAGAAGCTATAAAAACTATAAAAATATTCACCCATATTCTAATTCCCAATTTACAGTTGACGATACTTTATAACAGTTATTTCCTGTATTTATATTTTGCAAATCGATGTTTAAACAATACAAAACATCGATGTTTAAGACCGCAAAACATCGATGTTTCGAGATCGATATTTTTGATATATCGATGGTTTACAGTCGATGTTAACATCGATGGGAAACTTCGATGTTTTCTTATCGTTGCTCATCCCTACTAGTCAGTAAGCAAGGTAAGCAGTATAAAATGCAGCTTATTGCAACTTTCGGACCACATATACGTAGGCTTCATCTATCTCATCTGTGGTTTTGACACTAATTTGATTTGATGTGCATATGCGTCATTATTTTGAAAAAGTGAGCGATTATTTTCCCTATAAATGGCCGACATATGGCCGGTGTCATAACTCTTATTATAGTAACCACAGAATATTACAGAACGAACGAACAGTGTAACGACAAAGGATAGAAAATAAACCCCCACTTTGTTATATATGTGCACGCGGAGTTGTGTGTGGTAGTGCGATAGATGGTTGTGTGTATGGGTGTCTTGCATACGCATATACATAATATGTATGTGGTACTATCATGTACGTATACCACGTATACCGTGTCAACACAACGGCAACAATATGACAACAATTGAAACACACCCATTGGTAGCTACTAAGTGAATGACAACATAGTTCTGTAAAACTTGCCCACGGAGGTGGGGTGGAGATGGCATACAGTTTATGTGAATATTACAGAAATGAAGCCTACACACAAGGGGTCAAACTAGATTGTCTATGTCTCTGTTCCACTTGTAATGAGTTTATGACGTAAATCTCCCCACTCTGTTTGTGTAGATACACACTGTTTGCAGTGTATTAGTTTGGTGTTTTTTAGTAGTGTGCGTATTTACGCACACTACTGCAACACACGTATTACCAGAGAGAGCTGTTCAACGTGTTCAACTAACAATGGTAACAATGTACATACAATGCACTGTGCGTTCGACGACGGACACGGACTGACTAATGCCTTAAGCTGTGACACGTCTCCAAATGAATCCAAACCAATTACACCTTTTTGATATTAGTTGGCTTCTAGTGTTCTATGCCTATACACATATTCACACACATTAACACACATGTAAAATAAAACGAGATGCAGATATTTTGTCAATGCAAACAACACACACACTACTAAAAAACTGACAGTAGGAACACCAGTGTTTGGCTTCAGATCATCTAATAAAATGACTAGTCCACCTACGTCATTGTACTTGGCCATAAGTGATTGCAGAAAAGAGATAGTTGTATTCCTTCCAGTGTTCCATGATAGTAACCATAGTAACTGAGTAACTCCACCATCTTAACTATATTCACATCAGTACATGAGGAATATTAGCGCCACGAGTGGTGAAAAAAGAAAGCCTAATATGCGCCATCTCTTCATGCGATTTTCGTGGCCAATTCTGGCAATTCTTCCATAAAAGCGTTTGTAGTCCTGGTTTAGTGTCCTTATTGAATTCATTAACCATGATCACATTCCTACATGTTTCTAACCAAGCCCTAAACGTATCTATAAAAAACTGTGGATAGCAGGGATAGCAGTGCGTCAAAGACCGATTGTTTGCCATATTGTCAACCACTTTCCAACAATAAGCGAATACATACATATTATATGTACGCACCGTACCACTACCACGCATACAGTACACTCCCCACTTTCCAGAGATGGAGGTGTGACGTATGACACGGATACAGGATATACACGATATACACCATGTCCCTGCCACTTGTTTTCAAGGACGAACGACGAACTTTTAATGTCACAGTTCGTTACGTTCGCTACGTGGCGTTAATGGTATTTGGGGCATACTAAATAGCCTAAATAGAGTTGGGACATGTGAGCATTTTTCATCAAATAGATGTCAAAATTAATTATCATATGATTGAGTCACCAAGTTATGTGTTAACGAAGAATTAAAATTTTTTAATTTAATTAACACTTTCAGTCCCATGGCTTCGGCATCCGAAACCAAACAAAACATCTTCAGAGGCCGACCGCGATCAATATTTAGAATAATATACAAAACATTTAAAAATATTTATAAAAAAAGATTTTAGGTATATCATTCTAATAAAAGTAATTTATTACTATTTACCGGACACTTTTCATTTTTTTTGTACATATACATAATATGTTTTATTATTAAAATATCTAGGCTGCATCTTTTATTTTACAATAATATTTTTATCCAGATATATAATTATGCATGTGTGTATTGTATGCTTGTATGTATATGTGTATTTTATCAAAATATCTAATAATAACTCTAACACATACATGTTGAATCATTTAGTGTTTTGTGGAATTATTTTATGTGCTCGTTTATATAAAATTAGTTTAAAAATATTGTCGGCTTCCGGAGAAGTTTACTGTGAAAATGCTTGGGCCTCACAGCGTTAATCTTTCTAGGTTGAATTAAAGTGTTTTTTTTTATTATGTCATCGAAGATGACATAATAATATGGTTGTTTGACTGAATAATTATTGAGTTGTACATCCATATTGAATAAACGCAAGAGGGCTGTAGAGTTAACAACTATAGAGTTAACAAAAAATCATAAATTAACACTTTCACTGAGATGACATTACTTAGTGCGTGTCAAAAACACGCATTTGACGATTTTTAAATATTTAATTTATTTCCAATTTATTTTAGATGAATCTTTGATGAAAAATAGCGAACTATCAAAACTCATATCCCGACTCTATTTTATTCAAGTACCATCAACGCCATTTGGTATACAGCAGCGTCAGTAAACGGTTCATTTTTTTTATAATGGACTATATGGAGAGTGGCAGGGACATGATATACACACACACACACACACACACAAGCGTACATCCCGTGTGTCCCGTGTACATAGATACGAGATTTACGTAGTAACATGTCGTGCGTTTGGGGTGGGGAGAAATTTAGGTCATTGTGACGTCAACTTTTATCTACGTTAAGAAAGCTAGTATAGAGATATGAAGTTTGTTTCTGATTCTAACTAGCCCATGCTACATTTGAGTTCAAAATAAGCTTTACGTCACATATTTGAATTTTTAGAAAAAGACAACATTACAACTTATTAGTTATTACCATAGAGCACTAGAGAAAAAATATCTACCTCTATACTACTGGAACCAGTGTAACCACTTGAGATAGAAAATATGTTGTATACGTGCACGGTGTTTACTTTGTATTTGTGCGGTAAACTCTGTTAGTGTGAGTGATCGGTGGTGCACGTGACCCTGGTCTGCATACATATGTGTGATACTTGTGTGGGTTCTACAATGCTAACAACAATCAAATGCATTGTTGTTTGACTGACTTACACTCAGCGACGGGTACTGAGCAAATGACACTAAGCAGCCTAAGATGCACATAAAAGCACATAAGTGATTGCAGAAAAGAGATAGTTATATTCGTTCTATTTGTTCTGTGGTTATTACTTATTATTATATTTATACAGTCTGAGTTTTTTCAGAGTTACCATTTTTATTACAACCAAAAACGTTGATAAGAGCTAAGAGCTATAAAGATCTTGACAATAGTAATCGTTGCCCCCGTCGATATCTGAAACCATAGAGTAATAGAGACAACATATCTATCTCTATACTACTGGAACCAGTGTAACCAGTAAGAGATAGAAAATTTGTTATATACGTGCACGGGGTTTACTTTGTATTTGCCCGGTAAACTGTGTTAGTGTGAGTAATCGAAGATGGTGGTGGCGTCACGTGACCCTGCTTCGCATACATATGTGTGATACCACAACGCTACGTGTGGGGGTTCTACAATGCTAACCAACAATTAATCCATTGTCTTGTGACTGACCTACACTCAGCGACGGGTACTGAGCAAGTGACTACCAAGCAGCCTAAGATGCACATAAATGCCCATAAGTGATTGCAGAAAAGAGATAGTTGTATTCGTTCTATGTTCTGTGTCTGAAACTCTTATTTGAACAAATACTCAATCAAATCAACGGTTTGGCTGTAATAAAAATGGCAACTCTCAAAAAACTCAGGCTGTATATATATAATTCGCCATTACGTCATCAAGATCTGCGCGTCGGCGTACCTATCTTAATCTACCTTGATTCACTGTTTTCTAACCCTTTGCACTCGAAAGGCGCCTCTCAGGCTCCATCCTATTCTTTACTTCAAATATCACACTAAGGAAAATTATAAAATTTAATATTAAAATATAATGTTTGTAATATGCAAATAAAAATAAAATATGTAAGTAAACTACTTGTGTTTAAAATACTTATCTTTGATGTATTACAATTTTTTATTAAAACTACTGTCGAGTAGCTGAGTACCCGTGATCCTACCCATACTATTATACTAAAAAATAGTTCGAGTGCAAAGGGCTAAATATTTTGTGATTTTAACCTTCTTTTGACGTTTTTAACTAGTGCGTTAAAAAATGTCAATCACGATCATGTAATTGTAAGCTAAACCAAAATTATACAAATAAATAAAATTTAGTAATGGAAAATGAAAATTGATTTGAATTGATTTTAATTTGTATAATATAGGTAAAATGGAAATGTTGAACAATATATCTACCAAAAATAATTTTTTACCTTCGAAAAAAATAAAAGTTGAATCAAACCTGTCATTAAAGGGAAATGATTTAAAAAATATAAAGGAAGACAATTACTTTTTAAATGTAAATGAAACATGCATTCAAAGCAATTCAGTTGTAAGTTGTAAATAATAATCATAAGTAATTTGGTTTTAGGTTGAAACTGAGGAAAAACATGTCCCCATTATAAAGTATGAAAATGATCTAAAACTGAAATATTACTTAGAAGATGTGAAAAATTTACATACAGAAATCAAAATTGAAGACGATTCCGGTGTATCATTTGAGTGTCATACGTGCCTTCAAACATTTAGTTGTTTAAGAGAATTACAGGAACACGAGAAAATTCATACTGAATCATTTAAATGTACCAGTTGTCTAAAAATATTTAGTGACATAGATCAATTAAAAAGTCATGAAAATTTTTTTCATACAAAAGAAAAACCGTACGAATGCCAAGCGTGCTTTAAAAACTTTGCACTTTTGTGTGACCTTAAAACTCATGAAAAAACACACAATTCAAAACAATATAAATGTGATACATGTCTTAGAAATTTTACTTGGCTAGATGATTTTAATAAACACTGCAAAAGTCATATTACAAAAAAGTTAACATACGAATGTAATGTATGCTTTCGCCTCTATTTTAATCTGTCCGCATTGAGAAAACATAAACGAGTTCATGATACTGGAAAAAAATATATTTGCCCAATCTGTTATAAAGCATTTACTGATTCGTACACCTTAAGTACACATGAACAATTGATGCATTATAGTCAAAAATGGCCTAATAAGTGTAATGTATGTTTTAAAACGTTTTGCCGTGTTAAGGAATTGAAAGTGCATCAAAAAACACACGTTAGTTATGAACCGGAATATAAATGTAAAATATGTTATAAAATGTTTAATCGATTTACGGAATTAAAGTTGCACGAAAAAGATCATTGGACTAAGTGAGATAGGTACGAGCTAGAAAATGATGTTAACTCGTGAATTCCCAGTGTCAGCTCTAGGTGACAGTGATTTGTGAATTTTTTTTACAGACAATATAACAAATTTTAAAAATAAAGTGTTACGACTAAAATGTTAATACCATAAAACACTAGAAGCCAACTAACATAAAAAAAGTGTAATTCGCTCGGAGTCATTTGACACCAGTCACAGCTTAAGGCATGTAGTCACTTATTGATCGTCGTCGAGTTCGCACTGCATTGTATTAACAATATACCCATTGTTACTTGAACACGTTGAACAGCTCTCTCTGGTAATACGTGTGGTGAGGTAGTATGCGTGAATACACATACTACTACAAAAAACCAAACTAATACACTGCAAACAGTGTGTATGTACACAAACAGAGTACGTCCCAAACTCATTACAAGTGGAACAGACACAAAACCAATCTAGTTTGTCCCCTTGGTTAATACTTACTAGTATTCATGGTTTTGATTTGGCAACACTGAAGTTATGTTAACGGTCAAATTAATTCTGTTGTTTCAAACGATTTTCTATTTTATTGCGCGTGAGTGTATCTTATGGTATTTTCGCTGTTAGAAAAATGTCTAAAGAGTAGGTACTGTTATTACTGTTATAACAAATTATTATTTAAGAATCCAGCTTTAGTAATTTTTTGCCGGCAATGAGCCATTTTCTCAAAATATCTACATCTCTATGATTAAAATTTTAATTTAAAAATTGCTATGTAACCGCATGAGAAAATTGTTTAACACCAGGGCGGCGACACGGGTTATTCGGAACTACATCTCTATAGTTAGAATATTAATTTCTAAAAAATAAACAATATTCCTAGGTAACCGAATTGGAAAATTTCGTTGCTAAAGTGAAATTAACAGAAGATGATTTTTGGTTGGTTAAATTAATATCTCGATTATAGACATGTAATCCCAAATACCTGTGTCGCCGCCCTGGTGACAGACTGGTACATATTTGAGAAAATGGTCCATTTCATACCGTTTTACTCAGTTCATACTACAAATAATGCCTAGTGTCACCTATAGATGACACTCCATTTAAAAAAAAACTAAAGGGTATTTTTTTAAAATTATAGTTTAATTTTTATATGTTGAGTACCTAAAGATAAAACTAGCACAAAATAAGGATATTTTGTCGATAGCTCGCGGCTTGGGAATTAACGAGTTAAAGGCATAAACGTTTAAGGGGGAAGGGTCCTCCAGACAACAGGTTTTTTAATAATTTTTTTTAAGAAACTGGATACATTTATTGTATCAAATGAAGTTACATACTATAGTACATGTTATGGTGTATTCACTCATAAATTTTTATGCAAAAAAAGAAAAAAATGGCGGCGCTATAGCTGTTCCAAGTTGACTCTTTTAATTTGCGCCGTGGAATGCCCAGCCTCTTGTAATCAACTGAATTCAATCGGACAAAAAATTTTATTAAGATAAGTCATTACGCTTTGCATATACCTATTTCTGATGAGAAATTTTTTTTTTCACAATTTAAATCAAAAAGAAAAAAATGTCACTTTTTTTTTTATAAACAAATTGTTATAAACAATATTTATAGTAATCGTTTATGCAAAATTTTAGGTATATGCAAAGGCCAATATCTTAAAGAATATCTGTACAAAATTTCAAGTTAATACCTTAATAACTTTTTAAGTTATGTTCCACGGTGCTGAAAAAAACCTGTTTGGAGAAAAACGCTATTAAAAAGTTTTCGTTCTTGAAAGTAGAGTTAAAAGCAGTTTATCGTTATCTAAGATAATCTTTCAATTAAAACATTAAAACATTAAAAATATATTCCTTAAGGTTCAAATGAACTTTTAAAGCAAAACAAAAAATGAAAAATTTGAAAGTTCTGGAGGACCCTCCGCCCTTAATTAATACCTCTATTTATAAATGAAAAAACCATAAAGTAAGTACCGTATTTTTCGGTGTATAACGCGTACCTTGAGCACCAAAAATATTGTCCAAATTTCGTGGTGCGCGTTATACGCCGGGTATAAAATGGAGTAAAAATTATGACGGTTTTTATTTTAACATTATATATTCTTCTGTCAATAATAAGTGGGTTATCAAATAAATAAAAAAATAAAAGAAAATTTAACACTAATATAAATTTATTAAGATAGAATATAAGGTAAAAAATAAAATATACAAAAACATAAAAATAATATATAAAATACGTATATGATTCATTATTTTATTATCAATGATTGGGTGCGCGTTATACGGCGACCATACAAAAAAACTAAAAATTTGTTAAAAAATTTGGGGTGCGGATTATACACTGGAAAATACAGTATGTAAATAACGGGGGTTGGTACCGCTCACTTATGGGTATCAAAAAATCAAAGAGAATTATTTTGGTTCAAGGCTTCAGAGGGCGTTGAGAACTAAACTGCCGCTTTCCTGGGTAGTTTACTTTAAAAACAATGCTCTAAAAAAGGTGTCTATAATAAGCACCTTTACCCTATATTAGAGGTATATGCAAATTGAAATAAAACAATCAATTAGTACTAAAAAAAATATTTTTTGTTATAAAAAAATATAATTATATGTATTGCACTTTTCATATTTTAAATTTAACAAAAATATTTATAAATAAGTTAGAAATTCTGTAAATTTGACAATATGTACATAAAAATTAATTAACAATGAATATTTTCTTAATTACATATTGTATTGTACTTGTTTATGTATTTAATACTTTTATAATTGTGGCAAGTTCCTCAAGAATATCTAAAACCGTACAAAAATATTTTTTTTTTTTTGGATATTTAAAAAAAATTGTAGTTAAATTGTACTATTTGTATTTTAGTATAAAAAAGTTTATAAAGAAAAAAATTAAAAATTTTTATAATTTTAACTAAAAACTTTTTTGTTAACCTTACAATATTTCTCAATTAAAATACATTAAAATAAATAAGGATATAGTAGAACGCGAACAACTCGAGCTCTTGATTATTAAAACCGAACTTATTACACATAAAATGCATAAAACTGAACTAGGTATTTATGTTCAGAACTCATTAGTATTTGAGTTGTTCATTTTGATAATGAGATAAACAGATAAAAAGACCATATTAACACTTTAATGGCCATTCACATAACTGTAGAGGTCGATCACATATGTGTGTGATGCTATCGCGGACGAGTATTGCTTGGTAACACCCTTTCTGTGGAATGATTTCACTAAACGTTATAGATGGGTAAGGTAATACATGTAACATGATTGCTTCAATAGTTATCACACAAAGAAAAAATATTAAATTTGGAAGTAGTTTTAACATTTCATTTTTTTTTTATAAGTATTTAACTGTTTATGTTTATATTTTTTTATTATTTTATTGTTATTGTGTTTATTTGTATTTTTTTTTTTTTCGTTGTTTTTTTTTTATTAAAAATGTGTGCGATTTTATTAAAGGGTTAAGTTCTATTTATTGTTAATACATATTATTATTCTCACATCAAAGTGTTTATGTTAACAACTTAGTTGCTGGTACTATTAAAAATAGTTGTACTATAAATATCTTAACTCGTAGAATTTGTTTCAAGAAAAAATCTGGACATTTTTGGGAAGTTGTGTAGTTCAAACTCTCAATACAATAATTTAATTAATATTTTTATAGTAATTAAAGTTGATTTTTATATTAATTTTATCGGCAAAATCTATTATTATAATACAATTTGTTGCAGTACATTTTATAAAGTTACAAAAACTTTAAAATGAGCTACAAAATTTGTGCAAATTTTTTTGAAACTAACTATAGGTATAATATGATGTGTTTACAAATTTGATTTAGATCTGATTGTGAGTATAAAATAATTACTGTACTTGTCTAGATTTTTATGAAACCAACTATACATGATGTGTCCCCAAATTTTGTTTATGTTTCAGCATAATAATATTATTCTACTTGTTCAGTTTTTCATGAAACCAGCTATACATAATGGGTTTGCAAATTTGATTTAAATATTTGAGCATAAATTATCAAATATCTTAAAGAGAACTAAATAGGAAAAGAAGAGTATTTACCTATTAAGATCTTCATGTATTTTCAATTTGTTTATATTACTAAAACTATATTCCTAGTGAACTGTATTCCTAGATTTTAAAATTAGAAATAAATAATAAATTTCAGTAATTAGAAGAAAAATTAATTTGCTTATGGCAATTAGTATTGAATTATCACATTTTTTAAATATCTAAATTTAAATTAAACTTTCTGTTATACATTTTAGCAAACCAAATTTTCTTTTTATAGATTAACAATTTTTTAGTATTAGGTACTAACATCTTTTAACCCTTAATCACTAACATTGATAAAGAAATTCTTATTAAAATAAATTTTAAGCTTTAATTTAATGAACCGTTTTAGTTATTTTGAATTATTTTTCGAAAATGTCTAGATATTTTCCATACTTGCAATTTATATTTCAAAATCATATAGAAAATAATAATTTTTTTCTGAAGGAGTTTAGGAGCTTAGTACTTTTAATGGAGTGATCAAGAGTTAAATTACAAAAGTAATGAATCCATATACAGTTTGTTTTAGAGAAGGGTGTTTTTAGTAACTAATAACATATGAATTTTTACAGAAAAATTTTACAGGTAATCAAGCGGTGATTTATTTTGTTACTATTAGATATTTAAAAGAAAATAAAATGATAATGCATCAGAATAATCTTTTAAATGTAATTAAAAGTTAACAGAAAATTTTTTTTTCAAATTTTGGCCATAAATTTATTTAAATATGTAATTTATAAATAAATCTTAAACTAATATTAAATTATTTAAATAACAGATAATGATTAGTAGTTTTCATAGTTACTGTAAGATTATTAGGTATTTTGTTTTTTATTAAATATATTGTTTTACAATAAATTAATGCTAACCATTTTTCCCGAGTTAAATTTGTATGTGTTGTTCTTACTTCTCTGGAACAGGCTGCATGTTTTGGGTTGCCAGAAACACTCTGTATTACACTTAAATTATCTAAACAAATTTCTATATCATTAAGGACATCTGTGAAATAAATATCTAGTCCGTTTATAATAATATTCAAAAACAGCATTTCCACAATAAACACAATTTTGTATTTTATGTTTAATCAATTTATTTTGGAAGTGTAATTCCAAATCAATTGTTGATTTGGCTATCTGTATTCCACATTGCATACATACATAATAGTCTTCCACATAACGTATATCTAGATCTTGATCCTTAAGACTGGGAGGAATAAATCTAGGATGTCCGGCATCACTTTCCGTTTTTGTTCGATCCGTCATTATTAGGTATATATGTCTAAAATCACTCAATTATTAAATAAAAATGATTTTATCAGTTATCAGTTCATCTGCTTTTATAACTAAAATGTCACAGTTTCTCATATGAGAATTTTATCATTTTATAAGTAGATGCGGTAGATGTGAGTTAATTAGGTCACTGGATCAATTTGTACATCAAAGTCCACACGTTATTTCTCTTAATTATGTAATAAAAAATTAAAAATTTTTAAATTGAGTTTTTGTAATATATTATGATTTAAATAACACTAAATTTATAATTTTAATAAATTTTTATTTTTTAATTTACACGTTTAGCCAATATTTTTTTTTTATTATATTATCACTTTTAAGACAATAAAATAATAAATTAAATGCTGTAAACAATATAATAATTAAGTTATCCTTAATTTTTAAAAATTAAAAGGGATTAAGAGATAATTTTTTTTAAAAATAAATCTGTTTTTACTGTTATGGTTAACTTTTGCCGCTTTTATTAATGAATTAATTTTTAAAAATTTATTATCTAACGATATAAAAATTTAAAGCAATGAAATTTGTACATTGTAGATTATCTTATCAGCAAATATCCCAGAGTATTATCAACATTGGAGGATATAACTTGATGAGAATCTGTCAAAATGACAAATTGTGACAGTAAAATTTAATTTTGACGTTTATCTAAAATAAGGTTATGGTGCTGTTGTTCAATTGTTTTCACGTGTTTCTTCTGTTTCTTTCATTAATTTATTTATTGAAAGTTTTGTAATGAATATTTCCAACAAGTGTTAAAATTATCATTGTGAATTTATGTAAATCATTTTTTTTATTTTATAATCTTGTTAAAATACAACTTTAGAACTATGATTGCAAATGATGAAACCAAAGCATCCACTGAAACTAATAACGAAAATACTGAAAGTATGACTGAAAATCAATCGGTTGATGGGAAGGTTCCAAACGAAATAGATAATGTCTATGCATATTTAGATAGATCTGATTTTACATCAGAAAAATTCAAAATCGAAATTCGTGGCTTACCAAAATACTATGGTATAAGTGAACTTAAGAAATTACTCAAAGATAAATTAAAATTAGATTCGAATAAAATTAAAGTTCCAAAAAAAGGTAGTCCATGGGCCTATGTTTGTTTTCGAAGTGATGATGATCGAAACACAGCTTTGAGTACATTAAATGGTTATAAATGGAAAGGAAAAGTGTTGTCGGCCTCTACTGCAGATGCTGTACCGGATCCTCTAGTTAAAAAACGAAAAGAGCTAAACGAATCCGAAAATGATGCCAATAAAAAAATTAAATTAGAAGGTACACAGGAGGAGAGGTTGAAGATGTCTACCACACCGTATTATGATTATCCATACGAAAAACAATTAGAATTAAAACAAAATGATATCCGTCAGGTTTTGATGGAGTTGGGTAATAATTTATGGAAGAATAATCCATTGTTGCGACCATGGATTGAAGAGCAACGAAAGATTAATGATGGATTACCGTGTGAATTGTGGAAAATTCGTTCCGCCGAAAAATATAATGGCTATCGAACGAAATGTGAATTTACGGTCGGAATGGATCATGAGTCAAAACTTCCTACAGTTGGATTTAGATTGGGTAGTTACGTTGAGGGTTTCACTGGCGTTGCGCCCATTGATACGTTAGTTCATATTCCAGATCGTGTAAAATGCGCCGTCAAGGTAAATATTTGAATTAAATTGATTCGATCAGAATGACCGGTCGTACATGTCTTAAATTAATAGTAATATAATACTGCTGAACCCAAATAAAAATTTAGGTGAATCATAATTTATATTTATAATTTATAATATTTATAATAATATTATAAAACTGTAAATCTGTTTCTGTCTGTCTGTCGGTCTGTTCACGCATCACGTAAAAACTACTGGACGGATTTTAATGAAATTTGGTGTGATGATAACTTATTACCTGGGTCAACATTTAAGATACTTTTTATTCCGGGAAAATGTCTCATTCCCACGGGAAAATGGAAAAACTATTTTGAGCATCTACACACATTACGCCAATTTACATATTTCATAAAAAAATTCGTAACTATAGTAGCAAAAATTGTAAATAAATTTTGTAGTTTGGAAATTTTTCTGAATTTTAAATCAAAAAAATGTTGCTAATTGTGTACCGAAAAATACAATAAATACACAATTGTCAATTTGGAGACAATTTAATGCATTTTGTGTTGCAAGAAACTACAAATTGGAAAAAGGAACTACTCAATGTTTCGCGTGAACAACGTCACGGGTACGGCTAGTTTATAATAATAATAGGCTAGCAACTTACCTTTAAAAAGATGCTTAGAAATTGAAAAAGTGATCACGAGCGTTCTAGTGGCTGTTTTTTTTTTAATCGATGCAGAATTTAAAATAAAATATAAAATTCAAATATACTATTTTTTGATTAAACCACGGCTTCAATGCTAAAAATTGATAAAAATAAATAATTTGACAAGTATTCTTATAAATGTTTGATTTTAGTCTACGTATTCATTCTAAAATATCATATTTGTCAATAGTTTTTCCTCTTTCTAAAAAAATATAATTTTTTTTTTATATATATATCAATTGTGCTTATGGAATACAAAATACAAAATGCAAAATTTATACATGTATCTTACCTATTACTTTCATTAATTTCAACTTTTCACAGTGACGCCGGCATTTGACAAAAAAATAGTATTGGAATTTTTTATTCCTTTTTAAATTTTCTATCGATTAAAAAAAAAATCAGCCACTAGAACGCTCGTGGTCGTTTTTTGTTAAAAATTAGGGTTAAGTTGCTACTCTATAAAAATCAAACTAATTAAGGTCGTCATTATACCAGCCACAGACCAATGAACACTATTATATTATACTACTAGACAACGCGTAAAGCCAGTTTGTGGGCATTTTTGTTGAAGCAGGTAATAGGGTGAGAGAGGTGAGATTTAAGGAATATAATATAATGTCAATTTTTGAGCAAATGCGACTATAATTATTGCAGGACACAATTTGTATATGGGTGTATTTTGAAAATAAAGCGAATACCATTTTTTTCTTTCAAAATTTTACAGTTTCTTTTCAAAAAAGTAAAATTTTATTATCAATATTATATTTTTACAATAATTATTTGAAAACGTTACTACGGATACAATGGGTTATTGCATTGATTACTATATTACAGAATACTATTAGATCGGAACTTGGTCGTAACTGGCTGCCTCAATTATACATTGATATAATTAGTCTATATAATATAATTATATAATATGTTCATTGGTCTGTGATATCAGCTTATAGATTTCTACTAGGATTTGGTTAAATTCATATAAAACATTTTGTTTTGGTTATGCTATTTCTTTTCATTTTTTCAAAAATTAATAGGATATTCGATATTGGTCAAAATCAATGCTTGGACTGGAAACTACCATTTTGCTTTCAAAACTGCTAAAGTAGCGAAGCATTGTGATCACTTTTAAAATAAAAAAAAAGTTGTTTTGTCCCTAAAATAAAAATTTTCACACCCATTTTACGTTCTAGAGCTTTCTGAACAATTTTGGTTTGGTGTCTGTTTGTCCGTCCGTTTACGTGTCACTAGATTGCACCAAGTGGCATAACTTCTAAACTATTCGATTGTTTTTAATGAAATTTTCATAAATTATGCAGTTTAGTTTCTAAATGGTTCCCTACGAATTCCGTCGCAATCGGAGTAACGCTAGCGACACCGCTACAATGACATTCCATTTAGATACCAGATCGCACCAAGTGGTATAACTTCTAAAATATTCGGTTATTTTTGATGAAATTTTCAGAAATTATGCGGTTTGGTCAATAGTTGTTCTCCTACGAATTTTATCGTAATCGGAGTAATGGTAGCCATGGCGCTACCATGATGTAAAATATATTTTGCTATTAATTTATCATTTAACCTTTAAATATTTTGAGTTACAATAAATTTTTATGAACTGTACGACGAAAATATCATTTTCGGGGTATACAGGGTGTTAGTGAATAAGTGCAAAAGATTTTAACAGATGATTGCTGAGGTTATTTTATGTAAAAAAGTTCATATAAACTCTTGCCCGAAAACGCTTAGTTTCCAAGATAGAAAGAAGACGGGCTATTTGCTATTAGATAGCCCATACCGGTTTTATGGTAGGAACAGTAACTGGAAATTATTTTTTATCTTGAAAACGACTACATGAGCGACAAAATACTAAGAGGTCATTTTTGTCAACAACTTATGGGATATTTGAAAAAACATTTTCAAATTGGAAAAAATCCCAAATTTTGTGTCAATATCTCAAAACGGTTTTGAAATATTTAGGAAAATATTAAAAAAGACGAGAAACTGAACACCCTATATCTTGGAAACTAAGCGTTTTTGGACCTGGGTTTATATGAACTTTTTTACATAAAAGAAGCTCAGTAATCATCTGTTAAAATCTTTCGCACTTATTCACTAACACCCTGTATATTTAATGGAAAGTTGGAAAATTTTGTGCATTGAAGTTGTTCTCATTTCAAACATCACTTTAATAATATGATAAAAGACAAAAAATTAAGAAGTAGTTAAACACAAAATCATTAAATATTGTGTAAAAGTCTATTACGAGTACGAGGAAGCTGTGCGCCACACCCCATTGGCATCATATTTTTGTTTAGAATGCAAAAGTCGATTAGATATATTCAAAAAAATTTTTAAATTCTTTTTGTTGTGTTATTACATGTACGATCAGTCACTGAGGTCGGATTGATGCTATACTCATATGTTGTACCTAAATGTTTTATTTAGATGTTCGAAAAATTTGTTCGCAATTCCGAATTAAAAATTTTTAATCCGGAATTTCAAAAAGGAGAATTTCGAATATTGACAACTCGGTGGTCAACAGCTACAGATGAATTAATGTTAATCGTTGGCGTCCAAACGAAAGATATGAGTGAAGAGTCTTTAAATAAATTAAAACAAGATTTAATTAATTATTTTTCCGAAGGTGACGGTTCCGCGGCAAAAGTAACTTCTCTGTTTATTAAAAAAGTACAAAAAAGGTATTCATAAAATAATTATTCAAGATTTATTGTTATTATATTTTTACTGTTTTTGTAAAAAGGGGACCAGACGAACCGATTCCACAACCGGAACATTTATTTGGAACCAAATATATTCAAGAAAAATTATTGGGTCTTACTTTTCGTATATCACCTGAAGCATTTTTCCAAGTTAATACCGAAGCAGCTGAAATACTGTATTCATCAGCAATTGAATTAATCAAGCCAACATCTGAAACTTGTGTTGTTGATATCTGTTGTGGTACTGGGACGATTGGCTTATGTTTTGCAAAGGTAAATATCTCTGGTAAATTTTATGCAACATCAGAGTAACATTTTTATGTTTTGTAGCATTGTGGTCAAGTATTAGGCATTGAACTGATAGGTGATGCTGTTGTGGATGCCAAAGCAAATGCTGAAATAAATAATATTACTAATGCGGAATTTTTTGAAGGAAAAGCTGAAGAAATTTTACTTTCAGTGACGAGAAAATCAAAATTTGATGATATTGTCGCGGTGGTTGATCCACCAAGAGCTGGTTTACGTAAGTATTCAACCTTGTTTAACACGCTGATGGTCATAAACGCCGTACGACGTTAAGTGAAATCTAAATAACTGTGACACAACGCTGTACCGCGTTAACAATTTCATATAAAGTATATTAGTTTCAAAATAGTGTACCAGTTGGGCACTTCGTTATTATAGGTTATGAGTGTTAACGTGTTAATGCGTTAAATTTTTTTTTATCTTTTTGTATATCTTTAATATTAAAAAAAAGTTTGCCAAGTCCGTGTTGATCGCGTATTAAATTAGGGTTATTCAATAGTTAGATTTTTTCATAGTTTTCGGAGTAAAATATTATTGGACATTTAAGTATATTTTTGACGGTTTGTTATAAAAGTTGATAAATGTATTCCACAATATTACTTACGCACGTGTTACTAATGTTATTATGAGGGTCAATTATGCGGACTCACTATAATACTAGCTACAATATACACGACGCAGACATTGTAACTAGTGCGACCATACACGGGCTCGTGTATAGCTGCTTTATCAATAGATCTACAAATTTAACGACTTCTTCTATTTAGTTATGTTGCATTCGGTATTTGTTTCCTTTTTTCAGATCAGAAAGCTGTAGTTCAGCTACGACAAACGCGAAATTTAAAGAAACTGTTGTACGTTTCATGTGATTCGAAAGCTGCTATGAAAAATTTCGTTGATTTAGGAAGGCCACCCTCAAAAACGCTTCATAATGAACCATTAGTGCCCATAAAAGCCGTCGCTGTTGATATGTTTCCTCATACTAAACACTGTGAACTTTTAATTTACTTTGAGAGATTTAACATCAACAATTTGCAAACATCAACATCAGAAAATGTTGAAACTAGTACAATAGAGGAAAGTATAACCGAAGAAAACACAGTAGAAACGACGAATATTGTAGAAGAAACAAAAATGAAACATAGTGAGACAGAAAATAAAACTTGAACGAATATGTTTGTAGTTCATTTTTTATAATTAGTTTTTTTATATAAATAAATTTTTTTTTTTTGTTAATATGTTAAAATTTTTTTTTTTTAAACTATTACGTACATATAAAATGTTATTAATAAAAAGTTGCGTTGAGATAATTATGGCGTTTTATTTTCTTCGTCTGAAGAAATGTGAACAAGCTAAAAGGATTCCAATTGTGAAAATTATATAATATGACACATTTTCTATGTATTTAATTAAAATGGTAGGATTGATGCGACTTGGAGCATTGATCCTTTTGGGTGGTCTTAAAAAAATAATGTAATTTTTAATAAGGTCTCTTAGTAAGGTGTAGTTATTGGGTTGGGGAATAAGTTCATGCGATTTTATTTAAGTTAGTCACTTTCAGAGAGCTTATCAGGAATTGACTTGTTATGTGTGCTCTGTTCTTGTTCATAATTCATTAGTACTCTGGAAGTCGATGGCCAAAGCCTATTTCGATTGTTACTGAAATTTTTCCCAGGTGGCTAGAAATATTGCCAGTTTATGCAGGATTATCATCCTGAGAATTCTAAAAAAAACTCTAGCTTTTAAACTACGAAAAACTGGCAATGTGTATCTAACATGCACTTGCCGAAATTGGGTTGTCTATCAGAAATTAAAATGATTTTAAGTAGTATATCGCGCGTTCTCTGTCCCAAGCTCGTATATCAAAAACTACATGTTTTAGGACACACAAAAAACATATTAAATTATTAAATACTGTATTCATATATATATATATATATATATATATATATATATATATATATATATATATATATATATATATATATATATATATATAGTATTTAATATGTTTTTTGTGTGTCCTGAAACATGTAGTTTTTGATATTCGAGGTTGGGACAGAGAACGCGCGATATGCTACTTAAAATCATTTTAATTTCTGATATATATATATATATATATATATATATATATATATATATATATATATATATATTAAATGAGGGTAGTAATACATATATGTGATTGAATGGTTGTCGGACTGGAGCGGCTCTCGATCAGAGAATCGTGTGGTCTAGGGGGCAAGACACCTGGCTGGTTATCAGAAGATCCTGGGTTCGAATGCTAGTCGATCCAGTTTGTTAATTTCTTAATCACTATGTGATTTTTAACGTTCAAGGTGTATAAAAAATTTAAAGTATTTTTTGGCTTAGAATTCATCCACTTTGGACGTTTTGATTCAAATTTAATAACAATGGATAGAGGTTCTTCAAGTATAGCCAAAAGATTTTGAAGTAAGAGACCTGTCTTTGTGTGCGCAGGTGGAGTGGGTAAAATAAATCAATTCACTGGCCTATGGTTCATAAGACACATGTATTTGACAGATGTCGACCTTACCTTCAAAATGACTTAGACTGACCCATTTTAAAATGCGTTTCTGCGGATCTCTCAGTTCATTTTCTTTCGGGTATAATTAACAAGGACAGAGAATACTTAATTGAATAAACTATAGCCAAGTGGCGCCACTGCTACTTAGATTGCTAGGTTATGGGATCCATCTTGTAGTTGGCTATTCTTGTAAAAGTTTTTTTACAGGTTCATGCGCAATTTCAGATAAATATTAGCGTAATATCCTTGCAGAATTTTTAGATCCTTATTTCTACACCACTTTCCTTGTACTTCATCCATATCATAAAATGTAATGAATTGAAATTTGTGTAAGGTGTAAAATAATGATGTGACATGAAACTCCTATTATTATTTATTTGATTATTTAATTGAATATATTTTTGTTATCGATAAATGACTGAAACTTGCAAAAAACTACACGAACTTATTCCTCAGTGCCACATACTAGCGCATGCTTAGATGTACATTTATTTAAGGCATTATTCAGGGTTATGAGAAAAAATACACAAATCGCTCTTTTTCTTCGATATTTATTCCTTTATATCTCTCTTCTTTATATCATCTGTTAAAATTTGAATACGAAAAACTGAACGGTTGCCGAATTATATTTACGTACATACATATATGCCATGTATCAGAGGCGTAACTATAAAGCAGTCGCTCCAGAGCGCATGATGAGAAGGGGCGTAACAACTAAAATATGAGTACGGGAAGGAAAAATAATTTTTTTCTGGGTAAAAATTTGATTTTTTTTTACTAATCAATTTCATTTTTCTAGTAAAAAGGAAAAAGATAATTTTTGAGGCAAGGGCGCTTGAGTCAGATTTGGCACAGAATATTGCTCACATCGTTCATATTGTTGCAATAGAAAAATGACAAGTAGCAAGCGTACACACTTTACAACATACTTTGTACTTAAAAATAATTGTTATAAAAAAAAAAAACATAGGAAAGCAATGATCATTTATATATTCGCTCGATTTATATGTAGTTCTGTTTAGAACTGATAATTGATATAATCTAGGATGTTAAAAAAAATTATTTATAAAAAACAAAATAATTGTTTAGGTATACCGGGTGTATCAAGTAACTAAGAACATATAAATTTTAACACAGGGAAAATTTGTTATGATCAAAGGGTACTGTATTTTATTATTATTAAATATTTAGCAAAACTTTAAATAATATCGCGTCAAAATAATGTTTAAAAGTAATTAAAAGGCAATAGCAGTAAATTTATTGAGATAACTGTAAATAAATCTTAATCTAATGTTGAAATATTTAGTTATTCACAAATAATACTGCTTAGTAGAAAATTGGACACCTACTGTTTTGTTTTCAAATTTACTTTTTTGCAATTAAAGAAAATTTTAATAACTATGGATAATTATATAAAAATGATACCCATACAAGCATACTTTGACGCCAACAATTTTTTCCCATGTTAAATTTTGTATGTTCTTACTTCGTTGAAACAGACTGTATAGTATAACCGCCCATTCAGCGTTTGAATTATCTATATTTCGTACAAAAACGAAATGTTTAATTTTTATTGTTTGGCAATGGTATTATTGAGAGTGGCATTATTCAGGTGGAGCGACTCAAAATCCGAAACGGACTGAAAACGAATGGCGGAGAGGGAAGGACCTTCGCTAAGGTGTAGGAGAACTACTGACCCTATACTGAAAAAATGTACTGTATTTGTACCTAAAATTCATTGCCCCTTTCCAGACTAATTGGCTGGCGACGCCCTTGTTCTAACTCTGAATAACTCCTTAAAAAAGCGGTTTTTTGCCAATACAAGCAACGTAACAACAATTGTGTGTAAGAAACCATTGCATTGGATGAACTAAGGTGGAAATAAAAAGACAAGTATCGATTTAGTTTTCAGTAGACAACATTTTAAACTATCTTTGGGTATATGTAACTCAAATCCAACCTATTTAGGTTTAGGTCAGTGTACGTCTAAGCATGTAATAGATATTTAATAAGATTTGTTATATATTACTTTAGGGAAACCAAATCTTTCCAGGTTATTGCCTGTGGTCGAATAATTTGTAAAACTTCAAGAGCGGCTTGTGTCCCAGCTTCAACAGCACCATTCATAAAACCATTCCAATAGCATGCAGTTTCACTGCCACCAAAGTAAATTCTATAAAAATACATATAATAATAATAATCAGTTGTTTAAGTTTGGAAACGCCAGTTAAGGAAGCGTTCATAAACCATGTGGCTTGGTCAAGGGAGGAGGGATTAGGTAGGAAAATGCTGGGCTATAATAGAGCAGGGGGAAGGTAGAGTCAAACTATATAATTTTTTATTTACCATAAAACGGAGTGATTCAGTACATTTTTGAGCTCTGTATTCGATTTTCCTACGCTTTCTTTCATATTAAATGATATAGAACAGATTAATTTTCGTTCTGTTTTTTTATAGTCTGTTCTTTATTTCTATTATTTTAAAAATTCATTTTTTTTTAATTTAACGGGAGAATTATAAAATATGGTTGGTTCATATTTCTCCCGCTCTTGAGAGCAATAAGGGCGAATGGAGGATTCATGGACCATATATAATGGATGGCTAATTTATATGGGAAGAATTGCCAAAATTGGCCACGAAAATGGCATATATTAGGCTTTCTTTTTTCACCACTAGTGGCGTTAATATTCTTAAAATACTGATGTGAATATAGCGAATATAGTAACATAAAACGGATAAAACAGAATATAAATACAGTACTTATTCTCAAATGGAAACACACCGAGACTGAGGAAGTGACTGTTTCCATTTGAGAATCACAAATGTTGGTTGATGATATTTAAGAATAAGGAAATACATAGAAATTACATATGTATGAAATAAACTCTTATAGTTTAAATTCCTTTATACGGCGATTATCCAATGGTACTGACTCCGATTTTGCATAGAGACGTCAGTGAATTATATAATATACAATGTAAATGATGCGATGCAAAATAAAAATTGTTAAGTTTATTGTAAAAACGATCGAAAAATCTACTTTATAACTGAGTTGAACATTGAAAAAGATTCCAGAAGATTCTATTCAAAAGCTAACAAAGATATAGAAGCTCGCGTTTCCATTTGAGAGTGTTCCATTTGAGAATAAGTACTGTACCGCTTTGGTATCTAAGTCACACGAATGCCTTCTTATATTTAGACATTTTTTTGAATACATTGATTTGGACGTCCATTATATATGGTCCATGGGAGGATTAATAGGAAATTTATACAAGGCTGTCAATTTTTTTTTTCTAAATAATCTTTTGCTAAATGAGAGGGGAGAAGGAGTTCGAAAGAGGTCAAAATGGAACCCCGTAGTTTATAAATAATTCTATATTAAGAAGTACCGTTTTTCGTGTTCTCGATTTTTGTAGAGATATGCAAAACTAGCATTCACTGGTATAAATATTGGTGCTTCAATATTTGACCAGAGCTTGTATTCAAAACATGTTGGGTTTTGCGCTTCTGAACCCCAATACGTAGAAAGTTGTTCAGTAATGGCTTTTTGGATTTCGTTAGCCTTAAATTATTTTTAAAAAAATGGTAAATTTTAAAGTTACTAAAATTGAATTTTTGCACAAACCTGACTATTTTGAAAACGATCGGATAAAAATCCGGTTATCGCTGCACAATTTTCATTGCTTACGTCACACGATAATAAAATTGGCCCAGAACGAGATATTATTTGACCGGAATGGCCTTGTGAGCGCCAGAAAGGCTATTAGGAATAAATGTGATGAAAAAATTGTAAAAATTATTTTAGATATAAGTACATATGTATACTTACTGTTTTGTAAGTTAAAATGAATTTAATAAGTTGACCGCCTTTTATGTTTCTTAAAGTGTTTATCCGCGGTTTTGATAATGGTGGTGTAAAATTAATTTTCAAAATTTCTTTAAAAGGAATAGTTATTATTACTTGCGATGCTTTAAATACTTTTCGTGACTGTGTTTGGATAGAAACATTTTCCTCACTAACAGTTATGCTCGTTACTGGATCATTTTTTTTAATGTATTTGGTATCGATATTTTCTACAAGGCGAGAGCATAAACTATAAGTACCATTCTGAATAACATAAAAAATGATTTTCATTTTCAGAAATAATGTGTTCTTATAATTGGGGTATTTGACAGTATCAAGGAAAAACAATAAAAACAATTTTTAATGATGTTATAATAAAAATCAACAAATTATTATGCTAATTCATCCTGATTATTATTATTTAATTTAATAAAAAAAATAAATTTTTTAACTCTTAACCACGTTATCAGAAACGGACTATGACCGTCACAGTGTGACGTCACGTTCTCTTATATTTCAGCACTACCACCATGGAAAAACGTACCTCTTGTGTTTTTGAGAAATATATTGTAAATTTGTTGTGTTGGTGTGATCGTCCTTGAAGATTGGTCGTCTACTAGGAGACGAAATTCGATTGAAATCGGTGAGGGGCATATCTGAACTTCTCATTGTTAGGTTACAGAATACTTGTGATTTAAAGAATATGACGTAATTGACAACTACTGAACGTTTCCGCGCAAAGGGAACAAATATTAAATTAATTTTTTTAACGATTTTCTGCATTACTTTTAAAAATGAAAAACATATACATGCATAATACATAAGTATGCGTTTTTTAAAATAGTTTCCCAACTTAGTCAAATACCCCATTAGTAATAATTTCAAATTACTTTAATATAAAATTGTCTTCCACCAATTCCTTCGTTAGAAATGAGTTTATCTTTCAAGCCTGACGTTGCATTTATAAAAGCACTGAAGTACAACAATGGTATATCTTTCGTGTTTAAACCTTTAATACATAGTTGAATTAATTTACTTTATTTACAACAGATTAAAACTGATATTATAACTGTTTAAAACAAAATCAACTTTTTAATTGTAAAAATGGTTTAGTTTTTACCTGAGTCGGACCCCGGGGCAAAATACACCCAAATATAAAGTGCTCAGTATTTAGTATTTAGTGTTTTTAACACATTGAAAAAAACAATCAAAAAATTAAAAATTTATCATACATCCGAGTCTCCAGAATTTTGTGATAATTTTGGTTCTCTGTCTCTTAAATAATATTTCGTAAACGAGCCTTAAAAATTGAAAGTGGTTAGAGGCAGTGACGTAATACAATGGAGGAAGTGGAGTGGTCGCTCCAGGGCGCATGGCAAAAAAGGGCGCAACAAAGAAAAATGCAATAGTAGGAAACGGCGGGAAAAAGTCACTTTGTCAGTTATTTTTTCTTTACTCGCCGATTATATTTTAAGGAAAAATGAACTTTGGGCGTTTGAGCCGAAATCGCTCCAGGATGCAATAAATGTAGTTCCATCACTGGTTAGATGAACCTCAACTTTATTTAAAAAGATCTTTTGAATGATATTCCACACCAAAGGGTATATGAAATTATTTCTGGAGTTGTTTACAAAAAACTGAAATTTTTCTATTTTCTAGCATTTATCTTAAAGATTTGAATTTGAATTTTCAGGGAATGTTTTCTAATACCGAAATATACTTCGATGAAAAATTTCATTTAGGTACTGAAGTTCATTTTCTCTATTTCAATTTTCTTTTTGAATCTTCGAAATTTGGTCATCTATATCTCCGAAAGTAATTAACATAGTTTAACCTAAATATTTTAATTAGGTATTCTTACAAGGAGATGCACCCAGAGTGAAATTCGGGATTTTGATGAAACTTCGCTGGTGTGTAGTATAGGTAAAAATAAGGGACCCGTATTTTTTTTATCGGCCATTGTCCACGTTTAAGGGGTGAAACCAGTCCCTAAAGTTGGGGGTTCAAATCGTATTTCTTAAGATATCTCGAAAACTATAAGAGATAGAGAAAAACTTTAAGTTGATGAAATGTTACTCTTTGAAAGACCTATTTACCTGTATAGATTAAATCAGGGCTGGGTTCATAAGGGGGGTTGGAGGGGTGAAAATGGGGGTAAATTTTCTTGCACAGCCTGAATGGTTCAATGTATCAAATTTTTACCACTATAATTAAAAAGAGCACCAAAAATTAGGGGATACGTGTTTTTGTGTTTTTTCGAAATATGTGTGGTATCCAAGCCACATAAGGAAGAATAACATAGGGTAGATTATATAGTATTATTATTGATTGCAAATATGTCCTATATTTTTTTATATTTATGTTTATTTTCATCATGAAAATGTATTTTTTTACTTTCCGATAATGAATCATATATTTTTCAGTACTAACTTAATTGGTAATTTAGCCATGTGTACATTTGGCTACTCATATTCGATATTTTTTATACCTACTTTTGCGAAAGTTAAAGTTCTCTGGTGTAGCTGTGTTAATGAATGCTTGACAAGAAGCAGTAATCTCTTTCGTTCACTGTTCAAGTGCTTTGTAATAAATTTTTCCATATAGGAAAGGTGGTTGGCATCTAAAAAACATACAAAAAAGAATAAGAAAAGTAGTATGAATGTTGAGAAAGAAATAAACCGCGTTTATTTGGTTAAAAACGAATTTATAAAAAGATAAAGGCAGTTGTTGAATGGAAGATTATTGCTTCTTATCGAACATTCATTAAAACTTGCAGACCAGAGAGCTTTCGCAGAAATAGGTATAAAAAATATCGAATATGAATAACCAAATATACACATGGCTAAATTACCAATTAAGTAAGTACTGAAAAATACATGAATCATTATCGGAAAGTAAAAATTTACATTTTCATGATGAAAATAAACATAAAAATAAAAAAATATAGGACGTATTTGCAATCAATAATACTACTATATAATCTACCCTATGTTATTCTTCCTTATGTGGCTTGGATACCAGACATATTTCGAAAAAACGCAAAAACACGTATCCCCTAATTTTTGGTGCTCTTTCTATTTATAGTGGTAAAAATTTGATACATTGAACCATTCAGGTTGTGCAAGAAAATTTACCCCCATTTTCACCCCTCCAGCCCCCTTATGAACCCAGCCCTGATTTAACCTATACAGGTGAATAGGTCTTTCAAAGAGTAACATTTCATCAATTTAAAGTTTTCCTCTATCTCTTATAGTTTTCGAGATATCTTAAGAAATACGATTTGAACCCCCAACTTTAGGGGCTGGTTTCACCCCCTAAACGTGGACGATGGCCGATAAAAAAAATATGGGTCCCTTATTTTTACCTATACTACACACCAGCGAAGTTTCATCAAAATCCCGAATTTCACTCTGGGTGCATCTCCTTGTTAGTATGTGTTAATATTTATATCTTTGATTCACGGTTGGAAAGTACGGGGGATGAGATAAAAAACCTCTCTTTGAAGCTCAATTTTTTGTAAATGGGGTTTAAAAATTCAAAATGGTAAAAGGAATCTCCACTTCGTTTTACGAACTCTTTCTAAGGATACTCCACACTATAGAACAGATGGGGAAAAATTTTCGTTCCCGCGTTTCAATACGAGAAAGAAAAAGAAAGAAATTGTCATGTTTTTAATTAATTGTATTTCGAGTTTCGAGATTTTTCTTCGAAATCATAAAAACGTTAAGAATGCCTTCAAACTATACAATTTTTGAAATGTGGCACCGGAAAAATAAGGAATCCAAATGTTTGGCAAATTGATGGACGCTAGCATTTTCATTGAAATAGTTTTTTATTATCTTTTTCGGCAATGTAATAAATTATCTTTCACCATATGAGATTTCCAAAGCCCCAATTTATTTTTGGCGAGAATGATGTTTGGCGAGAGTGAGTCACATTTTGAAATCAATATTTTCAATATTTTCAAAGCAAAAATGAGTCTATTAAATTTTATTAAAATTACGACACGATCAGGATAAAATAATACGGAATTATTTTAGTGAATTTTTTTTGTATAAAATTGTGTTTAAAATTATTTTTTATCCTAAAATACTGAAGACGCATTCACGAATGATTTTTGAGCGACAAAAGTACGTTAAAAGGCTACACTGTATTTGTAAGCACAGTACTGCAATATCTACACTAACCAAAAGTTGTTTTAACGATTATTTCAATCAAATTACGGACATCTCTTGAGGTAATGTTGTTTTGAATATACTGATATAGTGACATATTATCTAAATTATAAAAGCTGCTTTCCTTTACTGGATCTTCGAATGAAACATTTTGCGCCAACCCTTCTATCTGAAACAAAAAATCGATTACTAATTGACGTTATTTTTATCGGAGATAATTAAGCACCTACTTTTGCAATGAAATTATTAAGTTCATATTGTGCAAATTTTGAAAATGGCGGTAAACATGATTTATGTATTTCAACTTTGCGATTTATTAATTCTGTTATTTTCAGTCCATCGCTGTGTTGTCGAATTAATTCGATTCCGAGTTCTTCAATCAAATTCTTGACGTGAACTTGGTCGGAAGAAATCCATTGCGCACCGAGATCAAAATTAAAATTCTCAAAAGTTGATGTCTCTATTTTTACAGTTTTTATCCTTCCACCAATATCATCTGAAAAATAAAATTTTGTATTATAATTTCAAAAGGAGGGATGATTCTTCCGAAGATAATAACGAATGCAGTAAAACTTTTTTATTTGATGCCTAATGATGGAATTAAATTTTGAAGTGATTAGTGCAGAAAACTGAATTTATGTTATTTATTTTTCATGATCTAACTTTCAGAAGAATATTTAATCTTTTCTAAATTAATCTATACTAATATAACCCGGCAGAACTGTGGTGGGGTATCATATACCCCAGTACATATGTTTTATATGATAATTCAATCATAGATGTCTCTACAGTCTGTATATTAATAGTATCTTCCAGTTATTTGATAACGAACATTTTTTTCAATAATACAGTTCAAAATACGTTACTGTTAATTAGAAAAACGATTTAAATTTTTTTTGGGGTATATGAAACCCCACCACAATACTATTGTGTATAAAATAACACTATTTGTACTTTAATAAAATATTACTGTTGTAATTTATTCAAAGAAAAATTTAAAGTTTTGTGTACTTAAAAATTAATATAACAATAAAAGTTAACAGACAATTTATTCAGTTTAATAACGATTCTTTCATATATTTAAAAAAAAATGTCTTATGAACAAGAACAAAGAAGACTGCTTGCTTTGTGGGAAGAAGTATCCACCGAAGAATTAGAGCAATGGCAAGAAGAAGAGAGTGATGAAGAGGATGATATTCAGCCAATCGGTGAAACAATAATTGGTGAAAACAAAGTTGAAGAAAGAAAAACGGACAGCGAAAATGAAAATGATGATTTTGACAATGACACGTATTCGGACAACGAAATTAGTAAAGAATATTTTTTAGATAGGAATACTAATAAATGGTATAAAAATTGCAAATCTAGTAAAGTAAAGGCTAGAGCAGAAAATATTATTGTGTTATTGCCCGGTGTGAAAAAAGATGCTCGAAACGCTAAAACAGCACTTGATTATTGGCAGCTATTATTTACGGAGGAGATGCTAAACGATATAGTTATCTGTACTAATATAAAAATTAGGAAAGAAGCTATAAAATACGATAAAGAACATCAGTACATGGTGACAGAAACTGAGGTACCTGAAATAAAAGCAGTTTTTGGTTTGCTTTACATTTCGGGGTCACTAAAAAGTAATCGATTAAACTTAAAAGATCTTTGGATTCAGGATTTTGGAATAACAATATTTAGAGAAACAATGGCGTTACATAGATTCAATTTTTTAATGCGATGTTTACGATTCGATAATATAGAAAATAGAATGGATCGCTTAAATATTGATAAACTGGCTCCCATCAGAAGTATATTCGATAAATTTGTCGACAACTGCAAGAACTGTTATACTCCTTCAGAATTTTTAACAGTTGATGAAAAATTGGAAGCGTTTAGGGGCAAAGTCTCATTTTTACAATATATGCCAAATAAACCAGCCAAATATGGCATAAAAATTTACGCACTAGTTGACGCCAGAACATTTTATTTGCTTAACATGGAGGTTTATACAGGAACTCAACCGGATGGACCCTATAAGCAGAGCAACAAACCGAAAGATGTTGTGGAACGGTTAATAGAGCCGGTATCAGGTACAAAACGAAACATTACCTTAGATAATTGGTTCACGTCCTACGACCTAATGTTGGACTTATTACGTTTTCATAAGTTAACGTTCGTCGGTACGGTGCGTAAAAATAAACGGGAAATTCCTACAGCGTTACTGTATACTAGAAATCGAGACCCTGGTAGTTCACTTTTTGCTTTTCAAAATGATATTACGATTGTGTCTTACATTCCAAAAAAAAAAGAAAAATGTTATTTTATATTCTACTATGCATCATGACAAGGCCATCGATCCTGAAACTGGCGATGAATTAAAACCTGAAATTGTTACTTTTTACAATTTCAGCAAAGGTGGAGTGGATACCGTGGACGGATTATCAGCTAATTATAACGTTTCCCGAACATGTAGATGTTGGCCTTTAGTAATATTTTTTTCACTTTTAAATACTGCCGGTATTAACTCTCAGATAATCTACAGAGAAAATAACAAAATTATAGATAATATGAACCGGAGAAATTATTTAAAAGAGCTTGGTATATCATTAGTAATGCCGTTCAGGAATATTAGAATTATGAACCCTCGTCTTCCAAAAGCTCTTCGGCAGCAAAATAAATCAAAACAAAGTGAAGTGCCATCGTCTAAAAGAATGCGTAATAGTAAAAGATGTGAATTTTGTTTACGTAGTCAAGACAGAAAAACATTTTATGTGTGCATAGACTGTAAACGATATATCTGTCTAAGCCATGCAAATCTTTTGTGTCCAGATTGCAATGAAAACAGGCAGCAAACGTGATTAAAAAAATTTGTAAGAAATGAAATTTAGATTTCTTAAAGTCGTCTTTTTATTGACGAATTCTAAGTAAAATAAGATTAATTTTCTACAATAAGTTTAATTATTTTTAGAATATAATAACTTTATATTTTGTATATTTTGAAATTAGGATTTTTTTGTTTTATTTTTGTAATCTTTTGTTAGAAATATAGTCTGAAATTTAAGTTAAAACGCATTATTATTGATACAAATTTCCACTTTTTAGTAAAAAACACTTATTTATATAGGTGGGGTATGCTATACCCCACCACAACACTGACGTAAATTTTTTTCACCACAATACTGCCGGGATAATAAAGGGAGAAAATTTTTTTGAATACCCGAAGTAAACTCAATAAGTACTGGACCGATTTTGAAAATTTGTATACTGTTGGAAACACAGAATACAGAATCGAAGTTACTATCTCTATATTAGTGATACCAGTGTGGACAAAAAATCCCTACCACTTCTCTACACTATGTTGTGTAGGTACACACTGTTTGTAGTTGTGTGATTTGATATTTGCATTTATGTGAGTGGTCACACACACAACTACATAACACGTACATGAGGACAGAGATCCATGCAATGTAACTAACAATGATTTTAATAATACCTAACAATCGTTGCAAAGGCTGACCGCAATCGAAAGAATGGTCAGCTAAGCAGTGAGGAGGGCTCGACCGTCCTCCCTCTGTTCACAGATTTTTATATGTACACTGTTTCTGTATTCTGTGGTTAGAAAGTTAAACTATTCCAGATTAACAAAGGCTATGTTATATGAGATTATTAGTTGGATCCGAATTATGGATCCGAGAAGTGCCTAAAGTGAACTACTCAATCGACCTTGAGAATTTTTTCACTGTTACAAAATTGAACTGTTCCAAACTAACGGTGGCTGTGTTGTATTATCCGCCAGGGTCCTGGGAACCCCAAAAACTACAAAATTAACCACTCCACTGATTTTGAAAATTTTTTTACTGTTGGGAAGTTAAAAATTTCCGGGCTGACATAGGCATAATTGGTTGACCAGGACTCTGGAAAAATTTCTTCTCAAATATTATTGAATTATTAGAGAAAATTGTCCCTCAGGGCATTAGAGATTCAAAAGGAGCTTAAAATAAATAGCTAGACGGAACTTGCGTAGTATCATACATAGTTTAGATCATAGTAGATTATGAATCACTGGGTAGAAAGTCATAGTGACTGTGGGCCACTGAGCAGTGAGAACACAGTGATTATAGCCCACTAGGTAGTAAGGCCATAGTGACTTTGGACCACTGTGTAGTAAGATCACAGTGATTATAGCCCACTAGGTAGTAAGGTCATAGTGACTATGAACCACTGTGTAGTAAGATTGCAGTAATTATGGACCACTGGGTAGCAAGGTCATAGTGATTGTGGACCACTGAATAGTCAAATTACAGTGATTACGGGCCGATGGGTAGCAAGGTCATAGTGATTGTAGACCACTGAGTAGTAAGATCACAGTGATTATGGACCACTGGGTAGTAAGGTGAATGAAGTCATAGTTCACTAAAATCACAAGTCATAGTTCATAAGGATCCCTAGAATCACAAAATGAATTTTGATTTTTTGTAACGTTTGAGCGGAATACGATGTTTTTCATTGTGTTTTTTTCTTTTTGCTGCTATTATTCATAAATATTTAAAAATCGACTCCTTTTTAGCTACTGACCCCAACTCCTCCACTTTTCGAATGGGCAACGATGATGGGACAAAAAATTACTTCCAGTGACATCTCTACTTTAGAGTTGCTTAGCGAGCGTATCACTATAAATAACATTTCGTACAAAATTTCGGAATATCTGATTTAAAAGCAATTGAAGCCATAACTCAAATATTTTTCACAGATGAAACCTATACCCACAGCTAAAAAATATGTATAACAGTTGTAAAGTATAAAATGTATATGTATGTAGGAAATTATATAAAACACCAAATGAAAACAAAATAGACACCTGAGAGAGGCCAGGATGGGCAGCTAGTTTTTTATAATTAAAAATATTTTATTCTTTCTTATCAACTGAGGAACTTGGAATGTGATTCGGAAATATTTTATTCTCACTTTTTTAATTTATTTCCCTAATTTTACATGCTGCTAACTTACAATAAATAAACAGGATTTATATAAAATAGGGTTCTTACTTTTGGCTTCAATTATTAATACTTCCAACTCTGGCACTTTCTTGAGTAATGTATAAGCGGCTGTCAGCCCAGAAAGACCAGCTCCTATAATTACTACGTCAAATTCTGACATTCATACCAGTATTAATTCATGCATTTGAACGTGAAATTAAAAACATTATACGTAATTTTGCTAATACTTTAATTTTTTCTTTCAAGTAATTTTAAATATTTATGTTAAACATTTTTACATTTTTTTAGTATATTATTGGTTTATTTTAGCTTGTAAAATGGTTTGTAATAATTTTTTCCTTCATAATCATAGTTAACTATGATTTAGTAAGTTATTTCTTGACAAGTTTCGTTAGTTAATAAATTAGAACCAAGTAAGTTTAACACTGGGAATTATTGTGCATTAGTCATTTTTTTAATGAATAAAAATAAAAGTTAAAGCAAAATTAGAAAAAAAAAGTATAGAAGAAAAATAAGATATCTCAATAACTAACAAAATTATAAGATTTTAAAGGTGCGCTTTGCACAAACAATTTGGTTCCGTTTTGTAGAATCATGTGACGCCGTCTCTCCTACAGCAGTGTAAACATAGCGACAACCTCGACAACCTCTTTTTATTTTGACTAGTTTAGTAGCCATATATGGACAGACTTTTTGAAGGATTTAATTCGCCGGCTGAGACTAACGAATCTCATCAGACCAATTCCGATTAGAACACTAATATGAAATAAAAATCCGTTTAAAACTGACGAAACTAATCTTTGACTGGATCAGTTCCGTTAATTAATGCTTAGTTATCTGTCACTATAAAAGGATTTGACCCGTATGGGCTAGATCCTTCGATTCTATTAACAAGTTTAAAATACCAACGAATATTTTATACTGAAACGATTAAATTCAATTATTGTAAAGTGATAAAATTTTATATTAAAATCAAATTTAAAAATTTAATTTTATATTTAATTTAAAATTTAACAAAATTTTATGATATCAAGTTGAGGAAGAAGAAAACTATTAAGTTATTAAGTTATATATTGCTATTTTGCAATTTAAAATTTTGAATTTTGTCCTTACTAATAATGCATTCTTCCAGTCCATGGTTTTCTCATAGCTACCTACTATTTTTTTTAGTTTTTATTTTTTGTGTATTCTTAGCTGTTTTAATTCCATAAACATGGTCAAGCTAAGTTCACTAAATTTAGTAATACCAGCGAAGAGAGACGTATAACAGAAGTTTAATTCTTATTGGCCAATGTGGACGAAAATTTTTGTCGATTTGGTTTCTGTTAGATGGCAAAACGATTGAGGTTCAGACGTTTTCAAATTGTCAGGCGGAGCTTTCGTTTAACAGGCAGAGGTGGGGAACGTGTATTTCAATCTGTATATTTCCATTTTTCTTCCATAAACAAATTTCTCTTTTCAAAAGTACAATTATCAAGATATAACAGTGCGTACTGCTTGCCTGCACTGCCATATGTTGATGGGGTACCAACATTGCGCTTTGGGGTGCTCTATGTCCATAACCGTAAAAATGTCCATAAATTTAACATTGAAGTTCTATACACGTCTCTCTTCATTGGTAATACATAATACGCTTAGTTTATTTACTTAGTTTATTAAAACTAAAAATTTTTTCAGAGTAGGTATGGTTTTGTTATATTTATTTGTTTGTTTTGTTATATTAATAAGCTTTTCCTTTAGATTTTATAAAAGGAATAACATTAATCGAGAACTATAGATATACCAAAGCCAAAATGCAACAATCACTCTTTCTATATCACAGTTTGGTGTCGATATCTAATTTATTTTGTTGTTTATATTTATTAACTGCTTTTATTATTTGCTGTAATTAGTTTATAATAAGCTGTAACAAGAACATAAAATTGTAATGAATATTGTCATAAAATTCTATTTTAATTATCTTAGCTTAACGGGGAATGATTAATTATTTTTGCCATTAAAAATTAATTAAAAATAAGTAAAATAGTATATTTATAATATCCTTATGATTTTCATTGTCTTGTCTATACCTAAGTAAAATATAAATTTGAAAAAAATAAAAATGATCCCAAAATTATATTATTAAAATGCATTGCAAGCATTATATATATATATATATATATATATATATATATATATATATATATATATATATATATATATATATATATATATATATATATATATGCGTTTTATAAGAAAAGCATATTATGCTGACTGTAGATATACATTTTATATCATTTTCTATTTATGATAGGAATTAAGAGAATTTTCTGCGAATTTTCATTATAGAAATTCTAGCTAGTACAGTAACTTTCATAGTCAGGCTTGAGCCGACAACTGTGACAAAATTTTACTAGTAGAAAATTAAACAATTTTAAATAGAAATAGGGTATGTTATATGAAGTCAGTCAGTGTATTGCGGACCTAAAAACGGCAAAAATGAATTACCCAAACAATTTTGATAGTTTTTTTACCGTTAGGAAGCTAAACTATTTTAGTTATTTATGTTATTTTAAACGATGTCCGGAAGATCCTGGCAGACCGCCGCCATAAGTTATATGAGGTTCACCGCAGGGTCTTGACGACTCAAAAGGGGAAAAATAACTAACTAACGGATTTCGAAAATTCTTTCATTGTTAGGAAGCTAAATTATTTTATATGTAGGATATAGGCTATTAGAGGTTCGCTAGGGTCCAAATTTTTCATTGCTAGAGAACTAAAATATTTTAAATAAACATAGTTATCTATGCTATATGAAGTCTGACTATGCTATATGAGGTCTTAGTGACCCAAAAAAAAAAAAAACACTCAACCGATTTTGAAAATTTTTTCGCTTTTAGAAAGTTAAAATACTTTAGTTGGATATTTAATATAGGCTACCTTATATGAAGTCCGCCGTACCAAAAATAAATTACCCACTGATAAAAATTTTTTTTTACTGTTAGGGTGTTAACGTAGTTGATCTAACAATAAGATAGTCAGGTACAAAAGTATATATCAGTGAAAAAATTTTCTTTTTTAAAAATTAAAAAATGTATTAATATTCTTCAGTTATTATATTTGTATACCATTTGTTTTTTTGAATTTCCGCGCGCTTATGTTGTAGCAATATAAAAGCATTGTTGAAAAAGCGTTGTAAAAACGTTGTGAAACGATGTTTATAAATTAGATTTAAAAGACGGCGTAGTGAATAACTTTTATTTCTTATTAAATATGGTTTGTAACTTTATATTTTATAACATATTAAATTTTTATCAAATTCCTTTGACACGTTTTCATTTTATTAAAAAAAAAATAGAGTTTTCCCATAAGAGCCTGTGTCTAAATTATAAAACTTTAAAATCGTTTTTCTCAAAATTGGGGTGGTCAGTTTTAATCGGAATATGCCCATATTATTGGTATTGAATTAAATAAATATCTAGAGAAGTTTCGTTAAAATCCTTTGAAAAAGTCGTTTTATCGACCAACTACCTTAAATTATTTTAGATGGAGAAAGGCTGTATTGTGTGAGTTCTACCAGGATATTGGGGTCCTAAAGCGTCAGAAATACCGACCAATTTTGAAAATTTTTCATTTTTGAATTTACAATGTGTTTTTCAATCAAACACGCTCAAGCTCAGTACCCTTGAATTTTTTGCTAAAATTTGCCAAAATTCAAAAGTTTTTCGAAATTTTTTTACATTATGGTTAAAAGTAAAAATATTTATATAAGATATGTCTTGAACCACTATCCTATGTAAGTGTGTTTTCGAGAAAAAGTAATTTTTATAATTGTAAATTTCCTATGTTTTGTAGAATGCTGTAACAGCGGCATTTTGATATTGTAACAGATTCGTCAACTCACGTTACATTTTCTACTCTTTTTTTGTAATTTGATGGAATTGTTTTGAAAATGTTTATCTAATATACAAATTTAAAAATTAGAAAAAGAAGTTAATAATTTATTTTCTTAATCTATTTCATCGAGGGACATTCTATACCTACATATTTACAAAGGGTTACGTAACATATTGTCGTGTTCATTCAGAGTACATAGAAGGAAGTTGCGAATGAATGGCATTGGATTGTGTAGATATAATAATTTTGCCCCCGACTTCGATAACATGTACAAGCACTTGATCACTGCAGTGTTCTTAGCAGTTTTCTGTATTTAAAGATAATAAATAACGGTTCGCTTCGAATAATAAGTATTATATTGGCGTGGAAATCAACAAGTGTAAAAAAGTCAGTTTTCAGTAGTTCACGTTTGATTGTTTCTTATTGTCCTTTTCGTGCTTTCATGATTTATGTATGAACTTTCATATAATTGTATAGTAATCAATCCTTCGTTCAACCATCATTTTACTTATATTTTCGATTTCATTCATATAATTGCTATATAAATATATTAGTATTCTATAGTTAGTTTAACACAGTATTATACTTAGTTGGCAATTAATAAAAAATATCAATTTGTTACTTTTGTTTTCACAGTTTTCAATGTGTTGTTCTCTTTAGTAAGTATGTTATGTAAGTGATGTAGATTTTTTATGCAACTGACATTACAATAGTGTAATTATTATGATTATCTACATCATTTTCGTGTAATATTACATTATTTATAACGATATGATATAAGTAAGTTGGTTTTTTCCTGCTGGTGGTATATCTGATAGAAAAGTGTTTTTATGAATTTAAAGGCAATTTTGCTTCGCGTCTTGAGAGCATATTTATTAACCTTGTGCCAGTTACGTATTATTAGCGTCCGCTCCAGTGTTTACGGCGACTTGGATAAAAATAAAAAAATCCGCCCCGGCGAGAGCAACGACCTTTGTCGTCTAACGTTTGAAAAATCTTTCAACGGGGCGGCATTTTTCGAAAATACCGCCCTTTACTTTAAATTTGTCGCGCTGGGCAAATGCATGGATTGCCCGCTACTAGAGCGGGCCCTGGTATTATATGCTAGGTATTATATAAATTTAACGTAAACTTTACTGTAGTCAATTCCATCATTATGTACTAACACGTTTTGGTAGGAATTGTAGATATCGTAGGCATTCATCAGTTACCAAGTCTTTTTTTGGGTTTGAGGAGGAGAAAGTTTTTATAGTCTGAATGCCCTGAATGTGTGTTTTTTCTATATTTTCTATATTTTATACAAGTCCTCCGTTGTTTTAAAGTAGAAATTTGTTTTGTGTGACATTATTGAAATATATACAATATATATATATATATATATATATATATATATATATATATATATATATATATATATATATATATATATATATATATATATATATATACTAGCTGTTACCCGCGGCTTCGCTCGCGTGGCTTTTGAAATTATGACATCTTGTTAAAACATATAAACTGTACTTTCATTACGCCCCCATTACCCGTCGAGTAGGTATTATTACATTTTTCTTTGGAATTTTTCCACAGAAATACAATATTTTCCCCGGGCAAAAAATAGACTATAACATTCCTTTAACAACATGCCAAGTTCAAATGAAATCAATGATTCTTTTTTATACTGTTTTAAATGTATATTTTCCCACGGGAATAAGACTTTCCGCGGGAGTTAGATACTTTCCTGGGCTAGAAAGTAGTCTGCGTCCTTTCTCATCGTCTCTGTGAACAATATGCAAAGTTAGAAATCAATCATGCTTTTTTTTAATAGTCAGTTGTTATTTCATTGTTTCGTTTTAAATATATTTTCCCTCGGGAATGAGATATTTTATCGGGATAAAAAATAACCTATGTTTATCGCTGTATATTGTCATATTTGTCTATCATCATTTTTTGTTTCATTTAAAATATATTTTTCCACAGGAATGAAATTTTCCACGATAAATTTCCCACGGGAAATTTACCGGGGTATAAAGTAGTTTGTGTCCTTTCTCATCCCTTCTGTTAGCAATATACAAAGTTTGAAATCATTTATCCGTTTTTTAATAGTCAGTTGTTGTAATTTAATGTATTTTCCCTCGGGAATGAAATATTTTCCTGAGATAAAACGTAGCCTATAACCGTCTCTGGCCCGCAAGTAACGTCTGTGCAAAGTTTCAAGTTGATCGGTTAAGCGGTTGAGGCGTGAAAGCCAGTCAAACAAACAAACAAACAAACAAACTTACTTTCGCATTTATAATATTAGTAAGGATATAATAACATACTGTCATTGAGACTTGTTGTATTTTATTAATTTTATCTTGGATAATAAGCGAGCCAAACATAAGTTTTATATGCTAACAGAATATTTGCGATCCAATTAATATTTATATTCACAGGAAATGAGATGAAAACAACTTTTCCAGATAAATAGCTAATATTTTATTTCCATAAAAAATAGGATATAAATTTAATTTTATTTTGTATAGTAAATAAGTAATTTCATAGTAGTCGTTGGTAAAAATATTATTATTGTTGTTGGTATCTATAGAAATATTTATTAATATTGTGAAATACATTTACTTAGTAACAAATGAAAAAATTGCTCATTTAATGGTATAATATACATTTTCTCTCGAGAATTAAATATTTTCCCAAGCTAAAAAGTAGCCTATAACCGTCTCCGTTCCGCAAAATACGTCTGTGCAAAATTTCAAGTTAATTAGTTAAGCTGTTTAGCCGTGAAAGCCAGTCAAACAAACAAACAAACAAACAAACGCACTTTCGCATTTATATATTAGTTAGGATATATATATATATATATATATATATATATATATATATATATATATATATATATATATAAACTCGATAACTTTCGATAACTCTTGAACGAAGCATCCAATGTTTACGAAATTTGGTGAGATGTGGTTTGGATTTTAGTGGTTTTTTGGCAAAATTTTGGCTAGATTTCAAAAATTTGTTTAATTTTCGTTTACACCATCGAAAACAGCGTAAAAAATTGCATAAGACAAACTTTTAAAACATTGTTCTAAGTGAAATAACTTTTGAGAAAAATTAAGCAATTTGCTGAATTTCTTTACAATAAAAATAAATGGTTCATCGTTTTTATTAGTACAATAACAATATTTATATCTGTTTCATTTTTCAAAATAATAATTTGTTCACTGTTAGAAAGCTAAACTATTTTAGATGGATATAAGTTATATTATATGAGGTCTGCCAGGGTCCGGGGTTCCAAAAATGCCAAAAATAAAACTACCCAACCGATTTCGAAAATTTTTTCACCTTTTAAAAGTTAAATTCTTTTAAGAGCACTTTTAAGTGCATATGTGCTATACCAGTGTTTTTCAATCTTTTTCATGGCGCGACCCCCTACCCTCCGCTATTACTAACTTTTATTTTGTTATGTTATAAATATCGAATCCGTTCATAATTTTTGATTATTTTCATAGTTAGGAATCGATTAAATACGTAATTAAGGACTTGAAACAGGCATATTTTTATATCGACATCGAAGTTGACGACTTATAGTACCTTCTGAACGTTTAAAAAGTGACACGCGCACGCGCGACGGTCGTCGCCGTTTAACACTTCCGAGCGTAATCCATTTGAATTCTTTGAATTGTGAACTCGCGTCAGTGTTTAAATTTATTGAATTGCCTTGTTGTTTGTTTAGTAGTTGTTCACTGTCTTTTATTGTCTAATGTTCAAAATTCTGTGCACGTTGTAATTATTGAAAATGGATAAGTTTCTGGAAACATATGCACAACCGTCAGCTTTAAGTTTTAATGAGAGTAATGAAACAAAACAAAACAAAAAGTGTCTATATGACGACAATTATTCAAAATTCGGACTTACTGCTATTGAAAATAAGCCGCAATTTTGAAACTTTATCGCGCGAAAGTATGAAACTATTACTTTAATGTAATCATTAATTAACCTTCTCTTTATTAAATATTAATATATTGAACTAGAATGTTATTATTTTTAATGTAACAGCGGTCCTTTTAAAAAGGCTTCGCGACCCCTCGAGGGTCGCGACCCACAGGTTGAAAAATACTGTGCAATACTATATGACAATATAATTTTGAGATCTGCCAGTGTCCAATCTTTGGAAATTCACTATGTTATATGCAGATGCTGCAGGGGTATTTTATTAATATAACTGTCTAATTTGAGGTATCCAGTATAATAACGATAAGGCTATAAAATAAAGATGTGTTTATTATTTTTGTTTCAGATCGCTAAACAAGCTAAAATATGTGCTTCCCACCTTTTTTTCGAGGAGCCATCCTCTTTTTTCAAGGAGTCTACTTTGACCCAAATAAACATAGACAAAGTATTAAAAAAATTTATAAAAATTTTTTTTTTGTATAATGTACAAATAAAAATACATAAAAAACTAAGAAGAGTATATTTTGTTTTGTTAGCAAAAGACCTTAAAATAAGTCAAAAATTTAGACGTTCAGTAGTTGCAGCAATACTGCTTTAAATTTACAAAAATTATAACATTAGAAGTGAAGAAAAATATAGATGTGTTTAAAATTTATGTCAAGGGAAATCAATTACGAACAGGGCAGGATTTACTTTTGAGAGATCCTTGGGCACTTCCCATGTGGAGGCCCCTAAGTATTTCACTTTTCCATTACCTCCGAAAAATCCAGTTGACGAGCAAAAAAGAACCTCTTATCCTTTCTATTCTACTTCAGCTTTAAGGGATTTATTACATAAATTTGGTATTAATTTTGTGAAGGCCCCTATTGTCTGGGGGGGCTAGTGCACGTACTCCAAGTGCCCTTATATAACTCCGGCTCTGACTACGAATAATTACGTATGTTTTCATTATTGGGTATAAGTTATACAGTCATAATATTATTTATTTTAATACTTATTGTATGATTTAATGAAACAAATTTTTTCAAACTTTTCCATACCAATGAACAAAATAAATATGTGGTACAGTGAGTTAGTCGGTGAATTGATATTTTCATCACCACATGGGAAATTATTTTTATTGAATGGTACCATAATTGTGTCGGTGTAGGTACCTCCGACGTGTATATGACTTACAGGCAAAATTTTTATTATGAAATTTATAAATACAATTTTCTTTTAAAGAAAATTTGATGTAATCTTTCATGTTTGTTTACGTGACGGTGGTAAATGCAATAAGTAGATATTGAATGAAAATTATTATTTTGAAAAAAAGTTTTTGTTTAGGATTATTTAAGGGGTTATGGTTACATACGTCCAGCGATTTTGACAGCGAAAAATTTTAAAATAATTTTTGTAATACATACTATTAAAATTTGATAAGTGAGAACTGGATAAGTGAGGAAACTCTATGAGCGAGAGTAACGTGGATTTTAGTCTCGGAAATCTTAAGTGAGAAAATTGAAACCTCTATATAAACAGAGTGGTTTTTCTAATCTAGACCCCCATAACTGAAATCGTTCCGAATCATATTATGTTATAAGCGAGAGATCTATGATCATGAGAGCGTTAAGAAATCAAGTTGGAAAAAATTTATTTGGTCGGAAAATACGCACAAGAAGGTCAAAAATATGTCTCCTTTTATTCCGCCCACCTCATAAACTATTGGAAATTAAGAAGTTGAATTTCCAAATATGAAAACTGAAAGTGTTATCAAATTTCTCTGGGTTGAACTTAATTTCTATGCAGTTGTAGTAAACTGTTAATGATTTGAATCCCATGTAAACAGAATCTAACCTCTGACATGAAACAAATATTATTGATAAATAAGTTGAAAAAAAAATGAAACAAATATTAAGAGAAATAAAATACAGCAGAATCGTTAAGTTGGATTGAAAAAAATCATGATATGACACTTGTAAAGCCTTTTTGCGTTCGAATGCAGAATTCTAAAATTTGAAACGGAAATAATTGAGGAGTAGTCGAACAGAAAGTAACATTTCCATCGTTGCTTTTTGTTCAGAAATCACTAAAATGTGATTAAAGAGTAAGCATTTTTTTAATAAAAATATTTTTTGTTTATGCAGAATTGTACATTGAAAAAAGCTACATTACGTCACTGTTTTGTCAATTTAAAAACTTTCATATTACAGGAGATAACTGAGTTTGAATTTTGGAAATGTTACCTTTTGTCAGTAAAACTTGAAAATGTCACTTTTTGATAATCATTGAATGGAAATGTTACCTTCTGTTACAGATAAGTGGTAGTGAATGATGATAAAACACTCGTTTAAAGAAACTTTGATTAACTTTCTCTAGTGTTTTCAACTACTAAATCTAATAATCTAAATCTAAATCTAATATTACATAAGAAAAAGTCACTTTTTGTTAGAACTAAAATAATACTTTTATAAAGAAATGGATATGTTTCTTTTTGTTCGAAAACCGAGATTGGGACTCGTCTTTTGGGGAGAATTATTGCTATTTAGCACGCCAAATTCAACTAAGATGTGTAGTTGATAGATATATAAGTATACGATTCTGCAAAAAAAAGCAAAAAGCCAAAAAGTGGAAATGTTACTTTCTGTTCGACTACTCCACAATTTGGTTGTGGGTGCGAGAGTGACAAAATATGATTTTTTTCAAATTTTTTGAACAAAGTTCTTAATTTTTATTAAGGAGTAATTTACTTAGACCAATGATTCTTATATGATTTTTTTCGCCCTTTCGATTAGGGTAAAAAAAAATTTTTAAAAATTATTAAATTCTGACAAAAATAGAATTTGTTTGACAAAAAGTGTCCGAAAAACCTACTTCTGGGCATTCGATGCGTCTGACTAATGAACTGACCCAACGATTCGGGATTTCCAACATTCTCACCAAATTTCATAAGCATTGGATGTTTTCTTCGACAGTTATCGCGCGAATACATATACATATATACAGCTGAATTCTTTTTTGTGCGGCGGATACGGGGCGCATAAAAAAAATCGCATAAAAAAATATATTCAAAAATATCATAAATAGGGTAAAAGCCCCCTTTGTGGAACGGTATCTAATTATGAACATTTACATATTAATGAGGTTATTTCTGAAAGAAACGTCTGATAACAAAAATTGTTATTAATAGAATGATTGTTTTTCAATTTAAATTTACCTCGCATTTAAAGTTTCCTTACTTAATTAAAGAAATAAATATGTGAATGTCAAAACTGTTCCAGTATTAGATACCGTTCCACAAAAGGGGCTTTTACCCTAGCTATAAAAAGTATAGTTCGATCCAGATTGTAAAAAAAACAACTTTTTTATGCGGTTGGACGGGACCGCATAAAAAAGTTTTATTGAAAAAACATGACACAAAACGCTCAAAACTTAGAAATTTCCTTAGAAGTTGCTTCTATAAACAAGATAAAGCATTAGGGGAGAGCGGGGCTATACCGTACAGCGAGGCTAAACCATACACCCATTTTTCGTGTCTAGATTTCAAGCTGGACGAGTCCAATCGGTGTCGCAACATAGCGCCTGACCGCGGAAAATCATAGGATTGAGTTCCTTCCGCTGTGCGTATAAATGCCAATGTGACGGTGAAAAAACTTGTTTTTATTATTTCTCTTATAATTTTGGGTCACTGCTAAATAAGAGTTGGGTGGAGAACCTTTACTTATGAGCTAGTAGCTATAAGTTCATAAGAAACTACTTTTTTTAAGCTCTCTCTTGATCACTAGTGATGACTAGTTAGGCGACGGAATTTGAGGTTAGATTATGAAACTCCCACAAGGTACAGGATGGGGCTAAGCCGTACAGAAGTGTACGACTTAGCCCCAAATGGGTTAATATGGCAACATTAATAGATTGTAGTTGATGCAGGAAATACCATAAACATTATAGTTTTAGTGCTGTCGAGTCTGCAGATAACTTTACTCGTGATTTATGTTTAAATGTATAAACTTTAAATAAAATACTTTCATTCTATAAACTTTATCAATTATCACTTTTTTTGATAAAAGTTAACCTAACACTTTTTATACTTTTGTAAGTTGAACTAAATATACCGATAATACAAGTTACGTTATGATGTTTCTTAGTTGAGTCTACAATAACACAGAATAGATAACAACCAGAAGAGTAACAGAATGAGAGGTCCGATATTGCCTGCTATGACCTTGATTGCATGTGTTTTGTGAAAATCAAGGGGTGGTTCCGGGTATATTACCTATTATCTTACAGAGCCGGTATAGGATTTGAACTATGGAAAAAAAAAATAATACAACATCCTAGATGATTTGTTATTGTTAACTAGAATTTATTTATTAAAATTCTTCACAATTCTTCACTAAACAAACGTAGTGTGATTTGGATATATTCTCCATGTTAATATAATATAATTTTAAAAATTTACAATTTAAATTTGTAACGAAATCCTATTTTAAAATACACTACTGCCCTGGAAGAACAATTTAACTGATCGGCTTGTACTAACATATTTTTCCAATTTCTTCCAAACCTCGAGCATCAAAATCTACCTGACTATCGTTTCTTCCCTTTCTGTTACTATTCTGGTTGTTACTTATTCTTGTGACAATAAGTAATAAAATGGGTTTTGTACAATAATTTATTGCATTACTGTTATTTACTTCCTTAACAAGATGATTTTTTTACTGTACGGTATAGCCCCTCCTACCATATGGAATAGCCCCGACCCCCGGGGCTATTTCGTACAGAGACACTTTTTTTGTAATTTAATTTAAATATGTAAATAGTGGAATAATTCAAATTTCCTTGTGTGAAATCAATAGCCAATGGTCCAAATTATATATTGCTTATTTTCTTATAATTTTATACTCGATATTAGCTGAGCAATAACAGCTCTCCCTTAAGTGTACGGGATAGCCCCGCTCTCCCCTAATTTACACGTAGAAACAATTTATTTCAATTTTATAACATTATGAAAATTTTGGAAAATACATCTGTAACAAAATTAAATGATGCAATAATTTATGTTCTTATGCAATGTATGGATTAAATGCTTAAAAGCCGTTAAAAATTATTTTTATTAAAGAAACTTGTTATAGTAAATGCTTAAGTATCTTACTGTCTCTTGATTTTGATTTATATTATGCACTTTAATCGTCATTTTTTTAAAAACCGCAAAAAAATCGCATAAAAAACCGCACAAAAAAGGACTGCGTAAAAAAGAGTTCAGCTGTATATATTTTTATTCTTAAAAGTTTGAAATTTTTGAACATTAGAAAATGTCTAGGATTCACATTAATTATGAAAATTATTCCATTACCTTAAATAATGCTAAATAATAAACAAATATGGACTACCATAAAGTAACGCTCAAATCTATTAATATTAAATAATGTTATTTAAGTTTCAGTGTTTGTGTTTAATATTTTTCACATAAATAATTAAAATTTCCAGGTTTACTAAATTCTATTTATTTTGAGTCCATAAGAAGACTCCTTTTCGCTATCGTTTGTCGTTACGACCATCTAAAAATTTTTCAAACTTTGGAATCTTTCACTTTCAACGCATTGGCCAATCTTTCTATTTTAAACGTTATACTTCAGTCACTTCGTAAATATTCCTAAGATTTTTCAAAATTTTCATTTTGGATAAAATAATAGGTATAGGTATAATGTTTGTATATTTGAAATGTTTAAATGTTATATAGGCGTCAAAGAGAATTAAATTTATTTATTAGGTATATAAAATAATTATAATAATAATATTAATAAATCAGTTATAAGTCTTCATAAATACTTACACATATTTTAATTAACTATTTTGTTGTTATTACCTATTATCTACGTTCTGTATTTAGTTTTCTGCGGTAACTATTAGTTTCTAATACATACACAGTTCACAGATTACATATTAAAAGATGGTGGTAGTTCTGAAAAGCACCGTATTTTGCTTTGTCGGCTGCGAAATAACTATTCTAAATAAAGGTGTAAAGTATTGCTAATGTTACTGATGGATCCTTCCCAATCGGTTCCTAACTCATGACCTACAGACAAAAAACAAAATTGTTCACCTCTAGAATAACTTGGGGTTTTGTTCATTACAATTTAATATAACAGATATTAAAGGGTTAGGTTGACGTGTATAGTAGGGTTGTTAAGGATTTCCGCAATTGTAACCGAAACTATTGGGATATTCGAAATAAAAAAATATCTGAAACCGAAACTGTATTCGAAACAAAAGTTTCTAATATGTTTCGGATAAGTTCAAAGAAATTTGCTGTTTGAAAACAGCTGTGACAGTATAATGGTTACATTGACCGAAACATGCCATAATAGTTTAAACAATAAAAGTGGCATTTTTGCAAAGTAAAATGTTTTATTTATTAACAGAGAAGAAAGTTTTCCCGTTAGAACCACGTACCTGCTCACATTCCGATGGTCGCCATGGCTAAAATTCACGAATTGGACTTCAAATTAGTTGCCCACTCACTGTATTTACCAGATCTGGCTCCCAGCGACTTTTTCCTGTTTCCTCACCTTAAAATTTCTCTTGCAGAACAGAGATTTGTATCGAATGAGTATAGGTTATCGCATACGTAAACGCGTATTTTGTAGAGAAAGACGTCAACTACTATTTGGAAGGCTTAAAAATAAGAGCATCGCTGGTAAGTGGTAAGAGTATATCAACTTAAAAGGGGACTATGTTGAAAAATAAAAATGAATTTGGAGATAGTTAGGTCGGTACCTTATGTTATATAATAATTTACTTATTTGTGTTGTTTTTCTGTTTAATTTAAAAAAAAGAAAACAATTTATAAAAAGCTAATTGATTTTCCTCATACATTTAGTTGTAAATTTTGAATTTAAATTGAAAATGAATGTTTATTTGAAATAAATAAATATCAATTTTATATTATTGTTGGTATTATTCAATAATTTTTATTATTTTTCTTGTTTTTCCTTTTATTTCCGTTTTCCTCTAAATTAAAATTTAGCACGTGCAATAAATAATAATAAATATACATCGCTACCTATTTTACAGAACGTGTCGAATATAACAAAAGAATATAACGATGTAACAAAATAGTATTTTTATTACTTTGATTTTGTAATAAAATATTTTCAGTAGTTTTTGATTAAATTTATTTGGTATAGTTGATATTCGTACATCGAGTTGAGTCAATTAAGCAACGTTTTGGTACTAAATTTCTTAATTTCTGTAATAAATATACACATTGTATTGTAATCCAGGGATAGCTGACAATGAGTATTATGCAAAATATCCATTACCCAGTGAAATTGGTAGCATATTCAAGAAATTATTTTTCACAGAGTGACTTAAAATATTGAATTCTATTAAAATAGAAGTGAAAACTTCTATAGCGGGTGTAACATTGTGTAATGGTTGAGAGTATAATTAATATCTGTAATGGTTAAGAGTGTTATGAAAATGGTAAGGTCTTTAGTGTAAGAAATTTGTAACGATTGTAAGGTATTCTACTCATACATGAAGCTCTTCATGCATAAACTCAGTTTGGAAATAATTTATTATTTTTTTTCCTCATTTTGGTTACTAACTTCTCACGTTCATCTATAACCACGACTCCTTTAATAAAGTCCTATTGCTAAAATATGTTAATGTTACTTTGATAAGGTTACGAAATCGTCATAGAAGTTTTCATTTCAGTCGCGTGGTTTTAAACACACAATTTTTTTTATTTTAAATAAAAAAAACGGTCAAGAGCAAGACGGGCTCGCATAATTAGGGTTTCGTACAGTGAGCAATCAAGAGACCAAATTAAACTACTTTTATTTACGTATATTTAAACCTTATTCAAATTTTTGATCATCTCTATCTTCGAGGCTAGTTACGTTACAGGATTAAATTTTCTCAGGAAGGTTGAGATTAATAGAAGCAATTCTCCTTTTAATAGAACTAAATTTTATATGTTTAGGCGGAATAATTTCGAAAATACTAGTATACCAATATCACGGTTTTAGGCACTCATTTATTGATTGACTAATAGGTTATCAAAAATCTAGGGTAATTCTAATCGAGCTAGAGCTTTGGCATTTGAAATAGAGTGTTTAAGGTAATAAATACCAGAAAAATAATAGTCAATGAAAATTAACCAAATTTGTAAACTCATCAACGAACTTTTTAAATTAGGCGCTAACAGAAAATTATTTCTAGATAACTGGATCACCATAAATTTGAAACTATGTTACTGCAGATACTAAAGTAATTAATCTATTATTTAAAAGGCAGACTTATTATTTAAAAGACTACGGCCATTTTCATAATCAACTTTAAGAATACTTTAAGTTTACTTTAAAATTAAAATTTTATTTTATAATCATATTTCACTACTTTAAAGGTCTTTTAAATTAAAGCCAGTGTATCAGTTACTTTAGTGAACTTTACTGGCTTTTACGTATTTACCTGTCAAAATAAAACCGAATAAATAGTTTAATTAATAAAGAGATAATTACATATTATTTCAAAAAGAAAATATTTTTAAAATGAGTACATTGTCCTCATTATCAAGTACTTAGTAGTGACTCTGAAAATGATTTCTTAATTATTAGAAAACCAAAAATATATAAGCAGCGTATAACAAATTTTGATGATTGGGCAGACCAAGAATTTTTTCGAAGATTTAAGATTAAGCAAAGAAGTGACAATCCATATTTTGGAATATATTAGGGAAATTTGGAATATATTATTTTTAGATAACAACGATATATAGCAACTAAATAAACCATAGGTTGCTATAGTTATTTTTTAGTTCCTTGACCTTAACTAAAGTTGCACTATAATTTTTTATGAAAATGAAAGACTTTAAAGTTAAATTAAAACTTTAAAGTCGCATTAACTAAAGTCACTTTAAGACAATTATTATGAAAATGGCCGTTAAAGATATTAAATACCCCTGTCGCAGCATCCTGCATAACATAGCGAATTTCCGTTTATAAAAAATAGTATTTCTCGGAAACTAGTTGACATAGAATAATAGTTTAAAGACCTTTTTTATGTAATTTTTTCTCCTCTTTTAAATGGTGTAAAAAAAATTCGTAAAAATTTTTGAATAAATGGAAATTTTGGCAAAAAACTAATTTTTTGCAAGAACAATAACCATGTTCCTGACATCCGACGTGTCTGGCTGACGAATTCATCCAAGGGTTTGGGACTTCCAATGTTTTCACCAAATTTCGTAAAAATTGGATACTTCGTTCGAGAGTTATCGCGCGGACATATATATATATATATATATATATATATATATATATATATATATATATATATATACTGCCATAGTCCCTGGTTCAAGTCGCGTCATGACAGTGGCTGTAATAGCTGAATTCCATTCTGGAAATTCGCTAATAACAATCAGCAAGCAAGCGTGATAAAATGTGACTTTTTAAAATGACAGTTTAACTCATGTGTATTAAGTCCCATAAGAATATTGATTGTTGTTATTTACCATGGAAAAAGTTAGGACAGACTTTTACAGCGAAAAAAATTGTACAAAACATTTCATTGGGTCATTTTGTTGTAGGTAAACACGATAAAAATAAAACCAGAATTGGTAAATTTAACTGATTTCAGAACCATTGTAACAATGTATTAAATAATAATATGAATAATTATACCTACTAATTTATTAAAAGCTTTTATTTAACTTGCTATGTGAGTATGTTGGTTTAGATCAAATCTTGGAATCAAAATTTAGACAGGTTCTAACTGAGCTAGAGGTTTCAAATTTTGCATACGTGTCTAATCTTGATGACAATGCAATATTGTATAATTAGTTTTTCCCTAATTCGCCCCAAACCAAAATTGTTGATTTTTAGTCCTATGCAACTTTTTGACATTTCGAATTGTCAAATATTGTCCATTGAATTTTACATTGCAATTTTTTGTTTCCATAGTTATGTCTGATTAGGGTAAATTAACCGATTAAAATATAGGTAAAAAAAATTTCTTTAATTTTTTTTTAAATTAATTGTAATCACATTAAAAAGTAGAAAATAAAATAAAGTAAAAAAAATGTTTTTTAAAAAAAAGCTTTTATTTAAAAATGGGCTAAAAAAAATAAAATAACTTTTGAGAGAAGTTTGAAGCAATATGCAACATAATTTATAAAAGCTTGAGGCGTTTAATTAAATTTGGTAACTACTGAAAAGTAAAATAGCTACACTTATATCCAAAACATAAATAATTAATGATAACGCCTCAAGCTTTTATAAATTATGTTGCATATTGCTTCAAACTTCACTCAAAAGTTATTTTATTTTTTTTAGCCCATTTTTAAATAAAAGCTTTTTCTTAAAAAAACATTTTTTTTACTTTATTTTTTTTATTCGTTAAATTGTCTTACCGTATTACTCTAGAGTTTTATATTTTTTCTGAATAAATTTATGTTTTCTACAACTCAAATTTCTTGTTTAAAAGCAATTTAACTCGAAGAAATGTCAAGCCAAAAACGCTTCAGCTTCGCTGTCGCGTTTCTGCTAGTTGAAACTTTTTCTTGTTAAATTGCTGGGCAATAAATTTTCGTTAGATAAACCAAAATTTATTCGAAAAAATACAAATCTCTCGTGTAATAATAAATGATAATTTTTCTTATTTTTAATTAGATAATTACAACTTTAAACTAAGCCGCCATAAAATTTCTTTACAATATTTAACTAGAAAAATTTGTATGAAAAAAGCCAAAAATATAACTTTTGTGTGGATAGATGCTATGGGGATGTAATTTTTGAACTCAGAGAAAATTTTTTTGTTTTATATCAAAATAAAATAGGCCAACATTTCCTCATCACTTATGTGGGTGCTAACTTTTTCACGGTTTAATAAAATACTGAAGCTTGTTATTATCAATCTAAACGTAAACTACTATACGCATTAATAAAATCTGACGAAATTTGATAGTAAAAGGACCGTAACATAATATGAGAATAATTTAAATAATTACAAAATAGCTGTTGCAAATTAATAGACTGACAGTATAATTATAATTAATTCTCTTACAAAATTAAAATTTTGTTTTAGGTAGGTATAATGTTTTAGATAACTGCTAGATACTTTCTCTTTGTATCTCTTATTTACCGAAATGTTATGGGCCCGAACAGTTTTTTCCGCGTGTAAAAAATTTGTATGTTCTTAATTCACTGAAATAGAGTGTATAATATATGTAAATACAGATATTACGTGGAATCGTCGGTGCGCGAGTCAGACTCGCACTTATTGAACACATTTAACCCTTTGCACTCGACGGGCGCCGCCACGGCGACACAATAAATATTAATTCCACTCGTTAGGCGTCGCAGCGGCGCCATAAACAATAGGTACGTATTTTAATATTTACAACACGCTAGGGGACCTAAGGCCCGATTTACATTAACGCTCCGTTCTCAGTACGATATCACTCCGCTCCCGGTTCGATAAAATATTCTTACATAATAAATAACGAGTGTATTCACATCATCGCTTTCATATCGGTCCGATATCAGTCACGGTTCGCTCTTGCTTCAATACCGCTCCAATACCAATACCACTGAGTTAATTTTATCGAAGCGATATTAGACCCTAATATCGGTGACAGTGAACACGTTTTTGATTCCACTTCGCTCCGTTTCTCAGCCTTCTTCATTTATTTGAAAATTATTATATTAGGAAAACATGCGACGCGACGTCTTGCTACAATACATTGTGATACATACTACTAAAATTAACTAATAGATATATTGTACTATGGATATTATGTTCTCCTAATACAATAGTGTTTGCAGCGTTTTAAAACTACTGTCGAGTAGCTGAGTACCCATACTAAAAAATGGTTCGAGTGCAAAGGGTTAAAATATTAAAAATCATATTTTGATTTTAAAAAATGAATATAAAGAGCGATAATATGATAGCTGAAAATGTATTTTACATTGAACATATATTACCGTAAGATGAAAAAATTACTAAATAAAAAAGTTTAACAATTTTTTCTATTTATTTAGATAGAGAGTAGTACCTAGTGAATGTATAATGTGATTTATAAAAATACTAAACTAGATTACAGTTATAGCTGCTATAAATCAAATCTGTTTTTATTAGTTGAAAAAGTAAATTTTAGTGAAAAAAATTACCTTCTTAAAATGATTATTTATCTATTTATTTTCTTCTTTTTCTTGAAGTTTTGTAGAGTTTTACTGGTTAATATTTACTTTATTATAGTACAGTATTTGTCTGCATATAAATATGTTAATTAAAAATATTCGTATTAATATACGCTTAATTAATAATTACGATCTAGGATTACTTTAAAATATTTAGGCAGATATATTATACGATGGTAGTTAATTGAAAAAGTGTGTACCTATATTTAATTATATAAATTCATTAAAGTTAAAATGTAGAAAATATTAAATCACTAGGTTTACGCTTCCATTAATACTGAAATTTGACGAATTGATACCCTAAGCGTCGTATATCTACTAGCTATGGTGTCACACTTCTTTCTTCCATCATTGATCGGATTGGCCCTTTGATTTAGAGAAGTTGCATTATCAACGTTAGGTACGCATGATTTATTTCCCCGTATGCATATATCTCTCTTTCTTTCGCATCTGTACAAACAATTAAAGTTAAATTTTTATCGAAAATTTTGCGCTTTATAAAAGTGATTCAGTGTCCTTTTGTTCATGTCTGCCATAGTTTTCACAAGAAAAACGAAAAATGATGCAAGTTACTGTTTAGGCATACTTTTCCTTGATTTTTACATGATTTAGAAAAAACACAGGGTCAGATTTACCCTAAGTGCCGCCCTAGGTACCGTGACAAATGCTACCCTTGCTACACTTTTCCTACCTTTTTTTAGATATTTTCTCTACAAAAAATAACTGAGGGTCAAAAAAAATCCAACTTTTTCCGCCCTTACGCCATGGCCTAGGTAGGCCTAGTGGCTAATGCGGCTCTGAAAAAGTAAGTTTCAATTTCCTTACCTTCTTCTCATTGATTTGCTAAATACGACTGGAAGCATGAATATATATATATATATATATATATATATATATATATATATATATATATATATATATATATGTATATATATATGTATATATATATATATTAGGCGATCGAGGTAATCCATTACAATTTCGGTTTCGCATGAATTTTTAACGCCATTTTGAAAAAAATAATTGCAGATTGGAAGTATGCTACAATTCCTAGCTTACTGCAAAATTTCAAAAAATTTTTCAGGTCCCATAAGGAAAGTAAAAAAAAAAAAACAACAAAAATATCAAAATTCTCTTAAATTACGCAATTTAGAGGGAAATTTTTGCCCTTGTAATAACTGGGAACTTTCGTGGTACCTTTCATTTAAATTTCATCGATTTTCATAAGCAAAGTTTGGAGAAAATTGAAAAATAAAACAAAATTTTTCGATTTTTTTACAAAGTTAAAAACGCCGATAAGTTCAGAACTACTGAACAAAATGTGTTAAAATACTACTCTTTTTAATGCCCCATATATAGAATTATTTTCAGTCGGGGTTCATTTCTCTAATCTCACTAGATCTATAGATTTTCACTGATTCAGTCACCAACATATACTTCAACAGATTAATTTTGGCCCACCAAACATGTCTCCTATCTTTGTTACACTATGTTGTATTGGTATTGTACTAATGCAATAAAAAAGGATACATAACAAATAGAGTTGGACTTTGAACGGTCAGAATCGATCTGTGAATCTATACGTACGTACTTATGAAATCTTCATGTAAAAAATTCGAGGCCGGAACATTTACATTCGGATTTTTGATTTTTCTTGATTTTTTAGGTCCCAAAACGTCAAGATCTAGTGAAAAGTGCATAATATGCTATAATAGGGTATTTGATTGCAATTAAGAAATGATTCTAAATGCTTTGTTTTTACGTATTAACTAATTAATTTTTAATAAATTTTGAAAATCGTAAAAAATCACTGTTCAGTTTTAAATGAATATATTGGCGCAAATAAGATCCACCATGATGACGTATGCGATGACATCACATTTTGATGCAATCAAATATTAATGTGTTCGCACTACTGTAACGTTATGAAACGTTTTTCAACGTAAAATTTTCAACAAAAATATATATTCAATAGATATATGTTTATATATATCTTTTTGTTTTACAATATTTACAATTATTTATTGTGTCCAGTTGAAATAATAAGTATTTAACACACGTGTAAAAATTATGCATCAAACTACAGTACCTTTTATATTATTTACATGTTCCTTATCTTATCTTATGATATTTGTCATATTTGCTACAAAATATGACGTCATTTTAATGTAACGGCGCGATTTTACTCATTTAAATGAAGGTTAAAAATTTGTCATTTTCAAAGTAGAATTTTTAAATAACTAAAGAATATTTTTATTTGTCATTACTAAAATTAAACATATTTACGAGTAATACATAAAATTATTTAATATTTAAAACAAATTTTGAATACAGTCAGGTACCCTATTGGTTTGATTATCATACTTTCCCTTTTTGTAGCTTTGCTATATAACTTATATGGACGGGAAAGTAATATTATTAGTAGAGTAAAAAATTTCTAAAAAAACTTCCGCAAGAAATACGCTGGGTAGTATAAACTGTCAAGTAAAGATCTATGTGAAAATACACTTTATCACATTCAAACTTGTAGTGTAGATAATCAACTGATGAAAACTAAATAATATTTCAACATTTAAAGACTCGTAGGGAATGTATTTAATTATATCCACATTGCGTCACGATGTGTGACGTCAGAGTATATTTTCCCATGACGTTATATACGTACCTCCTATTGTCGTTGTAATTTTTAAAAAAATTTGTTTTTAGCTAATTACAAAAATTCTTGAAATACTGGTCATCATATTAAATACCCCTCAAGTAGGTTAGTAGGTATGTACATTTTTCATTAAAACATTCATTATAAGAAAAATAATGAGATTTTCCCAGTAAATAATAATATTGTTGACGTAATAATGAACACTTTTTTTTTAGAAATACTAATCAATGAGATTCAGCCGTTCGTATGAATTACTAACGCCTGCTTGTTAATAAATTTGTTCATTAATGTAAAATTAATATTTTTTGATTACTCATGCGGGAAGCGTGAGAAATACTAAATTGGCGCACACATTTCTGTACGTAAAATAGCTGTTTGCCCACTGTACTCTTCCCGCATACATTTTTGCGTGTGGAAAGTAACTTTTTATTACTCATGCGGGAGAAGTACTAACTTGGCGCACACATTTCTGTACGCAAAGTAGCTGTTTGCCCACTGTACTCTTCCCGCATACTTTTTTGCGTGTGGAAAGTTACTTTCCACACGCAAATTGACAATAAAACACGCACAATTTAATTAAAACACGTAAAACCGCCTCTTAATTTCTTATTTAATAAATATTTCATAATTATTTCTATAGAAACCACCAACAAAGTAATTTAAACGACAATTAATTCAGAAAATAGACGAACACTTAGAAATATTATTTTAAAAAGTAATAAAAATGTCAAAAATAGTGATAATAATAGAAAAAAGTATGTGAAATTCGTAATAAAAAATAGTATGTGCAACTCGTGCGGGATTGTCGATTGCCCCACTCAAGCAAATTAGTGCACTCACTACGTTCGTGCCCTCAACTTCGCTTTCGTGGGCAATCGACAATTTCCCGCACTTATTGCACAATATACTATAATATAAACGTTAAAGATTATATGGATTTAACAGGTACTTGTTATTAGAAAATAATTATGTGATATATAATATTAAGTAGATCAGCGTTTTCTAAATTGTGTCCCGCGCGGAACACTGGTGTTCCACAAACAGAGTTACTAAGTGTTCCGTGAAAAAATTGTAAAACTGTGATTAAGGGGAAGTTTACTTGAGCGTCGTTAAAAAAATCGATTTTTTTTTGCAGAAATTGGTGGCTAATTATGTCTAGAATATGTTCCCAAAGTGATTTTGCTGGAAGTAATTTAAGGGAAGGTTTACTTGAGATTTGATCAAGAAATTGATTTTTTTGCTAAAATTGATAGCAAATTATGTGTAGAATATGTTCCCAAAGTGATTTTGTTGAAAATAATTTAAAAAAAAAAGATTTTTGTACATTAACCGAATACAGCTTTCTATAAAAAAAGAACCTCAAAAAACGTAGTTCACGCAATAATTAGTATTAAATATAAAATTTTGAAAATACGTTTCTTTATATATATTTTACGGTATCTCGGAACCACATTTTTGGAACTGGTTGACACGATAACTCAAAAACTATTCGATGGATCCTTTTTTCTTAATTTTTTATTTTAAAGATAATTCAATTCTCCGGCACCTATACCTAAGTCCGATACACTTTCAATATTTTTTATTTTTTTTATTTTACTTTAAAAAGCGAAAAATAAGACAAAAATCGTAATGAAAAGTTCATACATCCGCCATTTTTTTTTCTTTCAGCAATTTATTAACATTATAGGTATAGGTGCCGCTACTCTTCATATATTTTATAAATCTTTTTTGTTTTTGGATTTCAGTGGTTTATTACCGGCGCTATGATGTCAACCAACAAGGAATCGGATTTTCGCATCGTCACACTGCACTATCTATAAAATGGAGTTTTTTTATATTTTTCCTTGAAAAACTTTTTTTTTTTGTATAGTTTAATACTTAATAAATATGTGTACAAAATTTGAAATTAATATTTACTTCCGTTCTTGAGAAAAAAATTCCAGAAAAATACGTAATTTTTAAGGACTCTCAAGTAAATCTCCCCTTAAGGAACAGCATGTAGGCTTTTATTTGTTTAACATAATTCATAAAGAAATTTAAGGTAAGTAAACCGTATTGTTTCATCGTGAAAGGATTTTAAATTGAAATAATACACGGATGAATTAAGTTGGAGGACATTTTTTTTTTAATTTTAAGAATTATTTTTATGAACAATTTAACGAAAACAAAACAGTTACATGTTTACTCCATTTGGGGTCTGTAAAAGAGTGATTATCCTAAACAGGGACGTATACTGCCGAGCTTGTTAGTAGGGGGGCTCACGTGGAAAATAATAGGACTAAAAAAATTTACAAAAAAAAAAAAATAAGTAAATTCAACTTCTTCTATACCGTTAACGACCAAAAAGAAAAACAAAAACGTCAACTTGAAAATTTACCGATATACCGATATGGTGTTTCAATTTAAATAATATCTAGTGTATATTTTTAATTCTCGGGAGGCGCTCATGACCCTTTGCCCCCCCCCCCGCCCATGTATACGCGGGTGATCCTAAAAACAACTAGTATATTCGTTAAAAATTTTATAATTTAAAAAGTGTTCCACGATGAAAAAAAATTGGGAAACACTGACATATAGAGAATAATATATAACATAGGCCCCTACTTATTATTATTAACATTTATAGAAAAGAATTATAGAAAGTACAGTGATTTGTATTTAATTATTAATTAACATCTGTACTGATTTGTACGTTCTTAGTTGAAAATAGTATACCTACCAATAGCTCGCTGCTTGACCAATGCAGGGGTAAAACCCAAAAATACCACATACATCGACCATAATATGATTAAAGATGTCAAATATTCGTTTCACCCTCCTCTTCAGTTTACATAAAACAAATCCGGTGGTTCTGTGTATTTTTTATCGTAAGTCAAATACCCCTGTCGCAGCATCCTGTATAACATAGCGAATTTTCGTTTATAAAAATTAATTTTTCTCGGAAACTAGTTTACATTGAATAATCGTTTAAAGTTCATTTTTATGTGATTTTTTTCTCCTCTTTCTAATGGTGTAAGAAAATGTTGCAAAAACTTTTGAACTATAGGGAAAATTTTGGTAAAAAACTAACTTTTTTCACCGAAAATTCCCAAAAAAACCATTTTCCGAGCATCGGACGTGTCTGGCTAACGAACTCATCCAAGGGTTTGGGATTTCTCACATTATCATCAAATTTCGTAAAAATAGGACATTTCGTTCGAGAGTTATCGTGCGGACACATACAATACATACATTCATAAATTAATATTATATAAGTATGATATAACTTGGAACTTTGAAAATGATTAGTTATTTAAAAGTTAGGTAGTTCGTAGTACATACACCTTTTTTGCAATATATAATATTAAAAGAACAAATAAAGAGTTGCAAAACTGAAAATTTATTAACTTTTTTCTCAATTAAATAATTCTCTATAATTTTCAGTTTTTGTTTACGGGACTCCCACGGTTATCATAAAAGAAAATAGATTGTATAGAAATTTTTCATAATTTCGTTATGGTTTTCATTGTATAGTAAACAACTGTACCTAACGTTATAGTTTATAGATACAGCACCAGTTTTATAAATATATTTGTTTTATTATATAACTTTAGTAATATTTTTGGATTAAAAATACTTATATATGTTATTAATGTTAGATCTAAATGAAATTATTTCAAGTATTTTGCATTCAATTGAAATTATAATATCAATTCCAAAAAAAAATTCATTTTAATAACATAATATTATTTGTTTTTGATTAATGAATCTCGTAAAAGTATTTCTGATTAATGGATTTTATAAATTTATTTAGAATCATTTTTTCAATGTTCAAGTTTACATTTACATTGAAATAAATTGTTAAACTTTTTATTACTTTGGTTTCGATATACATAATTATATTTTTTATACTTTTCGTACAATTTGCAACACGTCTTGTTGTTCCTCTTCTAATAATACAGTATATATTGCGCATCTGGAAATTTGTCTTAATGTTATTTCCCTTTATAAGAATACTGAAATTGTAGTTCTTTATAAGTGCCGATGTACACATGCGTTTTTTTACCGCTGCGTGCACGCAGCGGCACCGCAAAATGTGATGCACACATACGGTTTTTGCACGTTGCGTGCACGGTGCGGCGCCGCAGCAGTTATAAAGTACATTGAGTTAAATTGTAGTGATGCACACATACTTGCGGTGCTGTGCGGCGCCGCAGCGCGCACGCAGCGGCACCGCAAAATGTAATGAACACATACGGTTTTTGCACGCTGCGTGCACGGTGCGGCGCCGCAGCGGTTATAAAGTACATTGAGTTAAATTGTGTGATGGACACATACTTGTGGTGCCGTGCGGCGCCGCAGCGGTAAAAAAACGCATGTGTGCATCGGCACTAAAATCGGCCAGGCGCGAGTCAGGCGAGTCGGGCAATTAGAGTTGAGTATACTGTACAGTCAATAGACGAAATTAAACATTCTTTAATTATGTATTTTAAAATCTTGACCTTTGCTTGTGATAATGATAACTGAAAAATGAATGAATTGTAGTGAAACATAAGTAAATACATACGTTGCCTGTTAGTGTTTCTCTTGGTTGTTTAATAGTATATATATATATATATATATATATATATATATATATATATATATATATATATATATATATATATATATATATATATATATATTGCTTGGCAAGGACCGTAAGTGCCATTTTTGTGGTCTCGGATGCAGTTTGACAATCCAAGGCTGAAAGTCGAGGATACTTAAGCCACAGAAATAAACTTACGGGCCGAGTATGAGAAAGTTTTTTTTTCAACCGAAAAAAATTGTGAATAAATTGAAAAATATAATAATAATAATACATCGAAAATTTCAATAAAAATAATTTTAATCTATATATATAAAAGAGAAATACCACTCACTCACTCACCACAAATTCTCCAAAACTACAATACCTACAAACTTGAAATTTGGCATGTAGGTGCCTATTGGATCGTAGGGGCTCGCTAAGAAAGGGTTTTGCAAAATTTTTTGTCTAACCGTCGAAATTTACGAAAAACCGTAAAAAATTAATTTTCTATTACTGTACACAAAAGACAATTTAAAAAAAATAATAGTAGGCGTTTATAAAAAAAATACTTCCACAGAAAAATCTATTTATTTACTATTGACGGTAGGCGATTATTTATGTTCCTAGGAAGCTAAGAGTTGAAAAGGCGACAAGTTACCTGCTATGTAAAAGGCAACTTACGATTTTAGTGGTTGAAAAAAATTTTTTTTGCTAGTAGCTATTACACTGTCGGAAAAACTCGGAGTTTTCTGTTAATCTATGGTTAAATATCTACTAATACTATTAAAATCAAAATTTTCGCTTCCCATTTCCCTCCTCTTCTCCCCATTTTAGTCCAAAATAATTTTTTTCTTATTGTTAATTGGTGACGTATGTGCACGTCATCAACAGCTAACATTATCCAAACTTTCAAATTCTTATGTTACATAATTTTCTACTAATAAAAATTTACTAATAGAAAAAATTTCCTACTAAAAAAATTAAAACATACTAGCATTCACCCGCGGCTTCGCCGCGTGTCAATAAAAGGGCTCAGCGGGTTTTAGCACACACGACGTCCTCAGAAGTATGGGCACATTTTAATCCAAGGGGTGCCCATAGTTTTGACACGGCAGTGTACCAAAATATTAAGTACAGTACCGCGTCAAAAGTATGGGCACACCTTGAGCCAAGGTGTGCCCATACTTCTGACAACGTAGTGTGTGCTGGAATCCGCTCAGCCCTTTCACTCGTGGCATTTGAAATTATGACATCTAGTTAAAACGTATAAAGTGTACTTTCATCGCGTCGCTACTGAAAACAGTTAGTTTCCTTTTGGAAATTTTCCCACAGAACTAAAATGTTTTCTTCGGGTAAAAAGTAAGCTATAACACAGTTTTAACAGTTCGAATTAAGTCAATGATCCTTTTTTATATCGTTTTAAATGTATTTTCCCACGGGAATAACATTTCTCACAGGATTCAGATATTTTCCCGGGGTAGAAAGTAGTCTGTGTCGTTTTTTGTTCCCTCTGCAAACAATATGTAAACAATATGCAAAGTTTAAAATCAATCTTCCATTTTCTTAACTGTTAGCTGTCATTATTTCATTGTTTCGTTTTAAATACATTTTCCCTCAGAAATGAGATACTTTCTCGGGATAAAAAGTAACCTATATTTATCGCTGTATATCATTCTATCTGATAACAATATGCTAAGTTCGAACAAACTCAAAGAATCTTCTTTTGTTTCATTTAAAATATACACATATATTCCTACAGGAATGAAATTTCTCACGGGATTGAGATACTTTCCCAGGGTAAAAAATCGCCTGAGTTCTTTTCCATCTGTTAACAATATACAAAGTTTGAAACCAATAATTCGCTTTTTAATAGTCAACTGTCATAATTGAATAGATCATAACCATTTTCGTCTCCTAAGCTATGTTTGCATAAAGTTTCAAGTTGATTGGTTAAGCCGTTGAGGCGTGAAAGCAAGTCAAACAAACAAACAGACAAACTCACTTTCTCAATTATAATATTAGTTAGGATTAGGACTAGGACTTACACGTTAAAAAAATGCATTTTTAAAAGTTTTAAAATCACCAGCATACCATACCAAACCATACCACATCAGTTTCCACATTTTTAATTGTAAAAATGACAAACTTCCATTGAAAGTTTCTTCGTTTACCTACGTTATATAAGAAATCCCTGTTCAAAATTTCACGTTTTTAGGCCCAGCGATTTGGGCTGTGCGTTGATCGATCAGTCAGTCAGTTTGTCAGTTTTGATTTTTATATATATATATATATATATATATATATATATATATATATATATATATATATATATATATATATATATATATATAGAGATAGATAGATAGATAGATTGATGTATATATGTACTCTTGCATGTTTCAGCACGATAAGTAATTATCGAATAAAATACCCTATTTTTATGAAATTTGGTAAACATGCTAGAAGTTCCAAACTTCTGAACTAGAAGTTCCAAATTCTTCAGCCAGACACGTCCACTACTCGAAACCCACTATTTTGGCCATTTTCCTTCAAGAAATGAATTTGTTGTCAAAACTTTTTTTTACAATTTCGGTAAAAAAAGGTCTCCGTTTTCGGTAAAAAAAGGCCATAAAAAAGCAAAATTCGACACGAGTACACAAAACAACAATAAATAAAATATTGAAAAACATATCAGTTACATTTTTAAAATGTTCTTTTAAGTGTATATCAATAATCAGTTATCTAATCTCCATTGAATGTTCTTTTTAGCTAATGTTTAAAATAGTTGACCTTGGGGATTATTAACTTGTGTGTTCATTTAAAATATAGGTAGGTACCTACATACATACATAGGCAAATATATTTCGAAAGCAGCGGTACCTAAAGATTTGCGTTACAGACCACATTTTTAAGTTCCACGGATCGCTTTTGGTCGACGAGCTGCATTTTGGGAATTCCTATTCTAATGGAAAGTGTCTAGTTTATATGGGAATTTGGAGCCTCTAGCACAATGAATATAGTTTAAATTGGATACAGGCTATACGATTCACTTATTAAAAAATATCAATGATTTGTTCTTGATTTGGAACTTGTACTTGATTTGGAACGTCGCATTTGACTTCTTCTGGCTATTTAAAATGAATTAAATATAGGCCATGTTATTAGTTTCGAGGTAATTTTTTGGCCTAGTTATAATTTTCTCAGTTGAGGCTTTTATGAATGCTGGTGTCTAACGGTGGCAATAACACAATATTGTATTTTTTTCGTCTACGTTCCTTTGGTTAAGAAACTGATTTTGTATAGAATTTCAGGAGTTGAACTGATATTGACAAAATTTTTGCTAAATTAGTGCTGAGTTCCAATCTTTTCGAAAAATGAAAGTGAATTGACAAAATTTTCTTCACTAAATTTTACCTACTTGTTCGATTTGTTTTGGAAGCTCGAAAGTTTTATGACAGTTTTTCCAATTTAAACAGAACGGACGGCATAAATAATTTTCAAAAAACTTTTTAAGCATCCAAAAATGTGTAACTTATACCGGCTGGTTCATTTAACCTGGAATTTTGTATATCTCAAAAATAAGCATTGTAGGATAAATTTGTCTGACAAAAAAATTTATATTTCTGAAGAGGGCATCTTTCTGTCCTAAAATTAGTACTCCCCCTGCCATTTAAAAATATTAAGGAAAGATTCGCCAAGAAAAAATCAAAAATCCACCTTTTTTATTTTATTATTATTTTTTTTTATACAAATAAATGTTTTATTAAAACTAAATAGGTATACAGCATTATTTTTATTTTTTACATGTCTTAAGATTACAAAAAAAATTCAAAAAAAAAAAAAACAATTTCAAAAATGAGCTGTCTATAAGTGGTTTTAGAGTCGACACAGTGAAATTTTTCCACCTTGATGGTCCCTCGCGTTCTGAAATCCCCAGTGAATTAAAATAAAAAAATCAAGAAAATACGAAAAAAGATTACGAATATATATATATATATATATATATATATATATATATATATATATATATATATATATATATATATATATATATATATACCTAGTTATGGCACTAACTTGATCTCAGAAAAAAAAATAAAAAACCAGCGAGAAAACGCATTTTGAAAATGAATTTTGAAAAATAACCGCTTTTTCTCGACTATAAACAGCCGCCATTTTGAAAATATATTATGGAACCGAAAGATCCTATTTCCTGCCAAGATGACGGTATCGAGGAATAATATGCATTTTGATTTATGTCGATATCTCAAATACTTTTTGAGATACGTGAGGAACCATGTCAAAAAATGTACTTCCGAGAAAAAAGCATTTAAAGTTTTTTATTTTTATTTTTTTTAAATTGAATTATATTTTTTATGTTGCGTGCACTAAAATGCCCATAACTTTTTCATTTTTCATTTTTTGTAAATAAAATTTTAGGAGAATATTTCTAACACCTTAAGGAACATAATTAGAAACAAAAAAAATCGGTTTATTTATTTATTTTTTTTTTTTTAGTAAATCTCCTTTTAATATGCTTTTCTAATTTATTATTTATTTAAAAAAAAAAAAAAAACGTATTTATACATGTAAATTAGTGAAAAGCATAATATAGCATCTTTTATATATTTAATAAAAAATGTTAAAACTTTAGAATTTCAGAATGTAAGGAAAATAGGAAATTATTGTTATAAAATGTTAGAATAAGACCTTTATTATTAGCTGGGGAAATAATGTAAAAGAAATGTAGTTTTATTCTCTTGGCTAGTTTCATTGCCTCAGCTCATTGCGTCTTAGCAATAAAATTCCAGTCTCGGCAGTAAGACTGCTTTTGGATAATTTTTTTCCTTCTTATTATTAAATAAATATTTTACTTTACAAAATTCCGGAAAAATTTTCCAATCAGTAATTATTATATTAGCTCTTATCTAGAATCGATTAAAGATTTTTTTTACTGTTAAGAGATAAAACACTTTACTTTGTAGGTATTTATTAGAGCCGCTTTAATTTCTATTATTTAGTGTACTGTTCAACAAATATTTGCAAAAAATTTTTGTAAAACATTAAGCAAAGGTGTTATTTTTACTTGGTAAGAAATTTAAAAATTTAAAAATTTAAAAACTTTTGGCCAAAAACAACATTTTATTACAAGTTTATTATAAATTATTGTAGGGTAAAAGCCCCTATTCTCGAACGCGATGCAATACTCGAAAAGTTTTAATATTTTATATATTAATGAAGTTCTTTCTGAAAGAAACCGATAAATATCAAAACTGTTCGAGTACCTATTGAACTGCGTTCGAGTTACACAGTTTTTCTTTTGTATTTTCTTTAACTAACTGTGCCCTGCCGTTTCATTCACCTAAAATTATCTTAACTGTGAGTTAAATTACTTTTAAATCAGATATTCCGAAAATCGGTACAAAATAAGTTCTCTATAGTGCTTCGTTCCGTTCGTTTCGTTCGAATCAGTAATTCTACCCCCAAAATGTAGACTATTGCATTGTGCCGAAGGTCATCGGATCTGGACATGGGCAAATTACAAATCCGTTTTACAATGCCTAGAACATAATTTTAGTTGTTATAGGTATAATAAATAATACTAAAGAATTTTGCAATAAATGTATTACAAATACAGTGGACTTTCGGAGATTGTTCATTCGCAAATTGTCTATATTGCAGTGATAGGGATTTAAACATCGCATGTTTACGTCACAGAAACACTATACAAACACACAATTTTTGTGAATGCAATGCTCGTGTGAAGTAAACATACGACGTTTAAATCTCTATCACTGTAATATGGACAATTTGCGATTTGACAATCTCCGAAAGTCGACTGTACATGTGATTGCTATGAAAGAAAAAAGAAAATAAGTAAATCGTTAATTCATCGTTACATTTTAAGTTTTTCTAACAATAAATTTTTATTATTATTGATTGATTTATGTTGTTATTTGTGCATAATGTAACTTTCCATTTAGGAAATTATTGTAATGTATTTGATATTTTTTTTCATTTAATTCTTTTATTTTAACAATAGAAAAAATTTTTTGTCTCAAAATGCCGAACTTTTTACTGCCAGTGACAAATACAATAGATAGGGTTACAAAAAAAGAAAGAAAATCAGATCCTAACATCAAAAAAGTGAAATTAGAGATACGTATTGATATTAAAATTGAGTCATCTAAGTGCCTTTGTGAACGTTGGGCTTTGATTTTTAGCAACAAATTTATATTTACCGGTAATATCTATAACTTACAATTTTTTTTACAGCTGGAATATGGGCGATAACGCTAGTGGACACGTTCGCCGAGACTATAATAGGCCAAACACTAGCTGGAGATCAAATTCGCGTGATCGAAATAATGCTACAGGTTTGTATTAGATTATTATAATATACCTATGTATCGTATGTATATATATTTATCACAAAATTTTGTTCGTATACGTATGCGTTTACAATAATTTAAATATTTACATATTAGTGCTGAGAACAATGAAAGATTTCAATAATCGATTATTTTTCGACTATCTTTCATTCGATTATTTTTATTTGTTAATTATTTTTGTTGATTATTTTCATTCAATTATTTTATAATCGATTATTTTTATCGATTATTTCTAACAGTTATTTAAATTATTCTAAAACAAAAGAAAAATTAAGTATAAATTCTTTAATTTTCAGGAATCCTTTTATTGTTAATTTATGTTCAAATTTAAATCTATAACACAACATTATTTACATGTATGGATACAATCCAACTTTCAATTCCTTTGTTTTTAGGAGGATTATTATATTATATTCAAAAATCTATTTTTGCTGAATTTTACCTACATATATCTGTTACATTTGTTATTTACAGAATTAATATACGTTAGAAATTTAGAGTGATTAGACCATTACTAATTACGGTATTATCGGTTTTTCCACTTTAATGGTCAGTAAAGTTCATTTCAAATAACTTGACCCTTTTTATTATGTAAATTCAATAGTAACTGTAGTCGACCATTTGAAATGAACTTTAATGGATCTTTTACAAGTGACGTGCTATAAAAAAACCAACACTTTTTTGGAATATTTTTTTGCAGAAACTATGTATCGTAATGAAAAAAATAAGCTTTTGTACATTAAAGTACATTTAATTAAGTCTATCTTGAATATTTTTTCTTTTATTTTTCGTCAGCCGTCTGTCTGCCTTTGTCCTAGCACACACGAGCGGTTTTTTCACCGCCCAACCGCTGCGGTTATTTCACCGCTTTGATAAAACACATTATTTTATATGAATGTAGACGTCGGCAGTTCAACCGTTCGTGCGTCTACGTTCATGTAAAGTAATGTGTTCTATCAAAGCGGTGAAATAACCGCAGCGGTTAGGCGGTGAAAAAACCGCTCGTGTGTGCTAGGCCTTTGCTCACAGGACAAAAAAAAAAAAAGAAAAAATGGAGCCAATGATTAAAAAAAAAAACTATAAGTCCGATTGGCTTAAAATTTGATACATTCTCTTTATTAATGTGTTTTTTGTAAGTCTATCTACAATCAGCCCTTAAAAGAAAAAAATCGATTTCTTAGAACGCCTGAAAGGTCAAAATACCCCTGTCGCAGCATCCTGCATAACATAGCGAATTTCCATTTACAAAAGTACGTTTTTCTCGGAAACTAGTTGATATAGAGTAATTGTAAATAAAAAAAACCTTCTTTATGTGATTTTTCCGCCTCATTCCGCCAAATTTTTTTCACGAAAAATGTCCAAAACCCCGTAATCGTTTTCACGAAATTTCTTAAAAATAAGATGTTTCGTTCTTGAGTTATCGTGCGGACACAGTAAACATATATATAAATGTGTCCGCACGATAACTCAAGAACGAAACATCTTATTTTTAAGAAATTTCGTGAAAACGTTTACGGGGTTTTGGACATTTTTCTTGAAAAAAATTTGACGGAATGAATTCGCTAAAATATAAGACTTGTTTATATAAAAATCTTTTATTACTTTAAAAATTTTCTCACGTAAACTGTATATGTATATACAACACACACAAACCGTACGCATAATGGTAGTACGGATAATGAAATGGTCTTGTACCCTTATACATGTATCACAATAAAATTATGTGATCGTGTCAAAAAGGATATCGTATGCATATAATATATGTTATATACAAAATATCCATATTGTGTCGAATATGTACTTAGTTAGAATGTGATTAAATTCACACTTTATACGATAAAATAATCACATTCTAAACAACATTTCGTTCGAGACAACATCTAGGACATTTCGTTCGAGAGTTATCGTGCGGACACATATATATATATATATATATATATATATATATATATATAAATATATATAAATATATATATATATATAAATACATATATATATATACATATATATATATATATATATATATATATATATATATATATATATATATATATATAATTTTAGTGAATATTATTTTCGGTTCCTAGGGACCTCAAAACAAATTTCTGCCATGGTCCCGAGTTCAGGTCACGTCATGACAGTGGCTGTAATAGCTGAATTCCATTCTGGAAATTCGCTAAAACAGAGTAATTTTTCTTACCTTTTTATTCAAAATGGCGCCAAGAAAGAAGTATGAAGTCTGATGGAGTGATTCGAGATAGTCTTACAGAAAACACCATAATAAAGAGAACGCATCAAATTTTAGCCCAATCGGACTTATAGTTTTTTTTCGAACGTTGGCACCGTTTAGAATAACAAAATTTACATGTGACATTCAACAGGCCTACAAAAGCAGATGGAAGGTCAGACAAAAAGAAAACAAATTCAAGATACACTTAATTATAATTACGAATTATACGTTATTTACGGCTAACATGATATTCACAATAAATAGTCCAAATTCGGTACGAATACAATATATACCCTGTTTCAAATACGATTGATCATGAGTCAAAGTTAAAAAATTAAATAATTCTTATATTCAAAATAAATCAATCTTCTAGTCTTTTCTAAAAACAAACTGCAATTTTTAAAAATTTACGCAAGTGCAATAATGAAAGAGATAAAGCCAAGATAACGGAAATTATTTAAATTCATAAGTGATGAAGCATGGTTAAAAAATTTAAGTGAAATGGACCATATTAAAATCATATCATGTATTAAAAACAACTGACAATATTCAGTTGTCAGAAAAATTGTATACAGATTTTAATAGGTTTAATATCTACTTAATAAATTTGTAACACTGACTGACTGACTGACAGACAACGCACAGCCTAAACCGTTGGGTCTAGAAGAATGAAATTTTTCACAGGTGTTCCCTATGTAACGTAGGTGACCACTAAGAAAGGATTTTTGAAAATTCACCTCTTAAGTGGGTTAAATAGGGAATACAAATTTTTATGGAAATTCGTCATTTTTGAAGTTAGGTATATAAAAATATGTTTACTATGATTATTATGAATATTTTATACACTGATTGACAGACAACGCACAGCCTAAACTGTTGGGTTTAGAAGGACGAAATTTAGCACAGAATATATGAAGATTAATCTTTAGGCATTACTACTTATAAATAAAAGTCAGTTGTGTAAACGTTTCTGGAAATTCATTCCCTAAGGGGTTAAAACAGGAAATGAAAGTTCGAATGGGAAGTTCGTTATTTTTGAAATTAGAAACGTGGAAATTGGTATTTAGTCTTTTGAAAAATACTAAAAGTGAGCAATGAGTACCTAATAAAAAGATGTTGCCGATAGGAAATCCTATCGGGTATACGGCTAGTATAGTATAAAGATTAATAAAAGTATAGTAAGGTGTGTTCCATTACACACAGTCATGTGTAACAAAATTACGCACAAGCATATAGCTAATAGTTAAGATAGTATTTTGTACAGTAAAGAAACAATTTCATAGCAGTCTCAGATAAAATATAGAGCAAATTGAACTGATGTATGAGTGGCCAAGATTATTCACACGGAATTTTTTATGTACCTACGATTTTCATCTTGTTTCATACATTGTGCCAGTTATAAAAGTTCATATATTTAATTATTATTAAATTTATTTCCGTCAATAAAAATTAATTTACAGATGATGGAAACTCAACATCTCAAGGAAGGTTTCGATCTAGTAGAGAGTCAGGACCTTCTAAAGAAAATAGACAAAATTTAGAAAAGCAAAGTCGAAGTGATGAAAGAGGAGAAAAAGAGGAACAAATACTGGATTTTAAAGAATTAGAAGCACTGTTATCAGAAGATGCAGATTTGATTTGTCTAACTCTTAGTTATCGTCAAGAAGAATTTATCAATCTTCTAAAATCCAGTAAAGTGAAAGACAATTGGGTAATAATTATTTTGAAATTAGTTGAGAAGGTAGTGAAATACAATACAACCAATAAAACTGAAATAGAATACGTTAAAGACGTTGTAACTGTCAGTTGTCGCTATTTTATAGAACATATTATAAAATATATAGCATTTTTACCACTTCAAAGTCAATCTGAAAAATCACAAAATAGGTATTACTGGGAAGATCCAATATCATTTTGGCAAGCACTTATTGTAGTATGTGATAAAATTATACAACTGTTACCAAAAAGAGCAAGAGATGATTGTTTATCTAAACTTTTGAAAGCTATGTCTTTATATACTATGTCTGAATCACATAGTGAGATTGAGATGGATAGGATTAAAAAACAACTAGCAATATTAAAAAAAAATATTTCAAAAAATGAAAGTGATAAGGAAAGCGATGATAAAGAAGACGAAGAGGATGGTTTATCTTTACGTGATTATCGAAGAGTAAGCATTTTGCCAACTTCAAAGGAAATTTTAACACCAAAACGGCCAGAAATAAGAGAAAATAGAAGTGGAGGGAAATATAAAAGCATCAGTGATTATTTAAATGTTCAATTTAAACTTTTAAGAGAAGATTTTATTGATCCTTTAAGAGAAAGGCTATGTAACAGTTTAGACGATGAGAACTATTTAAAAAAATATGATAATAGAATTTACAAAAAGGTTACATTTCAGTCAATTGATTTTCTTCAAAGTAAACTTTGGTATCAAAATAAATTAATTTGCGTTGTTGATTTAAAATTATCAAAAAAGGATTTAGATGAACTTAAATATTCAAAAAGACTTTCATCTGAATCATTATTAGTATTTATATCCAACGAGTTCAAAACAGCAATACTAGCAAAAGTAGCAAATCGAGATATTAATTTATTACAGAAAGGACAGATTGGAGTAGAATTGACTTATACTGAAATTGGAATTGAACATTTACTGGGTAAAAAGTGTGACATGATAGAAGCAACAATATACTTTGAACCTTATTGTCGGGTTACAAAGGCACTTCAAACTATTACTGAAGAGAATTTTCCATTAAAAAAATACATAATTGACCTAGAAATTGAAAGCAAACCACCTAGGTAAGTATTAGTTTGTTTTAATTTAAATAATGTCTATTATATTACATTGTTTTGGCTATATTAATATTAAAATAAAAGTACGGATTAATTACTTACCTATTACTCTACTGCAGCGGTTTCCAAACTCTGTGCACTAACCCTGTGTGTAACTTGTAACTTTTGGCCAGCTAGATCACGAGAATACCCCTATGTGCGTTGTTTGCATTTTCTATGGCAACAAATAAACAGATTCTAAATTTAATATTATTTTTATCGTGGTCAAATAAAATATCAATTTTATGTGCGGTTATGAGCGGTGATTTTTTCCGCTCTTTGACATGGTGTAGAAAACATTTTGGAAAGCTTTTAAATTGGCTGTAACAGCTGAATTTTCTATTCGGTAATTTTCTAAAAGCTTAAAAAGTATCTAAAAACAGTAAACCTGTTTTATTATTCAAAAAAAAAAAAAAAAATCAAAGACATTACGGTCTGCCCGACTTACTGTGTTTTATTTTTTTTTGATGTATTAATAGCAACCTCATTTTGAAGCTCAATATTAATTTCATAAATGGCACCAAAAAAATTAAAAATCATAAAAAGGAATCTCATCTTCACTTTAACAGCCCTTTCGAACGATATCCTACACGATGTGTTGGATATCATACGATACGGAAGAAAAAAATTTTCATTTCCATTTTCCACTTTCAACTTTTAGTTTTCTTTTTTTTGTGCTATTTATTAATTGAGAACTACATATAAGTATCTGTAGATTGAATCCCGGTACAAGTGGTTATACAATTTTTTTTATAACAATTAATTTATTAATTATGTTAACAAAATTAAGCTACGAAATATTACTTGCCGAAAAATTAATGAATTAATATAATTTTTCTTAAAATCTTATTTTTTTCGATATGAGTATATCGCATAAACACAAGTCGATACATTAAAACTTCTAAAATATGAACATTTTACATTTTGAAAAATGTAAAAATTCATCTTGTAAAACTATGTGGGTAACATATTTTTACATTTTCCAAAATTTAAAAATATCTCATTTTAAAAGTTTTAATGTATTAAAGTTATAAAAGTTTTAATGTATCTAATTGTAATGTATCTAAACTTGTGTTCATGTGATATATACTACTTACATCGAAAAAAAGATTTTAAGAAAAATTATACTAATTCATTAATTTTGCGACAATAAATATTTCGTAGCTTAATTTTATTGACATAATTAATAAAAAAAATTGAGTAATTACTTGTACTGAGATTTGATCACGGTACCCCACTATCCACAGTCCGTCGCTCTACCATTGCGCTGCAGCCATTTTGTTGAAATGTTCTAAATAACTTGATTATGTCTTACCCATATTTTTGTCCAAATTTTAAATAAAAATATTTCTTGTGTTTTTGAGAGGTTGACCTCAATATTGTAAATTTTTAAAATTTATATTATGCTCTACTGGCAGACGAAATTTGAATGAAATCGGTGACGACCATACCTGAACCTCTCCTTGTAAGTCCACTTTTTAAAATTTTTTTCTAGATGGTTGTTTTGTTAGTTTTGGTCGTTGAGGAAATGGAAACCAATAACAGAAAAAAGTTTTCAAAAAATGGACTTGGTACAAATTAATACTTAGATAACGATATGCATACATTATATAGTATACATATACGTAGGTATACAATATACATACAGTCTACACAATGCAAAAGTACCAGCATCCTGCAATTTTATATTATAAATATTATTTTTTCTCAAAAATCCACGTCCATAGTAAAATGGTTTAAAAACGTATCTTATTTGATTTTTTACGTTCTTCTTCTTTTCGTTTTACTCAATGATGTAAAAAAAATTCAAAAAACTTTTGAATTTTGGCAAATATTGGCAAAACTCATTTTTTGAAATTCCGGACATCGGACGTGTCTGGCTGACAAACTCATCTAAGGGTTTGGGATTTCTAATGCTTTCACCAAATTTCGTAAAAGTTGGACATTTCGTTCGAGAGTTACCGTGCGGTACATTTTAGTGAATATTATTTTCGGTTTCTGAGAGACCTCAAAACAAATTTCTTTCATAGTCCCGGGTTCAAGTCGCATCATGACAGTCGGCGTAATAGCTGAATTTCCAATTTGGAAATTCGTTAAAGAAAGTCGATACAGGGAAGTTTTTCAAGCGAACGGACGTAGTACTATAAAGTCTCATTGTTATTAGTTATTATAGGTTTTATAGTTCATATTGACAATTTTATTTCTTGAACATAAATATGTGTATATCTTTAGTATGTAAGTAATAATATGTTATCTCTTTCAAAGTAAGTTTTAAGAAATTCTAGTGAAAACTTGAAATTTTAGTTTTATTATGTTCCGAACTAACTTCGTGTAAGTTCGGAACATTATAAGATTGATGAGTGACCGAAAATTTGAGAGAAGTGGTAAATCAGAGAACAAATGGTAAATAATTATAGAGTTTTACATTCATATATTGAATATACGCAAGAGGACTATGTATTGTATGTATTTCATGTACCTGTGAACTCTATGGTTTGGTGGCCAATGCACAATCAAGTTTACTTGATTGTACACAAAATTGCAATAAAAAAAAAATTTCTCTTTCTATTTCTATTTTATAGAAGCGTGTATATATTTATCTCTTTCTTTCGCTGTTTTTTCTTAAAATTATTAATAATGGGACAGATTCTAAAAATTGTTATCTTTGTCTAATAACTTATTTTAATACACAGAGAGCCATCTTTACGTATTTGTGATAATTACATACTTGCCGACCAGTCCACATAATTCATAGAAAAAATTATATACATATAGAATCCTATCAAAAATAGGGCCATATTGCTCATCATTGTATTTCTCCCCAACTGTAAGATGGCTCTCAGTGTCCGGTTTTTCGCTTATTTTATACCTATTCGTTTCGTCATAGTTCGTCCGTTTCCGTTCGTTCGTCCGTAAAGATTTGATATGATGAAAAAAAAATGTGCACGTAGGTGGACACAATAACGTGTCAGGACTTTATTCTTTATTTATTCGTACATCTACATCAAGAAAATCTTCCAATTACGATAAACTCATTAGAAATAACTTTTGTGATATAATAAATACGTTGTCTTTGTAATTTTGTGTTTCTAATAAAAAAATCGTAGTTAACATTTTTTAAACCTTTATTTATTTCTAATTTTTATTATATACATAATTAGCTTTAATAAAAACAAGTCGTCAAGTGCAAGTTGTACTTGCGCTAACAGTGTTCCGTACAATCAGTTGTTTCATCAGTGTTCCGTACAATCAGGAATTTTTTATAACGGAATATGAAGGTGGATAAAATATTTTTCCTAATAAATAAATCTTATTCCTAAAGTATAACCTATTTTTTGATTTCAGAACGATCGTGTTCGTATGTGTCACATCGTGAACGTATGTGTCCGGACTGTTATATTTTAACCCTAGAATCATACGTTGGTCTACGAGAAACGTTAATCATACATCGACATCGTTTTGACGGATGGACTTTTTACGGAGAGTTTTAGAGTTTATTTGCAAAAAACATTTTTTTTGACATAACAATACTACAAAAGGGAACAAAATATTTAAAAAAATTGGATTTGGAAAAATTTTCTTAATGTAAATATTTATTAATTTTTTTAATCTTTTTATCAAAGCATATTTTCATTATAAAAATTAAAAAATAGATAAATACATCAATTGTAATAATTAATTTATGAACTATTATGAGTCAGTGGACATGTGTGACTTTACAGAATGTGAAATTTCTCAGTCATAAATATTCCTATAGATATGTAGTTATTTCCCCATTAGGCACATTTGTAAATTTTCTAAAATTTGTTAGTAATTTTTCGAATAAGATCTCAAAAAATAATAAAAATTAAAATATTTTCCACAAAATAAATTGTTAATCTTTTATTAAGTCATTCGAAATACATTCTTTAGTTTTCGATTCAATATATTAAAACTTCAGTATTATGTCGTCTCTATAAGTCAAACAGCTGTAATCATCTTTCACATTATTATAATCATTGAATAAATTAATTATAACATCCATATCTTTAATAAGTTTTAAAAAAATTAGGAAAACTTTTATACGTAGTGTACAAAATCTTCAAAAAAAGCATACGTTAATCATACATCGACGTCCTTTTGACGGACACTATTTCAATACAAACAGAACGACAATGACTATAAACAAAATAAATATATGTGGTGTGTTATAATAACAAATAAGTTAGATAACAGAAATCTCACAGCAAACAAGTAACAACAAGTCGTAGTATTGGAGCAGGTAGAGAAGTTCGTACGTCGTTTTGACGTGTACGTATGATTCTAGGGTTAAGAAGTTTTAGTTATGACCACTGATTGTGAGGAACATTACTTAGTGCGTGTCAAACACGCACTTGACGAATTTTATTTATAATGCGGCCCATACACGGTTCAACTTGTTGTACTACCTAGTTGTACTACAAGTTGAACTGTTTGCCATACACTATTAAACTATTCATTCAACTTGTTGTCCAACTTCAATTATTCACAATTTTTGAAAAAGAGAACTTCGTTAAAATTATGGATAAAATTCTTGCCTTAGCAGTAATTGCAGAAATTAGTAAAGAAAGCTTGAGTAAACGAAAAAAAAGAAAATAGAGCAAAGAGTGGTTGGGAAAGAAATTTTCTAATGAAAAACTATTTAAAAAAATTAGTGAATGTGAACCAGATGATTACAAAAATTATATGCGAATGAACGAAGAAATTTTTAATGATATTTTAGTAAAAATAACACCTTTAAAAAGCAAAGAAGATACGTTTATGCGTGATGCAATTTCTGTAAAAACACACTTGGAAATTACATTATGGTCTCTTGCAACGGGAAATTCTTTTGAAGATTTAAAATTTTCAAATGCGTTATCACCGCAAGCTATTGGAAATAACAAACAAAATCAAATATTTAAACTTTCCAATTGTTATCGCTGTAAATATTTTGTTGATTACACTCTTTACAGCATATATGTACTGGTTTTGTTGTTCATCTACCCCACACACAGTACATGTTCATAGACCATTTGCTCCGCCCACGTAAAATCAAAATATTTTGATTTTACTTCAACCGTTTATGCAACCATCAAAATAGTTGACCAACTGCCCGACACACGATTCAACATGTTGTACAACTCAACCAAGTTGTACAACAAGTTGAACCGTGTATGGGCCGCATAATGTGTAACATTTTATTTTAAGGTATTTGGAGCAAAATTCTCATTTGAAGGTAAAAAATTGGGAAATAGATGTTTTATCACCATCGGATTGGGTATCTGCTAATGATTTGGGATACGATGAAATGCAGTACAATGCTTTTAGGTCGGCATTAACAAAAGAGTTTTCGGTAATACAAGGACCTCCTGGTACTGGCAAGACGTTTATAGGCTTGGAGCTAGTGAATGTACTTCTAGAAAATAAGAACATTTGGTATAAAGAGACTCCTATTTTGATAATTTGTTACACCAATCATGCTTTAGATCAGTTCTTAGAAGGAATTTTGAAAATGACCAATCATGTCGACCATATCGTTAGACTGGGTTCAAAGTCGAGAAATAAAAATATCGAAAAAATTGATATGTGTGAATTCCATAGAAGGTGGGAAAAGAATAATAAAATTCCCTCTAATTACAAGCAGACTGCTTACCAAATTAGAACAGACATGAAAGATTGCTTAAGTAAAATTAGATATTTACAAATGTCACTACAAGAAATACACGATAAAAATTGTATAATTGATGTAACAGAAGAATTACGCAAAAAAGATATAGAATTCAATAACTCAGACGATTTTTTTATATGGTTAGTCGATCGTACAAATTATATTGAAGAGATAGCCATTGCTGCTGAACCACAGAGGCAGTTTGAAACTGATTTCAATTTCAGTAATACAAATTTGTCCAGTGGTTTAAATAATCAAGAAAATAGTGAAATAATTGAATTAGAAACGAATCAAAGTGATGACTCGCTAGAAGTTATCGATGATGCTGATGATATTTTGTCTGAAATAAATTTTAGTATGTATTCACAGGAGAGAAGAAAGACTTGGAGATTAAAGACGTTTGAAGATGATTTAGTGAATTTACGGCAAAAACATACAACAGCTAATAATAGTGAAAATAAGAGAAGAATACAAAAACAACTGCAAATAAAACAAGCTCTATTTAATTATTTAAAGGTAAGAATACATTATTAGTTTTTATAAAAGTAGAGTATCTATATAAAATTTGCAGATAAAATTAGGAAAAAATTTCGAAAAGTTTCAAAAATTCAGAATACATTTCATGTATCTTTAATATTTTCATATCAGTGAGGATAAATAATCGAGTGATTAATAATTAAAAGCAGTGTTAAAATTTTTACTTTGACATTAAGAGACAACTTTAACTATCTTCGGCTAAAAAGATCGAAACCGAAGTCATAACTATTTTTGAAATTTTTGTCTGGATATTATTATTCACAGTGTTGTATCATAAAACATTTCTTAAAGAACCACGCACAAATCTTATGAAAATTTGGTCCCGGTTAATTTCTTCGAAACTTTGGGAAATAATAGTTCTTGACCTGTAGAACAAAAGTCTCCATAGGCGCAAAGCTCAATAATGGACAGATTTTGAGATATATGTAGTTAAATATACGTATACTTTCAATGTAAAATCTATCACCTATCAAATGGTGTCGGCAAAAAACTTTATGATTTTACATTGAAAGTATATGTATATTTAACTACAAATATCTCAAAATCTGTCTATTATTGAGCTTTGCGCCTATGGAGACTTGTGTTCTACAGGTCAAGAACTATTATTTCCCAAAGTTTCGAAGAAATTAACCGGGGTCAAATTTCCATAAGATTTGTGCGGGGTCCTTTGTGATTCCGTAGATAAAAATATATGGATCTCTCACATAATTTGATATAAAATTATAATGATCTCTATTGCGCAATAAATAACAATTAACTAATTATAAGTATGTTTTGTATTTAGTGTCGTTTAAACCAAAATACGTCGAAATTGCCGCCTCCCAAATATCAGTTCAACAATGTTCGTGATCTAGATTCAAATCATCGTTGGTCCTTATACTGGGATTGTATAAAGATTTACAGAAAACAATTGTTTCACAGTTTAGACGATGCACTACGTAAATATAGAAAGTTGAACGTTCAACGTGAAGAGGTTCGTTTTGAGATGAGTTCACCATATTATATGTATATTTATTCTATTAAACTGAGATATTTTGCTTTAGATTCTACAGAAGGAAAATGCATATATATTGAAATCAAGTTGGCTTGTTGGAATGACCACAACATATGCTGCAAACCATCATACATTATTACAGCGAATTAAAAGCCCTATTGGTATGAGTTTAAATATAAAAATTTGTTAATTGTTATTTTTCTCCAACTACGACAAAGTTTAAAAACTAAAGTCTAACCGAATACGAACAAATAGAAAATAAAATGAAAGCTGAAAGAACTAAAGTCAACTACGAAAAATTAGGAAACAAGCTTCAATAGCTTTTGTTTACAACAAAACTATTTAGACATTAAAATAAAAAAATAATAAAATGAAATAATGTTTTTTTTTTCTGTTTTTTGATGTAGTCAAAGGACTGACTACATGCACCACCTAAAATCAAAGACTTCGATTACTGAAAAAACGACTTTGTTGTGAGCAATATTTTCCATTTAATGCCTAGATAGTTCCACTTTTTCGTAGTTGAGTTTAAGTTTTTTAAACGTTTATTTTAATACGTTAAAATTATTTCTTGATTTGTAGTCATTGTTGAAGAAGCAGCTGAAGTATTAGAATCACACATTATAACATCTATAACCGATAATTGTCAACATCTCGTTTTAATTGGCGATCATAAACAGCTACGACCAAGTAATACTGTATATCGTCTAAAAAAGTATTTTGATTTAGATGTATCACTTTTTGAACGTATGGTGAAGAATGGAAAATGTGAAGTTTTAAATGTTCAACATCGAATGAGACCAGAATTTGTAAATCTAATTATTCCAACCATTTATTCTGAATTAAAAAATCATCATCCTGTTTCGTCATATCAAAATATTATTGGCGTCAAACAGAATTTATTTTTTATTACACATAATCATCAGGTTGGTGACGCTATTGAAGAAAGCTATCACGAAGCAAAATTCCTTTTACGTTTGTGCAAACATTTATTGTTGCAAGGGTACAAACCAAGAGATATAACAATTTTAACTATTTACATTGGACAGATGCATTACATGAGAAAAGAACAAAATAACATGGAATGTTCGCAAGATGTACGAATAATGCAAGTTGGTGATTTTCAAGGTGAAGAAAATAAAATTATATTATTATCACTAGCAAGTAGTAATACCGATGTTAAAATTGACCGTTTGGAAATGGAATATCGCATTTGTATCGCATTTTCAAGGGCGAAAGAAGGAATGTACATTATTGGAAATACAGATAATTTAGAAGAGAATTCTGTTTGGCAAAAAATCAAAAAAATACTTAAGCAACAATGTTCAATTGGCAACAAATTACCACTCCAGTGTAAAATACATCCGGATCAAATAACATATGTAAGCCGCGCTGAAGATTTTCAGAAATGTTCTGAAGGTGGTTGTAATTCGGTTTGTAATTTCTCGCTGTCATGTGGTCACAAGTGTACCCGTAAATGTCATTTGCAAGATCGAGAACACAAAGATTACGAATGTTCACAAGCGATACAAGTTCTTTGCTGTGATAACAATAAAAGACGAAAAGTGTCAGTTGCGTGTCAAACCATGCAAAATTAAGATTCCGTATTCATAATAAAACAATCCCACGGGAGTACGAAAAATATTATCTATGAATGTCATATTATTTAACACAAGTTAAATGAAATTTAAATATACCTCGTTTTTGTTAAAAAATTAAATAATTCTTATATTCGAAACAAATCAATCTTCTATTCTTTTCTAAAAATAAACTGCAAATTTAAAATTTACATAAATGCAATAATAAAAGAGATAAAGCCAAGAAAACGGAAATTATTTAAATTCAAAGTGACGAAGCATGATTAAATTTAACTGAAATGAACCATAATTTATTTCTTAATTTTTATAATTTAGGATGAATTAAGTTAATTCAATTGCAAATAAATTCAAGAAAATAAATAAAATGTAATTTAAATATTCTGTTTATTTTTATAGCTACCAGTTTTATTTTCAGCTTGTGTGCATATAAAATGAGGTTAAGCGGATTCAGTGATACACAATATACTCTCTTATTATCTTTGACGTTACCAATATTAGCGTATAAAACTTCTGCGTTAAGCATTTTCAATACTTTCGATGGATTCGGATTCAGTCTACAGAATCGCTATTGAATTTTGAGAATCGATTTTTTTATCAGTTAACCTATACGACAAGAACAGGACTTTATATATATATATATATATATATATATATATATATAATATATATATATATATATATATATATATATATATATATATATATATATATATATATATATATATATATATATATATATATATATATATATATATATATATATACAGATGAGACAGATGAGACAGATGAAGCGTACATATAAAAATAAGCTGCATTTTATGCTGCTTACTGACTAATCGTCGCCCATCGGCTCTACGAGAGCAAACACCCTTGTCCTTGGCTGCTGATTGTTAGGTCGTGGTTACCTTATTAGTAGCAGATATATACATACAGTTGTTCGATAGTATGTATCCAATTCCACCTCGCACCTCGTCCTACATACATAACGACAATCACACGTACTAACGTCCACTATATTACACATACAAACACAAACTTTTAAATATGCATATAACCATCGAAAGGGGGGTGACTCGCTGCGAGGTATGATGATGTAAAATTCTAGCGACAGCCGCCATGCTAATTATCATTTGTATATATATATATATATATATATATATATATATATATATATATATATATATATATATATATATATATATATACCTTTTGACATGTGTAGGGCCCCTTATGGACGGAATAAGCTGAAAGGTAAGTGGGGCTGTTTTCGATGCACAGCTATGCTATAAAAGTGGGGTGAAAGTTTGGGTACATTTTGGATCCGAGTCAACTTTCAAGGAGGTGGTGGTGGGGGGCGATAAAACAATAAAACTTTTCCAAACCAGTTGGAAATAATGTTTCGATTAATTATCTGCATCATATCCAAAATTCAGCTTCCTAGGGCAACTTGGAGGGAGTAGAGGAGGAAAAAGTTTTTTTGCTGGATCTGGCACGCCCACAGCCTCCCAGAAGTAACCTAGGGGGTTGAAATTTTGTATGTTGATACAGTTCGTACCTAGGGTGTGCTATTTGGAGGTTTTAATATTTTATCCCCATCTCCATTATTTTTAAGCTATAATTTCGAATTTTGAATATATTCATAAAAACATTTGTGACTGCCTAGTTTTCGAAGAAAAGAAAGTAGTCGACTAAAATCTTCAAACTCCTCGATCAGCCGGACACTTATCGTCAGTTTTGAAACCACCAAAATGACAATCCGCCTGTAGCCTTGCAATCACATTTACATATCTTGAAAATACCGAAGATACAGCGAAAAATTCGACTCCCGTGATGGGGCGCCGCTGCTCACAATGGTTTCTTTTTTTTAAATCCGAAATAAAAGAACTTACATTTCTCGATAAGAGCACATGCATTTTCAATAAACTTTGATAATTTTTTTTCGATTTTCTCGATTTTCAGATACCATATTTTTTTTTAATATTTCATATATCGATATTGAATATACCTTAAAATAAATTGCACCAGAAATTATGTTATTTATTATTAAATACACAGTAAGTTTATACTTATATATAATAAGGGCCTATACCACAAAATGTCTTGTAATTTTCCAAAATAAAATAAATTCTGTAATTCTGACTTTGTAATTTTGACAGTCATACCATTCAGGGTTTACTTTCCGAATAGTCCTCGTGTATTCCATTGGTACATTCTGTAAAGAGACAGTTTGTACATGGTTCTTTGACACATTAAGGATTGAGTCAGTATTCCATTAAGTGTGCGAAATGTCGATATACATATTTACATATATATTGCATACCATTATCCCCTTTACTTAAAATGTTTGCCAGTCAGTACTAGTAGCAGTACTTTACAATTTCCACACACATTATAATTACATGAGTAGTTATTAGTTTTTGATGTTTTGTGCTGCTTACATACAATGTATGTTCAATTATTTGCATTATAGACATAAAGTCTACTCAAAAAAAAAAAAAAAAAAAAAAAAAAATGAAGAAAGCCATAGCAAAAAAGCTATTAATAATATGCTGATACAGTATAACACGACATACAAATACAATCACAGATCAACTAGATTAAGTGTACATATAAAAATCTGTCGCTCGTAAGGTGCAATGAGATGAAATTTACACCGCTTGTAATTTAGTCTGTTACCAGCTGTTGTGATACAGTTAATATCGTACGGCGTGTAATGGTTTTTTTAATCAACTCGTGAAATTTAAACAGAAAAAAAATGAAGTGTGTCGTATTTAAGTGTAAAAATTCTATTGACCAAACAAATTTTCAAAATAAAGGGATATTTTTCTTAAGGTAGTTACCTTGTGACATGCTAATAGGAAAAATTGCAAACCAAAATTACCTTATGTCATTATTGTCTGTATTAATGGATAGATGTTGATGCATACAACTTTTCATACGAACATTCATTCATAGTTGATGCATACATTCAAACATAGTCTGTGCATACACACTTATACTATCATAGTTTTTTTATAATAAATGCTTTGACATCATTGTTATTTATCCAACAAACATATTAAGTGGTATACACATACGTTTGGAGTGCTTTATTTTTTCACCTGCACAAGATAGACAGGTGCTCTCCCGGACTTTTTTGTAGAGAATTCGATTCTCTACAAAGAAGGTCTTAACGATTTTTAATGTATCTATCACCGTTTTCGCTACGTAAGCGGTGAAAGGTCAAAAAACGCTATTCATGAATTTTTAATATTGTTTAAACAACAAATACGAATAAACCAGTTATTTAATATACAGGTTGCCAGACTGCTTCGGTTCAGTTGCTTGAAATTGGTGTATTTATTAAAATACTATAATTTCTCTGATGATATCTTCAATTCAAAGCGATCAACAAATAATTCAATTTTTTCTTTACATTAAGGACATATTAGTCTTTCATTTCCTAGTTTTTTATTGAATTCCGTCGAGTCATTATATTGTTAAATACAAAATAAGGGTACGTAGTCAGAATTTTGAGATCTATGAATACTAATACATGGAGTAGATACAAACTTTAACCCTAATTATCTTAACTCAGAAACGATCAGTCTTTCCCAAATAACAAGGACAATCAGATAAATTTTTGAATATTGTTGAATAAAATCTCTTTTGAATATTTTTGAATAAAATTTCTTCTTTATACTATTAAAATTTGAAACTATTCTGTCGAAAAGTTGAATGTCGAGGTAACTACCTTAAAATAAATAAATTTTTTTTTAATTGTTGGTTGTCAGTCACATAGGTCATCCATGACACTATATACCATATATATACAAGGTGCGCAGTCATACATACAACATATTGCACCAACACATTCACATGTTTGTGTATATATAAATGATGTGTTTTGCTGTAGGTATGTATTATAATCGTTTGGTAGGGGTAGCGGTGTCCACGTCATTTGCTGGTCACGGTAGTTATGAAACAGCAAATTGGTAGCTTTCTTTATCTGTATATACAATACATGCATGCATACAAGCTCTTGAATATACACATTAGGACTGGCGTATACGTATATTGTATAGAATATGTAAATAAAGGATACATTTTTATGTATGTATATAATTACAAGAATGTGTATGTATGTATGCAACAACAGAAGCTTTAAGCTCAAATTAGTTTTCAGTATTAAAATGTCACCATTAGAGAAAAATGTATGTTTTATGTTATAGTTGATGTAAACAAACTACCAAACCATTAATCTATTAATTATGTTAGGATATTCGAGAATTGCGACTTAAAATAACACTATTTCTAGTAGCTGACAATATTACCACTTTTACAATCATACGCGTTTAAATTGTTATTCAAGGTTATGAAAAAGTTTCTTTCTTCGAAATTCAGCTATTACAGCCACTTTCATGACGCCACTTAAGTTCAGGAGTATTATGACAAAAGGCTGTGATAGGGGTATATTATATAATTATATATAAATTTTCTTCGATTCGGCGAAGAGACGCTCAAAAATGCACGAACTTTGCGGAACGTATTTTTGTGGATGGCTCCTTAATAAAATAGTTGTGGAAACTTCAGTTAAATGTTTAAGGTGGTATATCTACATGGCAAACTAAATTCATAACAAGTTACTACACTCATAATATCATTATACATATACATAACATAACATTAGTGGGGGTGCTGGGAACGCTAAAGAGATGTTTGATGTTTTTTATTCCGTTACATAATAAAATTTAAAAAAACAGTGGAAGCGCTGTGCAGAATGTTTTTTCAATTAATTCATAGTGCTCCCATGGTTCAAAATATTTTATGCGATTTTTCTTAGGATTTTTGTCCACGTAATTTACACCTAATTCTCCATACTTTAAAATATCCAAAAAAATTTTTAGTCGAATTTTTCCTTGAAAAATTTAGACTTATACAGCCTATACGATAAGAACGGCGAGAAGCGAGAGGCGAGAGTAGGGGCGCTATCCGTTTTCGGACACGTAGAACACGATTATGTAGAAAAAAAATGTCTGATGAATTTTTGTACGCTAAAATTGGATATGTTCGCCTGTTACACGTCGATTGTAGTATGAGCACAGTAATTTTTATAGGAATTTTCTCTCCGTGTACGCATTGCATTTGTTATAAAAAAGTTCATTTTTTTAAAAATTTTTTATAATTACTATTCGCCTACTTGTATTAGAATAAAATTTTTTTACCCTATACCCTTAATATTAAATCACAATTTATTATTTATTTTTTAACAAAAAATATATAGTAAGCATGTGGAATGTACTACAGAAAGAATATGATCATGTAGTTGTTTCCATTCGTTTTAATTTTTAACTGGATACAAATTTCGTGCGAGTTCGTTATGCGATACACTTCGGACAGGCTTCAATAGGTACGTTTTAACCGAAAGTTCCTTATAACTTTCTTTGCTAGATCGTTATAACTGGGTTCGTTATAAAAGAAGTATTTATACTATATTTTACAGCCTGTACTTACATCATCAAATAGGAAGGAATACGTAAAATTGTCTTTAAAGAGAACATTGTAATTTTAATAAATACTTTTTTATTTAGTGGCGATAGGCAGGTTAGACACCCCCAGTTTACGAGTTAATTCTCTCTAAGAATAAATTTTTCATACTATTTTCAAATTAAATTACTCAAATATTTTTGATATTATTTTTATTACCGAATATTATTTTTCTTTGAATTATAATACAAAAATAGTAAAAGAAATAACATTTGATATTATTATTTCATTATGAAAATGATTAGTAATGAAATGTAGGTGACACAGTGACACTCCCGAGTATTAAATATTAGCTGATCGAATTATATACCATTAAATAGTTAATATGAACTTTAAATACCCACGGGATATATTTAATTCGATCGTATTTACCTAAATACGCCAATAATGTATCGACTACAGCAGGGGTTCCCAAAGTTTTTAGTTGGCGGTGGTGTTAGACACATCCAACGTGATCATAGTCGCTGTGCGGTACACCCGCCTTGCGGAATTTTGGCCTCTACCTTACAAATTAAAAATTACATCAGGAAAATAAGTCAAAATAGGCAGTCTTTACAGGTAAAATGAAACTTTTGCACACAGATTACCCAAAACTTACCAACGAATCTAATTCATTTCATTTTTGTACATAGCTACTAACTGAACTCTATGACGTCATCACGTATAGTAAATTTTTTAAAAGCTTCAAAACCAATATTTTTACATTAGAAAAGGCATAGCCGGGTAAGATAGGGAAAACGGCCCTTGACGCAAAATTAATTGTTTTTATAGGAAATAATACTTCTTAGCCCTAGATACATTCCCGCTAAATTTTAACTCTCTGAGGCTAATAGTTTATGAATACACAAAGAGACAAAAATTTTCAAAAAAATTTTTTTTTAAACAAAATTACTGAGCCGATTTATTTGAGTTTAATATATATTGTGTACCCACCTTAGGCAAAGTAATAAAAAAAATTAATGTTATATTTCTTTATTATACTAATTTTTTTAAATTTTTAAATTTAAGTAAATTTTCTTTTGGCACTTAGGTACGCCTTAGCGACAACCATCATTTTTTATGTCATCGAAGATGACATATTAATATGGTTGTGTGACTGAATAATTATTGAGTTGTACATCCATATTGAATAAACGCAAGAGGGCTGTAGAGTTAACAACTATAGAGTTAACAAAAAATCATAAATTAACACTTTCACTGAGATGACATTACTTAGTGCGTGTCAAAAACACGCATTTGACGAATTTTTGCTCAATAATATGTCTCTTAGTACTCTATAACATATATTTTTATGCAAAAATTTTAGTTGGTAGAACATAGTAATATTTCAATACAAATGGATGCCATGTTCGGTACTACATATATTACTTATGTATAAAAAGGACCATAAAATAAAGCATCTAGAAGTAGTAGAACTCTAAGAAGTGCAATAAAATGTTCTCTTCCCCCCTGAGTTGCAGTTCTTGGAGTTCCTGTGACGGTCTAAAATATATATATATATATATATATATATATATATATATATATATATATATATATATATATATATATATATATTGACTTGTTATAAAAAATATGTTTTAACTTGTAAAAAAATAATTTTCAAGGTTATTTTACCATGAATCTGAATATTTGAACAAAATCAATAAAATTATCTCAGTATAACGTAAAAGCTCCCATTGTGGAACGGTATCTAATACTGGAACAGTTTTGACATTTACATATTTATTTCTTTATTTAAGTAAGGAAACATTAAATGCAAGGTGAATTAAAATTGAAAAAAAATCTTTCCATTAAAAATAATTTTTGTTATCAGACGTTTCTTTCAGAAATAACTTCATTAACACTTTCAGTCCCATGGCTTCGGCATCCGAAACCAAACAAAACATCCCCAGAGGCCGACCGCGATCAATGATTAGTTGATTGGTTGGTTACGCATTATGTGTGCGATGTTTATCATCATTCATCACAGGGATGTGTTCCTATTCACACAAATACATACCAACACGCACTAACTCTTTTGGTTTCTATGTATAAAAAATTTTAAGATAAACAAAAAATACATAAAAAATATAATTTATATTTTTAAATAAAATTGATTTGAATGTCAGTGTATATGCAGTATGTACGTATCAGGTACGTACGTTTACAGTTTTAGTTTTACACATGCATGTTGAACTGTGTTGAGTCTATTCAGTGTTTGAATCATTTTATTTTATGTATTTGTTTAAAAAAAATTTTTTTTGTTTTTAAATATTGCCGGCTTCCGGGGAAGTTTACTATGAAAGTGCTCGGGCCTCATAGTGTTAATATGTAAATGTCAAAATTGTTCCAGTATTAGATACCGTGTTCCATAATGGGGGCTTTTACGTTACTTACTAATTAAAATTACATCTAACTCAACAAAATTTATGTTTTAGAAAATTAATTTAAATGAAGACAATAATAATAACAATAATATGTCTTACATGTTATATCGTTTTAATAATAATAAACATTAACTTAATAAATTGGAACAAAAAAGTTCAACAATGTATAGTAATAACAACAGTCCGGCTAAAACCTGTTGTAGTTATAAAAATATGTAGGTAAATTACATTTACGTACATATAACTAACTTGAAGAGAGTTGTGTACATGTGTGCGCCATATGTAATTGGCCCCTCTCACTTGATGTTTTTGTTGGACTTCTTAAGGGGGTGCAGAAAGTGGATTCTCTCTGTAATAAAATTATATACGTTCATAACTACGACAAACAAGCTTAGACAAACGTCTAGCTTTATCTGCTGTTTGTCTTTTTTTGTTAACACGATGAAGGGTCATGGGGAATTATAACGAAATGACCAACTGGTATACTATTTTGACAGCTAATAAACTTTGTATGCAATTGTTGACGTCGTATGACGTGGTGTATGAGCTAACAAAGTTTCACTTGACGTCCTATAAAGGAAAAAACTATCTATTTTGTTTGGAAATCAATATCTATTTTGTTTTACTAATAAAAAAAGACAAACGGCAGATAATGTTGGACTTTTGTAAATTTAAACTAGTTTATCGTAGTTATGAATATATGTAATTATATTATTTTAGAAATAGTGTAGATATTTATGATCCTTTTTATACATAAGTAATATATGTAGTACCGAACATGGCACGCATTTGTATTGAAATATTACTATGTTCTACCAACTAAAATCTTTCTATAAAAATATATATTATAGAGTACTAATTGTAAGAGACATATTATTGAACAATAAATGGTGGGTGTCGCTAACGTGTAAGTGCCCAAAAAAATTTATTTAAATTTAAAAAATTTAAAAAAATTAGTATAATAAAGGGATATAACGTTTTTTTTTTATTACTTTGCCTAAGGTGAGTACATAATATATATATATATATATATATATATATATATATATATATATATATATATATATATATATATATATATATATATATATATATATATATATATATATATATATATATATATATATATATATATATATATATATATATATATATATATATTAAACTCAAATAAATCGGCTTAGTAATTTCGTAAAAAAAATTTTTTCTGTTTGTGTATTCATAAATTATTAGCCTGGGAGGGTTGAAATTTAGCAGGAATGTGTCTGGGGCTAAGAAGTATTATTTCTTATAAAAAAAATCAATTTTGCGTCAAGGGCCGTTTTCCTTATCTTACTCGGCTATGCCCTTTGAAAAAGTCTCCGGGTAAGCATATATGATTTCGGCTCAGCGGTTTTTTCGGCTATTCTTTTTCATGAATGTTGCTTATGGTGAGTAATGTTTGAAAATATAGATATTACACCTCTACCCCCTCTATTGTCAGAGATATGGGGGTAATAACTCTTAAATTTAAAAATTTTTTTCTTCAAACCTGTTGAAGATAATTAGATGAAATTAACAGATGATGTTGATATAAAGTAGCTTTATATTATACAATTTTTTACATTCGTATGACGTCATTTACTACATTAAAATAATAATTGAATTTTTAAGGGTGCGTGTCTTAGACCAACCCTTGAGTAACACCTACCAAAAAAATATACATGTTATTTGGCTCTAACATAGTTATCGTGTATAGAAACTTTAGCAAGGTCAGATTTGTGGAAGGTGTCTTAAAAAAATATAAATTCAGGTTAAGTACCATTAAAACACTCCCATGAATAAAATCAAGGTCGTGATCTGGATGACTGACTATGGTATTTCTATGCATTTTTCGACGCTGAGTACGAATCTGGGGTTAAAAAAATTCTTATACCCCTTAAATTTTTTTATAGAGCCGCAAATATCCTTTAAATAAGTGTATAGTTATGAATATCAATATCATTACGGGAAAGCGATATGAATGGGCACTTTGCAACTCGCGTGACTCATATTATTGCTAAGGGCTCTGCCGAGGGTGTAACATCCACCGAAGGGGTGGACACTCTCTTACTGCCTATACCTCTCTGGTCATAGATTGATGTTATGGAAACTTTGAAGCTGCTTGAAGGTTTTCGACACTTCTTTTTTCATTTTTTGCAAAATCGGAATTGTAAAAACAACGGAAAAATTACATATACCTATAAATTAAATCATATTTGCTGAAGAAATTTGGTAAACCTGCACAGTACAATCAAAAAACGTTTAGATCAATACATAAAATCTATGCTATAACAAGATAATATAAGGCATATAAAATTTGATATTTTTTAATGGAAAAATCTTTACGAATTCGAGATTGTAGGTGATCTGCCATTCCGGGCCGCATTTTTGTAGTTCGTTGGCCGCACTTTGGGAACCCCTGTATTACAGCAACGAAAATGGGTGACACATTTTATTGACTATACCGTCCAGTCGATCGTTCACATATTTAAAAAAAAAAATTCGTAATAATCAGTACGGAATGCAAATGTAGAATTTAAGTTTTCTCTCTAATTATTAATTAATAAATTTTTTTTTTTAATTTTTGTACTAACACTATTATCAAAAAATTTGGAAAAAAGTGATACATATGTTATCTATATCTACTGAAGGATTCTTTTATATAACAAAGCTGTAACTATGGCAACTAAAATTTCAAAATTCATCGGTTGAATTATATGACATGCTGGATGAGATGTAATATATTTGATAAATAATATGATATAATATATGTACCTACATTATATTAAATAATATTAAATTTGTAATAAAAATAATAATTGTTTGCAGGGCCGAATTTAAAATTCCTGCAAACTTGAACCCAATAAATTTTTACACCTAAACCAATGAAACATGATTATTATTCAAATGAATATGGATTTCATATTATCTTTCGACTTTCCTTATTTCCTAATTCCCTTAAAATGTTCTACATCCAAATCTAAAGAAACATAAGTTCAGATTCAGTCTGTATCTAGGACAATAATTTGTTGCCTTATTTAAAAGAGTGACCCAACAAAACAACTATTATTTGCTTCTTTTGGCGACCTCATGAAGTTTATTTAAAAATGGTCTAAATGATATTTCGAGTTAGGCTCGTTATTTGATTTATCTACGTCAAGACAATTCAGACATTCTCAATTGCCTTAAAAATGGCCAAAAACGGATAAAAAGTAAAAAAATGGCAAAAACCACAAAACAAGAAAAAAGAAACTGACGTCTTTTTCACAAACGATTGTTCAAAATATTTTTTTTATATCCTCGTTTATCGATTATCAATTCTAAATAGAACTGTAAATCGAGCGATGATAGAACATATCGGAAATGCTGATTACCCACTGGTAATCACTCAAAATAATTTATATACTAAATATAATATACTATTCATTAAAAGCTAAATAAATCTGTATCTTAATTCTAAAATATTCTGTCTATTGAGTCTATACAAAGAGTCACTATTGTCAAGTAGGTTAAGGGCCCACACATTACACTGAGAAAAAAATACAGTAATTTTTACTGAAATTTCTGGTAAAAAATTACTGAGCTCTCTGGTAACGCGGACATAAGTGACAGGCTAAGTAAAAACTACGATAATTTATAGTAAAAATTTTAAATTACGCTACAGCTCAGTAAAAATTACCGTATTATTTATAAATAAGGTTTTTTTTTTTATTTATTAATAAATAATTGAATTAAAATAGTTTAAAAGGATATTGATAGAAGGGTAAGCATTAAAATCAAATTATTAATATAGAAAAAATTTTTTGTGGTTTTTTATTATTTGTGGAAAAAAATATATAAATTCTTTATTTGAAATATTACATGATATAAATTCTTAACAATAAGCACATTACAATAATTTGTATAAAAACATATTTCAATTAACATATCAATACATATAAAAAAACATACAAGAATTAAAATAAAAACTAACCAAAAATTCATGAAACACAACAATTTTTTGTTTTAAATGGAAAGTCCAATACTTAAATAATAATTTATTATAAAAAAAAAAAAAAACACCATAAATATCCAATCACTATCATTGCTATTGGCCAACTGACGAACCAACGGTTGCCACGGTTGCTGCGTCTGTAAGTCGTGTATTGTCTAACACGCATGCTCTCTGGCCCTCAAGGTTGCGTAGTGGTTGCGTGCTTGTTTTGTTTATTCTGTTCTATGTAATACTTGGTATGCAGTGGTGCTGAAATACACACCGACTCAGTAAAAATTATTCTATGTCCAGTATAATTTTACAAAAAATTAAGTAAATTTTCCCGGTGTCCACTTGAAATTTTACTACCCCATCGAATTTTACGCAGCTGTATAGGAAAAATTCTTAAGGTGTACAGGAAAAATTTTCAAATGAATCGTAAAAAATAATGTTTGAAACGCATTTTTTATATTTTTGCTTAATAATTTCCTACGGACTGGTCACTTAAGACTCGTTTACCGGAGGCAGCTCAGTAATTCTTACTGGAATTTTTTCTCTGTGTAGGATGATTTTCTAGGCGATGTATGTATTTATCACTGTATCGTACTATTACCTCACGCACTGTAGGCACTTGAAGACTGCGATGTATGTCATCGTTACGCACGTACCATGGGGAAGCACTAATGGCTCGTAGCAGTTTAAATTGAAAACGTTGCAATATTTCAATATTGCTAACACTAGCAGTACTCCAAAGCGTTCAAAATATAAACAATTTTTCTTGTAAAATCGGATATATTTCAAAGCAACGTTTTTAAAGAATACAATGATAAATTCGAAAGGAGGCGAATATTTTATATAGAAAATGATATACTTTTGCGTATTTAGGAATCTTGCGCATAACGAATGAGATTACTAAGAATGTTGAATTCATCTTGTCATGAACTGGTAACTAACAGGTTCAACTCTCAAAAAAAAGTTATGCTCAACTTGAAATATTGCTTACCTTAAAGTATCACAATAAGCTATTATTTAGATCACTTTTGAATCAAATTTATAAGGTCCTCAAATGGGCGATATTTTGGGTCACTCTTTCAAAACTGGTGTCATTGATGGGAGTGGTTAGCCGGAAACAGAAACCATTATAAGTGTGCAACAAGTTCCAAATTTATCCTACAACCTTTTTTCGATATATTATTTATATAACACAGCCCCACAAAATGTAGCTACAAATACCTACTTGGAAAATTGTGAATATCTATGTGAATGCAAATAAATGTTCATTACTTTTTTAGCTTGGACACTATGCTATCCCTGCTATCTCGAACTTATAAAAAGGTAACTTTTCTCCCATTAATGCTTTCTATCTGAACTTCTCAGTTTCTAAGATTGTTAATTAATACGGTCCCTTCCATATGTATGATATAGAGGCATATATGTCAAAAATATTTACATTTTTGTTTTGGTTTTCTTGTAGGTAGAAAGTTAATAAACAAATAAATGAAATGTTAGCCTTTGATGTCTCTGCAAAGTTCATTTTCGTTTTGCGATTTGACAATTTAATGTGAAAATTTTTATACAAACGTATGAAATATGTATTTCTTTAATAAATATGAAAAATAATTTCACTGTTACTATTGAAAAGATAAAAAGGATTTTCCAAGCAAGAAGAGAGAAAATGGTCGTTTCTTTTTATTTATATACTTTGGAAAATTTGTTCTCATGTTTGAAAATGGAATTTAATTTAGTATAAAATTTTGCCTAAATGAATGAATGTAAACAAAACTTTTATTACTAAATTTAATATGTAGGATTATTATTAAGTTTTTCAAATTTGAAAACGAATAATTTTGAAAGGGCTTTGTGGGTTGTGCGAAAGCTTAAACAATAAATAACTGTGTCATGGCAAAGCAGTGTATTGTAAAAATATCACGTCTGAGGAATTAACGTTTAAAATTGAAAAACTGGTAATCTTAAAACAAAACTTTTAGCTAGTCCTCATAAATACCATAACAAATTGAGATCAGCAGAACTAAAGTAGTCGTTTTGGAAAATGCGTAGTCATTAGATTTGTCTTCGTCAGTCTTCGTTAATTTATAGATCCCATGGGGGTTGTACCCAGGGCCTGACTTACCCTAAGTGGCGTCCGGTGCCAAAATGTCGCCCCTGGCAAAAGAAATATTTTTTGATTTTTAAATTTTTTTCCTATAAAAAGTGACGAGCAAAAAAAAAAAACGTCAAATGCAACAGTTTGGCACCCTCGAATTTGAGGCTTTGGCACCTCCAAAACCTGGCACCCGAGGCACGTGCTTCTGCTGCCCCCTAGACCTGTACCACATCTAAACAGTTGAAGGTTGAAAAAAATTGACCTAATAGGTCGCAAATTGGTTATAAATGGTCAATTAATCTTACCAGTTGCTCAAAAATACAACATTTTATCTTGTTACCGGTAAAAATACAAAAAAATTTTGAAAAACCTTGAAATAATATTTCGAAATTTAAAAAAAAAAAGAAAACTTTCTACTACTTACATTTGGGACAGGAAAATTGGAGAGTGGACTTCAAAAACAGGCTAAGTGCCAAAAATTTTATGTTAAGTTATTCAGTTTGTTTTGTTTTGTTAAAAAGTTTTAATAAATAAAGGTGAACCAAATTTTTTATTTATTAGATAGGGTAAGATTTATATCACTGTTGCAAAATTTTTTAATATTCCCTTCCTCTTGTGGATGAAAAATATTATTTTATTCAGAAAAACGTAAAACGTGCTAAGTGGCATACTTTTATCGTCAGAAAGGAGGTACTTAAGTGCCAATTTAAGAAATCTTAAGCCTTTTGTGTTAATTTTTTTTATAAAAAGCATATACAGGGTGTTAGTGAATAAGTGCGAAAAATTTTAATGGGTGATTGCTGAGGATTTTTTATGTAAAAAAGTTTATATAAACCCAAGTCCGAAAACGCTTAGTTTCCAAGATACAGAGTGTCCCGTTTCTTGTTTTTTAAAAATATTTTTCTATATTAAATTAAAAACAAGTTATGTGGTCATACTGTAGAAATGAGGCGTCTTCACCTTTTTTTTTGGTAAGACTTTTTCATAAAATGACCTCAGCAGTTAATACGAGAACCTAAACCGATTCTGTAGTAAGAACAGTAATTGAAAATTGCTTTTTATCTTAAAAACGGACACATGAACGACAAAATACTAAGAGGTCATTTTTGTCAACAATTTATAGAACATTTAAAAAAACATTTTCAAATTGGAAAAAATCATTGGCGTCTTTTTTTTTCTTCAAAAATATATCATCATATGGCCGTACGGACGCCACTGGTTTGAATGGAAATATTTTGTCTACTTCAGAATATGGGTATTTATCCTGTCGTAGCGTATCCTAAATTTTATGTGAATATCTCAAAACGTTTTTGAAATATTTAAGAAAATATTTAAAAAAGACGAAAACTGAAGACTCTGTATCTTGGAAACTAAGCGTTTTCGGACATGGGTTGATATGAACTTTTTTACATAAAAAAACCTCAGCAGTCACTCATTAAAATATTTCGCACTTATTCACTAACACCCTGTATATTATAGGTGGTATACTATCAAGCAATTAAAAAATAAACAATTTTAATTACTCTTTGGGGGCATAGAAGTCGTCGAACAAAATTTTTCTCTGTTTATGTGGGACTCAAACACACCGAAACTTGTACTGAACTGAAATATTTAGATTCTTTTAGAAAATTTAGACTACCATGCTTAGTAGAGCTATTAAATATTACAGCGTTTTAAAAAAAAAGACGAAAACAGGAATTATCAGTGAACTTTAGACCAGTGTTTTCCAAATAACCCAAGTAAATTTAGAAATTTAGCTACTATCTTTTAAACAGATTGTACTTAAATTTCTTTTTTTTAAAATTCTATAAAATATTCAGATGCTAAGACAATAACGTTGAATATTAGAAGTAAATATTTTTTTACATAGGCTCAATTTTTCCTTCCACCAACAAGTTTTTACAGTTCATATAAGATTTCCCTTCACTTCTGCGAGGTTCCTTTTCGTCCCAAATTGTTTCCTCCTTTTTTGTCTTTTTATTCGTGTCACTTAATTCCGTCGTTAAATATATGTACGTCAAAATTAATAACAAACAAGCGAACATAAAATCAATAGGTTTTAATTTAAAGATAAAGTTAGAACTTACAGTGTTGTTCGTGGCACTTTTAGCCTGTTTTAGCCTGACTAACTGGCCGGCATATAGCTCTTATACCATTTTGGATCTTGTAGCGCTACCAGTAACGATCATAAAGCCGCTGCTACACGATGCTACGAACACCTTCCAACATTCGACGTTGGATGGTTCATAGCATCGTGTAGCCGTTGTTCGAACCTACGAGTGTCCAATGTCGAGCGTCAAACGTTCGCATTTGGTCGTGTCCCGTTCGATGTCGGTATTTTTGCACCGAGTCAAAGGGATGCTTCGAACGTTTGAAGGTCAATGTTGGTTGTGTTGGTTGGTTCGACTCAGCAGCTGCACGACTCGTTCATGTGAAGAGAGACAACATCAGTGTATAACATTAGAGATAACATCAGACAGATAACAGCGTCGTCCACTGAGTACCAACACATCATCATTCGTATTGGATAAAAACATTCGATTCACCGTGTAGCAGATACATTCGTCGCACCTACTCTCGAACTTAATTGCTTCAAACGTTCGATCGAACGTTGGAAGGAACGTTCGTAGCATCGTGTAGAACCCGCTTAACATTACGCGCGCTTTCTAGATTGTTGGCAATGGCGCAGGTCTAATTTAATTTTTCTGGTTTTGGCATTTAGTCTGCTTTTGAAGTCCAGCCTTCCTTCAATTGATTAACTATAGGCTGGGTGCATGATGGCAACGACATCTATAATATGCATTTTTCCGGGCTCATTAACGAATATAAATAATGGTAACCGTGGAAATAAATAAATTTAAAATATTTTTAAACAAACCGTAAAATCTGAATACAAATGTTTGCTATTTACAATTAATTTTTTTTATAAATAAATTTGAACAATTTGATTTGTTCAGTTTGAACAATAAAATACTGGATGAAGTATAACAGTTATATTAAAAAAGTAATTAAAAAATTTTCGACGTTAATATGGATATAATTAACAAGACAGTATTCCCTTCCAACCTCGGACTATGCAGAGGAAAAAGTTGCTGGTGCCGGTGAGGTACGTCAGGGAAATTCGAGAATTAAGAAATGCTGGCATAAGTCATTTAGTTTAATGTAGAGTCATAAGACAAACATCAATAACTTTAATTCCTTATGAAACATTATTTCATGTGACTATGTGAGTTAAAATACATCAAATATTTTTAATTTTGTATTTATGGATTGACGTGTAGACGTTAATACTGTTGACAGATAAATAAGGAATGACATATTAGTTGCAACTGCGTTTATAATCAAAGTGAATCAATGTAGATATTTTTATTTAATATTTTTTATTATACTATAAACACATATGAGCCCGTATTAATACTTGTTTTCTCCACTACTCACGCTGCAATCGATTTAATTGTCCCCACCATATACTTCGCTCGCTTCCTATATGTGACCGATCTAGTTTTTGTATCTTTGTTTGTTAGGCTAAATTTTTTCATAGCCCTCATTTTTTTCTTCAGTCAATATTTACTTAAACATGGTATTAGGAAAATATGACTAATTACATTTTATTAATGTCCGAATACAATATAATTTTCGTTTTTTTTAAAATCCAACAGAAACCAACAGGTGTACAAAAAAACTAATGCATCTATTCATCTATTCCTTAGATCAAGTGTTTCCTAGAAAACACTTCAGCGTTCCGCGGAAAAATTTTTAAAAATGGCGTCGGGGAACATAATATTAAAAGTGGTGTGAGAATAATATGACAGGTTTTTATTATGTTTCTTTTTGGTTGCCAACGGTATTTTTAGAAAGTTATTTAACCCTAGAATCATACGTTGGTCTACGAGAAACGTTAATCATACATCGGCGTTAATTTGACGAATGGACTTTTTACGGAGAGTTTTAGAGTTTATTTGCAAAAAACATTCTTTTTACATAACAGTACTACAAAAGCGAACAAAATATTTAAAAAAATTGCATTTGAAAAAATTTTTTTAATATAAATATTTATTAATTTTTTAAATCTTTTTATCAAAGCATATTTTCATTATAAAAATTAAAAAATAGATAAATACATCAATTGTATCATAAGACATGTCTTTCAATTAATTAATTTATGAACTATTATGAGTTGGTGGACATGTGTGACTTTACAGAATGTGAAATTTCTCGGTCACAAATATTTCCCTAGATATGTACTTATTTTCTCATTAGGCTCATTTGTAAATTTTCTAAAATTTGTTTGTATTTTTTCGAATAAGATCTCAAAAAATAATAAAATTAAAATATTTTCCATAAAATAAATTGTTAATCATTTATTAAGTCATTTGAAACACATTCTTTAGTTTTCGATTCAATATATTAAAACTTCAGTATTATGTCGTCTCTATAAGTCAAACAGCTGTAATCGTCTTTCACATTATCATTATCGTTGAATAAATTAATTATAATATCCATATCTTTAATAAATTTTAGAAAAATTAGGAAAACTTTTTTATGTGAAGTACAAAATCTTTAAAAAAACACATACGTTAATCATACATTGTCGTCAGATTGACGCACACTATTTTAATATAAACAAAACGACAGCAACTATAAACAAAATTAATATGTCTTTTGTGTTATCATAACAAATAAATTATATACTAGAAGTTTTAGAACAGACAAGCAACGGCAAGTTGTAGTACTGGAGCAGGTAGAGAAGTTCGTCAATTTGACGAGTACGTATGATTCTAGGGTTAACTACTTAAGTTAATGGACTGGTGTTAAATACAAATTTTAAAGCTTAAAAAGCGTTCTGTGATGAAAAAAATGACCTTAGACAAACGGGGGCGATGCACCATTGTTGACTATACACGTATGACATTTCTAACTGAAAATCAGTGTCACTAATTGCTTTGTGTAGCCGCTACGGCAACTGGTGTATCTCTTTTTGTGGTGCGTATCACCTGAAATTACCCTATCTGAATAAGAAATGACGAAAAAAAGATCATTGTTGAAATAGTTCTCGTGCTAACAAAAATAATAAAATAAAAACCATTTAATATTGCAACCTTTAAACGCAACACATGTTTGATTGATATATAATAAAATAAGTTAATTCATAATAACGAAGTGCTAATAAGGAGTTAAAATCAAACACGCATCGATTATCAATTGATGTATATAAATAAGTAGCTACCCACAACATGGGATAAATAAAAAGCAAGCCGTTAAACCCATTTAATATTTATAAATATACAGCTAAACATTTTTTTATGCGCTCCTTTCTTGCGGTCCTCTATGCGGTTTTTAAAAATAATGGTCATTAAAATGCATAATATGAATCAAAATCAAAAGAAAGTAAGAAATTTAAATGTTAACTATAATGACTTTCTTTGATAAAAATACTTTTTAGTGGTTTTTAAGCATTTAATCAGTACATTACATAAGAATATAAGTTATTGCATTTTTTTTACTTCGTAAAAATACTATTTTTATTTTGAAACTGTGACAATATTGATTCGGCCCGTCAGTTCATTTTCAAACAATTTTCTGTTTGAAAATGCTGACGGTTCGAAACAATATTGTCACAGTTTCAAAATAAAAGTGGCATTTTTTTGAAGTAAAATATTTGCTTATTATTTACAAAAGATATGGAATACCATAAAGTAACGCTCAAATCTATTAATAAGTTATTGCATCATTTAGTTTTTTTTTTTTAGAAATATATTTTTCACAATTTTCAATTTATTATAAAAATTAAATAAAATGTTCCCACGTGTAAATTAATGCTTTATCTTGTTTAGAAAAGCAACTTCTAAGGAAATCAGGTTTCGATTGTTTTGGGTTATGTATTTTCGATGAATTTTTTTTTTACAATCTGGACCGAACTAAACTTTTTATAGCTATTTGTGATATTTTTTAATATATTTTTTTTGTGCGATTTTTTTTGTGCGGTCTTAAAAAAGGGTTCAACTGTAGTTACCTTTAAAAGTAACACGTGTTTGATTGATATATTTATAAATATATTTAAATATTTTATTTCGTAACATGTTTGTTTTCATAACAAAATAACAGTGCCACGTGTAATGCAAAAAGTTCAGATTCCAAACTTGCCTTCGTAATATGCGAAGGCAAGTTTGGTTAGCGGAAAATTACGTAATGAATAGAGTTATGTAATGTATAGAATTATAAAATGAAAAAATATTATAAATGTTAAGATCAAATATTTTCTCATTACTTAAGGTGAATCGATCAGTACTGACAAATTTGTGACAAATGAATTACTAAGTCTATTTTTTTCTCTATAAATATCATAAACATAATTTATGTGTAGAAAAATAAGTTAAATTTTATAATACATATACCTAACAGTATTAATATTTGATTATTGTTCAATCTTATAATTTTAATAATTTTAAAAGTAATGAATTTGATTCTGGTAGTGACGTGTACGTACATGTAATAACTAACACGTACACAAATATATTATGGGTGTATTAGTATAAAATGATATTTTTATAATTTTTTTTTTTTTTCTATTTATTACAATAACTAAACGTCCAATATTAAACAAAGTTGTTTTTTAATGATTCAAAAACTTAAAAGAAAATAATTTTCAGTTTTTTAAATCTTAAAACTGGTTTTTAATGGCACAACTTGCTTAAATACATGCCACTGATTCACCTCTAATCATTCTTTGGCATTTACTCGTACGTTAAAAATTCTAACTTTGAAAATTTATTTCTTCTAAACTACACGTCAGAAATTATTCAAAATAGTGTCAGTGAATGCATCATATCTTTCTCTATAATATACTAAAGTTTCAAATTCTAAACTTGGAAAATTTCAAGTGATCGATTCATCTTAAGCATTACATTCGGAAACTTCACAAAATGATAATGGAAATAAATATGAAAATTTGAGATGAGAGAGAATTGCTGAATAAATACCTACTGAATGACAAACAACCAAAATTTTATATAAGAAAATAAACCTTTTTTCTTTTAAATTTGTCTCCGAATCTATAAGTAACGACCAAAAAAAAAGTCTATTTTTCGCCGGGCCCCTTTCTAACAACTACGGGCCCCCTCTTTAAGCCCGGGCCCTGGAGCTTCAGCTCCGGCTAGCCTGTCCTTTCGTCGGGTCTGCTGCTTTATTTAAGAATACCTCTGTCGCAACATCTGCATATGAGCACTGGTGGATCTCATATAACAACCTGTATTTATCTAAACTAGCTTAGCTCTCTAACAGTGAAAATATATTTAATATCGGTGATGACGCGTCCTTGAAAAGTTAGTTACTTTTTACTTTGCAAAATGAAACAGATATATAAATATTGTCATTGGAATGACAAAAACGATAAAGTATTTACCGTAATGAAATTCAGCAAATTTTTTAGCTTTTCTCAAAAACTTGTTTACTTAGAACAATGGTTCATGAGCTCACATTTTATGTGATTCGTGAGCTTACATCAATTCTAACCACTTTTTGCGTAAAAAGCCACTAAAAATAGTGAAAAATCGCTTCAAGAAATCGGACGTATCTAGCTGACGAATTCATTTCTAAGGGTTTAGGGCTTTTGACCGTTTCAGCAAATTTCGTAAAAATTGGATGCTTCTTTCGAGAGTTATCGCGCAGACACATAAATACATATCTATAATTATAATAGTATATCAATTTTAATAAAGGTTCCGTGATCAAGTTTTAACATGAGAGTCACTGTAATAGTTTAATTTCCAGAACAGAAATTTGCTAAAAAAAATAATTTGCACTTACGAACTTTCAAACTTCTCCCTCGCAAATTTTATACGACAATTCGTTCAGCAAGATACGTCGATGCCGGGAACTTCAAGAAATTCGCTGAATACGCTAAATATATGAGTTAAAACTTTTGATTTTAGTTCTACAGTGGAGTGTTAACATTTTGGATTTTAAAAGTCCGCTTTATTTTTCAGATCGTATTATTTACACAGTGAGATTTGTTGTTAAAGTTTATATTTATTTAATATTATATCCTGTTTAGACATCAATAAAGTGGAAATAAACAAGACTAGTAAACATAACTTAATATTGAATTTCAATTGACAAATTGTTAGAGTGTTGAAGAAGTATGAACGTACGCCAAAATACGTGATGCAATTAGCGTGTCTCAGAGAATATGATACCGTCTATGTTATCATACCGCTGTACAATTGAAGTTTCCTATGTCATAAAGAAATATTGTGTATTTTTCACTTTATTGGTACGAAAAAGGATGATATATGTATTTAACCGTAGAGTACTACAAAGGGTGAAAAAACACCTACATATGCCTTGTTATATTTTTGTAATTTAAGATGGGATGCAGAGAGTTTTTGCTATGTTTTCTTGTATGCATCTTCAGTACTAGTTGTGACCTTGTCCATCTGTCGTTTGTTATCTATATAATTCAATTTTTTCTTTGAACATCCTGTGTAATAAGTACATTGCAAAAATCATAGTAGTATTCTACGGTTAATTTTCAATATGTCATGTGAAATCAATCACTGGTATTTTTAAACCAGGCGATTGAAGAACCGAAGTAATTTTCAAAAGTTGTATAGGGTTGGGCGGGTTAAAAAAAAGACACTACTCGAGCGGGGTAAAAAAAAGACATACTTATATTAAACTCAGCAGTATTAAATTCAAAAAATAAAAAATATTACAACAAAATACATTAGTATTTTAAGTTGGCTGGGCCAAAAGTTATTTTTTGGAACGGGCTTTATAACGTAAAAAAATTTTCTCCCAAACCTCTGTTATTCATGAGAGAAAAACTTTCATTCCGCGACGACAAACTCTTTCAGTAAGTAAATAAAAAATCTGATAAGATAGAGTGCTGTATTTTTTTCTTGTTATACTACATGCTTTAGTAATGTAAAGTACAAAGTTTTATTTAAATGGTCCGACTGCTTGTAATTTTTTTTTATATGTAAAAAAAAAAAGAAAAAAGTGGGGTAAAAAAAAGACAAAACAAGGGATTATTGACAAGGATTTTCATTTTAAAACTATATAATGGCATGTTTATGTATATTTTATGGATTAAAAAAATACTGATTCTTCAATAAAACAATTTTTTTGTTAGTGAGCAGACGGTTTTCATGGATATCAATTTCAGCTCATTCGAAAATTTGTATTTTTGACCCATGACAATTTATTTATGTTTTTATAATGTATAACTATACTTTACTGCACACATTTAGTATTTTTAACTCATTCATAGATAATTTTGATTTATTTTTTTACTCTATGTAAAGTGGTGTAAAAAAAGACAGCCTCAAATTAACATATTTGGTTTTTTAATGAGCTACAATAAATTTTGTATTGTACGTTTGTGAAATAAAAATTATTTTAATATTTTAATAATAAATATATTTTAATAGTCCAAAGAAATTTCCTGTGAGTCAAGCTTTTGCATCAGTTAACTTTTTCTGACTTTTGTTACTGCTTAATCTTAGCTAAAGTTTTTGGTAAAATACGTAGAATTTAAATATATCTATAAAAAATTTTATAGTAGAGATAGAGTTGTGAAATAAAAAGTATTGTACTGCTAATTACCCTAACTGTCTATTTTTTACCCTTACAATCATGTACTTGCAGTATCTTATTAGTTATTAGTTAGAGGTCTGTCTTTTATTTACCCTCCACTGTCTTTTTCTTACCCCGTTTGGCGGATAAAAAAAAGACAAGGTTTTTATTTTTTTTATACATTTATGTCATTAGCTAGAGTGAAAAAACAGGCAAAATCTTAAAATACAAACAATCTAACATCATACAGTATTTTTTTTGTTTAAAAATTCAAATATTTTCTACATGAAAAATGAAAATATTTGATTTTCTTTTTTTTAACCCGCCCAACCCTATACTTAATTTTTTTTTCTCTTTTTTTTTGTCTAATTTTGAATTTTACTTAAATTTTTGTCTCCAACATTTATGAAAATTCCTTAATGTTCTTTGCAGTGGCGTACGGTGAGATTCTGGATAGAGGAAGTAGGGGAAGTCTCTCTAAAATGGGACGACTTTCATCAACTTTTAAAGGTAATTCACTAGTTGCATGCGCAGTATACCTACATAAATCTCCATGGACTTCAGTAAGAAATAAATTTTCATTAAACACAGTTTTTTTTTTAGTTTTTCTGTATTTTTGGTATAGGTAATACATTTACTTATCATTCAAAAAGCTAAGTTTTATGCCGTTATCTTTAATAAAAATTTAAAATCAAAATATATTGCATAATAATACACTAATAATTATAATTACTGTTAATTTTGGTGGTAGAATATTTAGATAGATCTTTTAGGTTCTAAGTTTCTTCCTTTTTTAAATGATGGATAGTGTTTAATCTAAAATGGGATATCTTATTTACATCATGTAACAAATGGCTTCACGATTCATGTACAGTCGATAGTGATGATGATCTCTTTACTTGTGATATTTGCCAGGAGTACTCGATATATATTTTGTACGATTCAAGTGTTTAATCTTATTTTGAGTGTAAAATTTGTTGCATGAGAATGTAAAATTATTTGTATACAAAATAGGAAAAAATGTATATGTATAAATGCTATCCCGTTTTAGAAATATAGCATTTCTCATTTTACCATAATCATATTGCTAAAATGACAAAAACATCACTTTACAAAATACGTTTTCTGAGTAAACCAATGATTATTTTATTTAAATTTTTTTACATTTAATAAACGAATGTTCAGTTATTATTTCGCGATTTTTAATTCACCTTTATTTGTTTTACTAAATTTTGGTATACATTTTTAAATGTTAAGTATTCCATTTCAGGTAAACTTTCTCTAATTCGATTTTTTTAAAAAAAATTAATGTTTTTTGATTTTTTTATCACGAAATTTTCAATAACTGCCCAGAGACTTAAAAACGTATAGGCTAACGTATAGGGCTACAGTTCAGGGTGGCAGAACTGCGGGGACAGCCAATATCTTTTCACTTTAAAAAAAAAGAAAAAAAATCCAGTATGAAAAAAAGTAAATAAAGACTATGTCTAAATGCCTTTTGAGACTAGGGGTCCTTATATTTTATTCCGAAAACTATGAAAATCTCTAACCATTAAGGAATCCTGCTTTAGTACAATTCTAACACGTACTTGACAATTTTTTTTATTCCTCATCTGGAGTCATTTTTCATTTGTTTATTCCTCATATTACCTATATGAGGAGTCGGGCGGAAGAATGATGAAGGTGTTCTTATATAGAAACTGAATAAATCGAATTTTCAATTTTGAAATCATTTTTTGACATTGCTAATTGTGATAAATTATTAATTATATTGGTATGTTCGTGCGTCAATATTGTTTTATGTGGCTCATTACTAGGTATTGGACATTTTTCGGATTAAACAACATCGTGTTTTGTATACGCAAGACAGATAATATGTGTGAGTTGCATATATATGTACACTTCAACAGATTAATTTTGGCCCACCAAACATGTCTCCTATCATTGTTTCACTATGTTGTATTGGTGTTGTACTAATGCAATAAAAAAGGATAAATAACAAATTAATAGAGTTGGACTTTGAACGGTCAGAATCGATCTGTGAATCTATATGTTTTATCAAAATATCTATTGGTTTTTATTCACATTAATCACATCAAGTGCGATATACCTTCATATACAAAACACAAATGCTGTTTGATCCGAAAAATGTCCGATACCTACTCATTACTGCTAATTTTTTTTAATGTCAACAAAAATTTTTGAAGTACATATTCATTCAGGTCTTGGTAAAAGCTAAAAAAATGATGAATGATACAAAGATTTATTGGAAAAATTACGTAGATACTTCCTACACCGGTTTATTTAACAAGATTATACGTTATTATTGAAAAAATACACAAGTAACAACACGGTCCACGATCTTAAAAATAATAAAAAAGCGTTTATTTTCTGATCCATTTTCTTATTATCTACAAAATGCTTTCGAAAATATGCAGTTTGAACTGATTAAATTACAGGGAAAATGTTAAAGTCTACATATACACTGCGTATACACACAATAATATTGACAGTAATTCAGATATTATCAATACTATTTTTTATTAGGCGAATTTTTCCTTGAAAAATTAGACTTATACAGCCTATAGGATAAGAAGGGCGAGAGGCGAGAGTAGGGGCGCTATCGGTTTTCAGACCCGTAGGACACGATTATGTAGAAAAAAATGCCTGATATATATATATATATATATATATATATATATATATATATATATATATATATATATATATATATATATATATATTCCCGCTACCTTTTAATGTGTGTAGGGCCCCCCTACGGAAGTTAAGAGCTGAAATTTGGTAAGTGCGGCTCATTTTCAATGCACCTCATACTATCAAAGTGGGGTTAAATTTTGGCAAATTTTTGGATCCGAGCCAACTTTTAGGGGGGTGGTGGAGGGCAATAAAACAATAAAACTTTTCCAAACCGGTTGGAAATAATGTTTCGGTCAATTACCTACAACATATCCAAAATTCAGCTTCCTAGGATGATTTGGCGGCAGTAGAGGGGAAAAAATGAGTTTGGCTGGATCTAACGCGCACCCAGTCTCCCAGAATTAACTTAAAGGGTTGAAATTTGGTATGTTGATAGAGTTCGTACCTATAGGGTCTGCTTTTTGGAGGTTTTAATATTTTACCCCCCCCCCCCCCCCCCCCCACAATTTCATGCTTTTTTGACGTTTTCGAAGTTTGCACCACTCGCACAGGTCACCCAAATAAACCTAGAGGGCTGAAATTTTGCATTCGGATTGAGGTAGGACCAATGGGGTGCCTTTTGGGGTCTCAACTTTTAATACCAAAGAGAACATGATTTTTCTTATTTTTTAACAGTTTCGTTCGGGTCAAAATTTCCACAAATAAACCTAGAGGGCTGCAATTTTGTGTACAGGTTAAGTTAATAGCCAGCCACTGCTTTTTGGAGGTTTCAACTTTTAACCCTTACCCCCACGATTTTTATGCTAATATTTCCTTGATTTTTTTGCCTTTTTTCTAACACGTCAGAGATTCTCTAAGGAAACTTAGAGGGCTGAAATTTTGTACATGTATTTATACTATAAGACAAGTAGGTGACTAGTAAAGTTAAAAATTTAAAAAAAATGAACTTACTTTTATAAGAAATGCAATACATACATATTAAGTAATTTAAAAATGTTATTAAAGTGTTATTAAAGTTAATGTTTATTTATAAAGTAGGAATTTTGGATTTTTATTTATAAAATAGAAATTTTGGATTTTTTTGGAAAGAAAAATTATCTTCATAAAGGCTTCCCAGTTTACTATTTAAGGTCCTTTTTTAATATTTGAAAATAAAACACAAAGGCGATTGGCGGATAAGCATGGGTAGGAATGCCCTCGTACGAATTGTATTGACTTTTTTCCTGCTAACTGCTCTCGGCACCAAATTGAAATTTACTGCGATTCAGCCCTTAAAACTTAAAACCTTTTTTTTAAAGCCCCGATTATCCGGACACTCATCATCAGTTTTGAAACCACCAAAATGACAAATCGCTTGTAGACTTTCAATCGTATTTCGCTTCTAGATATTCAATACCGAAAATTAAGGAAAAAATTCGACTTCCGTGATGGGACCCCCGCTGCTGACGGAGTTTTATGTATTCTTGCATTAAACGTATTATTTATAAACTAGCTGACATCGATCAGGGGCGTATACAGCTGAGCCTCTTAAAGGAGTGGGGGCGTTTCACGGGGAAAATAATAGGAAGAAAAAATTTCTGAAACAAAATTAACAAAAAATTGAAATTATATAATGTCTAGTGTATATTTTTATACGCGCCTGACTTCGTTCGCGCGACGCATTGTTATAAATTCAATGAAAATATATAAGTATAATAATTATAAGCAACTTCCACAGAACAAGTTTTTGCGTAGTTCGTACACATGACAAAATAGCTGAATTTCTGGAAATTCGCTAATAGTTTTTGAATTTTTCCGAGGGAAAGAGACATTTCCCTGCAATAAAAAGTATCTTATATGTTGACCGAGGTAATAAGTTAACATCACATCAAATTTCATCAAAATCCATTCAATAGCTTTTGTGTAAGTCGTGCACATGCTCAAAACGATTTTTTGTATTTCCCCGAGGGAATGAGACACTTCTCTGCAATAAAAAATATCCTAGATATTGATACAGGTAATAAGTTATCGCCACACCAAATTTCATCAAAATCCGTACAATAGCTTTTGCGTGATGCGTGGACAGACAAAAAATTTAAAAATAACTGTTTTGATATTTAAATCAGTAACTATCTACAGTACCAGTACAATTTTCAAAAAATATTTTTTGAAACAAAAAAAACACTTTATTTTGTGAAAATTACCACTTTTATGGTGGTACACAGTAAAAATGGTATTTTTGCAAAGTGTTTTATTTACTCGTATTTATAGTAAATATTATTTATTGTGCTTTTATACGTAATGTCCAATATTTTTATTAATTTATTTTGCCATTGTGCGTTAGAGAGCAGCCTTACCAACTAGGATCAATTTTTCTTTAGCGTTGTTCTTTATTATTTATTTAATTAATTAAATTATTTATTTCCATAAATAAATAATTATTTATTATATTATAATTAATAGTTATATTTATTATTGGTATAATTATTTATTTGCATAAATAAATAAAGAGTCTGGAACCATTACCATAGGTGAATTTGCCCAAGAAATGAAGTTCAACGATATGTATGCGATTGTGTAGCTTAGTGAAAGAGTAAACCATACGTATGGATTTTTCTCAATATCTTTACATTTCGCGGAGTTATAATACCAAATACCAAAAAATAGTGGTCTTATTCAAACTTTTTTTTCTCGTAAACTATTATAGATAAAACGATGAAACAAAATCCATATTGTTTGCTATGTCCAGTACTTTATTATATATTTTTTTCATTTAAAATGGACATTAAATACCCTTTATAAAATATGAAAAAAAAATTAATTAAATTTTTTTAGCTACTTGTACAAGAGTGACCACTTTCTTATTACTACCAAAAGAAAGCTCGCAAGCACTTCCCTCATCTTCCTGAATTTTATTTTTCTCAAAAGGGTGGAACATATTAAAAAAAAATAAGAACATATATATTTGGTGATGTTCATGGTATGTGTATGTGCAGGTACAGGTCAACAAATCTGACTTAGCTCTTCAAGGTCATTAAAAATGCATTCTTAAATAAGTGAGATAGTACTTAATATAAAGAAAATATATTTTTTTCATTTAAAATGGACATTAAATACCCTTTATAAAATATGAAAAAAAAATTCATTAAATTTTTTTAGCTACTTGTACAAGAGTGACCACTTTCTTATTACTACCAAAAGAAAGCTCGCAAGCACTTCCCTCATCTCCCTGAATTTTATTTTTGTCAAAAGGGTGGAACATATTGAAAAAAAATAAGAACATATATATTTGGTGATGTTCATGGTATGTGTATGTGCAGGTACAGGTCAACAAATCTGACTTAGCTCTTCAAGGTCATTAAAAATGCATTCTTAAAGAACTGAGATAGTACCTAATATAAAGAAAAAATGACCTTGAAGCGGCAAAGTCAGATTTGTTGAACTGTACCTACTTGTTTTTGAATTATGTTTTTAAGAAATATTTTGAATGAATAAATGAATCAAGAATGTTTTTTTTTATTACATGAGCATCTGATGCCTGCTCTACACTCTCGATCGAAGTTCCTCGACGAAGTAATCGCTAAAGTTGGCTGAAGTCGGAATACCGTTATAACACCAGCCAGGAAGAACCATGAAATGACCCTTTACACTCTCGTACTCGGTCCACTTTGCGAGAATTGAGAGTAGGCATAAAGGAATCTAATATGTTTTATCTTCAAAATGTAGACTTTTTTCATATCGGAGTTCTAAGAAACAATTAGTTACGAAAAAAGAACTAACTAATCTCATTGTTTTTAACTTATTAGTCAGTTCTACAATTATCTCGCAAGTAAATCCAACTAACATTTTTACTTACCCGTTAGGTAGACTAAAACCGTTTATTTGATCAATTAGTGATGTATTTAACTTCATCAGTGAATTTAAAATTGTAGACTTGAGAAGTATGTTAAAAGCAATGAAAAAAATTAATTCTTGATTCATAGCTGATTATTTTTTAAAACTCCTATGTGGAATGAGTCTACATTTTGAACATAAAACATATTAGATTCCTTATGCCTACTCTCAATTCTCGCAAAGTCGACCGAGTACGAGAGTGTAGAAGGTCATTTCATGGTTCTTCGTGGCTGGTGTTATAACGGTATTCCGACTTCAGCCAACTTTAGCGATTACTTCGTCGAGGAACTTCGATCGAGAGTGTAGAGCAGGCATCAGATTCTCATGTAATAAAAACAAAAAAAAAAAAAAAAAAAAAAAAAAAAAAAAAAACATTCAATGATTCATTTATTCATTCAAAATATTTCTTAAAAACATAATTCAAAAACAAGTAGGTACAGTTCAACAAATCTGACTTTGCCGCTTCAAGGTCATTTTTTCTTTATATTAAGTACTATCTCACTTCTTTAAGAATGCATTTTTAATGACCTTGAAGAGGTAAAGTCAGATTTGTTGACCTGTACCTGCACATACACATACCATGAACATCACCAAATATATATGTTTTTATTTTTTTTCAGTATGTTCCACCCTTTTGACAAAAATAAAATTCAGGGAGGTGAGAGAAGAGCTTGCGAGCTTTCTTTTTGTAGTAATAAGAAAGTGGTCACTCTTGTACAAGTAGCTAAAAAAATCTAATGAATTTTTTTTTCATATTTTATAAAGGGTATTTAATGTCCATTTTAAATGAAAAAAATATATAATAAAGTACTGGACATAGCAAACAATATGGATTTTGTTTCATCGTTTTATCTGTAATAGTTTACGAGAAAAAAAAGTTTGAATAAGATCACTCTTTTTTGGTATTTGGTATTATAACTCCGCGAAATGTAAAGATATTGAGAAAAATCCATACGTATGGTTTACTCTTTCACTAAGCTACACAATCGCATACATATCGTTGAATTTCATTTCTTGGGCAAATTCACCTATTGTAATGGTTCCAGACCCTTTATTGTCATAATACAATGAATTAAACAATGAGACAATGATAAACCCTTATCGTTCTTGCAGCCAAAGCTACTGCCCTTCATCATTTTTTTTTTTGCTAAGCTTTCTTCTTAACTTTATTATTTAACGAGCTCGCCGTTTTTATCGTAACTTACTAGATGCATATAAAAATATCGTGTAAGTTGTACATATATACAAAAGTAGAATAACTCAAAAAAAAAAAAAAAAATTGTGTTTCATCTTTGGTTCCCCCACTCCTCATATGTATATTTTATTTTTAACTAAAAAAATTCGTACGAAGATCTAAAAAAAGTTACCATACATAGGGTAGTGTCGTGTAAGACGGCGCACTTAACATTTAGGTGGCTATAAAGAAATAACGGAAAATGTTATAGAAGTAAATTTTATTTATTCTAGTACCTTACTGATTAGTTAACGCTGTGATAAAGGATTTTTATTATAAACTCAATACCGACCGAGTTATTAAAAAAAATTCACAAAATGGAAAATGCGCACTCTTACACGACCGGTGGTGTAAGATGGCGCACTTATTAAAAGCTTGAAACTTAGCACAAATCACATTTAAACAATCCCGCACCTGCGTAATAGGTGAATTTCTTATCTCAGCACTTCACCATATATTTCGTAATTCTAAACTTGGATCGTAAGTAACAGTGGGTCGTAGCAAAAAAAAAAAACAAAACTAAATTTTTGAAGGTTTAAGTGAAGGAAGTTATGGGTATTCCAAACGAGAAGAGCTACGACAGTACGGCGGCACAGTACGTCGTCAAAAGTATGGGAACATCCTGACCAAGGTGTGCCCACACTTTTGACACTGTACTGTACTTAATGTTATGATACACTACCGTGCCAAAAATGTGGGTACACCTTGTGTGCTCATACTTTTGACCATGTAGTGTGCCACCGTACTGTCGTAGTTCTTCTACTCAAACGTATTGTGATTGTTAAAACCTACTTTTCGTTATCGAAACTTATCGATACCGAATGACTTATCATAAATCGATTATAACTGGTTAATTTAGGCTCTATTGGTCCGATTGATTGGGTCAACAATAATACATTAGAAAAAAATTAATTTTCGTAATTTTTCGTAATGGTAAACTTTTGATCGTAAATATCTCGTGAATAATGCGTCGTAGCGAAAATTTATAAAGAAACTTTTAAAGGCTTAAGCGCAGCAAGTTATGGGTATTCCAAACATTTTGCGACTATTAAAATGTAGTTTTCGTTATCGAGAATTACCGATATCGAATTACTTTTTATAAATTGGTTATAATTGGTTAATTTTAGGTTCCACTGGTCACACTGATTTTATTGGCAATAGAATATTTTAAAAAAATTACGTTTCGTGTTCGTTAGTTTTCGTAATCGTAAACTTTTGATGTAGGAACTTGGGTTACATGAATTTACGTTATACGAAAATTTGCTGGATAGAAATCCTTAGAAAAGTTAAAGACAAACATAATAAAAGAAACTGTCGTGTAAGAATGCGTGCACCATCTTACAGGCCTTTGTACTGCGCCATCTTACACGTCTGCCTCTTATCAATAAAATCATCCTGTGGGAAACATCCGGGCGCATTGACATGAATTAAAGTGATCAAAGCTAGTTCGTGACTAACTTTACTAGCCACAGGAACATTTATAACTTTCAATTTGTTTCGACATAAACCATAGTAACACATTCAAATTCGAGAAAAATAATTAAAAATTTTAAACTTATCTAGAATATTGGGATTATGTCGTAAACCAATATTTTTTGCTGAACAGTTACAGATACCCGAACACTTCAAAATACGATTGAAGTTGGTTACAAATTTCGTTATTCGAGAAAACAGGAGTGCGCACTCTTATCAACCGCGCCATCTTACACGACCCTACCCTAAGTATAGCATTAGTGCTCTTTGTCTCCAGCGCTCACAGCATGATATCTTTTAGTGTAAAAAATAATTAAATAAGTTATATAATGTTAAAACGTATACGTTTTAAATAAATTTTCAAATAAAAAAAAAATTGTCGAAGTAGTTAGTAAACATCTAATGCATCTACACTGTTAAAAAATTTTACAACATTTAATGTTGGCATTTAATTGCCAACATTAAATATTGTAAAAATACATTTCGAAATGTTTAGAACATTTTTCTATGTAAAATTACATTGTAGAATGTTTTACCTTACATTTTGGATGTAACTTTACACCAATCAATGTAAATTAATTACGTACGACATGTAAAATTACATTGTCAACTCAACTGACGACGTCAATTGCGCAAAATCAATCACGTGATACCGGTAATTTACATCCAAAAGACCAGTCATTTACATACAAATACAATAAATTTTCGTTTCGAAATGTAATTTTACTATTTTAGCATGTCAAATACCACTTTTATATGTAATTTTAGTATCAAAGTATTTAAAATTACAGTGAATATTTATTTTTACACAAAATTTCATATTTTACAACTAAATTATTTAAATTTACTAACACATTGTAATTTTCAAGACACATATTGTAAAAAATTACCATATTTTTTATTGTAATAATACATATTTTTTTAACAGTGTACATAATAAATTTCAAAAATTTATTTACTCCGAAATACTTTATTAAAAGGAAAAAAAGTGTCGTTAAAATGGATACTTTTCAATATAAGTATCATTATGTACATTTATGTTGTTCAAGAGTTACAAAAACAATGCGTTTATCCAAATACCAAAGCGGATCATGTGATATTCAACAAAGGCTATATTTTATTCAAATTCGTAACGTATTTTTTACGTTGATACAATTTTATTATTACGATTATATTTACACACGTTGTTTATTGTTGTTTTATGAGGTGCAGTCATGCGCGAACTCCGCCTCGGTAGGATATACAGTTGCTATTATATATCAAAAAGCGATACATATATACATACAAACACGTAATATGTATGTGTATATATATATATGAACAAACTCGAGATGATTTTCCTATATAAACTCTTTACAGCCAAGCTCTACTTGCTACTTAAAAACGAAAATTTTATCAGATTATTTTCGAAAAGCGCAATTTTCCATTACTAATATAGCCAATTGTTAGTTTAACAACAGACACTCGATAAAACATTTGAATTCAAAACAATTGACCGCGCTCGTTGTATTTCGAACCGTTACTATTCGTACGTGTGGCGCGAACTTTTTAAATTGTGAGGTTGTTACGTCCTGTTCTAGTATGTGATTTATTTTAGTTGTTGCAACTGGTGAATTTCTGTTTAGACTCCACGTTTTTTCCAAAACCCCCCAAAAAAACAACACAAAATTGAAATTACACGGGCGAAAATATCTTTGTCAAACAATGGTTCATTTACAAACTGAAGAACGAATTTTTAAAACAATTGTATTCATTACAATCACGTTGGTAACATTTGCACAATGTTTACCTACATCCAGAATAGCGAAACGGATGGCAGTCGAGGATCATGGTGTCATAGAATATCCAGAATATCAACCGGGTGTACAATACGATGAATATCCTGTAAGTTGATCGAAAATTTTGTGTCTATTTTCGTTGTTAAAACTTCTTAATTTTGAATTTTCATATACTTGATTCCTAATTCCAAAAATTAAATATTTTTAACAATAGTTTAGTAGCAATGTTTCCTGAAATTTAATTAAATTTTATATATATTATTCGTTAAGCTCATGCTCATTGGTATGGTCCATTTCAGTTAAATTTAACCATGCTTCATCACTTATGAATTTAAATAATTTCCGTTTTCTTGGCTTTATCTCTTTCATTATTGCACTTAAGTGAATTTTAAAATTGAAGTTTGTTTTTAGAAAAGAATAGAAGATTGAGCTGTTTTGAATATAAGAATTATTTAATTTTTTAACTTTCACTCATGATCAATTGTATTTGAAACAGGGTATAGTTCCATTCCATTGTATTTGAAACAGGGTATATTTCTAATGAAATTAGAACTATTTAAAATAAATTATATTGGAAGTTTTTGACTTTTGCTTTTGCTAGCAGTTGAACGAGAAATTAAGCTTGTAGTTAGTCTGGTTCCAGCAAATTCTATTTGTTTGGATTCATTTATACTTAAAAGTATTTTAAGGATGATCGTTACGAAAAAATGATGAAAACTACTTGAAAGCAACAAAATTCTATAGATTTTTTAAAATAAAAAAATTTAATTGAAGTTTCATGTTAATTAAAAAGTCCATGGCCATCGTTGAGAAAAATCCATTATATGACAAAATACGGGTATACCTAAGGAAAATTGGAAGTTGGGCTTGTACTCCAACGAAAAATGATGTTAAAAATTAAAAATTTTGTGTAGCAAGTGGGTAAATCTGTTTAAACGCGTACAGAATTTCAAAATGGTTAGGAGAAGCATTGTTAAAGCAAACATTTTAAAATAAATGAATTGTTAACCAAGATCTGGCAACATCTAGTAACGTCGTATTGAATAAAGCATGCTAGGAGATTTCAGAATAAAATAAAGTCATATATTACTTACAAAACCGCAGTTCAGCACAAAAAGTTCCCAAAAATTACAAAATGTTTCCTGGCTGTACACAAGAATTAGATCGTACAAACTACGGGTCTTGAAATGTTTATTAAACTTCACGCGGTCACCTGTTCTTTAGTTTCACCTTTGATTACTTCAAGACATTATGACTTACTTAAGTTTCTTATTTTTATTGTATCAAAAATCGCATATAAATTTTTTAAAAATAAATGAAATTTATCTATTTGTGATGGTTTGATGAGATTTAAACGGTTTGTACTGAGTCAAAAATACTGCCAGTTAAAGCCATTTTAGGATTGTCGTAAGCCTTAGATACTTTCGAAAAAAAAACTAAATTAAAAAAAGTTTTATGTTCAATCCTGTTTTTCGAATTTTTCCAGTTTTAGACTTTTTTAGGCTTTGGATAAGAAGACCCTGCTGTCAGTATTTACTGACAAAAATAATAAATCAATATTTTCATAATATTAATACTGTACATATTTACCTTAATAATGCATAATTAGCTTCGATAATACTATCAATATTTCGAAATATTGACAGTATTACTACATAATATATCATATTAAGAAATATTATTTGATTTTTTTAAATTTAGAAGTTATATATACCAGGTGAGTTTTTTGAGAGTTGCAATTTCTATTACAGCCAAATTTGTATGATAGAAATGGTACTGGAAAAGGTTCTTTTCTTGGATGTAATAGAAATGTAACCAAAAAGAACACTATGTTGGTTGAAGTAGCCTCAAGTACATATGCATATTTTTACCGCCTGATTGATAAATTTAAAAAAAAAATAAAAAATTAAGCTTGGGTAAAAATTTTTTTTTCCTCATTTATGTTGTTAATTATTGCATTAGATCAGTTTTATCGAAAAATTAATATATAGACTCATTTAAAAATCTATAAGTTTGTATCATAGCTCGAAAAACATAAGAGCTATAAAGCTCCTGACTATAGCAACCGGTTTCCCCCGTCGATATCTACAACTCTTATTTGAACAATTTTTCGATTAAATCAACGGTTTGGCTGTAATTAAAATGGCAACTCTCAAAAAACTCACGTGGTATATAAGAAGGATATAGGTTACTTTTTACCCAGAGAAAAGAAAAAATAACAATTCTCAATGGTAGCACGTTGCAAGTATACTCTATACGTATTCACTTAATAAAATTTCAAGCACCACGTGGTCAAAGCCACGGATAAATAAAAGTTATTTAATAAAAGAAAGTTTATACCTAGTAGGAAAAATACCTACTAGAAGCGTGCGAAGTATATGGTGGGGACAGTCAAATCGATTGCAGCGTGAGTAGTGGAGAAAATAAGCATTAATACAGGCTCATATGTGTTTATAGTGTAATAAAAAATATTAAATAAAAATATTTACATTGATCCACTTTGATTATAGTATTAACGTCTACACGTCAATCCATAAATACAGAATTAAAAATGTTTGGTGTATTTTAACTTACATGCAGTGATGTTTCATAACGAGTTAAAGTTACTGATGTTTGTCTTATTACTATACATTCAACTAAATGACTTATGTCAGTATTTCTTAATTCTCGAATTTCCCTAACGTGCTTCACCATCATTAGCAACTTTTTCCTCTGCATAGTTCGGGGTTGGAAGTAAATACTGTCTTGATAATTATACCCATGTTAACGTCGAGAATTGTTTAATTACTTTTTTTAATACAACTATTATACTTCATCCAGTATTTTATACCTGAAATTGTTCAAATTTATTTATAAAAAAATTAATTGTAAATAGCAAATATTTGTATTCAGATTTTAGGAATTTTTTTTCGAAATTTTGGGCATATTTTAAATTTATTTCCACGGTTACCATTATTCATATTCCTTAATGAGCCTGAAAAATGTATATTATAGATGTCGTTGTTATTACGCACCCAGCCAATAGGTGTATATAAGGGTAAAAAATTGTTCTCTCTAATTTAGATTTCACAGTTCCCTATCACATTTGGTTTATAAGACTAATGGCCGCAAGCTCAAAAGACCTCCAGAAACTGAGGTGAACACAAATTGTATTATTTCCATAGTTGCCAATCAAACCAAGTAATTATGTTTTTATATGAGTGAGTGAGTAAACTTCTATTTATTAATATGATAGACAAAGATAAATGCAGATGTAGATAAAAAAGTTCTTTTTAGCTTGCGCCTATAATACAATAACCTAAATTATTAGTAATATGAAGTGGGTAGTTAAGACACAAAGATGGTGAATGTCGGGTTTATCGACAAGTTTTGTGTATAGGGGCTAAATGAGCTAAAGGGACTCCAAATAAAAGATAATAGCTATAAACACTTCTCTTTAGTGGCAAAGATTATTTTTAAAAGTTTTTATTTAACTTGCAATGTTAGTATGTTTGTTTAGATCAAATTTTGCAATCAAAATTTAGACAACTTCTAATTGAGCTGGAGATTTCAAATTTTGCGTATGTGTATAACTTGGATGACAATGCAATATTGTATATCAAGTTTTGTTCTAAATTCCCACAAAACTAGAATTGATGATTTTTAGTCTTATATGTAAATTTTTTGACATTTCGAACTGTCAAATATTGTCCCATGATTTTGCATTAGAATTTTTAGTTTCCATAGTTATGTTTGCCTTTCTAAATTAATTGTGATTAGACTAAAAAGTATAAAATAAATTTAAGTAAAAAAATAGTTCTTTAAAGCAAGCTCTTATTTAAAAATGAACTAATATGTATAAAATAACTTTTGAGTGAAGTTTGAAGCAATGTGCAACATAATTTATAAAAACTTGATGCGTTTAACCAAGTTTGGTAACTACTGAGGAGTAAAGTAGCTACTCACATCTGAAACAAAAGTAATTAATAATAACGCCTCAAGATTTTATAAATTATGTTGCACATTGCTTCAAACTTCACTCAAAAGTTGTTTTATACATTTTAGTTCATTTTTAAATAAAAACTTGCTTTAAAAAACTTTTTTTTACTTAAATTTATTATTATTGTAATATTTGAATTTTGTGTATAACTATCGTTTTGGCAGGTTATTCGTTATAATTATGTTAAGTGCAAAACTCGTGTTTGACAAGTTGCGTGATTAACGCATAGGTACTTAACAATTACAATAGCTATCCGTTGTATTCATAAACTATAATTAAAGAGAGATGTATTCAGCTAACAATTAGAGTAGTGATTCTGAAAGTGGGGTCGCGAAAACTATTTAAAAGGTCGGAGTTACAATCTATTACAGATTGCATACTCATTTTCTGGACATTTCTATAAATTTTCTACACATTTCTATATATACGTATTTTTGGTATCCACAGTGGTCCGATTTCCAAAAAAGCGGACAAAAATCAAAAATTAGCTTGAGTAAAACAAAAAATGGTTTATAAGGGTTTTCAAAGTCGCTGATTATGAATTTGATATTGTTATTTTGAAAATTCAAAATGGCAGGTCTAAAATGGCGGGCAAAAATAAAAAAATTAGTTTTATTGAAACAAAAAATGGTATATAAAGGTTTTCAAGGTCGTTGATGATGAATTTGATATTATTTTTTTTTTGAAAATTCAAAATAACTGGTAAAAATAAAAAAATTAGTTTTGTTGAAACAAAAAATTATATATAAAGGTTTTAAAGGGCATTGATTATAAATTTGATATTATTATATTAAAAACTCAAAGTGATGGGTCCAAAATGGCGGACAAAAATAAAAAATTAGTTTTATTGAAACGTGATTGAAACAAAAAAATGGTATATAAAGGTTTTCAAGGTCGCTGATTATGAATAAAAAGTGAGGCAAGAAAAAACTGAAATTGGTGTAAAAAACGAAGGGGCACATTGGGGCAAGAATTTTGTTTTTTAAAATAATTTAATTATTTAACACTTTGTTGCAAAAAAAGCAAACCATCCAACTCGATCAAACTCATAACTATTTCATCTAAATAAACACATTAACAATGCAATATTTCTTTGTAATAAGTACACCCTATAGAAATATTAAATTACCCTTTACCACATATCCATAATAATTACTCACCTTCATTTTCAACTTCCATCACTTTTAATTTCAAAAACACATTTGTAAACAAAAGTTATTAAAGGATAACTAGAAGATTCGTACGAGACTGGTGCTCAGTTAGCTGTTTGATCTTCCCTTATCTGGTAATGCGACGTTATAATGGACTGTCGGTTTGCACCGAGGTACAGTGGTGTCCCCCCTACGGTATTACAGGGTAATAAGTTCAAAATTGCAAACTTCACTTTCCTCATTTTTGTCCGCTTTTTTTGGAAATTGGACCACTGTGGGATCCTTTGAAATATTTAAGTGCAAAAGGGAGTCACAGACCAAAAAGTTTGAGAGTCACTGAATTGGAGGTAAAAAAATTCAAAGTATATTTTGATTGGTCTTTTGTGTATATTTTATTGTTCCTTTTTAGTAACCTTGAATAGCCACCATTACGAAGGTGTAGTGAAGCAAAAATCAAAAAGACTTTGAGGTTTATAGTAATCTTGAATCTAAAGAAGCAGTTCCAATAAAATTAAGACGTAAACCTGTGGAAAATTGAAAACGCTTTACATAACCTAATTTGTTAAAGTCTTTTATTTTAGTATTATTAATTAGTTTTATCGACAAAATTAATTACTTAATTAATTACTATTCACTGTTCGAAAAATTCGCATTTACGTGTCTGGCATGGCATTAGATCTATTTTAATCTCCATAAAAGGATACAATATCTGACAATCCTCACCCCTTGTTCTATGTAACTTGATAGCGTTAAAATTGCTAGTATTTTTATTTTGCTTAATGATTAAAAAAAATAATTAGCATTTATATAATTACTGTGCGACAGATAAATATATAAAAGCTGCCTACTCAAACTGTCCATCCAACTTGTTTATAATTTTATGTTTAATTAATTTACCCATTTGAGCTTTTACGATACTAAATGATTTTGAAATTAAAAGAAAGGAAAATTCTTTGCTATTAATAAATAAAAATACTTTCCTTTGTCGAAAACACTACTTTGATTTTATCCTGTGACGTGTTTTCAACTAATAAAACCACTGTAAAACTATGTTTGATAGTATTCTATGTACTATGTATGTTTGTTTGATAATCTTCGTATTGGTTGAAACATGTCACATGATTTGTAAAATGAAAGTGACGTTTCTGGCAAAGAAAAGTGTTTTTATTTTTTAATAGTAAATATGGTATATCAATGTTTCTCAAACTTTTTCCTACACGTACTTTAAATTAAACTCAAAATTATACCCCGTACAAAAATTTACTAAAACTAGGTTGTAAGAAGCTATATGTAGAAACGATGTTATGTTAAACGAAAAGACGGGTAAAATACACTTAGTAAGAAAAAAACCGCTCAACTAAAGATAGCAGCTGCCTTTAATGAATGGGTGGGAATGGTTTTATTCGTAACTAGCTGTCACCCGCGGCTTTGCAAGAGTGAATTTCGTAATTTAGTAAAGGTAATTCTTTTTAGGCAGTTTGCTAAAATATTTTGCCCCTATTTTCCTATCATAAGCTGAAATGATAGGCTTTATTTATTGGTAAGCTCATTCATCAATCCTCTTTATTTTTAATTTCTCCCTTTGGCTAGTTATCTAGGAACAATTGAAAATTTTCAAAAACTAATTGGCCATTTCTTTAAGTATATAACATAGATTAAAAATCTCAAGTAAGCCTATTACGAAGGTGTCAATGAATTTGGTATAGAAGTAAGAAAAGTATGATTATTTAAAAAAATACTCAAATTTTATATATAATTAAAAAACCTTATATTTTGTAGACATAACTCTAAATAAGTATTATCCTCCCTATTCCTATTGGAAAATTTAAATCCCTACATCTCCTATAAGTCTGTCTGCATTATATTTGAACATTTCCTAAAGTAACTGACTCATTGTTGGAGATGCTACAAAAGCAAACGTTGAAAATGTAAGCTTTGACCTCTCCATCATTTTTTTTGCGTTTATTCCCTATTTTACTCTTTACAGGGTTATTTTCCAAAAAATGATGAATCATCTATTCATTAATTTATTTTTGACCTCCTTTGACTATGCCCTTCAGTTTCATGCGTGTAAAATTATCTTAACTCTGAGTAAAGCTACTTTAAATCAATTATTCCGAAACAAATCGGACAAATTTAGTTTCAAATCGGTTCTTTAAAGTGCTTCGCTTCGCTCGCCAAATAGTTCAAAATTCTATAAAAGGTTAATTACATGTAATGCTTCGCTCCGCTCGCCAAACGACTCGGAAGTAACCATTAATAAATCTTTCACACTCTGAGATCTTTCCATGGATTGCCATATTGATGGTTTTAAAATTAATTCAATTTTAGGTCCTTTTCGGGATCCAGGAATCCTGGTGGACTTTTTAAAATTAAGTTCAGTTCCTCCATAATTAAACTTTACTACTATTCTTTTCTAAAGTGAAATTTTAGTAAAAAAATTTTGAAGTTAACTTTTAAATTTTTAAATATTATTTTTATCGTAACTTAGGTAATCTTTTGTTTTTCTTTCTTTTGTTTCCGTTTACTGTTAAAGGAGTATTTCTGATATATCAACTTTTGTCTTGAATATATCAACCCCCATAAAGAATATTGTGATAATTTTGACTAAAAATGTTGTCGATGTTGTGATAGTGAAGCGTCTAAGGATTAAATTTATAAAGTTTCACTGAAATCTGTCCCGTGGTTTCTGTGTCAGCCTTGCTCATGATAAAGCTAACGGATTATTTTATTATGTAAATTCTATGTAACTTCCAAAATATCAGCTTTAGGTATAGAAGAATATCTTATAGTATTAGATAGACTTTACATTTCTCTACATAATTATGATAAAAAATATAGGTGATTCATTTGAAAAAAGAAAGATTTGCATAATAAACAAAAAATATTTAAAAAATGCTTTATGTGACCACCCTGTATCAAGTCAAAAAGCTGAAATGTCACTGTCACATAGATTATTAGTAACAATTTCTAGCGAATTGAAACTTGCTGTCAAAAACACTTCAAATAACAAATTTGATGTCAACCGGAAATGGCACCAAGTTAAAAATATTTTAATTAAAATTTTCATAATTGAAAACTTCTATAACCAAATTTTCAAAAATCTATTTAGAAGCCCATAAACTTTTAATGAAGATTCTATTTGAATCATCCTGTACATAACCATTTGGGAGATCACATTAAAATGTAGCTAAGTTTGATCGGGAGGTTAATATCTATATTCCCTCTAATTTTCAACTCAATAACTTTAATAGTTTTTGAATTAAATCGGTTAGTACAAACAGACAGACAGACAGACAGACAGATAAAAATTTCTTTAAAGGTATATTCGGCATATATGTCGAATTTGCTAATTGAAAAACATACTAATACTTAAAAATTCGAAAATCACAGACAGACCCTTCTATTTTATTTATAGGTATTGATTATTATTTATAAGTATTTGCTATAACTTTTGAATTTTACTGAAGAAATTTCCGTTGCAAAGGATAAATGTATAAATTAACTGCTTTACATAACAATTGGGTATTTGACTGATGTAGTTATTGGTAATGAAATATTGCGATTAACATAGAGTATAATTCGAGGATAATGTTTAACCATTTAAATTATTTTAAAAAAAATCTATAAATATTTTATCTTTTTAATTGAAAATTATGAATTTGAAATTGGCGGTTGATGTGATGAAAACGATTCATTGAAGTGTACGACGTCAGAGTCCAAAGATAGTTCCTCATAACAAGAAGAGATGTCGTTGTCAATAGTAAATGAAATGTGTAGCGAGATATAGTTTTAATGTAGGCCATGTCTAAATTTTTGGAATCTATGTAGAGTTTGGCTTTTGTTAAAATAAAAACAGGATATTTTTTGGAAACAAGTCGCACGCATAAATTTTAATATATTTTTGTAATCTATAATAAATGTTGATAATCACATTTGTGGTACATAAAAATAATAAATAATTTAGTAGTGAATTTGCATGTTTTTATTGATAAAGGAAAAAATATCTAATCTTTAAGATCAGACATTCATCATCACTACACTTGGCGTCCAACGTGGGGCCTGGGAATAGGTGTCTAAGAACTCACAAAAGAAATTATTGGTGTAGCCATGTGGTTGTGAACTTTTGGAAGTGGAAGACAGTTTTTAAAAAAAAAATTCACGATAGTTAAAATATCTCGATAATTATTTTTTTGTTGTTATGGAAAATAAAAAAAATATATCACTAAATTGTACTGTCAAAACAAGAAGAATTTACAGGAAGATTATCGTCTAATGCATTGTAAAAGTTTTCCTCAATATATTTTTTGAAGTTGCAACACATTTTGAAAAGCTACCACTAGCATTATATTAACATTTTTTTATTGTGTGCATACATATCTACCATAGTTGAACTGTTTATCAAATACTGTGAACACATTTACGTGTTTTGAATGGACGATATTGTGTATTGTCGATCTGGAATCGATTATTTCGATACATCTTCGTCACTAATCCGGTACGTTGATACTGTGAGAACATTTAGGCAGAGTGTACGATATTTGTGTATTGTCGGTTTGGAATCGATTGTTTTGATACTTTTTCGTCACTTATCCGGTACGTCCATACTGGAAATAACTCACACGCATAAATTTTAAAATATTTTTGTAATTTATAATAAATCTTCATAATTATATTTGTGTTACATAAAAATAACAATAAATAATTTAGTAGTGAATTTGGATGTTTTTTTTAATAAAGGAAAAAATATATAATCTTTAAAATCAGACATTCATCATCACTACAAATATAAAATTATTAAATTGCGAAATAGGTGTTGGTAACGCAGATTTTTTGATCTGTTGTAAGTAGTACTACAAATTATCAACAGATGGCACTACAAATTATCAATAGATATTCAATATAATCGTGAGGAGAGCGACATCTCTTTGTTAAGTGATGAACTGGTATTGTCCTGTTACATCAATGAAAAGTGAGTAGCTGTTTTCGCACCAAATTCAAATTAACTTTTAAAAAATTTTTTTTCTCTTTAAATCGCCTTTTTTTACACAAAAGTCAATTACTAGGGTTATATTTAAATCTTTAGGAATATTTTAAAATACTTTTCAAAAATTTGTCAAATACCCAATTCGAAAAATTGATTTTGCCCGACTATCAAAAAAATTTTTTTTGTACATTCACAAGGAAACCGAAAGATCTCGAAATTTCAAAATATTCTGGAATTTCATCAGTATGTAGGAGGTGACTACCTAATAACTTAAAAAATACCAGTTGCTCGTAAAGAACGATTTTAAGAGAAAGTGGAACTCCCCTTCCCTCAAATTTGGCCAACCCGAATAACAGCGGAACCCAGTGCAAAGTTGGCTTGTGAGGTTTTGCAACAGCTTTGGATGAACAAAATAATATTTTATTACACTTTACTAGTTTTGTACAAATTGCACAGATTTATTTGTGCATTGCACAAATGTCTAATAACGAAGAGTGAAATGAACTACATGAAAATGATAAATATTTAAATTATTTGATCCCTGAACACAAAACTCCAAGATAATTAAATTTTTGATTCAATGACGCGTGGCATAGTGCAGTTACACCGTTCGTATCGCGCTCAGGTTGGTCTGATCCGCAAAATATCAGACACTGCATCAAAAATGAACAAGAATTCAAAATTGAAAATGTTCTGTTTTTTTCTTTTTTTGCAAAAAGAAAGAAAAAATGAACTGACGTTGAAATTGTTTCCATTCTCAGTTACACCTTTTTGATAATAGTCAAGCCTTTTCTCTTTTATATAATACGTTAACAATATTCGGAAAACATGTAGGTGCGGCCACGCACTTAACCTACTTAATAGTACAAGAGATGATCTGGATTGCAACAGAGCACATATTTGAAATATTATATATATTTATGAAAAAGAAATTAGCATAAATATTATAATAAATATATTTGAAACATCATCGTGACAAGCTTAGGGATGACAAACTCATATGTTCCGTTGTAATCTGTTCTTTGACAAAAGTAAAATTTTAATGAGTTCATGCTTATCTAAAAAATAGGATCTGTTTGTAATTTAATATTATTCGTGAATGGCAAGATGAGTACGTACATATCATTTATGGTTTTGATTTTTCATGTTATTATATTTTCCGTTAAATTAAGTTTTGTTTTCTTGTATAACAAAATTATTATCTTTGGAATAATTTATTAAAATAAAATTAAAAATTATAATGTAAGAAATACAATATCCTGGTGCAGAATATGTTGTTATTTTTTTTATTTTTTATACAATGGGACCTTGCTGTATTGCGTAACAAGTCAGTGTCGTGACGTTTCATTTCCGTGCGTACGCAGTTCTTTTAGCATGTGGAGAGACAACCATCGTAAAGGAGAAATTATCCGACCACGGTATGACCAGGTTCTACTGTAGGTGGTTTTAGTCTCTGTTAATATTTATCCTATTACAATTAAAATCAATATTGAGTTACAGTAATTTGTATTTAAAGTGAAAACAACGCCATTGAATGGGGGAACTTTTCAGAAACATTGCCATTTATCAATCACTATTAAGTGTATTTTCAATGAACAATATTTTAATTTAAATATAATATCTTATTAACTGCAAATAATATAGCCCGAATATTTGTTTGCATTGTTCAGATATCCACCGCTAAATTATTTGTGGAAATTTCACTTTATTGATAAAATATGTGTTTTTCTTTTAAAGACGAACTGAAATAGCATATTGTACAATAAGTGAGAAATAAGCTTTTCCCACGTATTTCACACTATACTTTTTCTACGAGCACATTTTTTTCGTAAAATTTTACATTAATATTTATTTAACAAAGTAGTCAATTTTTTTAAAATTTATAATGTCAGTGGTAAGATGTTCAAATTTTTGCCAAAGCATACTTTGAAACTATGGAAGCAATAATAAATAATTAACTTACATTATATGTATATTTTTAGAATTATTTATATAGATTATAAATTATATTAACGAAACAGCCTCCTTTTTTATTATGTTAAACCGTGGGAAATTATTTCGCACGCTATTTCCGCACGGTGTGGGCAACTCGTGCGCAAAATGCTACTTTTAATAGTAGGAGTAGAAAAAAATTTCTTTTTCAATAATTTACTGTTTTTTACACCGGAAAAAAGTATAGATAAACAATATTCCTAGAAAAACATTATACAAGTTACAAATATTCATAAATTACTTAAAATAAATATGTTAATAGTTATTTATGCAACAAGTGCAAAATGGAAGTGTTTTTCACAAATCATAAAGGTTGGCCAATGTGGTTTGCCGAGGTGAGCAATTACCACGACTGAAAAAGAATACCCATTTTGCGGGTATGCAATATTTTTTGAAACTCTGAATTAAAGTGGGAAAATTTAATGAAAAATAAAAAATATACTAATATATTATATATTTGTTTATATATATATATAAAAAATACTCTAATATATTATATATTTGTTTTAAAGAATATAAAGTTAACTTTTTAATTCATTTTTGCAAAAAAATAATTTTTTGAAATTTCAGGATTAAATAACATGTTTTAGTCCCCCGTAATAGGGAGTAAAGCGTTACTTTTAGCCCCAAGGGACTAAAAATATTTTTGCTACCGCTTTTGAGCCAGTCAGTTCGCAGAATTTATAAAACGTTACCAATCAGCAAGCGAAATTTAACTTGAACAGCGTCACTAGATGTTTACTAGGTAAATATTAATTTATCATATCAAGTTTGATAGAAGTTGGTCAAGTGAAGTCGTACTTACGTTAATAGTGTTCCGCACAATAAGTTGCTTTTTTTCTTTTTTTAAAGTCTCGCCATACCTGAAGTTTCATACCCAAATGAACAAAAAGCGAATATTTGAAAAATTAATTTGGAATCTAACTGGAAAATTGCTTACATATAATGGAAAAGTTTTCAGCAAATAATAAAACGTGATAATCTTTAGGGTATTAAAGTTATGTACTATTTTACGTAGGTATATATGATTATAAATGAAATAATATGTAACATATCCAATATTGTTTACAAGAACTTTAAATGTTATAACCTTATAACTATTACAAATACACAGAATTGAAAACAACAACAAAAGAAAACAATTGTTATAAAGTTATAATTACTGTTTTAATAACAATTGCGTACGTTAAGCTTGAAATGTATATACAGATTATACAGCTGGGTAATTTCAATTACCTATATACAATTGACAATAAAAGGTTTTTAATTAATACATACTATTAATTTCTTTCCTAAAATTTATAAGTGGATTTAATTTTTGTATCAGTTGTATAATTTCTGGTATTTACTTTTTTAAATTTTATACATAATATAATTATAGGTGTATATAACAAACCGTATAGTACTTACCTGAAAATTCTTATTCGCAAAGTTCTTGTACACTCTATTTATACGTCGGAAAATGTTGATTTGATTCTTCAAATGTTCCTAAAAAGTTAAAGCTTTTTTATCCGACTACGGAAAAATAATGTTTTTAAGTCTTATTTCTATATCTATCGATGAGCTCTTAAGCAACCAGACCGATTTTTACGAATGGGGCATCATTTGTTTCGTTTTAACCAGTCAGTATATTATAGACTATCAAATGCAGTTCTTAAGTAAATATTTCGAAGTTTAAGTTTTCTTCGTTTTCCAACTGATCATTTTCGAAAATGATTTTGGTACAGTAACTCAAACAATAATTTTTACCACGTTGATAGAGAAACAACACTTTTGGATTCAACATTTTTTTATTTATTTAATTTTCTTGTATCTCATCTACTTAATACCTATTTACTTATATACTTAAAATTAAATTGCTATTGAAACAGCTACAATTCGAATCAGTAACATTTCATTAAATATATGTCCTGCCTTTACTGAATGGACCATAGGACCATTAATACTGTTTATTCTTAAGCGGGTTCTACACGATGCTACGAACGTTCCTTCCAACGTTCGATCGAACGTTTGAAGCAGTTAAGTTCGACAGTTGGTGCGACGAATGTATCTGCTACACGGTGAATCGAATGTTTGATCCAATACGAATGATGATGTGTTGGTACTCAGTGGACGACGCTGTTATCTGTCTGATGTTATCTCTAATGTTATACACTGATGTTGTCTCTCTTCACATGAACGAGTCGTGCAGCTGCTGAGTCGAACCAACCAACGCAACCAACATTGACCTTCAAACGTTCGAAGCATCCCTTTGACTCGGTGCAAGAATACCGACATCGAGCGGGACATGGCCAAATGCGAATGTTTGACGCTCGACATTGGACACTCGTAGATTCGAACAACGGCTACACGATGCTATGAACCATCCAACGTCGAATGTTGGAAGGTGTTCGTAGCATCGTGTAGCAGCGGCTTTAAATATACTATTATATACTACAATTATTTACGTCATAACGAATAAATTTTTTATGTATTAGTTTTCTTCAAAAATGGACAGAATAATTTTATGGAGGTTTTTAAATAAAAATTAAAACAGGTAAGTTGAAAAATTTACCAATTTGATGCAGAGATAAAAATTAAATGTTTAAATTTAATTAAACAGTGTGGATATTTCATATTTATCCATAAACTTAATTTAAAGGTTTAATCTTTATTTTTGTTCATTTTATTTTACTATATTTTATTTTTGTTGTTATAATTAAAAAGTTGTTAGAGAAAAAATTCACAATCATATTTAATTTTGTGTCTTAAGTATTGTCTATTTTGTAATAAATAATACCATTAATAAATTTTATTGAAAGAATAACAGAAGGCTCGTTGTTAAATTCGATAACCATTCTTATGTTTTTCTTAAATTTTTTATTTTATTATATATACGGTGTGAGTTTTTTGAGTGTTGCCATTTTTATTACAGCCAAACCGTTGATTTAATCGAAAAATTCTTCAAATAAGAGTTGTAGATATCGACGGGGGCAACCTATTGCTAGAGTCAGGAGCTTTATAGCTCTTATGGTTTTCAAGCTATGATACAAATTTATAGATTTTTAAATGAGACTGTATATTAATTTTTCGATAAAACTGATCTAATGCATTAATTAACAACATAAATGAGCAAAAACAATTTTTTTACCCAAATTTAATTTTTTAATTTTTGTTTAATTTATCAGTTAGGTGGTAAAAATGTGCATATGTACTTAATTCTACTTCAACCGATAATGTTCTGGTTGCTTATATTTCAGTTACATCCCAGAAAAGAATCTTTTCCAGTGCCATTTCTATCATACAAATTTGTTTGTAATAAAAATAGCAACTCTCAAAAACTCATATGGTATATTATATATCTAAATTTTGTTAGGGTATTTATCCACAGATACGATTTATATTCCTGAATTGTTTAAATAAGAATTTAATAATAATATTTAATTTTTTAAAGTCAGTATTTAAATAGATTATACAGGTAAGGATAATATAATTATTAAAATAAATAAAAGTCTGAAAAAATTAAATCCCAACTACGAAAAAGTAGAAAATAAAATAAAAGTTAAATAAAAAAAAGAAAACTAGTTTTAACAACCTTTGCATACAGGACTTCGACTGTGGAAGAAAACGTTATTGTAAAATGAGTTTCCATTTTGTTATTATTAATTTTAATGTCTAGATGGTTTACTGTGCGTGAAAGTTTTTAAAGTTTGTTTGCTATACTTTTCCGTAGTTGGCTTTTAGTTTTTTTAAGCTTTTATTTTATTAAATAAGTTTCTTATCATATAATATTTAGTAGAAAGTATTTATTTATTCGATTAAACATTGATTTTTGGTGTTTTCAATGATAGCTCGTGCTTGCCATACTTGAAAAAATAAAAATAACTTTTTTATTAAAAAAAAGTTTTTTTTTATTTGAAGCTTTTATTTAACTTTCAATGTTAGTTTGTTTGTTTAGATCAAATCTTGCAATCAAAATTTAGACAACTTCTAATTGAACTAGAGGCTTTAAATTTTGCATATGTGTATAACTTTGATGACAATGCAATATAGTATAACTAGTTTTGTCCTAAATTCTTTCTAAACTAGAATTATTGATTTTTAGTCTTGTGCAACTTTTTGAAATTTCAAACTGTCAGATACTGTCCACTGATGTTACATTGCAATTTTTAGTTTCCATAGTTATGTATGATTAGGGTAAAATAACCAATTAAAATATAGGTAACAAAATTACGTTTTTAAATTAATTATGATCAGACTAAAAATTATAAAATAAATTTAAATAAAAAATAGTTTTTTAAAACAAGCTTTAATTTAAAAATGAACTAAAATGTATAAAATAACTTTTGAGTGAAGTTTGAAGCAATGTGTAACGTAATTTATAAAAAACTTGAGGCGTTTAACTACATTTGATGACTACTAAGGAGTAAAGTAGATACTCACATTAATATAATAACGCCTCAAGATTTTATAAATTATATTGCACATTGCTTCAAATTTCACTCAAAAGTAATTTTGTACTTTTTAGTTCATTTTTAAATAAAAGCTTGTTTTAAAAAATAATTTTTTTTCTTCAATTTATTTTAATCTTTGTTGCCTTAGGGGAAATAATTTTTAATTTTGTCACAAAGAAATTGCTTTATATTGTAAATATTTAGCAGTTGTAAAGAATATCATTATTATTTTAGTATAAATAAAATAATTTTTAAGAACGGGTTTTCTCTACTCTTAATTTGTCTGTACTACTATAGACTATAAGAGTAGCAAGTAGCAACAGGTTGCAGTAAGTACATATTGTGATAACTGTTTGGTAGTATAGAGATGAAATTTTAACAAGTACCAACGCAAATCTTAACATGCTCCGAAAATTTGTTTGATATTAGGAATCCTAGACATTATCAATAGGTAAGATTTACATATTTTATTTTGACAATTTACAAAATTTGTACAGTTTTGTTTACAATTATCAATTAGCTTTTAATAATTTCATTTGAGTTGCCTGATTGGGATTCCCCACAAATTAATTGTAGATAATTTAATTCTATGAAAATCTATAATATTTATGGTGAAATATTTGATTTATTTAGTTCGTAAAACCATATTTTAAGTTAAAACTGAAAATTTAAATATGTCACCATAATTACTTATTATATATAGGTTTTTATAAAACTAAATTATACGTATCTACGATTAATTAGGTACATAATAATTGATTGTTTTCAAATAAAGGCAGACAATCCTAAATTAAAGTTATTTCTTTAGCAACCAAATTTAGCCATCTGGTGGCAAATAAAAAAATTACTGAGATATGTTAACGACGGGAGTACTTAGCCTTTTCTGTAGGGATTAAATTGGATGTTAACGGTAGCGGTGAAAACCCACAGAAAGGCCGGGGTTCGAACTCCAGATCACTACGCTTGAGTTGCGGGAATTTAAGGGTGTACGCTGTTCACTCAATAAAATAATGGAGTTTCAACTTAACAATTTTATTAACAAAAGAAGCAAATAAATAATGGTTACACAAAAAATAGGAAAATGAATACATGTTATAAAAAGAAAATGCGAATCGCTTCCCAAAAAAAAACCAGATATATATGTCTATAAACAAAAGATAGAATAATATAAAGGCAAAAGAATTAGGACTCACCTGGACACAAGTTTGCTTACTCACAAGCTTTTACTATTGGCGACCAAACAAACTTCCCAACTCCGACCATCAGTACCTTAGACAACCCTTAGCAACCCATTTGCCACTACTAGTTACTAGCCACCCCCTGCTAGCAACTAGCTACCAGCTCCAATGCTCTTTACTACTCCATACTGTTCTACTGCCCTTGACTTGACTTGACTCGACTCCCACTTTGACTTCTCCCCAACTTCTCTCTAACTTCACTTTGACTTCCCTCCGACTTCTCTCGCCGACTAGCGTTTTTTACGATTCTTTTATACTATTATTTGACCCACATAATTACGTCATTTTTACCAGAGTCAGCAGAAAGTATGGATTAGTAAATTGTCGATAAATTTTTTGGTTGTTTGTTTTGGTTTACTGGCCTCGTTAACAACTTGTGTCTAAACAAATGGTTACCGATTGCAACAGACATGTTCATTTCCCGGCACTGCCACCATTGTCGAAATATACTGGGCAAATCATTACTGTTTCTCAAACTGTAAAGTGTTTTTTGAATAAATTTATGTATAAATAGATATAAAAAGGCAACAATTACCGCCCTGGTAAGCAGCTGCCGTTAATTTCAGTTATACAGAATGATTATGTCAAAAATTAAGTTTTAAGTTTGACACAAATTAAAATAGGTTCAATAGTTCAATTTAAATTTAAGCCTGAATAAGTAAAAAAATTTAAATGCTTTTAATAGGAATCATTGACAGTCTGTGGTTACAGGCTTGTACTTCATAATAGATGTGAAGCTTGCAACGAATATTCGGAAACTATTCGTTATTCCGCCTATTCGGCCACTTTTTGACATTCGACTGAATACCGAATACTTAAAGACTATTCGGCCAAATGCCGAATAATAATAAAAAAAAATTTACGCATTTATTTAGCTAAATTGACAAAAAATATTACTAATCATATTTTTAAACTTTAAATAACATTTATAATAGCTATCACATAATGTGTTTACTGAAAATTCATACTCTTATACACCAATATTTTTTGATACTTAACTTTTTGCCGCAAATAATGAAAAAAAATTTTTACGTCTTCGTTCTATTTTCTGTGCGACCCCCGCTGTTAATATTGTAGCATACACAACACCATCCAATGATAATAAATAAAATGTCGTTATTCGTAACACAATAATTGTCAAATGTGTTGAATTTGAGGATGAGTTAACTATACGAGAATGCTGGTTCGTTACCGAAGAATCTATTTTAGTGAAAAGTGACAAAGAAAAATTATTCTCATACTTTTTTAATACTGCTCCGTTTGCAAACATTAAAGCAATAAACCATTATGTTTTGTGTCAGTTTGTATTTACAAACTACGTCAGAACCACTCCAAGTTTAATGGATATATTTTGTAATTATTTTACTTTCTCCTTAAAAATAACGGGGTGTAAATGCCGCCCGAAGTGTATGTACCTATATATATAAATGGAGTGTATGTACCTATAGATATATGTAAATTTGTAAATGGAAAAATTTGGACAAATGTATATTTCTACAGGTAGCTTACAGTTTGTAATATAAAACATTCATACTTAATAATAATGCTTTTCCGGGTTATAAATATTTATATAAAACCAATATAACATACATCAGGTGAGCTATCTGTAGAAAATTTTATTATACCACCTTCAGGGTATTAAAACCAAACATTTGTGTATCCCGTATCTATCAAAAATTGCAAATTCGAGGTGTTTTATGAAATGTTATACGAATATTGAAAAGTTTTTATTAGGTAGGTGTAACTAAAAATATAAATATTTAATTCTACAAGGCGTTATAACTTCTCTCGAACTTAAAGCCTGTTTTTAAATTTATTAAGCCTTTTAGAAAGTGTTGTATGACACGTTTCACATTTTTAATGAGAAGATAAGTATGTGGATTAATTTTCGAAATTTCTTAGAAGATATTTTATCGTCTTAATCCCCGAAATCTCCGAATTGTTTTACAATTTAAATATATCGATGGAAATGATTTTTCTTGTCAAAGTTCAATAGCACATATTAGAAATTACGTTCAAGTTTTTTAATTGCTAGATTATTTGTAGGCGGTTATATGATGGATCAACTAAGAGTGATATGAGTTTGACACATTATATATGAACCAGTAAACCCTGGTTTTACGCGGTTATTACTTCTTTCTTTTATTATCAAAAGATTTTTCGTGAATTCGACCATTAGACCGGCAAATCTAAAACGTACAAATAAATACATGCATAAATTTGCTGAAAAAATTGTCTGAATTCAGGTTTTGTGGCCGATAGTTTAAAAGGCGCTGAGTTGTACCAATAATATGGGCAATTTAACTCATTTGTATTGAATCCTAAAAGAATATTGTAGTTTTTTTCACTTTTAACGTGAGAAAAAGGAATTAAGGCCAATCTTTACTGCGAAAAAATGGTAAGAAAGTTTTCGTAAGTTTTCGAAAGTTCCGTTATTGTAGGTAAACACAATAAAGTAAATTGAACTTATTTTAAAACATAGTAACGAAATATTAAATAACATGTAAATTATACTAACATGTTTTATTTATTAAACTTTTTTACCGTATTACACTGAAGTTTTGATTGAGAATCAAATGAATTGAAATGAAATGAATTGAAATTTTGAATAAGAATAAATTATTTTGTTTTGTACAATTTAAAATTACAAACTTCTCGTATAATACTAAATCATTAAATGTTTGTAATATTTTCATACATAGGAAATTTCATTTCAGCCGTGTGTACGACACCCACATGAGTCTTTTTTTTTCTTTTTTTTAATATTAAAAATTTATTTCTAATTACAAATTAAGTTTATTCGTTAAATTTTCATTATAAATTTAAGCAAATTAATATTTAGGAACATTGGCCTCTTTAACTACCTAAATAAAATATTTTTGAGAGTTCATATCATTGTTAATAAAAATTTCAACAGTAAAGATAAATTGCAGCTCTAGATACTGACCACAAAGTCAACTTTTAGTAACCTTTGTTCGTAGCATGTAAATAAAATAGTATTCATTTATGTGGTCTTGCTTGTTACATAGTTCTACAATAGATTGTTTATTTTCTACATAGATGCCAATGCATGTGTATATGGCAGGTATAGTTTGTTTATTTTGTTTGGAATTTAAAAACCATATTCCAAACCTAATAAACAAATTATACCTACATTTATATCTATATATATATATATATATATATATATATATATATATATCTACATATATATATATATATATATATATATATATATATATATATATATATATATATATAGATCCCAATTTTTTTTTTCATAACTATCGTGCCCGCGGTCGCCGGCAAAACGTGGACACCTCTACCCTTATCAAACGATTATGATACATATAACAACACACATCATTGTATGTACACAAACATGCGAATGTGTTAGTGTAATATATTGATCAATGACTACGCAGCTTGCGTATATATATATATATATATATATATATATATATATATATATATATATGTATATATATATATATATATATATATATATATATATATATATATATATATATATATATATATATATATATATATATATATATATATATATATATATATATATCTGGAGCTTAGATGCAAAAAAGATCTAGTCACAGAAGACATTTTTTCAGAAATTCAAAAAAATGGTTATTTAATTAAATATAAAATTAAAATACAAAATTTATTGTAAAATGGATACTAAGTTAATTTTAAAACTTATTAATTATACCTTTTTAATCAGAAAATTTAAGAAAAATCGTTTTTTTATATTTTTTTGTTGGACATAATGTTTTTTGCTTAAACATATTGGACATAATTTCATTTGCCTAATTTTATAATGGACACAATACTTTTTGCTATAAAGACATTATTGTAGGGCTGTATAAGTTTTATGTAAATAAAAACAACACGTGTATTGCAGATTTCTTTTTATTAAAAAAATAAACAAAAAACAAAATATCTAACAGTTTTTAAATAAAACGTGCAACAATTCATTGATTTAATATTTTATAGAAAAACATCAAATTCGGAAAAGTCTTAGTGCCTCTGTTGGTCACCCCTACCGGTGTTAATTCCAAATTTAAATTCATTAATAACTTTCTTATTAATAAACAAAAATTGTGTGTAATTGTTTAAAGAATATTAGTAATAAATATTTAATTGAAAAATAGTACTATTTATCCACTTTATAAATTTTAACTAAAATAAAAACGCTGAAAAGCACAAGCAGAAGCACACTTCTAACTGAAATTTTGAACTAAACATACTCAAGCAACACTGTGATTGGATAAATAAATTACAAATGGCCGAATTAAATGAACATGATTCTTTTTGCTTGAAGGTACATATTTTAAAACTATTTTTCAGTAGGAAAAAATTCTTTTTGGCTAAATACCTACAATTATTTAGACATATATGTAGATATTACGATGTGTTCCATATATACGTAAAAATCTCAATTTTGAATTTTTTGGACAAGATCTTTGCTTCTCAGCTCCAGATATATATATATATATATATATATATATATATATATATATATATATATATATATATATATATATATATATATATATATATATACTGCTATGACCGACCTTCGTAACTAACAACCAGGAATTAAAAATAAATTAATTATTTTAAGAAAAATATCCCTTTATTATGAGAATTTTTTTGTTCAATAGAATTTTACGAGTGGATTAAAAAACAATGATACTCGTTACGACGTAAACCTCATGAAGAACAGTAACAGACTAAATCAGAAACGGTGTAAATTGCACGACGTTCGACAGGTTTTTATATCCACACTGCTTCTATAATGTTCGGTGTCTATACCATATATCGCGACTTTCCTATCCCAACCTTGTATATCAAAAAATATATATGTTTTAGGACACACAAAAAACATATTAAATACTGTATCTAAATTATATATATATATATATATATATATATATATATATATATATATATATATATATATATATATATATATATATGTGTGTATATAAAATACTCATGTCACAATGTACGGCTAGGATAAACTGCGAAACTGCTGAACCGATTTTAATCAAATTTGGTAACTATCTGTAATTTGGTCCAACTTAAAAGATCGGATAGTTTTTATCTTAAAATTTTTAGTCCAAGTCTAGAAATTTACGAAAAGCCACAAAATATCAATTTTTTATTACTGTATACAGATATCTGTGGAAAAATTTATAAAAAAATCATGCAAATTAATTTGTTGCTAAGCATTTGGAGAAAAATAATTTTGGAATTTTTGTAAGTATTAATTAGAATTTCTATAGATACCACCAATAATATTTTTACCTACGACTACTATGAAATTACTTATCTACTGTGCAAAATACTATTTATATCCTATAAAGAAATAAACAACTGGATTGTCCAGTTATCATCAATTGGCACTTCTGCTGTTTTCAGCAAATTCCATACAAATGAAAATTAGATATGCTATAAAAATATGAATATGACTTGAAAATATGAAAATATGAATAATACTTTAGAGTCGTCGAGCGAGCGAAGCGAAGCACGTAAGGAACTGATTTTGTACAAAATTTCAGAATATCAAATTTAAATGAACGTGTGGTTATATTGTCCGTCAGTTACACCAAACAGGGCGCAAATTAAAAAGCTGAAGAAATTTCACAATTTTTACTTAAGTACTGTTGAGATCTCTGTGAAAGATGAAAGTGATGTTAAAATAATTTCCCGTGGCCTTGATGCCTTGAAGGGCCTAAAATAGAAACAATTCTAAAACTACTGGTATAGGTACCCATACTAAGTTCTTATGGCGCGGAAATTAGCCATGTTAATAAAATATGAAGATAGTTATTTTAGTTATTTTAAAATAACTATAATTGTGAAATTTCTTCAGCTTTTTAATTTGCGTCCTGTTTGGTGTAATTGACGGACAATATGACCACACGTTCATTTAAATTTGATATTCTGAAATTTTGTACAAAATCAATTCCTTACGTGCTTCGCGTCGCTCGCTCGACGATTTTGTTTAATATAAAATATTGCTTGGTAAAGCTACTATCAATTGGCAAAGTTTTCTGGTTTGACGGTATTTTGTTTTTGAATATGTAGACGTAAATTTTTCGGATAGCAGTAGTGGTTTTATGGTTAGTTATTATCTTGTCTATGTGAAAAGTGTAGGCACAGTGTAGGTGGATAGAAATGACGGCATCTATGGTATTTGGTTGTGATATAATAATTAAAAATTGCGGTTGTGATATAATAACTACTACGGACTTGAAAAAGTTTTTATTACTAACAGGAAAAACGCAAGAAGCTGAAAATTCAAAAAAAATTGCAAGTTGGTTTTGAAAATTGACAAAATTTTGTTTCTACGTAGGGGAGACAGGGGCTAGTATTAACGGGGGTAAGTATAAACAGGCCATTTTCCGCCAAACTACGGACGAAAAAATTAAGTACGTCCGGTTGCTGTCATCAGTAGATGACCACGGACATGATGTGACCAATCAGCCTTCGATCGGTTGCCGCAAAACAAAGTTGTGAGTAAAGCGTAGATTTTATTTGGTAAAAGAACATTTTTAAGTCGACGGTTTTTTGATTTAAAGCATGATTGTATACCTCAATGAAACTAAATTTATTTCAAATGGTAGCATATTCCATTTTGTATTTTGTTTAAATTTTACCGCATTATCAACGTACTCTTTTTAAAAATATAAATTTGTAAAAAATTTACCGTCGGGGCAAGTATTAACAAAATGCATGGGGTAAGTATTAACATGTTTACATTAACCTCGTTTAAATTTTATGCAACAGACTATTTTTTTAAATTCCTGATAAGGAAGTTATTATATTCATTCCGATTTCAAAATCCAAATATCGTCATTTTCATGTTTCGAGGTTACCAAAATTTTATTCGTGACATTGCCAAATATGTTTGCATGTATGTGTGTGTACATATGTGGGTGTTAAATTTAAATGGTTTTAATTTTTATATCTTTTCTGCAGTGAAGCAGAGGAACAGTTTTGTTTGATCTGAGTTATCATATATATATTTCAAGAATTATAATAATGTTAAATAAAACGAAAACTAATTATTAATAAGTAAATATTTTTTAAAATAGAAGATATTAAACGATTGTGATTGTCTATCGAAGACTGAAAATTTACCAATTTTTGTTTCGTTATCAAAGTGACGTAATTTGCTACTTAATAAGGACTAACTATTGCCTCAGAAAAAAATTAAAATAATGATTAACTTTAACTAATTAAGTAAAGATAAAGATAAATCTAAAATAAGATTTTTCTATGTCAAATTAATTCCTTTCTAATAATAAATACGTTAAATATGATACTTTGTTGGATTTTCTATACATATCTATACAATATCATAATCATATTAAAACTCTAATGTTAATACTTACCCCAACGTTGTTACAACTTACTCCAAAAGTGGGGTAAGTGTTAACAAGCACATTTTGTAAGAAAATGGGTTTTTTCATAGAAAGTACAAGGGATATGTAAGTTTCTTTTATCAAAAATTATAGACAGATAGTTGATGCTTCATAACGTTTACAAAAAAAATCGCTAATTAGTTTCATTTCCGTTTAATATGTAAAAAAGTAAAATCTGTTAGTACATGCCCCTCTCTCCCCTACCTTATAGAGTTCCCGTAATAAATATAACACTATTCATAGCATATTTAGCAAATTGTATAAAATCTTTTTAAGAAATAAAAAAGTTTTAAAAACCTACGACGAAAAGTCTTAAAAGTTACAAATAAAAATTCCGGCAATTTCATATTCAAAATTTCATTATAACGTAGAGTAAGATAATTTTCATTCGTCGTGTGTGACATTAAACTACAAAATACACGGCAAGACATGTCACACACCACGAATGAAACTTAGCTTACTCTACATTATAATGAAATTTTGAATATGGAATTGCAGGAATTTTTATTTGTAATTTTTTAGACTCTTCGTCGTATGGGTATTTAAAACTCTTTTATTTGAAACTTTTTAGAGCTTTCTATCGTGAGTTTTTAAAATTTTTTTATTTTAAATCCATGTTCAAAGAAAAAGTATTTTACTGTACGGAACACTATTTGTATCTTGTAATTACCAGCCTTCAAAGTGGCTTGTTAATATTTTTCAATTTTCTTTTATCCTGAAAATTCTGGAAATCCTGAAATATCCTAGAAATGACTATACCAATGTATATTAAAACTGGCTAAGAAAAATTCCATAAAATCAGTCAGCATTTAAAATGGGTTTCTAAAATTTTTTATTTTTTTTTATCCTGGATTTCCTGGAATATCCTGGAAATGGCTGAACAAACTTTTATCAAACCAGGCTAAGAACCGTCCCTGGATTACCAGCTCTTATTGTTAAATAAAAAAAAAACGCGTTAAAATTGGTTAAGGCGTTTTGGAGATAAATGGTAACAGACACCCACGCACACATCTCTTACGTTAAATGCATATACCTTCTCCGTTCCGTTGCAGGTAAAAAATATAAGTAATCGATTTCAAAATAATAATAAAGATATTGAAAAGTGAAATGTATGAAATAATTATAAGTGAAAACAAGTCAAAACATAAGTATAAAAATTAAATTTGACAATTTTTAAATTGGTGCCAATTCAGTTTCTCTAGGTTCAACTACAGAAATTATGTTCACAAAAATTTTTGACTTTTTACTAACTGTAAGTGATTAGGATGGCATTAATTTCAAAAACTTCTTTTTACCTAATTTTTATACTAATGTCTTGACTTGCGGCGTAATTATTTCATACTTCTCAGTGTTTTTATTATTATTTTGAAGTCGACTTAATTTTTTTCCCCAAAAATGTTTTCTTTTTCTTTTTTGAATAACCTTGAGCCTCTTACAGGGTATGCCTCGAGATATACCGTAACTAATAAAAAAAAATCATCAAAGTCGGATTATGTACTCTGTGAAAAAAAAATATACTCATCGAATTGAGAACCTCCTTCTTTTTTCAAAGTCAACTAATAAAGTCATATAATTATATAGCTTACAAAATTGGGTGCATACTAGTTCGCTCCCGTGCGTGGTCAGATAACTCTGAAGAGTAGTATACTAGTTCGCTCCCGTAACTATATGCCAATGCTATTCATTCTAAGAACCCAAAGAAAGAGAAATTGCACAAATTGAACAGCAAAATAAGAATGTTTTTATTTGTGTCCGACAAAATTGCATAAGTACATAAAAATCAGATTGTACGTACTCCACGTCGTTAAGAGATTTTTGAATTAAGGTTTTAAATTTTTACCCAGAATATAAATTTCGTTTCTGTACGGAGTAGTGCGTTCAACTGTAGCATAAATAATGTTTCCTTAATCAATTTTAGATATATTTGACGAAATCCAATGATTTTAATCACCTCATTAAAATATTAAAATGCATTATGAATATTATAATTACAAAAGGTAAGTATTGATTAAAAGTTTATATTAATTATGTATTATGGTAACTACATTCTGCCCTTATTTTCTGTTCAATTAACTTTTTAGGATTAGGTATTTATAGCTCTTTAATTTAATATCTTAATTCATTGTATATTATATTTCTGGGAAAAAATATTTTCATTTAAAATTCCCCCAATCATTGAATTAATAAATGTACACTGTTGTACAAAACTTCAAAGTAATAAAGAGTTTGTGTTGAAATATGTTTTGGAATTACTGTAGCTGGTTAGCTACTTATATAATGTTATCTATATATACACGAATGCTACGCAAAACGGTACACCAAGAAAGGTTTGTCTCTTTCTATGTTACTATATGTAAAGTATATGTATATAGGATGTTCAAAATGTATACATATATAGATATACACATAAAGGCAATAAAGGTAACATAAGTGTGATAAAAATAAAAAAAGTTTTGTACATACCAGATCCGTAATAATAAATGCACATATAACCATATCACTTTTTTCAAGTTAAAAATGTTATGATATCGTTTCTGAGAAAAAACATCGTGAAAAACGCACATATACTGTTCAAAACTAAATAGGTATTTAATTATCTAATATATTAATTTATTATTTTGTATAAAAAATACATAAACATATGACAATTTGAAGATTTGAAAATAATATGTACATATGTGACTAAAAGTCTATCAATTAATGTTTAAATAAATCAGTATATACATATGACATATCTTACATGAGGATACATAAATTATGTACATATTTTTTTTATTTAAAAAGTTATTTAAGTACGTATTTCTTTTATTTAAAATTATGTACGTATTTCTTTTATTTAAAAAGTTGCATTATAATGATATCATTTTTGTAAGTAAAAATTTTGAATTCAAATATCTAAAGGAACAACTGTATACACTACATTTTAGTAAAAAAAAAAAAAAACTTGTGATAAGGTAAACAAATAACGTTCCATCACTTTCTGTGTATTCAGTTTGTGAAGTAACCTTATTGCGAAGCAAGCGTGTATATATAATAATACCCCTGTCGCAGCATCTGCATAACATAGCGAATTTCCAAATCTTGGGCACTGGCGGATCTCATCTAAGACCTGTACCTATTTAAAATAGTTTAGCTTTCTAAGAGTAAAAGTATTTTTAAAATCGGCTGGGTAATTAGTTTTGGTATTTTTGGGGACCCAAGAACCCGAACGGATTTTGTGCAGCATAGTTGTATCCATCTAAAATAATTTAGTTCTCTAGCAGTGAGAAATTTTTTAGCATCGGTTCGATAGCTTATTACTGGCGTTTTCGGATCTGCAAGATCCTGGTGGACCTCATTAAAAAATCCGCTCGACCGTATATTCTAGGCGGACTTTATGTAATATATATATATATATATATATATATATATATATATATATATATATATATATATATATATATGTATATATATATATATATATATATATATATATATATATATATATATATATATATATATATATATATATATATATATATATATTCAAAACCCGTTGTGTAGCATTCTACGCCGCATTTGCATCCGCAGGACAGTTGTGGATCTCAGATAACACAACCTGTACCTATCTAAAATAGTTTACCTCGGTAATAGTAAAAAAGTTTCAAAATCGGCCAGTTATTTTATTTTTGACACTTTTAGGTCCCACTGACACTGTCAGACCTTACATAACGTAATCTATATGTATCTAAAATAGCTTAGCTCCCCAACAGTGAAAAAATTTTCAAAATCGGTCGGTTAGTTTATTTTTGACACTTTTGGATCCGATGGACCCTGGCAGACTTTACATAACGTAATCTATATTTATCTAAAATAGTTTAGCTCTGTAACAGTGAAAAAATTTTCAAAATCGGTCGGTTAGTTTATTTTTACCACTTTGGGGTCCCATGGACCCTGGCGGACCCTAAATAACGTAATGTATGTCTATCTAAAATAGCTTAGTTCCCCAACAGTGAAAAAATTTTCAAAATCGGTCGGTTAGTTTATTTTTGACACTTTTGGATCCCATGGACCCTGGCAGACCTTACATAACGTAATCTATATTTATCTAAAATAGTTTAGCTCTGTAACAGTGAAAAAATTTTCAAAATCGGTCAGTTAGTTTATTTTTGACACTTTTGGGTTCTATGGACCCTGGTGGACCTTACATAACGTAATTTATATTTATCTAAAATAGTTTAGCTCTGTAACAGTGAAAAAATTTTCAAAATCGGTCAGTTAGTTTATTTTTGACACTTCTGGATCCTATGGACCCAGGCGGACCTTACATAACGTAATCGATATTTATCTAAAATAGTTTAGCTCTGTAACAGTGAAAAAATTTTCAAAATCGGTCAGTTAGTTTATTTTTGACACTTTTGGGTCCTGTGGACTCTGGCGGACCTTACATAATGTATTCTAAATCTATCTAAAATATTTTAGCTCTGTAACAGTGAAGAAATTTTTAAAATTGGTCGTTTAGTTTATTTTTTACAATTATGGGATCAGTAAATCCTGGCGAAACTCATACAAGTCTAGTACTCTAACAGTAAGAAAAGGGTTCTAAGGATCTCATATAACTTATGGCAGTCCGTAAGCTTCTTGCGGACATCATTTAATTAAGTAATTCAAATACTTTAACTTACTAACTGTGAAGAAATTTTTAAAATCGATTGGTTAATTAATTTCTGGCCTTTTTAGGTCCCGAAAACTTTGACCTCACATAAAATACCTTAAATCCATTTGAAATGGTTTAATTTTTTAACATTATTAATTATTAGTTCAAAAATTTTCAAAATCGATTCAAAATATTTTTCCGTGCATACATATGTACATTGTAAATATTTTGTTTTGTTTCATATTTAATAATATTATATCATAACATAATCTTCAATTTCTTGTTTACTTAAAAATTCAATAAAAAAAAAAATTCTTCATTACATTAGCTTAGAAAATCTGTTTAATTTTCATTTTTCAACTTGAGATAGAACCATGCTAATTATAATGCAATAAATGAGAAACAAAACTCTATACATGTATGTGTGTTATAACACATGTATGTGAATAGACTTCACTTGTTCTCACAAAATTCTTTAATAAAAAAGTGAGATATTTTTATACTTCATAAAGAACTGAGATATAAATATAAATTGCTTATTAGACTAACAAAGAAAGAAAACTAATATAATGGTGAAAATTTACATTTTCTCGAAAAATACTTAAAATAGAAAGGAAATTATAAGAATATTTTCTTCATAATTTTTTTTTCCTTTTCAACGATGTAAAAATCGAACTGTCTTATGATAGGATCGAATGATAAAAAATGGCCAGAAAACCTACTTCTGGGCATCCGACGTGTCTGGCTAACGAACTTAGCCGAGCCAATTCAGAATCCAGTCCGCACACAAAATTTCATAAGCATTAGACGTTTCGTTCGAGAGTTATCGTGGCGACACACATATATATATATATATATATATATATATATATATATATATATATATATATATATATATATATATATATATATATAAATTTTAGTGAATATCATTTTCGTATTCTAGGAACCTCAAAACACATTTCTGTTATGATCCCGGGCTTAGGTCCCGTCATGACACCTGCTGTAATAGCGTATTTCCAGTTTCACTTTTGGAAATTCGCTAAAACTGTAACGAGATCATTTCTGTACCTGAAATATTTTTTGAAAATTGTACTGGTACTGTAAATAGTTAGCGAAGTAGATATTATCAAAACAGTGATTTTTAAAATTTTTGTCTGTCTGTTCACGCAACACGCAAAAATTATTGGACGGATTTTAATGACATTCGGTTTGATGGTAACTTATTACCTGGGTCAACATCTAACAAGGAGAGATCACACTGTGTGGGTTACCGATTTGGAAGAGTCTTCGTGTATTTAAACAGGTTCACTAGTATAGTAAATCCCCAAAGCCCTAGGTTGCAACACTTAGAAATATGGGAGAAATTTCTCTTGAAAGTTTTAGGCTTACCAATAGTACAAGTTCCACAAATTCCAAAAATTCAAAATTATGAAAGTTGTCTTTGCAAAGTGAGCAGCGTATTTGTTTTTTCTAACTTTTTTTCACTTATTATTACACGAGAGGTTTGTATTTTTCGAATAAATTTGGGTTTGTCTAACGAAAATTTGTTGCCTAGCAATTTAACGAGAAGAATTATTGTCAACTAATAAAAACGCGACAACGAAACTGAAGCGTTTTTGGGTTGACAGTTCTTCGAGTTAAATTGCTTTTAGCAAGAAATTTGAGTTGCAGAAAACACAAATTTGTTCAGAAAAAATTATAAAACTCAAGTGTAATACGGTAAGACAATTTAATGAATAAAATAAATTATTACAATTCATATTATTATTTAATACATTGTTACTACGGTTCTGAAATCAGTTAAATTTACCAATCCGAATTTTTGTTTCATTTTTATCGTGTTTACCTACACTCAAATGACCAATGAAATGTTTTGTACGATTTTTTCGTTGTAAAAATCTGTCCTAACTTTTCTTTTATGGTAAAAGTGAAAATATCCCTGTCGCAGCATCCTGCAAACATACCGAATTTCCGTTTATAAAAACTAGTTTTTCTCGATAACCAGTTTATATAGAATAATGGTTTAAAAACCTTTCTTATGTGATTTTTTCACCTCTTTCTAATGGTGTAAAAAAATGTTGCAAAAGTTTTTGAACTTGGGACTATTTGGCAAAAACCTAATTTTTTTCACGAAAAATGCCCAAAAAACCATGTTTCCGGCATCGGACGTGTCTGGCTAACGAACTTGTCCAACGGTTTGGGACTTCCAACATTTGCACCAAATTTCGTAAAAATAGGACATTTCGTTTCAGAGTTATCGGGCGGACACACACACCCATATATACAGGTGTCCCAAAACTCCGGGGACATAGAGTTACCACTTATTCTAGATGTCAAAAAATGACAATTGGATCCAACTTACTTAAATACCAAAATACACCGTTTACTCGTTAGAAGCGTTCAAAGTTTACTTAAAAAATCAAAATTTTGTACGCTGGCGCTGTTCCGAAATGCGTGAACCAATTTTAATGAAATTTGGTAGGTACGTGCGCATTTTTGAGAATTCCACTACTTTAAGTAACCAAAGAAACCAAAACAAAATCGAAGAAGGGTTAAAACTAGCCCCACCCGTAAATAAATTTGTTCAGAAGTTTTCTAAGGTCGTGGTTATATAGGAAGCGTGCACGCACGTGTAAAGCGGGTTCTACACGATGCTACGAACGTTCCTTCCAACATTCGATCGAACGTTTGAGGCAATTAAGTTCGATAGTTGGTGCGACGAATGTATCTGCTACATGGTGAGTCGAATGTTTGATCCAATACGAATGATGATGTGTTGGTACTCAGTGGACAACGCTGTTATCTGTCTGATGTTATCTCTAATGTTATACACTGATGTTGTCTCTCTTCACATGAACGAGTCGTGCGCAACCAACATTGACCTTCAAACGTTCGAAGCATCCCTTTGACTCGGTGCAAGAATACCGACATCGAACGGGACACGACCAAATGCGAACGTTTGACGCTCGACATTGGACACTCGTAGGTTCGAACAACGGCTAGACGATGCTATGAACCATCCAACGTCGAATGTTGGAAGGTGTTCGTAGCATCGTGTAGCAGCGGCTTAATACAAGTGCGAGTAAGCACGTACACGCGCTTGTAAGCGCGAGCATGCGCGTGTAAATTTACTTCTTTTAATTTACACGCGTGTGCAAGCGTTTCTGTACAGTGGTTATATAGAATCCTTCATAAAGTGAACAAACAAATTAGAAGACTACACGGTCCCTTTACATATAAATAAGACCGACCATTAAAATAAAGAAGATTCAAAAACTTTTATAAATATTGTAACTGACAATGGCTAATATTTCTAAGAAATGTAGTTAACAACCATTTATATTGTTTACCGAAAGCGTCTTAAAAATTATCGGTGAGAAATCGTATATACCCATTTAAAATAAACCGACTGCTGTAATATAGATAAAGGTAAAAATTTAATTTCATTAAAAATGTGACCCGTCCTATTTTGCATATAGAATGAATAGAAACAAAAATCAAAAGGGCCGGCATTCCTTTATATATAAATAAGACCGACAATTAAAATAAGAAAAATCCAAAAACTTTTATAACATTACAATTTGTAATGAATACTAATTCGGTTACAAAGAATAGGTGTAAGCATTTGGAATACGAATTTTCACAAATTAAATCTCTCTAATTTTAATTTTTAATTCAAGTTATTGTTAAAAATTTATTTATTTATTGTTGGTATTTATCATTAAAAAAAAGCATTTATTATGAAAAATGCTAAAAATGTTAAAATCTGACAAAATAAAAACATCTACTTGCGCCTGCACGCGCGTGCAAAAATCTACAAGCCCGTGTAAGAGCGAGTAGAAGATTGCAAACGCGAGTAAACGCGTGTAAAAAAATGACTACATAACCACTGAATACAAATTCAGTGTAACAATATATACGAGCGTACACGCGCTTGTGTTACACGTGCGTGCAAGCTTCCTATATAACCACGACCTAAAGATGATGATATGGCTTTAAGATTTTTTTAAGAGGAAGATTTATTAATTCTCTTCATTTTTTGGCTCTTGTAAAAACTTTGTATTTCGCAAGGTTTCGGAGGAAATTTTTTTTTACTTAGACACCGATAACCGATATTGTTAGAGCTAATTTAGTTATATTCCAGAATTTTTATTTGGCCATGGACACGAAGACAAAAGGTTTTCTTGCAATTTCTCCCAAAAAACTTTCCTCAAGTTCTTAGAGATCTTATTCCGTAATTTCGTCGAAACATGTTTTTCATACATGACGATGCACCACCACATTTGCCGCACGTGCCATAAGAGAATATCTAATTCAACAATTTGCTACAATTTGCTAGACGACAGTTGATAGTACCCATTCAGTGGCTACCGCGGTCTCAAAATTTAAGTCCTTATTACTTCTTCATCTGGAGAGCTTTAAAAACAAAAGTGTATATTTAAAAAAAAAAAGAAATTAATAATGCTGAACAACTGTAGAACAAAATTCAAAATTCGAAAAGCACTGCGAAAAGACGATGATATTTTAGGAAGGATACATTTCAGTGCTATACGTCGTGCTGGTCTTTGCATCAATGAAGGTGGAGACCACATTTAATACTTATTGTAAAAATTTTTATGGCCTTTGGCCAACTAAATTTTGTAATAAAACTAAACTAGCTCCTAACTAGCTCCTAAAACTTCATCTGTATGGAATTCGCTGAGAACAGCAAAAGTGCCAGTTGATGATAACTGAATAGTCCAGTTGTTTATTTCTTTATAGGATACAAATAGTATTTTGTATAGTAAATAAGTAATTTCATAGTAGTCGTAGGTAAAAATGTTATTGGTGGTATCTATAGAAATATTTATTAATACGTGCAAAAATTTTAAAATTATTTTTTCCCAAATTCTTAGCAACTATAACTAATTTACATGATTTTTAGCGAATTTCGAAAACTCGAAATTCAGCTATTACAGTAGGTCTCATGACGCAATCTGAGTCCGGGCAGAATTCTATGGCAGAAATCTGTTTTGAGATCCCTAGAATACGAAAATGATATTCACTAAAATTTATATATCTATATATATATATATATATATATATATATATATATATATATATATATATATATATATATATATATATATATATATATATATATATATATATATATTTATGTGTTCCGACGATAACTCTCGAACGAAACGTCTAACGCTTATGAAATTTTGTGTGCGGACTGGATTCCGAATTGGCTTGGCTAAGTTCGTTAGCCAGACACGTCGGATGCCCAGAAGTAGGTTTTCTAGTAGGTAGTATAAAAATATTTCACTTTTTTATTAAAGAATTTTGTGAGAACAAGTGAAGTCTATTCACATACATGTGTTATAACACACATACATGTATAGAGTTTTGTTTCTCATTTATTGCATTATAATTAGCATGGTTCTATCTCATGTTGAAAAATGTAAATTAAACAGATTTTCTGAGCTAATGTAATGAAGAACTTTTTTTTTATTGAATTTTGAAGTAAACAAGAAATTGAAGTATATGTTATGATATAATATTATTAAATATGAAACAAAACAAAATATGTACAATGTACATATGTATGCACGGAAAAATATTTTGAATCGATTTTGAAAATTTTTTCACTAATAATTAATAGAGCAAGAGCCCACGACGGCCAGACCTTCGTTATTTTATAAAAGCTGAAAATTTATCTGTGCATGTCCCTTATACCCGTAAGAACGACCAGCGACTATAGAGTTTGGGTTGTGGTTACTTGGGCAGATAACAGGTAGTAAAGGTGTATAAAATAGTAGCTTAATTTCGTTAAAGTATAAAGCTCGTTTTTTTATATTTTCTTCGGGATAACTTTAGAAAACTCGTCATCCATTGCCGGACACTTATGACGGTTGCTACCCGCTGCCAGACACCCCTAAACTTTAATAAATTATGATTGTACTTTCGTTATAGTATAAAAGCTAAATTTTATATATGTTACATGGGGACCTATAAAAAAATGGTACCTCAATAGCCGGACAGTTTTAATGGTTTCTACATCTTGCCAGACACATTGAAAGTCCGCAGTAGGTGCGAACGCGAATGCTTAGTCAGTTACGATCTTTTAAGATATCTAATAAAAAAATAATTTTATTACGTTCATAGCCGTGTTATATAAACTAAAAAATGTTATTTTAATATAAAATACAAAAAAATTCGCCAAGTGCGTACCGGACACGTTATTTAGGGTCCGCCAGGGTCCATGGGACCCAAAAGTGGTAAAAATAAACTAACCGACCGATTTTGAAAATTTTTTCACTGTTACAGAGCTAAACTATTTTAGATAAATATAGATTACGTTATGTAAAGTCTGCCAGGGTCCATCGGATCCAAAAGTGTCAAAAATAAACTAACCGACCGATTTTGAAAATTTTTTCACTGTTGGGGAGCTAAGCTATTTTAGATACATATAGATTACGTTATGTAAGGTCTGACAGTGTCAGTATGACCTAAAAGTGTCAAAAATAAAATAACTGACCGATTTTGAAACTTTTTTACTATTACCGAGGTAAACTATTTTAGATGGGTACAGGTTGTGTTATCTGAGATCCACAACTGTCCTGCGGATGCAAATGCGGCGTAGAATGCTACACAACGGGTTTTGAATATATATATATATATATATATATATATATATATATATATATATATATATATATATATATATATATATTACATAAAGTCCGCGTAGAATATACGGTCGAGCTGATTTTTTAATGAGGTCCACCGGGATTTTGCAGATCCGAAAACGCCAGTAATAAGCTATCGAACCGAAGCTAAAAAATTTCTCACTGCTAGAGAACTAAATTATTTTAGATGGATACAACTATGCTGCACAAAATTCGTTCGGGTTCTTGGGTCCCCAAAAATACCAAAGCTAATTACCCAGCCGATTTTAAAAATTCTTTTACTCTTAGAAAGCTAAACTATTTTAAATAGGTACAGGTCTTAGATGAGATCCGCTAGTGCCCAAGATTTGGAAATTCGCTATGCAGATGCTGCGACAGGGGTATTTTAATAAATTCATAGACTGCTGTATACAGTAATAAAAAATTGATATTTTTCGGTTGTTTGTAAATTTCTACGGTTAGACAAAAAATTGTAGGTATTATAATTCTGGTATTATCACTATTTTGTGATAGGTGTGTGAGTGAATGAGTGGTATTTCGCTTTTATATATATATATATATATATATATATATATATATATATATATATATATATATATATATATATATATATTACGAATACTTTTATTTATTTAAAAAGAAAAGCCTCCCCCAACCTGCTCTACTAAGAAAATTCTGCCATTTCGGTAAAGCTTTTGGAATCGTTGGTGTTCGGAGCAAGCTGTGTTATCACAGCAAGGTGAAGAAATAATTAATTCATGTTATTTACTCGTTTCTGCCTACGACTGTATGTTAATTACAGTGAAACCTGCCAAGTTGGACACCTCTGTATACTGGACACCTGCTCAAGTTGGACACTTTTCAATTGGCCTGGCGAAATTACATTGTTTTAAATGCATATTAATACTTATAAGTTGGACACCTCTATATGTTGGAAACCTGTCTAATTTGGACAGTTTTTTAAAATGATTTTTGATATTTTGACCTGTTTACGTTGGACATTCATGTATTTTACACGTGACCGAAACACGTGTTAGTTATGTTATGACAGTTATAATAATTGAATTTTTATACGCGACCGATATTGACAGGCAAATGCGTAAGGCTGCTAGAAAAATTTTGATCATACTAGATAATGCTACAAGTCATAAGATTATGAAATCGTTCGAGAATGTTAAACTTGTTTATTTACCGCCAAATCTAACATCGGAAATTCAGCCACTAGATCAAGGCGTGATTCGAACAATGAAAGCTTATTACCGCAAAAGTTTGCTTATGTGTTTAGTTGCTAAATCTGAAATTTCTAACAACCACAAGGAATTTATCAACTCAGTCACGGTTTTGGATGCAATTCGATGGATCAGCGAAGCATGGCAAGCTGTATCTACGGAAACAATTGTTAAGTGTTTTAGACGAGCTGGTTTTAGTATTCCAAAAGCAAACGAAGGGAATCATAATGAAGACCCTGATTCAGAACTTCGCGATGCAATTAAATTATTACCTCCAGAGTTTCAAAATCAGTTACAGACTGCTGAAGAAATGATCACCGCCGATGCCTACTTGGAGGTACACGATCATGTCTTCAATACACATCAAGACGTTCTTCAACATGTTTTACAACTAGACGAGGAACAAGAAATCGAAGAATCTAGTGACGAGTGCGAGAAAGTAGCGGAGAAACCAACAACCCCTGAAGAAGCTTTGAACGGTATAAATACCGCCATTAAGTATTTAACTGAAAACCCATGCGAACTGTTAGAAGATTTATTCAAAATTCAAAGCAAATTAGAAAGCAAAATTTTCCTAAAAATTGTATCCAAACAAACTAAGATAAGTGATTTTTTTATGAAAGATAATGTTTAAATATCTATAATATGTATGTATTACGATTGTTATTCGATAGTTTATTTCAATAAATATTGATACGTAGATGTGTGTATATGTATTACTTTAAAAATAATTTTGCATTATATTCTAAATTAGTGTTAACCTTAAAATTACTAAGCGTAGATGATTTTGGTATTTTGCATATGTTGGACACCTGTTTATGTTGGACAGTTTTTGATTGCACCGCGGGTGTCCAACTTAAACAGGTTCTACTGTATTTTGAAAAAAAAAAATATAAATATTTTGGTATTATTTATATGCAGCCTGTTTTAGAGAATTATTAACATACAAATTTTAAAACATTTTTCAAAATTAAAAATTCATTTGGTTTTTTTCAAATTATTTAAAGAAAACAAAACCAAATAAATTTTTAATCTTTCAACAAAGAAACCGTTTTGAGAATATACAATAAATTTTTTCTTATTATCTTCTAATTATTATTTTTAATAGTACCTACCTTTGTTGTACACTAAGGGACTAAATTGTGGGTTTTAATCCCTAGTGTGAAGTTTGTTGCCAGAGGGCCTGTAAAGGCCCGAGGGCAACAGCTCACACGAAGGATAAAAGAAAAACGCTTTAATCCTGTGATGTATAATACTATTGTTTGCAATTCCGGATAATTTAAAAATATTAAAAAAAATTACTTAAATGTCATTCAAATTGTGTAATGTAATAATATTCCATCAAGTATACTTTGGATAAATCAATCAAATTGTACAATACAATATAACTGTTTGTCTTTGTCTACAAGTTTGAATTGGTTTATTATTTTAATTACCTAGCAACGCTTTTTAAGTTAAATATTTATAAATTATGCTTGCTGGTTGGTTTAAAAGGGGGAGCAAAAAAATTTTTTAGTGCCTTAGGATGAAAAATGAATTTTTTAGTCCCTTAGGACTAAAGCTGGCACTTTACTCCCTATTATGAGGAACTAAATCATGTCTTTTAGTCCCGGAATTGCAAAGACATTTTTTTACTGCAATATGACATGACGTATAAGTTCATTTTATGTTAAATATTTAGTAAAGACAAATTAATTTTTCTCATATTAAAATTTACATGTTCTTAGTTGCTTGGAACATTCTGTATGTAAATAATTACAGTAGAGCACTAGCTTTGTCAAGAAAAAATAATCTCCAAACGTGGTGCTTGATAAAAGTAATTTCACTTTGACCAAGGGCGATTCACAAATATCGTAAGATTATGTTTTGAATTAAAATGATGTTTTTTTTTTTTTTTTTTTTTTTTTTTTTTTTTTTAAATATTAATAAAAGAAAAAGAGAAGTGAAGAATTAAAAATTATTTATCTTATAAAATATTTTTTCATTTATCGTTTTATTAATTTGTTTTGAAATAATTTTCTTTACATTTTACGTATGATAAAAACCGCCACAGAACAGAATACATATAGATAAACATTCTATGTACAATAATTAAAATCTACATTCCCACGCTTTGAGGTCTGTTGTTGTTTGTCACTACTATTACCGGTATATTTATTTGTTTTTTTTTTTGATAAAATCATGCGTCATGGTCTATTGCACATGGATTTTATATTTATGTACTTGACATTTTTCATGCAACTTTCCAAAAGTGATGTTGACTAATTTGATGCTCCCAGAAAATTCCCAAAACTGATGTTTCCATTATCGATGCTATACTGTATGTGTGCTCGTAGCAATTATTATATTATATTCTGTAGATATGAAAAGTGATACTGTAGGCGTTTTTTATGTAGGCAAGTTTTATGAATTACCTTACCAAACTGTGCATCATCAAATTACAAAGATAAGTTCTTCTGTTCTTAATTTTATGTTGTTGAAAATTAATGGAATGAATGCGTTTGATGTGCGGAATATGAAAATATTTCTCACATTGTACCTATTACCTATTTAGTATACAGTCGATTTTCGATTATTTGCGGCAATGCATAAAACGATTGTCACTGATGATCTCGAACGATCAGCTGGAGGCCAAGTCTTGAATTTAAGTATCACATAACACATGTGGAAAAATGACGTCATGTGAGAAATTAACACATTTTTTTCCAATTGCAAGTTTTGAATATCTTATCACAAAATTTAGTGGTTATTAATTTCACAGTGAGATAATATCAACAGAAATATAACTACATCTATATTGGTTGTGCTATTTCGTTTTCACATGTGATACTAATTAATTTTTTAAGTAAAATGCAAATATTATCAGCAGAATTTTTTAAAACTCACGTCTTTTCGTAAATTTTAAGTTATTATAACTCAAATCTGTTAAATTTATTAAAAGTTTATCGAATTTTAACCAAATATTTTTTTTAAAATTTGAACCTTTGGAACTTTATTTAATACTAATCGTTAGTTTATTGGCAGTGAACATAGGTCTAGATTTTTGGCTCTCCTATTTTCATCAATTTCTTAAGTATTTGATCACATTTCACTTTTGAACTGCCTTCAAATTCCAAGAAAATATTTTTTATGTACATAAATAAAACAAAAAAATAAGAAACGTAAAAAAGGTTGTATTTACATGGAAATTTTCTCTAGGAGTTTCTTCCGATTTGCGCTTTGAATACGAACTTTATATGTTTCTCCATAAAAATCTAGAAATATGTAAGAGCGTTTTCATTTACCTGTGGAAAACGCTTTTAAGAGGTAATATTAACCCCTAAAATTGAGACTTCAAGAGAATAGTTGCGAAACTTCGTACACATAATTAAAATAATAGAATGAGAAAAATTTTAGAAGAATCTTTATAATAAATAACGAAATTGACGTTTACTATGAATGAGCAAAAGTTTTCCAAGTTTAAATTAATAATATTATGGATCTTAATGAGCTATTTTGTAATTAAGAATAAGAAAAAATAATAATCATTTTTTTATACAAAAAATTTTATGCAATTTGTAATTTCCATAGTTATATGTGATTGTATTTAACACATGTGCTACGTGATTTGTACGTGTTAAATATATTTTCACAGCATCACGCAAGAATTTTAAGACTTACTTTTTGTTGATATCACATGTGGTATGTGAAATTCCAATGTGATAAAAATAACAACAGTGAAATTGTGATATATTTACCCATTTTCAAGACGGGCTCCAGAAATAGACAAAAATGAATAATAAGAATTTTTATTAATTAGATAAAAAATAAAAAATTTGATATAATATTGACGATACAATATAAATCCAAGAGGAAAAGAAATTTTCAGTCTATCGGTTTTGAAAAATAACATAATTTTCAGGGCTGAAAAAAAAATCCAAAAATATTAATGAATGTTATTACAAAATCAAAATGAGAAAGTTTTAATTACATGTTTAATAAAAGCAGAGAACTTGGGTAATAGATTGTGAAATAGCTTGGGGAATAAATAAAATTAAAAAAAAAAATAAGCTATAGAATAGTAACAAGACTGCAAGACTGATATTGTATTAAAATTCAAAGGTTTTATTCGTTCGGTACCTAGCATTTTCAATTTTAAAATAAAAATAACTATTACAAAAACTTTTATTTCATTTTATTGATTAATATACATACTTTAATATCGCAGTTTAATATCGCAAACTGTTTAATTCAGTGGACTCTAACTTCAATTTATAAGATTTTTCTAACGTAACGTGAAAAAAATTTTCGTCCTTACTTTCTAATACCGGTAAATTAAAAAAAAAATTTTGCTACATGTATATAATTGAATTCTACACCCGTTGCGATATCACCCCATATAATATGATTGGAGAAAGTATGTCTACAATACTGAAAGGTGAAAGTGTTTTTGATTTTCTTAAAACTTAATGTATTGTTAGGAAAGTTTATTATTTGGTCAGTTTTCTAATAGGTACCTATCATACATTTCTAAGGAGATAAATAATAGGTTTAGGGTTAAATGAAAAAATTATCCTGTTCGCGGTCAATAACTTTAACAATAGGGGTTTAGGAAGATAATATATTTCAAATATTTATAATTTTAAGTAAAATTATTACATTTTAAGGTCTACTGCTAGCGCAATCTGAGATTTGTGTTTCTCTAAAGGTGCCTGTACACCGAAAAAATAGCAAAAACATGTTGAAAACAAAAATGTTAATAACAAAAATGTTATCGACATTTGTTTAAATATCTTTTGAAAATGTTAACATTCATATGCTAATAACAATGTTTCTGTTATAAAATGAGTAACATTTTAAATCACTTCAATGAGTATAGTTGTGGCATTGTTAATAACATTGTTATTCACAAAGTTAATAACAGTGTTACTAACATCCTTACTAACGGCGTTAATTAAAAACAAAACATGCTACTAACGTACTTGTCTTTGAAATTTCTATACTTCAATAGAACTGTTAGTACTTTAAGTTTAAAAATGATTTCGTAGGAAGAACTAGCTTGCTATTGTAGTCCTGTGGTGATTATTAAAGTAAAAAGAAAAAAAAATTAAGGGTTCGTCCGTATCTTCAAAAAAATATTAAACACACATAATGGACGAATTATATTAAATAATTAAAAAAAAAAGAGAAAAAAAAGAAAAAGAATGATAAATGAAACTAGGAAACTCGTCAGTTGAGTTTTCATTTCTCTTAGAATGTCAATCATTACATTATTAATAGTCATGAACATTATCATATAATTTATTTTTACAAGAACTAATAAAAAATTAAATTTACAAGAAATGTGCAGAGACATATATTTTGTAAGTATATCTATAAAATAATAACAGCTGACATGTACGCAATCGCCTATTACAAATTAACTAATCAAAAAATGCACGTAGAATGTTATTAACATATTTTATTCACAATTAACTTGTTTTTAACATTTTGTTACTGACATCCTTTGATCTAGACCGCTTCCAGATCGATAGCAAAAATTGTGCTGCTAACAATGTTATTAACAACTTTTTTAACATGTTAGTAAAAAATATAACAAATGCGAAAAGCAAATGTTATTAACAAATGTTATTAACACGTGTTATTAGCAGTGTTACCTTCGGTGTACAGCAACCTTCAGTTTGAATTTTGTATCTATTATAGGCGAGACGGATGTTAAGGTTTCGTACAGATTATTGAATTCGACTATAATGATTTATAGTCGACTAAAAAAGCCTAGACTATAATGATTTATGTTTTTAAAATATTTTTTTATTTTATTTTTTTTTCTTTTAAACCAATTATACTTCTTTAGTATAACTTTTCTAATGGTTTTTACAATTTGTTTTATTGTTTTTAATTTTTGTCTAGGCTTTTTACACTTTTTTTCAATTTAAATACAATCTTATAATACAACATAAATTTCTTGAAAAGTTTTTCTTCAATCGGACTTCTATGTTTTTCGTACTATTTCATGGTATTTTGTATTCTGATACTTTGTTCAATTAAAAATAAAAATTTTTAATAATTTTTTTTTTTAACTGAAAATCTGATAAAACTTTTCAGTCACAGGATTAAAAAGTGCCTTAATTATTGCATTGTTGAAATTTTTGATCGCAAAATGTACTGACTGCAGATTGAAGGACATACTTATATCTATATACATATGTATATTCATTAACCTTACAATAGAGCTTACACATAAGATTTATGACATAGACACAGTTCAATATCCTTCTATCAAATAAAGGAGTGCCATTGATATATGACGTCACCGAGTAAAAACCCATAAATTAGTTTCTTAATTTTATTTCATGAAAATAGAGCGGATATTGCGTTGAAGTATGCTAAGATTATCACGTCAAGATAATAATATGGACAAACTTATTCAAAATGTATTTATTAATTTATTTATACATACACTTATAATTTCGAAAGAAAAGGAAATTGAAAATTTATGAGATTCGAATTTTTTCTAATGAAAAATGCATGATGACACCAATATTGATAATCTTATAATCCACCAGCTCGTATATAATAATCAATAATTATTTTTATTAAATATATAGATAAATGTTTTAAAGTCCTGTTTCAAGCTTCGAAAAAGTAAAAGAGTAGAAGAAATTTTGCTTAGAAAAGGTTAGACAGATCGCTAAAGAAATTCAATTTCTCGCCTACACAGGAAATAATAACAGTGTTGCAATATGTCATTGTATCTCTTTCTTTTACAATAAATATCTGTATAAGTAGGTATAAAATAGAAAAAAGGTCATAATTTTTCTAGAAAAATTAGTCAAGTGACCTCTTAAATGTCATTCTACGAAAAATGAGAATTTTTTTTTGGGGGGTTTGGTCTCGTTTCACATGTGCTCGAATAATACCTACGCCTCTGCATCACCTAAAAATTAACAATAGAATATTATGCAAAATATATTGTTATCTAATCGTTAGTCCCTTATGATAATATACCAAGAAGATTGAGTCACATGTTGGAAACAATATTATTATTATTTTTTATTTTTTTCCAGTATTAGACGTCGTATAGTGTGAGTGACACATAATTATGTAACAAAGGGAACAAGTTTATATGATTTGATAGTATTCGTCCCAAGAAATCCGATAACTTTGTATTAAATGCCAATATTTGTAAAATTTTCTAAGCTCTGTGCATGTTACCAATCATAAAAGTATTTCATTAATATTTTGATTATTTGAACATTATTACAAATGTTTTTAACAGTGCGTCCACTTTTCAATTTTCGTAATGTTTTAATGATAAAAGTGTTATACTTAAAATTTATATAATAATTCACCAATGCTGCCATTTCTATAGATCACTTAAATGAAATGACTTTATATTACATTCTTTTATATGTATCTAGTCATATTTGGTGGCAACCGTAATTTTGCCATATTAAGTGGTAACCATAATAACTGAAGTAATTAATAAATTAGAAATAAAATGTTCTCTGTACAAAAAAGCGAAATAATCGAAGAAAAATTTTAGGTATCATATCAACAAAGGTATTAAGGGGTTTCGCTACCCGTAAAAAGCCAACATTTTTTGTCTTAATTTATACTTTCTATAGTTCTAAATAACATAAAACTAAGAAGTTTATACTTAATATTGTTTAAGGGTATAATTGTGTTTTTTGTAAAGCGTTGCATACTTTATCTACCTCATCTCACAGTGCATTTCAATTTTGATTGCGATTATCCGAAAGTTTATTTTTTCTATGTTTTCAGGAATGAAACTGGATATTACAAGAAAACCCTTGAAGATAGAAGAATGAAATTTTTTGTGCATATTAAGAGTTATATAAGCTCATTTTTCTTGTATTTTGAATAATATTGGACTATTGGTTTACTGATAAAAAAATATTTTTGACAACATTGCTTTAACATTTTTATTAATTTTAAAATATGAAAATTTTTATACTTCCTTCTTAGATACAATAGTGAAAATACATGAATTTTTAGTGTATCTTATTAACCTTTAATTTGAGACCAAAATCATCAATATTGATTGAGTAGTTTTTTCAAAATATCAGTTTAAAACAATTACCATTTTTTTCGAAAAAAAGGACTTTTATTGTAACGCGAAACTCAAGAAATTCAAACGTATGTAACTATTTTTATCATTGTTAAGTTTATATGGTTACATAATTGCCAAAAATTGATAGGAAAATTTAAGAAAAAAAAAAAAAAAACTGTTTCACGGGTAGTGAATGTCCTTAAAAAATTAGCAAAAAATGTGACGTTATATGTGAGCTATAAAATTAAATAATTTTTATAAAACAGTGTACCTATTTTCTCTTTAATGTAATTAATTTTTAGCTTATTCTTCCTTTCTAACCATCAAATAAGATATTTTTCATTTATTATTACACGAGAGGTTTGTAATTTTTCGAATAAATTTGGGTTTGTCTAACGAAAATTTGTTGCCTAGCAATTTAACGAGAAGAATTGTCAATTAACAAGCACGCGACAGCGAAGCTGAAGAATTTTTGGGTTAAATTGCTTTTAGGCAAAAAATTTGAGTTGTAGAAAACACAAATTTATTCAGAAAAAATAAATAACTATAGTATAATACGGTAAGACAATTTAACGAATAAAATAGTATAATTCATATTATTATTTAATAAATTGTTACTATGGTTCTGAAATCAGTTAAAGTTACCAATACGAATTTTTGTTTAATTTTTATCGTGTTTACTTACCAATGACCAATGAAATGTTTTGTACTAGTTTTATCGCTGTAAAAATCTTTTCTTCCGTTGTAAAAGTGAAACTCACGAGAGAGTAAGAAACTTAAACAATTACTATAATAACTTTCTTTGTTAAAAATAACATATTTTTTAACGGCTTTTAAGCATTTAATCAATATATTGCATAAGAACACAAGTTGTTGCATCATTTAATTTTGTTACAGATGTATTTTTTAAAATTTTCATAATATTATAAAATTGAAATAAAATGTTTCTATGTGTAAATTAATGCTTTATCTTGTTTATAGAAGCAACTACTAAGGAAATCCCTAAGTTTTGAGCGTTTTGAGTGATGTTTTTTTCGATGAAAATTTTTTTTATGCGGCCCCGACGAACGGCATAAAAAGAGTTCTTTGTACAATCTGGATCGAACTATACTTTTTATAGCTATTTATGATATTTTTGAATATATTTTTTGTGCGATTTTTTTTATGCGGTTCCCTCCACCGGACAAAAAAAGGATCAACTGTAATATATTTGTTCTTATTCCCCATTATTTATTTGAATATAATATTGTATGATATAATATCATTTCAGTTGGTGTATCATGTATCTTTAAAAATGTATAAAAGAAAATTTTTTATCAGCAAACGATATCAGTTTCACCCACAGCTAGTTATTTTGTCTTAAAAAATTTTTTCAATTGTTCCTAGAATTTTTTATCTTTTATTATTTTTATTTGCTTTGATATAAATGCCTAAATAGTTTTGTTAAAATTTATCACGATTCTTTGATTTTCATAAAAATTTTGTTACTGTAAAAGATATAATTTTATTTGATCTAATACTTTAGTCTTCGTTAGTTCTATCAGAGCCGGTGTAACTAAAAGCAAGGCTCGGGGTGCAAAGCTACTATAACTTGCGGGCCCTTGAAATAAATTTCATATATTATAACAATTTATTACATTTTGCTACTTTAAATTTGCACAAAGTCGTACAGTTGGAGACAATTTGGTATTATGAACAAATGGTAGATTCTTATGGGACTGCAGTTTGTCAATAAAGTTACCGGTAAAATATGCTTCCAGCGTTCTTATTTGCCAAATTTCATTTGAAAATACACTCATTGAACGAAATGTACGGGTGGTCATGTTTTTTATTTAATAAAATTACAATTGTAATTTAAAAACGCATATTGCTAGTTTTGGTACAGAACTGCTTAACACTATGAGGCCCGAGCACTTTCACAGTAAACTTCCCCGGAAGCTGACAATATTTTTAAACAAATTTTATGTAAACAAGTACATAAAATGATTCCACAGAACACTAAATGATTCAACATGTATGTGTTAGGCAGGTTAAAACACAGAATATTTAGAGACAAACTTCGTATCTCTATACCAGCTTTCTCAATGTGGACAAAAGCTTACGTCACAAATGACCTAATTTGTTTCCCACTCCAAACGTACAACATGTTACAACATAAATCTCGTATCAATGTATATGTGATGTACGCTTGTGTGCGTATCAATGTCACACTCTGTTTGTTGAAAGAGGGGACTGCACTGTATATGTACTGTAGTGTTTCGGTACCTGAATATTACTATATATGTATTCGCTTATTGTTGAAAGTGATTGATAACAATCGATCTGAACACAGCTATAGTTGTTGTATGACTGACACACTTAAGCGGTATCGAATCACACACAGCCACACTGCTATCGCAATTTTTTACACATAAGCTTAGGGCTTGTGTCAAAAAATGGGTACATAGTTTTTATTATTTTGATAAAATACACATATACATACAAACATACAATACACACATACATACATATGTGGATACAAATTTATTTGTAAATAAAAGATGTAGCCTAGATATTTTGATAATAAAACATATTATGTATATTTATATGTACAAAAAATGAAAAGTGTCCGGTACCTAAAAATAAATTATTTTTATTAGAATAACATAAAATCTTTTTTATAAATATTTTTAAATGTTTTGTTTATTATTCTAAATATTGATCGCGGTCGGCCTCTGAGGATGTTTTGTACGGTTTCGGATGCCGAAGCCATGGGACTGAAAGTGTTAATATACAATCGCTGTAACTTTTGATATACTATCGTTGTAACTTTACTACTATTGGTATAGAACCTCCGTAACCTTACTACTTTTGATATAAAACTGCTGTAATCTCGCTACTTTCGGTATAGAAATTTGATGGATAAAATTATTGCAGAGGTAAATCGATCTTTGAAGAACAGTAGGTCCGAAATAATATTTAGTTTAATATTCTGTATATACAATGGTAATAGTTTAATTTATAAAGTTAATATAGTTCTCAGAACAGTAATAAATTTGAACAGTCACAGAATAAATTACATATTTTTAAATAAATATTGTATTACATATTTGTGAAATTGTAATTCTATCCTTCGCTTTTATTGTGATCTCTTTAATACGGGAGTCTTAGATTAGAGTCTTAGAGTCTTTCTACTTACTATTGCCTTATGCTATTTAATCCAAATCAAACTATAAAGTAGATCATAATTATTGAACAATCAAAATCAGGTATAGATACTGATTTTGTACAAAGTACCACTGTACAATTACTTTATAATTTTATAACCGATCTAGGCAATAGAAAGGACGCTCGTACTGATTGGACTGGACCTTAGCTATGCGAGTAGAGCTTTAGTACCGGAGGTAAACATAATAAAAAAGCTATATCTATTTCGTATTTGACATTATATATGAGGGTATTTTTTTTTATAAAAAGAATTACGGAAATTCAATACAATATGAGAATTTGAACATTGTAACGAGTGGAAGCATAGGCCAAATTAACGAAAAATGGTATGACGTCATTAACAAATAAAGTAAGATTAAATGTACAAGCTTGAGTTGCTTATAGTTACTCTAATGTAAAGGTAACAAAGAGGAAAGGAGACAAAAAGGTAGGTGCGTCTAATTTTGTTTCATTTAACTGTTTGATGACGTCAGACCATTTTTAGTTGATTTGGCCTATTCGGATCTGTCCTATGGGTGGAGTTTCAAAAAAATGGCTGACAAAAAAGTGCATTAACATTAGTTTTATATATAGTAATCAGTGCTATATTAAGAAAAAAATGGTAAATGTTAGAACTTTTTGTATTTGGGTTGAAATAAGTCCGAAGCAAAGGAATTTTGTTGAAGAAGGGACAATTTTACATCTGTAAAACAATTAAAATGTGGTTAAAATATGAAAAAATGCGTGAATGAGTTAACGAATATTACAATTTACAGTATACAAATGTCATAAAATAACTGGAGAACTGTAAATGAATGGAAAAATTAAATCAATTGTATATATTTTCAGATTTACAAAATTCAGCTCATAAATGACATTTGAGAAAATGCACTTTAAGAATAGTCTGATTTTTCAATACCAGATGTCATACCGTCATTCGACAGATCCCAATATTTGAAGAGTTTGATGTAATTTTCATAGGTATCTAGCTACTGAATAAGTCAAGCTTCATTAAATTTTACATCATTCTTGTAGGATTACAAGAAATCATGTAAATCTCTACGTTCTCTATTTATAATTTGTAAAAATGAAAATAATAATTCGTATAGGAAAATATAGTAAATGTTCGATATGATTTGTATTGCGTTAAATTAAATCGAACTCTCTAGAAAAAATTTAAAAATTTATACCTACAGTCTCGTCCAGAACGCTTCCATAAGCGTTTTGAACAAAAACAATACAGAAACAAACAACATTGTCAATTTTGATTCTACAGCAATAAGTGTCATGGGGGGAACACCGGGAAAGATAGTATTATAAGCAAAGAACAAAAAATTATGAAAGAATTTCAAGAGGTTCAAATTCAAAAGTTAGTCGATCCTGCAATGCTATACGGTTTATTAAAAAGTGATGGATATCTGTCATCAAAGTACAGAATGGTCCAAAATTATGCAGATATCCCCCAAAATTGAAACGAGTGATCTTTCTTACCGTTTTAAAGAATACATAAATTCCAAGAACACAAAATTGAAGAAAAGTATTGTTCTTTGAAAAAGTAAACAGATATTCCCTATATTATTAGTTTTAACAACGAAATCCTTATGAACTCGTTAATTTTGTCATCGAATTAGGTGGTTTACCCGCAACTGACTACAGTGTCAATTTAAGACAGTGTCGCTTTTTTCAAAACTATTATTGAAATTACTTTTAAGTTATACATAGAAAGTTTACATAATCATATTATTAATAAACTAAGAACTGATTTTAATATTAAATAAAAGCAAGAAATATTCTATACCTACCCGGAGAACTGTGAAAACTCTAGCTACTAAACTACAAAATTTTGACTTAATGTGTGTCTAACTAACACGCACTTGTTCAATTTTTTTGTAGATATTGTACTTTACTTAAGAAGTTTAAATGGATTACTTGAAAGTATCTACTAGATTTCTTGATGACTCGATCTCTGTGTCTCTACGAGACCAACTCGACTTTTTTCTTCGTATGTAAGGACTTTTTTTAAGTTCCCATTGAATTTGTCTTACGCGGAAATCAGTATTTACAAGCATCAATATTATATTACATAAAATAGTAGTTTCTATACTCATTGTATTGTGTTCTGCCATCTGTCATGATCTGCTACATAAATGTCAACGTTACAATTCATTTAATTCCTCTTTCACTCGGTATTTATTTATAATTTATGGATATTATACTAGTTATATTCAATTCTATTACCTATCGTAATATCTTGACTACTTTGGATTATAGATTTCAAGTCGATACTTGAAACTTTTAATAATGGTTGCCGGTGTTTATATAATAGGCGGTATAGTTTACAATATTAAACTTATTTATATTTAGTTAATAATAAATGAAGGTATATTTGGAATATATTAAATAACCTGTGCAAGTTGATTATTTATTAGAAGGATATAATATTATTACAGAATATCTTGGATTAATAAAATTAATCCAAGAGTTTAACTGCCTTCTTACTATCCTAAGTCTAATTATTGTTGAAAACGGAAAATAATATGACAAGAATTTAGAATCAACTAAAGAGAATCCTGAAATAATTTTTTTAAATATTCCATGAATAAAACTTTTAATAGACAATATTATTTATAGTATATTTTTTTAGTTTAGAAATGACGTCATTATCATCTCTTTTCAATTTATGATGCTAGCTGTCCTTTAAAAAAATTATACGATACTGATCCTTAAAATAGTACATAAATTAAGTTGATTTTCATTTTTTCTATTTCTCTCTTATTCCAGTTGTCAAATTATATAAGATTTCACTTACGAATTTGTGTATACCGACTGAAAGTAAGAAAGAAATAACATACCATTTAGTTAGGTACTATTAAATAATTGTTAACAAGAAAACCAAAAAAAGGATGTATTATTTTTTATTTGACCCACCCATTTCAATTCATATTTTTATGATACATTACTGTGGTACCTTACTACCGAGGTATCATAAAAATATGAATTGAAATGGGTGGGTCAAATAAAAAATAATACATCTTTTTTTTGGTTTTCTTGTTAAAAATTATTTAATAGTACCTAACTAAATGGTATGTTATTTCTTTCTTACTTTCAATCGGTATACACAAATCCGTAAGTGAAATCTTATATAATTTGATAACTGGATTAAGAGAGAAATAGAAAAAATGAAAATCAACTTAATTTATGTACTATTTTAAGGATCAGTATCGTATAATTTTTTTAAAGGACAGCTAGCATCATAAATTGAAAAGAGATGATAATGACGTCATTTCTAAACTAAAAAAATATACTATATCTATGAATTTTTTTTATAACACCCATTTCTAAAGTTCAATATTCGAGCGTTGTGTAGTGGGCGTAAAGAGCGGTATTCACATCATTGTAAAACAAACGATAGTAAGTGTGTGCAAAAGTACAGTACTGTGCGTAAAAGTAACTAACTGTGCGAGAAAATAATGATATTCATTTGTCAATGATAATCATATTATTCAAATTAAACATGGAATAATAAAAACAAAAACGATCTACAAATTAATAAAAAAAAAATCATATTTAGCCTTATTATAAAAGAAAATTAACCCTACTATTTTCTAAAATTGCTTAAAAATAATTAATTTTTTCTCTCTATTAAACTTTAGAAGCCCTCGCTATAAAAAATTATGTTCGATTCGTATGCGTAAAGTGAGGTACTCTAGTAGGCTAAAATTGGGGCACCCCGAGCCGTCAGGCTAGTGGGTGTATATAGCGCTCTCGATCTCGTTGTGTATGCGTCAGTCCCTCAGACTCGTGCCCCAATTTAGCCTACTGGAATACCTTTTTTTACGCATACGTATCGAATATCACTATTTTGGTAACTAGGACATTCCATAGTGACTGGTGGGATAGTTGACTCCAAAATTCCTAATGTTTAGGCCTGTAATTTTCTATTTTGATCTAATATTAAGATTAAATGGATATTTTAAAATATATTATGAATCAACTTATGAAACTAATACCGAAAAATATAATTTACGCACATATTTAGGTAATATTTTAGTGGTGAAAGGAGTGTGACTGGTGGGACAGTCAAAAATACCTCACCTTCGTCTTCTGCACTGTTAATCGAGATTTTAGCCCAAATGCTATACACAGTCAGATGTCTTTGACTAAGCTATTAAATAATTAAGTAGACTACAACATTAATTAAAAATTAGCACCGAGCTTAATTTCTACAAGAAAATATATACAGTAGAAATTGTGACTGGTGGGACATCGTTTTGTGACTGGTGGGACTAGTACGGAATCAGCTAAGAAGTGAACTCGTTTTTATGTCATATTTAGAATTATTGATTAATTATTAAGACAATAAATATTATAGCGAATTAACAATTTTTATTAAAATCTTTGAGAAAATTATCAAATTATCAAAATTAAAATTCTTGAGCAGTCTTCCACTTAGTTTCATCACTTTTCAACTTTTCCCTAGATTTCCTTTTTCACTCGGCAGAATTCATCTAAAAACGGAAATAGCAATCACACTTATAAAAAAAAGCATAGAATCCAGTGAGAGACAGGTTAGAAATGTTTAGAAAAGTCTATAGAAAGTTTTAAAAAATGTCCCACCAGTCACTGTGACTGGTGGGCCAAAAAAATCAAAACCACCTCTCACCCACCCCTTAACACCTTGCACCAGAATAATATGCTAAAAAGTACAACAATTTTAGTAACACCTGCTCAGCGAATAGACCACTTAAAAATTTTTGATTTCATTTCCCTAACTATTCCTTATACTCCATATGATAGGAGAACATGGAATGTTACAATTACAACAAAACCATCGGTAATTATTTGAAGCCACGGTAGTCGTCAATGGGAGCAACATCCACTTATAGTGGTTGTTAAAATTATAAGATATGGCTTTTTGAATTGTGGAAATGACGTTTATCGGACCTTATTATTTTAACACAAGCTACGTATGGTGTCTTGAAGACGTCATCTTATAGATACCAAAATAAAACTAAGATACTGAATAATAGTTCGTTATAATAAAATTCTATTTCAGTATTTTTGTTCTATTCAACAGTAAATAATGGTCTAGCCTTTCCTATTATTTTCTGTTTTTTTCCTTTTCTTTATTGGAATATTATATTGTCAAACTTAGATGATATCTAGCTTTTGAAATTTTTTAAAGTACCTTATGATAATCGTAAACTTATAAATGATAACAATATACTATTTTGTAAGACCTTTTCACTAGAATAATTCAACACTTCGAATTCACACATTTATCAAAATAATGATTCAAATACCGTAGAATTTTTAAAATTTTTTAATTCAAATCAATTTTATGAACGAATTTAGGTACTTATACAAAAATATATCGTTTACAAATGCATCATTGTTATACTAGAATTATTGTTAACAAGTTAAAACATGAACAATTATACCTAACCCATATAGACATACATACGCACTAGACGTGCTCTCGTCTGGACAATGGAGGTAATAATATACTAAATAATAGGTATGTCTTCGTCCAAAAATATTGTGTCCGCGTCCGGTTAACAGAGGGTTCGCTTAAGAGAGTGCTGAATGCATTGGTTTTAGCATAGAATGCTACCGTCATAAAAAAAAAAAAAATATTGTCCGACTATAAGAGCGGTCCAGTTAAGAGAGGTGTCCGTAATCAGAGGTTCTACTGTAAAATATTTTAAGAAAAAAAGTCAATCGACTCCAAGAATTAATAATTTTCAATTACAGAAATGTTCAAAATAATAATTAGTAGTATTGTTTATTAGTGTGGATTAAGTAATAACCTGAAAATAACATCAGTATTTTGATTCAACACTAATACAGTTGACTCTCGCACTACTCTTGTGTGACAAACAGAGTCAAACTTTGCGCTGTATGTAAGTACACGCAGAATGTCTGTTTTGTTACTATCGTCGTACAGGTACTTGACAGTAAACTAGTCATTGGCGCCTAAATCAATTTTCGTTTATTAAAATTTATAAAAATAAATCAAAATAAGTAACAAATTTAGCATTTTCACCATTGAAGATCGGTTGAAAATTATTAAGAAGAACCGCATGATTACATACAGCCATGTAGTATACTTAATTTTCAGTTTACTGATCTACTTAATGTACATTTTCTTTTATAACCTTTACTTTTTAGTTTGTTAATTTTCGTAACGTATAGTAAAAATTTTACTTTGACGCCTATCTCACTATTTTTCATGTGACTTAGCCCCGAGCTGTAACACTTTCATAGGGTCAAATGTATTTGCAAAACTTGTATTTGACGACTTGGTTAGAATCCAAATGGATTTCAATCTGGACTAACTGTAGCGAAACTTTTTGAGTTAGTGGAAAATGAAGTTGACGACAAAGTTGTAGGGCTAAAGAGAGAGGATCAGAGTAAAGTAATTAAATTTTAAAACTTGTTCTGAAATAAAGAAGGTAAAATGCTCCGTTAACGAAAAAATAAATGACAACTTGAAAAAATAAATGACAACAAAATTAATTTTTATTGACTCAAAATAAAACGATAATAAAATTACCTTTATTTTCGCTTGTCTAAAGGTATTTCTCCCCTTAAGCTAAAAAACAATTAATTATAATATCTGCTTTTGTTTCCCATTCCCTTTGCTGTTAATAACAAATTGTTGTTCAAATAATTAATTCAAAAATTGATTAAAAAACAAATATTAAACCGATGTTTTATTTCACGAAAATAAAATTTGACATAAGTCATTCATCAAAACAATAAAATTATGATTTTTATTTGTGAAAATTGATTTTTAAATCGAAAAATGTTAATTGTTTTTTCGTTTCGCATTTTTTTTAACTAGGTGTACTTGCAACATTATATTATCTAAACTTTACACCAACCGGTCATTTCGACATCTATTGCAAAATGGTTGAACTATTATATCAAATTATTTTTATTAAGGTAAGAAGTTACTGTATACTCGTGCGCCACGACGACAAGCTGTATTGTGTGCGTCGGATTGTAAACAATGGAAAATGTGTTTGTATGGTTTGTATCGCAGGTCCGAGTACATAATGTAAAAATTTCTGATATATATTTTGTAATAAATATTCTAATAAGTACTGCTTGCCGAATTTCAACTTTTTTTAAATTTTATATCAAAAGAGCAGTGATATACATGGATGGCCAACTATGTACCTATTTTTGAAGCAAGTATGTTGTACACAACTGGGATCTATGACAACAAAAACCCCAATATAAACAATTGATAAGAGTGTGACAACAAGACATTAACGGTTTAGTGTATCTTTGTTTATTCCTGACTCAAAATTAGCATTTCTTTAACAAATGTATTTTGTCATTCATTAGATAAAGACAAAATATAGTTTAGAAATACAAATGACTGTTGTCATCTTTTTCTTTAATGACTATTTAACTTTTTAAACGATTTTTTAAGTTGTCTCTCTATGTATCTCTATGCAAAAGATAGAAACAATTTTCAAAAGCGATCCTGTAATATTTTTAAGATTATTTTTATATATGAACAAACAAATTACCTCATTCAATTTTTTTATAATTAGGGATGTAACGATACTTAATTTTGCCGATACGATACCGATACCGATTATTGTAATAAATAATCGGCGATACCGATACCGATATCGATGCTTCAGTAGATAATAAAGCGAATTAATGTGCCCAGGGCGTTTATATGCATAAAACTTACCTATATTTAACAGAGACTCAATCTTGTGGGAAGTGTAAAAAAAATGTCAAATCAAAATTCAAAGAAAATATTTATTACACAAAGTAATAAACCGATACATAAAGTCAGTAATTAAAGTATACTTTTGACAGATTTTTGTTAAGAAAGCAAAATTTTTTCAAGTGTTTTGCAAATAATCTGTTACGCAAATCATTTTGAATGAGGCCTACGGTTGAAAACTTTTCGATTTTTCGCTTTCCGAACTGTGTGATATTGACTGTATTCTAATCGGCGATGCCGATATACCAATATCAGAATCGGTATCATTACATCCATATTTATAATATTAGTATAGCTGTTGATTTTGACGTCGTTTAGATAAATCCTAAATCGGTGACGACACTTCTAGATTTTCGAATATTGCTATTCAATGTGTTAGATGAGGATAATATTATTAAATTGATTATATGTTATATCAGATTTATAATTTACTAGCATTTGCCTTCGGTTTCACCCGCGTAATGTTTAAAATTATGACATTAAATTAATATGTACACGAAGAGAAAATTCCTATAAAAATTACTGTGCTCATACTCAATCGACGTGTAACAGGCGAACATATCCAATTTTTGTACGGTAAAATTATAAAAATTACAATAATATAACTAAAATTTTTATAATTTTACCGTACAAAATTGAATATGTTCGCCTGTTACACGTCGATTGTAGTATCAGCACAGTAATTTTTATAGGAATTTTCTCTCCGTGTATAGAGCAGGGGTGGGCAAACTTAATACTCTTATGATCGACATTAATGTTTCTTATTTACGCGCAATCGACTCCAGAAAATGGGTTAAATTAAAAACAAATAAAGTATCTATCTTTTATGTCAAATACCCACTAGGGAAAAATCCTTGTCATAATTCCAAATTTCATTGTACTAATAATTTAATACGGGATGTAATGTACCATGATTAATAACTTTCTGGGATAAAATTTTTAATATTTTTTTTTTTTTGCTTGTGGTATTTTGTAATTAGTCTTGTCAAGTGTAGAATAGATACATGTTTAATTTTAAATTTATGTATAATTATAATTATTCCATCTGCAGATGTAGAAAAATCAAAATTTTAAACCAGGAAACGACAACCTGCAAAACTGTGGGTAACGTCAAAATGGAATTTAAAAGTAGCGGCTCGATATATTTCGATTATTTAAATAATCATTTTCAAGGACGGAAAATACAAGCAAAAAATTAAAATGGACAAAAACTAAATATAAGTGTCGATGACACCATAATATGGCCTAAAAATGAATAAAAATCAGTAAAAAATAAACAAAAGAAAGGAGAAGAACCAGTTTAAAAGTTGGGAAACTTCTGTTTTTCTATTCCTTCTAATTTCCATCTTTTTAGTTCCTTTTTTCCGCAGTCGTCTTTTGCATTATTTTTAAAATTTACTTTTTTATTTTCATCTTTTCGAAAGTTTTGAAAACGGAAACAGTCGAAAAATAAAAATATAAAAAGTCAAAAAGGAAGAAAAACTTTTTTCCCTTTCTTTTTGATTTTTTATATTCTTTTACGTATATTTTTTGACTGTTCCCGTTATCGAAACCGGTTCTTCTACTTTCTTTTGTTTATTTCACATTTTTGCTGATTTTTATTCATTTTTTAGGCCACGTTATGATGTCATTGAAATTTATATTTAGTTTTCGTCCATTTTGATTTTTTGCTTGTCTCTTCCGCTCTTGACAATGATTACTTAAATAATCGAAACATGTAGAGCCGCTACTTCTAAATTCGATTTTGATCTCCCCCACAGTTTTGCAGGTTGTCGTTCCCTCGTTTAAGATGTTGATTCAAATTCATGTTTCGTCGTCTGGTAAATTTTAAGTACACGTTTTAAATTAAAAGATTTTAAATTACTGTCTTGTTTTAAATTGTTGTCCTCGTGACCTCGACACATAAATGTTCAACTTATCCCTAAAAAAAAGTGAGCAAGAAAAGATATACAACCGGTACCTACTACATTGTTCTTTCCTCTACCTTCCGTAAAGTTTCCCACGGATGACCTGATAACTGCTCGCGGAACATAATTCAGATCACCATCGAGCGCTGTGATTTTTTTACACTTTTCCCACAGTTTTCAGTAAAATTCTGGACTTTTTTTTGAAACCCTATATAGCATTTAGGTTTCTCTTTTGACTGATGTATCTAAGTCACGGTAATAAAAACAAAAGCGAATGAGAATCGCACGATTAATGTTTCAACGTAAAAGTAACGGTCTTATATAAACGAAAGTTAATACGATCGTTAGTAGACTTTGAAATTAAAGTTAATTCGTTAAACCAAATGTTAATTTCGTTAATTATCGATCAAAATATTAACAGCTCCTCTTTGTTTGTTACATGCAAATTTTAGTGAAATGATATTATATGCTGTTTTTCAGCAATTAAATTTTTTATTTTATCCCGCGTCGAAATATTAAACCTGCATTAAACCTACATTACTGCTTTTAATTGAATTAAATAGGGTTAAAGTACATAGTTTCAGAATTACATGTAAAAAAAGCCTACATTAAGCCTACATGTTGTCATACGTAGTAGTGTCTCACAAGCACTCGATAATATTTGAAATTAAAATTGTAACTGTTTCTCGAATCAGAGAGAGTACTAATACGCATAGGTGATTGAATGGGTGTCCGGCTTGGCCGCTTACCGAGCATGGGATCGTTGGTGTAGAGGTTAACACGTCTGGCTAGTTATCAGAAGATCTTGGGGTTCGATTCCCGGCTGATCCGGATAATTTTTTCAATCACTTTGTGATTTTTAATTTACATGTGGTTTTTGGTCATACTATACCAAAGAAATCGAATGTTTAAAGTTTCAGTTTAGCTGAACGATTAGTGAACATATCAATACTGCGTGTGCTGAAATGCAAACAAAAGTTTGCCATACGTAGTAGTGTCTCACAAGCACTCGATAATATTTGAAATTAGCATTAAGATAGGTTTGTGGACGGTTAAGTAGCTTCAATGTAGGGTTATTATTTGTAAACATTGTGTTTGTAGGTTCATTGAGAGTCGATATAGGTTCACTTAGGGTGAATATAGGCTCATTTTGGATGTCAGAAGGGTCAATGCAGTATCAAAATCTTGACTCGGGTATGTTTACACACTTAGGGTAATTTGTAATTTAAACATGATGAATTATACTTGTATACATAGCAAATTGTGTAGATATAGTAATTATATAAAAATTAAAATATAAAAAAGCACCTTATGATTTATGCTTCCAGAAAAATTGACAAAACTAAGGAAATCTCAAATTTAAAATTGTGTAATTATCTTGGACACCTACACTTTATAATGTGGGTGGGTGTACAACTGTACATTCCATTGTTTTATTTAACAAGTATTATTTTTGTTGGCATTTTTGACTGATCGATAATAGAATTAAAAAGGAAATTGCACATTTTAATTATCTACGTTTATAAAGAAATGAGTTTCTTTATTTTTTTTAGCGAATTTCCATTCTGGAAATTCAGCTATTACAGTAGCTCTTATGGTAAGACCTGAGCCTGGGACTATGACAGTAATTGGTTTTGAGATCTCGAGAAGCCGAAAAAGACCTTCACAAAAATTTGTATATATATATTCGGTCATCCGGAGTTCGTGTCGATTTCGGAACCGCTCGAATGAATTCATATTTCTTCAAGTAGCAACCGCAAACGAAACATGTAACAACATGTTAGTGTTAGGCCGATAGTGTTGCTTACAATATGTACCATAAATCTTTAAACAGTGTTGAAATAATTTATTTTGTCAGCAATATTGAGCAATATTAGGCATCAAGGAACATCATGTCATGTTATACGAGCTTAAAAAAGGTAGGTACGAATGCAGTTAACACAACGAGAAATATTTGTAGTGTTTATGGTGACGATGCGCTTTCTGACAGAACTGTTTTGCTAAATTTCAAAAGGGTAATTTTTCTTTGGAAGATGAAGCTCCCTCCGGTCGTCCTGTGTGTATTGACGATGAAACAGAGCGTCAAGAAATAAAGCGAAGCCCGAGGCAAACTGTCAAGAATTAGCGGCAACTTTTGAGCATTCAAAATCCACAGTTTTCGGCCATTTGAAGAAAATCGGGATGGTCATTTATGCCAAAAACGGCACGAACTTTCTGGATGACCTATATATATATATATATATATATATATATATATATATATATATATATATATATATATATAGTAAATGCGGGAGAGATGCCGCAGTAGTCATAATTCGTCCGCTGACTGATAATATGTTAATATTGACTAATGGATAATATGTTTAAAATAAGTTGTTTATGTACGCTGTATATGGTAATACAGTGGAGCTTTACTGAATTTAAGAAAAATTTGGTAAACCTTAGTGAAACTTAACTTTAGTGAAGCAGATTAAGGTCAGTGGCGGTCATTTAATACATGATCGGGACTAAATAATAATTTAAGTCATAAGTGACGTACAAGTACAAACTATTTAGTAATTTGAATTCCAGTGGATTAACTGGATTTTATACTAATGTATAAATTTCATTAAAAATATTACTGTTACAAAGTTCTTCATTAAGTAGATATATATGCTATAGAAATTGTTTTTTTTTGTTCCTTGAACGAACAAAATTGACAAGTACCGTATCTATTTTTCAATCTATATAAGCAGCTACGATTTGATTTGGATTCATCAAATTTTCCGAATTAGTTATTAAGTACCTGGTATTCAAATATTTTGGTAAATTATTATATTAACCCTACAATCATACGTTGGTCTACGAGTCAAGTTAGTCATACATCAGCGTTGTGTCGACGAATGGACTTTTTACGGGGAGTTTTAGAGTTTATTTGCAAAAAACATTTTTTTTACATAACAATACTACAAAAGCGAACAAAATATTTAAAAAAGTTGGATTTGGAAAAATTTCTTAATATAAATATTTAAAAAATTTTTTAATCTTTTAATTTATCAAAGCATATATTCACTATAAAAATTAAAAAATAGATAAATACATCAATTGTATCATAAAACAAGTCTTTCAAATAATTAATTTATGAACTATTATGAGTCAGTGGATATGTGTGACATACTTTACAGAATGTGAAATTTCTCAGTCATAAATATTCCTATATAGATATGTAGTTATTTCCCCATTAGGCACGTTTGTAAATTTTCTAAAATTTGTTAGTAATTTTTAGAATAAGATCTCAGAAAATAATAAAAATTAAAATATTTTCCATAAAATAAATTTTTAACCTTTTATTAAGTCACTTGAAACGCATTCTTTAGTTTTCGATTCAATATATTAAAACTTCAGTATTATGTCGTCTCTATAAGTCAAACAGCTGTAATCATCTTTCACATTATCATAATCATTGAATAAATTAATTATAACATGCATATCTTTAATAAATTTTAGAAAAATTAGGAAAACTTTTATATGTGGAGTACAATATCTTTAAAAAAAATATGGAGTAGATAGGCTAGGAGAGAGCTACCCCACAGTAGAACCCCAATTTTCCGGACTACTTTTTTGACGATGTTAAGAACCGTGTAGTTTGGGGTCCTACTGTACCTAGAGTATGAATTGATCTCTGACCCGGCACGTACCAGGTACATGTATTTAAAATTTGTTGTTGACATTTGACCCCACACGCGCTCATACTGTTAGCCTTGAAATTCATAAGAGATGAGTCATTACCCGCAACCAAATTAATTTATGTTAACCCATTATGCGTCATCACAATTTACTTATAACAATTTGGTTTTGTGTTAACCCATTATGCGCCGGCACTAATGTAGTTTTTAAATGCAAACCTAACGCATGCGCAGATTGAATGTAAGTACACGACGCATGCGCAGACTGAATTTTAGGTTACAATTTGATAGATGGGGTACACTATCGCGTCTAAAATGTGGGGAATACCCAAACTCGGGGGTGGCCCCAAATTTTTGACACCGTACTGTACTTAAATTTTTGGTACACTGCCGTGTCAAAAGTGCGGGCCCCCCTGACCAAAAAGGTATCCGATCACTTTTTGAAACGTACTGTACGTGCAAACCTTGACCCCAACACGCGCTTGCCTTAATTGCGTCATCTTAAACGAACTATCACGTCAAAAAATGTGGGGAATACCCTAACTCGGGGGTGGCCCCAAATTTTTGACGCCGTACTGTACTTAAATTTTTGGTACACTACCATGTCAAAAGTGTGGACCCCCCTGACCAAAAAGGTGTCCGATCACTTTTTGAAGCGTACTGTGCTTATTACGTGCAAATCTTGGCCTCACTTAACTGCGTCATCTTAAATTGGGTGCGGTCGCTAACGATAAATTTTGTCGGGGGCGCACTGTACCAAGCGCTAGATTTTAAGATTAGACTCCGGGGTCCAGATTTCTGACCGCTACTGTACTGTAAATCGAGTGTCTACTGTACTTTTCAACAAGTTTAAGCCTGTTTTCAGCAAAGTCAGCACTTTTTTAATTTGTTTATTTATATAAGTTTTAATTTAAAAAAAATGTTTATTTAAGATTTTGATGACTCAGCAATTTTTTTGTTTGGATTTCAAATACGAAATAGTCTTCTTGGAATTTTTAATTTATGGCCTGATTGTTGAATTATAATTATAGTATGATTCATACAAGTGGGGATTTTTGTTATATTTGTTTATTTATATAATAATTTTGGATCATGTAATAATTTTAAAATTGTTTATTTAAGATTGGGAGGCCGCTAAATTTTGTGGGGGCACTGTACCAAGCGCTACCGCAAAACTAACTTCAGACTCCAGGGTCCAGATGTCTGACCGCTACTGTACTGCCGGAAATTTGGGTGTCAACTGTAACTCAGGGGTTTTTGTGTATATTTAACCTTGGAAAATTCCAGGAATTTTTATCAGTTTTAACATAAACAAACAACTAATAATTAAATGTTTGTTTTAGCTGAATTATGATCGTAACACTCATATAAGGAGTTTTTTTGGTATAAGAAAGATGACGTCATGGAATATTAATGAGTTAAAAAATTGTTTAGTAAAAAATATCAACCATTGTAGGCCTCAAGCAAGAAATTATTTTTATCAGTTTTAATACTTTAACATTTAACCTACAGTGACCAATTTTTTAGTTAACTAACAGAAGTTAACTAACAGAAATTTTAACAAGTTACAAAAAATATTACTTCTTATGGTGCACAACATTTTTGAATTTGACTGTAGCACAAAACTGTTTCTATATCAAACGAAAATTATCTGAAATAATTCAGTATGTACATATGTATAGACTCTGTATATTAAAAATATTTTATGTATACACTCTGTATATTGAGAATAAGAAAGAAAATTTGTATATAATTTTAATTTTTATGAATACTAGTAAACGAATTGTATAGCCATTTATGAATAAGTATTAAATCTAATTATAAAATATAAATATTGCAAAAAATTTGTTTAATCAGCAAAATCAATGTATATCATTTTAATACTGATACATATTCATATTAGGGTATAATAGTATTGTATTTAACATTTTTAAACAGAATAAAAGTTCAATTTTTGGTTTTAAATTACTATAAGTTAAACACGTCGCTTAATATAAAAAAGATAACAGCATTGAGTTTTACTAAATTTTTAAGTCTGTAAAATCAAAATTTTTTATAGACTAGAACATTTTGAATTTGCTACTCTATCATTAACATACAAATAATATCATGTGTATATAACGGGTGTATATTTAGTATTTTTAATAAATATTTTAGTATACAGGGTGTATCATGAAATATGCTTTTCAATTAGAACAATAAATTTCATAAGATTTTTGTTAATACTCTTATAGGTTAACGAAAGAAACTTTTTGCTGTAAAAAATAGGGGAATGCAGGGTAATAATTAAATAAAACGCACATATTTTTTTTTTTTAAATTTTATTTATAGAATAAATGTATACAAAAAATTAAATTGCTTAAATCTATATATTACTTAAAATCTATTTATTTTCCATATAAAAATTTTTTAAAAGAATACAATTTTCTAATGAACAAATTTTATCTGAATGAAGCATACAGCGTCTTGAATAATATTCATCTCGCAGAATGGAAATCTTCGGTACATCAAATATTTCTTCCAAATTCAAAATCCACGGCTGGTTTTCGGTACCATCAAACAAACTTGATATCCATTTCTTCTTTTCACCACCCTTGACGTATATAACATCATACTTCTTTAATATAGGTTTCAATATGGTATGAAGTTTTTTGTATGGAATAAATCCATACGACCAAGGTATGCCATGCCAATTTCGGTAAAGCCAACTGGCTACTCGTTGATATTTCTTCGGCAACTCGTTGAAATCAAACGGTGCGTCGAATATAAGATGTAATATATCATCCGAATTTTCTGCAGCAATACCAACTTCTTTAAAATAAAATTCGTTGTTAGCTCCTTGATAGCCTTGTATGTCAAGAAACGCCATTTTTTACCGCCACCGTAGAACTGAAATTATTCACACAATCCACAACTTTATATAGAATAATTAAAAGTGGTGGGGGTAGTTAGTTAATTTGTGGAACGTATTCGAAAATGGCTATTAATAGCTATTGCTAGTTTACCATCAAATTACAAACTGTTAATAATATTTAGCACATTTGTGAGTACCAGGTTCTTTTCACTTTAAGACCTAGTGATTTAAGGAATGCTAAATTTTCAGGTGAAATGTGTTGTTGCTCAAAAGTTTTACGTTTAATGATCTTAGGTTTCGAAAGTCCTTTGCTAGGTTCTCTAGCGGTGGACTGCGCTGAATTGTAAATTAACATGGTTCCAAAATGTAATTGTTTTACCACGAAAGTATAATTTTCAACGAAAGAGATGTTAACTCTTTGACAACCACCGGTAAATAGATAATATTTTATGTAAGTTCAACTATTTTATACCCTTCAACCATGATAAGGTGTATAAGCTTGAGTATAACTCAGCAAATTATATAGCGGTGGTGACGTAACACACAAATGCGGTGGTTGTGTTGCGTTTGTGGCGGTGGCGGTGTTTGTGTGGCGGTTGTGTGGTGGTGGCGGTGGTGTTTGTGTGGCGGTGGCGGTGGTGTTTGTGTGGTGGCGGCGGTGGTGTTTGTGTGGCGGTGGTATTTGTATGGTGGTTTCGGTGGTTGTGTGGTGGTTGTGGGGGTGGCGGGGTAGCAGCGGTGTTTGCGGCTGACGTGCACAACTTTATCATTAATTCAATCGAAGCAGCAATTTACTGTAGACAATAAATCGGTGGTGACATCTCGCGGTGTTTGTTGAACGCAATATCTAAATTAATCATCATCATAATCGCTAGCATCTTCTTTATCAGTTTCATCCAGATAATCACCTAGTGGCTCAATAACATCAGCCTTTTGAAGTTCACGAAGTATAGAGAATATTTCTTGACCGACAGTAGTTTCTCTTAAAGCATCTAACTCTTCGATTAAAGCTTCACTATCGTCAACGTTAAACAATATGTTTTTATTTTCCTCTATACTCCGAATAATATTGAGTATTTTTTCACCAGTCTCTGAAGTCTCGTATAAACGTCGTAATTCATCTATTAAAGTATTAGGATTATGCCAGTATTTTATTTTTTTTCGATTGCCCATTAGCATTTTCCGAGTCGTTGTATTTGATACGCTTAGCAAGCAGCTCTTGGTCCGTTGAATTGACTGGACGTTTTATTGCTATTCGTTCATTAGAATCCTCAACTTTATTTTGAGTTTCTTTGATTAATAAAATATCCAAAAGGGTTTGCAAAGCTGTAGTTAACTTGGGAATGATAACAGTTCCACTATCAGAAGTGGTTAAAACCCTGTTATTATACTCATCGCTGGGTGTGTAAACATTATTTTGATTTCTTAAATTATTAAATTTAGTTTGAATTGCTTTTGATGCAGCTTTAATTCTTTGTTCAAGTGGATTGACCCTTTCTTCAACTTTATTGTTTAGAAATTCATCATCAACATCATTCCTCCCGGTATCATAACTAGATAAGTCATCAGCCGTGTCTAATGTTTGTCTTTTTAGCGGATCAAGAGAGTAACTATTTTCAAACCTTTTTGGTGAAAATTCCCGCATATGTGTATTTCTTATATGACGTGAAAGAGAATCTTTCCGCGAGAAGCTTTTATAGCACCGCGTACACTCGAACATTATAATAGATGTGTAAAGCTCAACTAGTCTTACAAGATTAATTCAGAATTGTGTTAGCGATTACTTATATACTCCACCACCACCACCGCCGCCACCGCCACCACCACCACCACCGCCGCCGCCATCGCCACCACCACCGCCGCCGCCACCACCACCGCCGCCGCCGCCGCAAACACCACATTTGAGTTGCTCATTTTACTCCATGAAGTAGCTGTTGACATCCGGCTTACACATTTTGCCCCCATTACGCTCTTTCGGTTTGGAAATTAGTTCAGAAAAATGAATGAAGAGCCATATGCAAGTGTCAGGTGACTCAACACCAACATTAGAATACTTTCTCCTGAATATAGGCAATTACATTGCGTTGCCAACTGCGTCCATACCTACTGAGAGTCTTATCATAATTCAAGATATAATTTGGGAGGTTCTAGTGTGTTGTAAAATAAGAACAATATAAAAATTTATACGTAAAATAATTTATTTTTTAATGAAATATACGTTTACAGCATTAAAATTAAAAAGTAAATCAATTCATTTTCATATCTGACAGTTACCTTAATCTTACATCTAACATCATACATGTGATAGCTATTTACTAAATTCCACAATATGTAAAAAACCACTAGAATCAGTTCCTTTATATGTAATAAAATATTGTCCTGTACGTAAACATTGAATGGTCTGCTCATCCAAATCCGCGAATCGTTTTGGAAGGAACACTTGAGCATCTGCAAGTTCCACCGCAACCGCTGGCCCATATCGAGTTTCCATGCGTCGTACATCAACAATTTTCCACGTTTCATACGGTTTGAGTGTAGATAGCGATTTGAATGGTTTACCAGCACCAAGTTTATTCAACTTCTCCAAAACCGGATCCATTGTTGTATCAGTGGCAGTAAAAGTGGTCCACAGATCACTTATACTTAACTCAACACCGTGTTGTTCAGACATTTTGCCAATACACTACCAATTTCTGTTACAGCACGTCGCTTAAATAAATTATGAGTTGCCACCACAAAAACCACCACCACCACCACCGCCACCACCACCACCACCACCACCACCCCAACTACAAAATTTGAGTTGCTCATTTTACCCCACCGATATGTTTATTCCCACACAGCTACAAATTAAGTTACTCTAAAGCAACCACACCTTCATATGATCAGTGTTTATACACCACAACCAATGGAAAATATCAAATAAACATTAACATTTATTTAATAATGAGGTATAATGTATATTTTGAGTATTCAACAGAAACTTTAATACTGATTAATAGCTATTAGTCAATTCCACTGTTACTCAAAATATACGTTATACCTCATTACTAAATAAATGCTAATGTTTGTTTTAACAACCGTGGAATTGGTCAATACTTATGATGTGGCAATCAGGTGATTGATTTTACTAAATTATTCGCAATTGCAGCGGCTTTTACATGTGGTACAGTTTACATAATTGCAAACACAGTTTGGAAATGGCATCATACATCGTTTACAACACATGCAAATTCGTTTTTCGTTTCGACACCTATCACAATACTCGGGGAAGGAACACTTACACTGTGGTGGTTGAAATTTACAAATACCACAAATCGGCATGTTGTTTTTGTTTACTTTCTGGAACTTAACCAACAAATGACATCCGGTTAATAATTCAGTTGTATTTATAGTATTTTGACTGAAACCAAATAATCTAATATTTTATAAAAAATCGATATTTAATCGATATTGACCAATTCCACTGTTACACAAAATATCCATTATGCCTCATTACATCGCTGGTCATTGCGTTATAAATAAATGTTTACGTTGGTTTGAGCAACCGTGGAATTGGTCAATATGTATTATGTGGCAATCAGATGATTGATTTTACTAAATTATTTGCAATTGCAGCGGCCTTTACATGTGGTACAGTTTATATAATTGCAAACACAGTTTGGAAATGGCATCATACATCGTTTACAACACATGCAAATTCGTTTTTCATTTCGACACCTATCACAGTACTCGTAGAAGGCACACTTACACTGTGACGGTTGAAATTTACAAATACCACAAATCGGCATGTTGCTGTTGTTGTTTACCTTCTGGAACTTAACCAACAAGTGACATCCGGTTAGTAATTCAGTTGTATTTATAGTATTTTGTAACCGAAATTTTCCAATATTTTATCTAAAATCGATATCTAATAATCTTCCAGCATAAGAGCAGGGAAGAGGAACGTCACCAGATTGATTAATTTAGATATTGCGTTCAACAAACACCGCGAGATGTCACCACCGATTTATTGTCTACAGTAAATTGCTGCTTCGATTGAATTAATGATAAAGTTGTGCACGTCAGCCGCAAACACCGCTGCTACCCCGCCACCCCCACAACCACCACACAACCACCGAAACCACCATACAAATACCACCGCCACACAAACACCACCGCCGCCACCACACAAACACCACCGCCACCGCCACACAAACACCACCGCCACCACCACACAACCGCCACACAAACACCGCCACCGCCACAAACGCAACACAACCACCGCATTTGTGTGTTACGTCACCACCGCTATATAATTTGCTGAGTTATACTCAAGCTTATACACCTTATCATGGTTGAAGGGTATAAAATAGTTGAACTTACATAAAATATTATCTATTTACCGGTGGTTGTCAAAGAGTTAACATCTCTTTCGTTGAAAATTATACTTTCGTGGTAAAACAATTACATTTTGGAACCATGTTAATTTACAATTCAGCGCAGTCCACCGCTAGAGAACCTAGCAAAGGACTTTCGAAACCTAAGATCATTAAACGTAAAACTTTTGAGCAACAACACATTTCACCTGAAAATTTAGCATTCCTTAAATCACTAGGTCTTAAAGTGAAAAGAACCTGGTACTCACAAATGTGCTAAATATTATTAACAGTTTGTAATTTGATGGTAAACTAGCAATAGCTATTAATAGCCATTTTCGAATACGTTCCACAAATTAACTAACTACCCCCACCACTTTTAATTATTCTATATAAAGTTGTGGATTGTGTGAATAATTTCAGTTCTACGGTGGCGGTAAAAAATGGCGTTTCTTGACATACAAGGCTATCAAGGAGCTAACAACGAATTTTATTTTAAAGAAGTTGGTATTGCTGCAGAAAATTCGGATGATATATTACATCTTATATTCGACGCACCGTTTGATTTCAACGAGTTGCCGAAGAAATATCAACGAGTAGCCAGTTGGCTTTACCGAAATTGGCATGGCATACCTTGGTCGTATGGATTTATTCCATACAAAAAACTTCATACCATATTGAAACCTATATTAAAGAAGTATGATGTTATATACGTCAAGGGTGGTGAAAAGAAGAAATGGATATCAAGTTTGTTTGATGGTACCGAAAACCAGCCGTGGATTTTGAATTTGGAAGAAATATTTGATGTACCGAAGATTTCCATTCTGCGAGATGAATATTATTCAAGACGCTGTATGCTTCATTCAGATAAAATTTGTTCATTAGAAAATTGTATTCTTTTAAAAAATTTTTATATGGAAAATAAATAGATTTTAAGTAATATATAGATTTAAGCAATTTAATTTTTTGTATACATTTATTCTATAAATAAAATTTAAAAAAAAAAAATATGTGCGTTTTATTTAATTATTACCCTGCATTCCCCTATTTTTTACAGCAAAAAGTTTCTTTCGTTAACCTATAAGAGTATTAACAAAAATCTTATGAAATTTATTGTTCTAATTGAAAAGCATATTTCATGATACACCCTGTATACTAAAATATTTATTAAAAATACTAAATATACACCCGTTATATACACATGATATTATTTGTATGTTAATGATAGAGTAGCAAATTCAAAATGTTCTAGTCTATAAAAAATTTTGATTTTACAGACTTAAAAATTTAGTAAAACTCAATGCTGTTATCTTTTTTATATTAAGCGACGTGTTTAACTTATAGTAATTTAAAACCAAAAATTGAACTTTTATTCTGTTTAAAAATGTTAAATACAATACTATTATACCCTAATATGAATATGTATCAGTATTAAAATGATATACATTGATTTTGCTGATTAAACAAATTTTTTGCAATATTTATATTTTATAATTAGATTTAATACTTATTCATAAATGGCTATACAATTCGTTTACTAGTATTCATAAAAATTAAAATTATATACAAATTTTCTTTCTTATTCTCAATATACAGAGTGTATACATAAAATATTTTTAATATACAGAGTCTATACATATGTACATACTGAATTATTTCAGATAATTTTCGTTTGATATAGAAACAGTTTTGTGCTACAGTCAAATTCAAAAATGTTGTGCACCATAAGAAGTAATATTTTTTGTAACTTGTTAAAATTTCTGTTAGTTAACTTCTGTTAGTTAACTAAAAAATTGGTCACTGTAGGTTAAATGTTAAAGTATTAAAACTGATAAAAATAATTTCTTGCTTGAGGCCTACAATGGTTGATATTTTTTACTAAACAATTTTTTAACTCATTAATATTCCATGACGTCATCTTTCTTATACCAAAAAAACTCCTTATATGAGTGTTACGATCATAATTCAGCTAAAACAAACATTTAATTATTAGTTGTTTGTTTATGTTAAAACTGATAAAAATTCCTGGAATTTTCCAAGGTTAAATATACACAAAAACCCCTGAGTTACAGTTGACACCCAAATTTCCGGCAGTACAGTAGCGGTCAGACATCTGGACCCTGGAGTCTGAAGTTAGTTTTGCGGTAGCGCTTGGTACAGTGCCCCCACAAAATTTAGCGGCCTCCCAATCTTAAATAAACAATTTTAAAATTATTACATGATCCAAAATTATTATATAAATAAACAAATATAACAAAAATCCCCACTTGTATGAATCATACTATAATTATAATTCAACAATCAGGCCATAAATTAAAAATTCCAAGAAGACTATTTCGTATTTGAAATCCAAACAAAAAAATTGCTGAGTCATCAAAATCTTAAATAAACATTTTTTTTAAATTAAAACTTATATAAATAAACAAATTAAAAAAGTGCTGACTTTGCTGAAAACAGGCTTAAACTTGTTGAAAAGTACAGTAGACACTCGATTTACAGTACAGTAGCGGTCAGAAATCTGGACCCCGGAGTCTAATCTTAAAATCTAGCGCTTGGTACAGTGCGCCCCCGACAAAATTTATCGTTAGCGACCGCACCCAATTTAAGATGACGCAGTTAAGTGAGGCCAAGATTTGCACGTAATAAGCACAGTACGCTTCAAAAAGTGATCGGACACCTTTTTGGTCAGGGGGGTCCACACTTTTGACATGGTAGTGTACCAAAAATTTAAGTACAGTACGGCGTCAAAAATTTGGGGCCACCCCCGAGTTAGGGTATTCCCCACATTTTTTGACGTGATAGTTCGTTTAAGATGACGCAATTAAGGCAAGCGCGTGTTGGGGTCAAGGTTTGCACGTACAGTACGTTTCAAAAAGTGATCGGATACCTTTTTGGTCAGGGGGGCCCGCACTTTTGACACGGCAGTGTACCAAAAATTTAAGTACAGTACGGTGTCAAAAATTTGGGGCCACCCCCGAGTTTGGGTATTCCCCACATTTTAGACGCGATAGTGTACCCCATCTATCAAATTGTAACCTAAAATTCAGTCTGCGCATGCGTCGTGTACTTACATTCAATCTGCGCATGCGTTAGGTTTGCATTTAAAAACTACATTAGTGCCGGCGCATAATGGGTTAACACAAAACCAAATTGTTATAAGTAAATTGTGATGACGCATAATGGGTTAACATAAATTAATTTGGTTGCGGGTAATGACTCATCTCTTATGAATTTCAAGGCTAACAGTATGAGCGCGTGTGGGGTCAAATGTCAACAACAAATTTTAAATACATGTACCTGGTACGTGCCGGGTCAGAGATCAATTCATACTCTAGGTACAGTAGGACCCCAAACTACACGGTTCTTAACATCGTCAAAAAAGTAGTCCGGAAAATTGGGGTTCTACTGTGGGGTAGCTCTCTCCTAGCCTATCTACTATATGGGTTAATCTTACATCGTCGTCCTTTTGACGCACACTATTTCAGTATAAAAAAAACGACAATAGCTGTAAACAAAATTTATACGTCTTATGTGTTATAATAACAAATAAATTAGATAACAGAAGTTTCACAGCAAGCAGGCACCGACAAGTTGTAGTATTGGAGCAGGTAGAGAAGTTCGTTCGTCGTTTTGACGAGTACGTATGATTCTAGTGTTAAGTCAAAAACTGAATTGAGTAAGTAGCTTTCAATCAGACCACTCGCTTTGTATATATATCTGAAAAAAATTTTAAAAATTTAAAATTCAACATTCTAGAATTCTTTTTGCATAGAGAAATATTTTTATTAAAAAACACCACTGATTTGTTTACCTTTTTATGTTTTAAGGTTGTATAATTTATGACTTTGTAGTTCAGCTCTTAACCAATCTTAGTTACGTCATGAAAAGTATATAACTAATATTATTTCCTTTTGGTTTTCTAATATTGTTCGATTTTTCACTTTTAATAAACATAATTAGTAACATTTATGAACTTTAAATTACAAACGAAGTTCTAAAATTCGACAGAGAAAAGTTTAAATTTGAATACTCTTATGACATTCAGACCAATTTCTTGTCGTTTGTAATACTACAAAGTATTATTATAGCTGGTAGAAACGTAATACCATTTTTCAAAAATTTCAAGTTTACGAGTTGTTACATATTTTTAAAAAAATGTTAAAAGTTTAAATAAAATTAATTTAATAATAATTATTTCAATGGAAGTGAATGTTAATTATTAAAATAATTAAAAATGTGTTTTTAAATACTTATATAAAAAGAAGATTATGTTGTTTGTTTTATATCAATATGTAGCTATAATTAATTACCCAAATATTTTTTTCTGGAGATAGCAAATAAACATTATTGGAGAATTTTCGGTGTCCCAGATATTCAGCTACTATTTATTATTCGCTTCTATGTTTTTGATTAGATTTATATACCAATACTGTTAACAGTTACTGTGTTAGTCTTATCTAGTAAGATTTTTTACGTTTGATGACTTTATTTAATTATTTCAGAAAACCGATTCCGAGTTATAAAACATTTTGAAAAGTAAAATTTCCGTAATTTTTTCGTTAAACTTTCGTAGAGCACTGTTAAGGTCTAATATCACCTTTTATTTACAGGTTTATAGTTAAATTCGCAAATTTATTGGAAGAAAATGAAAAGATCTATTGGTACCCCGTCTCATACACATGAAAGTACAGAGACAATAAAAATACTTTGCTTCTCCCTAGACGCACTTTTAGCTTATTCAATTTTTATTCAATTGACTCCAAATTTTAACTCTAATTTAATGACTTTTTCTTTAGTAAGATTTTTTCAAACAATTATGGTTCATTTTTGTATAAAGGGTGATATTATCCTTTAAGACGTCATATTAGATTGAAAGTAAAGGGTGTTAATGAAGCGATGCCTAAAAGTTTTCTGTCTAAGATTTTTACTCAACGATATGTTATTTATATTCTATAGTTTCAAAGTTATAAAAAAAAAATTTAATTTTTGACTATTATTAAATTTTAGCTTTTACCAGTGGGGCTAAGAATAATATTATTGATGATCTTAAGAATATGAGCAAACGAAAAGAAATCCAATATTTTTTCATATTTTGATGTGGGTATGTAGATGATAAGAAGAAAGTGGTAGGAGCTAGGATTTGGAAAGCGCGTATCGAACTCTCGAGCTGTCCGCGGGATACGAACTCTGGACCTAGCAGTCGAAAGTGCTAGTGTTTAAACAGAGTTGCCCGTTAGGCTGGTTCATATTACAGTACATATGAGGGGTGCCAAACCATAACGTTGTAAGTGCCAATAAAATAAGTTTTCAGTAGAGACAAAAAACCGTTTTAATTGAGAAATAACAAACTAATTAATGCATACAATATTTATTATTAAACTTTCATTTATTACATATAATTAATATACGAATTTGTAATATTTCGAAAAACAGAAATAATTTTAATATTAATTTTAAAATACCCCTGTCGCAGCATCCTGCATAACATAGCGAATTTCCGTTTATAAAAATTCGTTTTTCTGTGATTTTTCACCCTTTTAAGTGATTTTTCCTCCTCTTTCTAATGGTGTAAATAAATGTCAAAAAAATTTTTAACTTTAGAAAATTTTGGCAAAAAACTAATTTTTTTCACGAAAAATGGTCAAAAAAACCATGTTCTAGGCATCCGACATGGCTGGCTAACGAATTTGTCCAACGGTGTGGGACTAAATATAAATTAAATACATAAATTTTAGTGAATATTATTTTTGGTTTCTAGGGACCCCAAAACAAATTTCTATTATAGTCTCGGGAGATTTATTTCGGAGCTCTAAAAAATAGAACTTTCTTCGGAATCCTAAAAAACGGCATATAAGTAACATACAAACATATACATATGTATGACGTATATGACTTATATACAATCTATCTTCCTGTATAAAATCTTCCTGTATAATCTATCTTCCTGTATATCTTCCCTATCTTCCTATATACCACAAACACATTCTTTCATATAATTATGCATATAGGTATACTCCTGTCGCAGCATCCTGCATAACATAGCGAATGCCCTTTTATAAAAATTAAATTTTCTCGGAAACTAGTTGACATAGAATAATAGTTTAAAGACCTTTTTTATGTAATTTTTTTTCGTCGTTTAAATGATGTAAAAAAATTTCGCAAAAATTTTTAAATAAGTGGAAATTTTGGCAAAAAACTAATTTTTTGCAAGAACAAACACCATGTTCCTGGCATCCGACGTGTCTGGCTAACGAACTTGTCCAACGGTTTGGGACTTCCAACATTTTCACCAAATTTCGTAAACCTAGGACATTTCGTTCGAGAGTTATCGTGCGGACACACATATATATATATATATATATATATATATATATATATATATATATATATATACATATATATATATATATATATATATATATATAAATATAATAAATTTATATATATATATATATATATAATATAATAATATAATAAATTTATATATATATATATATATATATATATATATATATATATATATATAAATTTTGGTGAATATTATTTTCGGTTTCTAGGGACCTCAAAACAAATTTCTGCCATGGTCCCGGGTTCAAGTCGCGTCATGACAGTGGCTGTAATAGCTGAATTCCATTCTGGAAATTCGCTAAAACTGAAAACGACAAAACGTTGTAAGTGCCATTATTTATGCAAGTCATAACGTTGTAAGTGTATCTTTACTTGCATTTATCAAATTAAACTTAAACTTTTAAGATATTTGTTTTATGAAGTTTGCATAAAGCAACTTGTTTTTTCCTGATAAATACGGCAACATGCCATGAATGTCCTTCTTCTTCTCAGCAGCTAAAGGTGCAGGTGCTCCCTTCATCTCAATTTCCAAGTCCTCAAAGTTTGTCTTTGTGACATCAGGTTTCAAGAGTGAAATTGTTATCCATTGGGCAAAGTCGCTGTAACTTTTCTTTGTATAAATTCATAGTAGCCGAAGATATATGTAGTTTTTTGGTGTTAATTATCGTTTTAGCCAGATTCATCCAATCAAAAAACGTTGTAGTCTCCACTATTGAGAAAAATATTTCTTTAACAACATTCGCAACAAGCTCAATGAGGTCTCTTGCAATAAGTGGCTTTGCATACTTTTTTGTTTTCTTAATAATTGAAAAATCACGATCACAGGCACCTACAACGTTATGACTTGCTTTTTAACAATATTGAGGGTGGGAGCCGTCACAAAGTCTGGACGGTCGGAACTTTAAGGGTGCAGGTAAACACCAGCATATAAAACGCTTTACTGCAATAAAACGTATTGGAGTTCGTGTGGCACTTACAACGTTATGGTTTGGCACCCCTCATATATTATAATATTTTCTATTGATGAAATTAATCTTAGTATTAATATTTAAATACGATACATAATTATTATGTATATACATATTATTTTTCCAATTCAATATATAATGTTGTGTTATAAATTAGTAATTTCGTACTTCTTTTATTTTTTGCGTATCAAAATTACGCTATTGAAAAAATACGTATATATTCATTTCAAAAACAATTCAACGCGTCAGGTCATTAATCTTTTAATCCTTTGTTCTAAATATTAATTTTTTTTTATTGGGCAATGATAATTCATTTTAAGTTTCATATTTAACATTGGTAATTACCGTTTACGAATGAATTATTTTTAAAGGAATAATTTCATGGATACAATTTTATATTATTTTTTGACTAGTTCCATATTAAGATTTATTGCAACGAATATTTGTTTGTCACTCTATTAACATAACCATAATAAGTACCTTTGTATAAGTTAGAACTGTTAGAAGTGATGAAACGCAGTCGTGTAGTGGCTACTTCTTTGTAATTAAGACCATATAGAAAATAACTGCAGAGGCGATTTTAGAAGGTAGATCGAGTAGGCCTGAGTCTAATTAAAAATTTAAAAAAAGTGACCAAAAAGTAAGGATATTTCCGTCTATTATATAATTCAATAAATATCGACACTTTTTTAAGCATTAGAAGCGAATTCGCCTAGCTTGAAGTAATTTTTGCTGTTAATTGGAATAACAGCAAAAGTTAGGTTGTGTAACATGAAATGTCGTTTTCCGACCACCACAGTCTACCGTATAGTTCAGATAAATATTGACACTTTTTTAAGAATTAGAGAAATGTTTAAACGTATAATTCATTTCACTTAAAGAATTTAAAGAATTTCCGTTTTCTTGACTTTATCTCTTTCATTATTGCACTTGCATAAATTTTAAATTTGCAATTTGTTTTTATAAAAGAATAGAAGATTGATTTGTTACGAATAAAATAATTATTTAATTCTTTAAAGATGACTCATGCTCAGTTGTATTTGAAATTGGGTATAATTATTTAATTTTAAATAGAATTTTAAATAGAGTAGTATTCTCGAAACATTTTCGCTATTAGTTAGAATAAAATTTGGTTGTGTAATATGAAATATCGTTTTCCGACCATTTGGTCGGCCATGTAATTCAGATAAATATCAGTAATTATTTGAGAACTAGAGAAATGTCTGAAAGGCATTCTTTAATTTTGAACAGGATTATTCTATCCTGGAATCATTTCCGCCATTAGTTGGTATAACGTTTGGTTGTGTAATATGAAATGTCGTTTTCCGGCCACTCGGACTATCAAGTAATTTAGATAATATTGAATTTCAAGTATTAAAGAAATGTTTAAAAACAATTCTTCAATTTTAAATAGAATTATTGTATCTTGGGATCATTACCGCCATTAGTTGGGATAACATTTGGTCGTGAGATACGAAATGTCGTTTTCCGATCAATTGTTACACCTATCATCATCGCATAGATAAACAAATGTCTAGCGTTTGGTTTTTTGGAGTGCCCAGTCATGTTGTCTATTTTGAAAGAAATTGTAAGATATAGTTTGTTTATTATGTTTTGAATACGAACATCATATTTTTTTCTCTGTTTTGCAGAATAGAAAAATGTGCAAAACAGAGAAAAAAATATGGTGAGCATATTCCAAACATAAATAAAATATTGTTATAATAGGTAACTTTTCTTACATTTTTTCTTTTTTTTTTTTGATAAGGCTTTTTTATATAAAGCTTCTAACAAGGAATGTTACGGAAGTGTATCCCTGCGATTTTGTCCATTTTAAGATATATTGTAGTACTTGACAAAGTAACAAACATATTTTAATTACACGTGCCCAATCCCATATTTGGGGGGTAAAACACCCCTTCAAAAATTTCCTGAAAAATCATATTTTGATATTTTTCCCATACTAGCCCTTAAGCAATTTTGATGAAAAGTGGTCAAAAGATTTAGACTGAGGTTACATTAGTATAGAATTTTTTTCATTGGGGTTACTTAATTTTTAAGGGGTGGAACACGCCTAAGAGTGGGATTTTAAAACATTTTTTAGGGAAATCATAGCTCATATTCTTTAAAATTCTGTAAAAAGGTTACAAGTTATTAGTTAATAAATAATACCCACTGTAGTGGCGCGGCATAACTGGGGGGCTATGGGGGGTTCTATATGAAAACGAAATTTTTAACAAAAATATTTTGGGTTTTCCTCACTATAAAATTTATAAAATAGCAAAAATAAGGTTAACTGGTAATTCTTTGACTTGAAATCTTTTTGTTGTAGCATCCAAATATAGGAAATTAAATTCTGGTAAGTTTCTTGCAAACACAAATTGTAAAGATTAATTATTTATCAATAAAGTATTTAATTCTTTACTTTATTTTATGTCTTACAGATCTTTTCAAAATGTGAATAAAAGAAGTTTTTTTGCCAAATACCGGTAAAAAAAGTGTCCTTTTAGTAGATTGGTGGAGTGGACATTGTCCGAGTACCATTAACGAATTAACACCTACCGACAAAGAAATAACAGTCATCCCGAAAATGGAGGAATTTTATCAAGCGGTTTTCGGATAGTATAATGGAACTCAATTACGATATCAATCTTCATTCTCGTAACAACATAATAAAGCTGCAATCACTGATTCATAACCAATTTTCTACTCCTCGATATCAAAACTTATTCCGTTATTCATGGTACAAAAGCGGATACATAAGTAAGCAACCAGAAAAATTTGAGAATCCCGTAGCATTTGCTCTCCAAGAAAATTTGTCCCCCAAATGCGAAATTGAAGGTTGTGAAGAATTATCTATTATAAGATGTTTTTGGTGCGAGATCGCTCTGCTCAAAACATTTCTTTGAAGAATATCATTACTGCGAAAATTATTATCCATGATTCTAATTAACATTTTTTAATACTTCTATAATATTTTATAAATACATTGTAAAATATAGGCATGAAACACTTTAACGTCTGTTCACTGTACCACTATTCAACATCTACTCAAAATAATAAATAAAACTTAATTTATATTTTTACTTGTATATTCTTCCACTATTTCATAATCCATCGCATTTAATTACAAGCTACAATCCAAAATTCTTTTTCATAATGCTATTTCAGTGTTTCAGAACTATCTATTTCAAGTCAAGAAGTTTGCCAGTTAACCTTATTTTTGCTATTTTTAAATTTTAGTGAGAAAAACCAAAAATATTTAATTTTTGTTAAAAATTTCGTTTTCATATAGAGCCCCCCATAGCCCCCCAGTTACGCCCCGCCACTACAATGGGTAACACGTATTATTTATTAACTAATAACTTGTATCCTTTTTACAGAATTTTAAAGAATTTGAGCTATGATTTCCCTAAAAAATTTCCTAAAAACCCACTCTTAGGGGTGTTTCAAAAATTAAGTGACCCCAATGAAAAAAATTCTATACTAATTTAACCTCAGTCTAAATCTTTTGACCACTTTTCATCAAAATTGCTTAAGGGCTAGTATGGGAAAAATACCAAAATATGATTTTTCAGGAAATTTTTTAAGGGGTGTTTTAATTGGGCACGTATAATTAAAATATGATTGTTACTTTGTTAAGTACTACAATATATCTGAAAATGAACAAAATTGCAGGGGTACACTTCCGTAACATTCCTTGTAAGTCGGTATCTACAACTCTTGTTTGAATACCAAAATGATTAAAGTTTACAATGAGTTTTTAATGATGTTTGCAAATTAACTGATATTTGAATTATTATGATTTTTATTTCTAATAAAAAAATAAATAAAATTAATGCAAATGTACTGTGTAGGTGAAACTTACATCCTACTTTACTGACACAAAATATATTCTACCCCCCTACGTAAAATGTTTATGACAATATAAAAAATATGATCGTTTCAGTACGCGGTGTGGTTATGATGACGACCAGCAACGTCAACACCTCTTCCAGCACGATTATTTCATCGCCACACGCCACGTATTTTTATCCGGACATGTATGTAGATTGTTGCATATTACTATATTATAAAATCATATGCTCGCTTATGAATATGACAATTTGTTATGCACATAAATGTACATGTATATCGGGGAACATTGGGCGAGATTCGTAGAGTTTAATTCAGTGAACAGAGTGAAGGGAAGAATGCATAAAAAAATTCGCACAAAAAAAGATATTCCAAAACTTTATACACGGAGAGAAAAATCATATAATTTTTGTAGATAAAATTTTAGAAAAATTACAATGCTCTCTTATAATCCGTGCGCGATCGATGACCAAAATAAAAAATATGTGCTAGCATGGTAAAATTTAATGTGCTAACACAACTTTTATCACACTCTTATGCATATATGTTATAGTTTAATTCTTGTTGCCGTACTCTTTCATTTGCACATCTGACCTTATGTTGCTTGGGCGGTGCCTGTAAAAACTTCGAACCTGTAAGAACTTTATGATGCATACAAAAATGATTGCCAACAATATATTCTAATAATAAAGATAGTGAAGTAACAAAATGATGAATTAAACGGTGACGTCCCCTTCCTCTAACACAGTGTAATGAATACTGCTTATACTGCTTGTAACACAGTCTAATGGATCAAGGTGCTTGGTCCGACCCGTCCGACCAAGTTGGTCGTCCAAACCTATGGTTGGCTATGTGACTTGCTATGAGTGAGGTACATTTTAACAGCGTTCACAACAAACACAACCTTCTTTCTATTTTTTTCTTTCTACTATTAGCAGATAGCATTTCAAATATTATAATACAGCATGGTAATTTTTGTAAGAAAAACAATTAAAAAATATTTTTTTGTCGGCAATGGAACTTTTTACTGTACTGTTTTACAAATTTTACGGAACTAATATTACGGAAACAATATTCTGTCCTTTAAATTTTCTATGATTAATTATAATTTTTATATTTTTACCGTACAAAATTGAATATGTTCGCCTTTTACACGTCGATTGTAGTGCTGAGCACAGTAATTTTTATATGAATTTTCTCTCCGTGTACACACTATTCCTGGTTTCCTACATAGACCAATGAACACTATTATATCATAGTGATCAGACGGTGTGTCAAGTTAGTTTAAAGACAACTTCATTGAAACCAGTAGCGGGGAGTGACATGAGGAATATAATGTGCTGTCTATTATTCATTAAACAAGATCATATTTATTTTAAGACATAATTTGTACACATACGCGTTTGAAAATATCAAATAAAATACCTACCATTTTTTTTTTAAATTTCTCAGATTTTTCCCAAAAAAAATTAAATTTGATTACCAATACTTCAGAGTACTACATAATATATACACCGTTTCAAGTACAATTGAACATGAGTCATTGTAAAAAAGTTAAATAATTCTTATATTCGAAACAAATCAATCTTCTATTCTTTTCTAAAAACAAACTGCAAATTTAAAATTTACGTAAGTGCAATAATGAAAGAGATAAAGCCAAGAAACCGGAAATTAGTTAAATTCATAAGTGATGAATCAAGATTAAATTTAAGTGAAATGAACCATAATAATATAGCACCTGAGTTGATATGTGCTTATGATCGTTGTGTCAATAAAAGACAAATGAGACTGAATTTTTTTGGTCTTTCGTATTAGGTACATTTTTCTTTAATATTTACTTAAATAAATTCATTTATCAATATTCCCATTGATTGTGAGAAAGTTACTGACTACTATTAACGACATAATGTCTTTAAATAATTAAGTATTTCTTTATCTATACTTTTCTGTGACTGTTAAGCTTTTATGTTTTAATTATTATTTTGGCATTTTCAAAATATTTGCGGTCTTATGTGAATCCACTGCATGCTGCATAGAATATACATAACTTAAAACACTCACTCCATAAATAAAAAATCTCACGATTTTCTTAAAAGTTGCTTCTCTAATAAATACTTAATACAAAATGCGAATTTTCGGATATGTTTACTTTCTAATTGTCTTGAATTATGAGGATGTTCGTTGGGATTATCATACCATACTTGGTCTACAGGTGTTTTAATAAAAACACCTTATAATTTTTAATCGTATTACAGAGAAGACTATGAATTCTGACTGATCCGTACAAAAATATAAGGCGGCCTGTACATGATCAGTAATACTATATTTACTGAAAAAAATAATGAATCATTATTTTTATAATATAAATTCTATATACGAATACTTCAGTATTATCAATACACTGTCAGTACTAATGTCAATGTTTCTAAATACTGACAATATTACTAATCGTGACATCGTGTATGGAATTGCTTAAATATGGAGTCCACAGATATTTTTAGCGTGAACTCTCGGAATCAGGGAGCCGCATTTTTTTATAACACCCGTTTCTAAAGTTCAATATTCGAGTGTTGTGTAGTGGGTGTAAAGAGCAGTTTTCATATCATTGTAAAACAAACGACAGTAACTGTGCGCGAAAGTACAACTGTGCGTGAAAGTAGCTAAAACTATGCGAGAAAATAATGATATTCATTTGTCAATGATAATCATATTCAAATTAAACATGGAAAAAATCAACAAATTAATAAAAAAAATAAAAACGATAGGGTAAAAGCCCCGATTGTGGAACACTATTTTTAGGTATTTCATCAAACTTGCTTATAAAAATTAATAAATGAATTAAACACCCATTTTTTTTTCTTAATAAGCATGAATCCAAATTTTTTTTTTAATCCAATGAATATGTTTTTAAGAAAATATAACCCAAAAATTTTGATTTATTAATGTTTTGTTTTATAATTTGTTGACACCTATAAAAAAACGGACAGAATATATTAACACCCTTTAAAAAATCAGCACATTGACACCTAAAAAAGAACACGTATGTACGAACATGAGATACATCACATACATCTTCTGCCATCTTTGCACTCTATGACATAGAGTGACATCTAGTAGTAAATAGAATGTCAAATTAAAAAATATAGAATGGTTTAAATATTCGATAAAATAAACGACCAAAATCACAGAATATACCAAAATACTATATTTTGTTTTGCCATCTATGTATTTTGGTAAAGTTCTAATCAATTCTAAACTAACTTATCAAAATGGCGACAATTTTTTATTATTAATAAAATTTTGCAACTTTAAATCAATATTTTTTTTTATTTATCAATTGACGATACGCTCCGAAATAAAAAAAAATATTAAAAATTTTACGATTTTAAAGCTGTAAGTAAATATTTTAGACTCAAAAAGAAATTAAAACTATTTATAATATAAATTTTTAGTTATTTTACGTACATGATTTTAGTTAAATACAGAGGTTATATGTGTACTGAAAGAAATACACATATATATAAATTACATTTAAACCGAATAAAAAGGTGATTTGGCTCTTATAATCTCTTAGCTGGACTAATAAAAATTATTTGTATAGTTTTATTGCGCTAACTTCGAAAATTAACTGGAAAATGTTGAAATTTATAAGGCATGTGTTTCTATAAATAAGCATTGATCAAACGCAAAAGAGACACATTCAGCAAAAACTGTTTAATATATATATATATATATATATATATATATATATATATATATATATATATATATATATATATATATATATATGTATTTCTTTAATTTATTATCAATCATTCAATCAAAACAATCATTCTATTAATAATAATTTTTGTTATCAGACGTTTCTTTCAGAAATAACTTCATTAAGATATAAATGTCAAAACTGTTTTTCTATTGGATCGCGTTCCACAAACGGGGCTTTTACCCTATTTCTAAAATTACTTAAAAATAATTAATTTTTTTCTCTCTATTAAACTTTAGAAGCCGTCGTTAGAAAAAATTATGTTCGATACGTATGCGTAAAGTGAGGTATCCAATAGGCTTAAACTGGGGCACTCGCTAAAGGGACTGACGCATACACAACGAGATCTCGTGCGCTGTATACCTCCACGAGCCGTCAGCCTACTAGAATACCTCTCTTTACGCATACGTATCGAAAATAACTATTAAAAAATTTCGTGTTCAGGTTTCTAACTAGATACATGTGCAATTCAGTGGGCTCAAAATGTAATTTAAACCTAATGACAATAAAACATAAATAATCTATTCATTAGATGTTTTACACGAACGTTTCATTTTACGTTTGCACCCCTTTGCCCCTATATATGTAGGTTGGTATAAAAAATGGAAATAGATTTATTGAACATAAAAATATAAATTTTATCGTAATTGAATTTATTTGATTTATTTCAATTAATTTCATGTGACAATATGTTCTTCAAAACAATCTGAAAATAAATCGACTGTAATTGAAATTTTTATACGGCCTATTGAAATCATCAAAATATATGCATTTATATTTTTAAATGTATTCACTATATATAGGGTTATTATTGTTATATTTTTATATATATAACTCGAATGTTAATTATTGCTCGACTAATTGAAAATTACTTAATTTTAGGTAATTGTCCCAAAGCGGGCGGCTCTACTACTGGATCGTATGATGGTCGCCTTACAGAAAGCAATTGAAGATGAAGAATCGGCGTTGCAGACTAATAAAATTGGCCGAGGTGATTCTGATTTAGGAATTTCAAAACCATCACAACCAAAGATTTTGCCAACTGTTGAAGAAACAGTAAGTATTTTTAAATAACAAATATTTGAAAGATTCACTTTGTAAAAATTATGTTGTCGTGTATCATGGTTAGCGATGACACAGAAAAATGAAAAATATTAGAAAATAAATACCTACTAGTTTTCAAGAAATAAAACTAGATATGTAACAAGTTCGGTAAGTGCGAGTCTGACTCGAATACCGAGGGTTCCGTATATAATATCTGTGTTATATTTATATTCTATAAGATTATTTCTATATTCTGTATAATAATACAGTCTGATGCTATATGTTTGTAACTGTATGTATATTAGGGTGTGCCAAAAAAACATTTATAATTTTTCGTTTCGATCTCCTCTCAAAATATCCTAGGATATGTTTAAACAACCATCCTCACCAAAGCGGAGCTCATGATTCCAATTTTTAGAGCTGCATCATCGAACCTAAAGTTTTCCCATTTAAATAACATAGAAAAGATGATTTTTTATATTATTTACTCTTGCAAACTATGAAGAAATTTTTTTCTATAAAACGAATCAAAGCAACTTATTAAGCATCAAATTTTGGACAAAAAATTTCATTGAGTCAAATTCCTATCACCAATATCTCACTGTCTACAGAGCCTTAAAATTTAAATTTCTTGAAATTTTGCTTTTTTTACATTTTTAAGCTAGACAATTAACGATAGGACAAAAAGTCAAATGACGTTTTGGTAGTCCAACTAACGCTTTACGAAAAAGTTCCTTAAAAATTTTTCGTATTATTAATAGTTACAAAGCTACAGACCCTCAAAGTTTATTTTACTTATTTTTTAGCGAGTTTCCAGAATGGAAATTCAGCTGTTAGAGCGGCTGTCATGAAAAGACCTGAATCCCGGACTATGACAGAAATTTAGGTCATTCTCGGTTTCTCGAGGTCTCAAAACAAATTTCATGAGTCCTGGCGGGCTGAAAGGATGTTAGACCCCCGAAAACACTCTTTCCCTCCCTACTGCCTCCAAATTGCCCTAGGAGCTGAATTTTCGAATATGTTGTAGAAAATTGACCAATTAATTATATCCAACTGGATTGGAAAAGTTTTATTGTTTTGGTGCCCTTCGCCACTCCTTTGAAAGTTGGGTCGGATCTAAATTGTGCCCGAAATTTGTCCTCACTTTCATGGTATTGTTGCGGATTGGAAACAACCCCATTTACCAAATTTCAGTTCATTCTGTGGACTACACAAGACATGACATTTTTTCTTCAGAATCGTGTTCTACGGACTCTGAAACGGATTTAAAATCGACTCTCGCCTCGATCCGTTGAAGTCAGATACACTGTAATAGTCTAATTTTTTAGGTTACACTTGATTAAACATATAAATGTATTTATAATGAGTGTATTCGTCAATAGGAGTAGAAAAATGAATTTTACATACATAGGTCCATCTATCCTTTGTAGTTAACCACTCTTGTACAGTTGTATAGTTCATCTTTTGCATAACATCAACTAAATTGTCTTTAATCTAAATCTGAAATTTTAACCTAAACTGTCGTCTGTTTACTTTCAATAGTTACGAGTCCCTATTGATTAATTGAACTTCTAATTGGTCCTTCCACCAATTAGAAGTGGTTTGTACTTGCGGGGTTCCAGCCACTTTCACTAAACATTATAAATTGATTATTACCAAAAATAAAATTTTCAGTTACACTCTTCAGAACGCGTTCAGAATTTTTTTTTGTTCCTTTCGTTATATAATGGTTTGAGAATATTCTACATAGAAACAAATGGCAGGTAAACAAGTGGACGATATAAAAAGCGCAACAAAATCGTTTTAGAACTGGAAAGAATCAATTGAAGAAGTCAATTGGAAACAGTCATCCAAGAAGGCTGTTGAAAAAAGTCAATGGAGAAAATAGTTCGAATGCGTGAAATCAGTTGGATAACCAACTTTAAAGAATCGTTTAAAGTGGATCAGTGAAACCCTCTTGTAATACTGTTGAACTTATATTACAATTGCAAACTTCCCTTGACTATTCCGATACAAAACAATTGTTGGAGTTTACTGAAATATCCTTGAGACTTAAACTTATATCGCTTTTAGGGTTCCGTAAAAACAAAAATAAAAAATGGAACCTTTATTGTGCGACTTCAATGTCCGTCCGTCCGTATGTCACAGCCATTTTTCTTAGCAACCCCTGCTACAAGTAAATTGAAATTTGGTACACTGGTAGAAGTCATTTGTCTACATCTATTCCAAGTGAAATAATTTTAGAATTTTTTTTATTTTTATTCGAAAAAAGGTTAGAAATAGGTCAAGTAGGATACATTTGAAAGGGCTTTGTTTACACATTTCAAAACCATTTTTGTTTTTTGAAATTTTAGTTTTTGAGTTATGGCCAAAAATGTGCGAAAAAATAGGAGATACAAATAGGAGAATCCATAATTATTATAGGAAAAATAAAGCGAACTTCCAAATGTCTATAGTTTTTGAAGGAAATGGAAAAATTTTGGTTGAAGTTCCAAACCTTATACCTCCGATCGAGCCCAAATTTTGCTTACACAATCTCTTTGGCTTAGGAAGTTATCCCCTAAGCGAATTTTTGACGACATGGGCCGAAAGTTGTATATCTGAGTGTCCAAAGTAGGAAAAATTAGTATAAGGGATACAAACAGATATTTCATTTATTATATACTCTTTTTGGCCTAAGAAACTACTTTCTAAACTAATTTTTGGAAACACAGACCGCAAGTGTATTTTTAACCCTTTGAATACAGACGACGCTGAAAGGTTTTCGTTACCATGGTAAAAAGAAATTAAAGGCAGATTCTTATAGAATTTTATGAGTAAAACAAAAATGGAAGAATAAGTTTTTTCGATATCCTGCTTAGTTTTCGAGGTAATACGTGTCAGATTTGTAACTTAGGGGGTTGAAAGTTGGTATGTTGCTAAAGTTGGTAACTAGTGTGTACTTTTTGGGGAGTTTTAATGTTTAATTACCTGCACTATTTTTACGTCATAATTTTTTGATTTTTCGACGTTTTCAAAATTTGTGTCACGCTTACAGGTCCTTCAAATAAGCCTAGAGAGCTGAAATTTTGTATTCGGATTGAGTTAGTGTCCAGGGTATATCTTTTGGGGGTTTCACTTTTAACCTTTTGTTTGAAGCAATTGCGACAATTTTAAAAAATAAGGTAGCATTCTACGAAGTAGAATATCTATTTATTATTTACAAACTACGGAATACCATAAAGTAACGCTAAAAACAATTAAAATTCAGTGGTATTTTATATACTATATATTATGGACATTTAATGCACTTTAGAGAGGAGTCATCACTAATATAATAATAATTAAAATATCGAATGTATGGCAGTGTATAGGCGTATGATGTAAGGAAAACGAACGTTACAAGCGTATTTTGAACTGAATTCGATTACGTAACGAAACTAATTACATAATTGACTCATGACATTTAATGAATATAATTAAGTTAATTATCGTTAAGTTCAAAACGTTTATGATAGATACCGTGTAACTATATTTTATTAAGTAGGCGGACATATTATCCTATCTGTTTTATGTTAGAAAAGTAAGAACATACAAATAATATTAGGGGAAAAAATTGTTGAGATGAGAGGTACCTATACTTATTTTTTATGTGCATAATTTTTATATAGTAGGTACTCATAGTATTTAATTTTAAAAATCTAAGTGGGTTAAATCGGGAATGCAAATTTTTATGGAAATTCGTCATTTTTGAAGTTAGATATATAAAAATACAAGCTGACGCGGCCACGCGTTGCTGTGGCTCAGTAGTTATAATTGATTGAATTAATTTTTTCTTATTATTTCAAACGATAGATTGCACAATTATAACACAATACACAGTATAATTATAAAAATCATTGACATCGTGAACATAAACAAATATGACGTGGAATAGAATGTATAATCTAGAAACCGAAACACAGCGCCATTTACCGGGTGTCTACACAACCTAGATGTCAAACGATGTTAGATTAAATTATAGGTAAAATTTATAGGTCAATTCAATCATATATTCCAAAATTCTGTGCAAAATCAATTATTTATAGCACTTGACTCTGCTCGCCCAATGACTCTAACATAACTATCTTCATATTTTATTAGCATGGCTAATTTCCGCACCGTAAGAACTTAGGATGGGTACTGTTACCAACAGTTTTAGAATTATTTCTATTTTAAGCCCTTCAATTCACCAAGGTCATCGGAAACCATTTTAACGTAACTTTGATCTTTCACAGAGATCTCAACAGGACTTAAGTGAAAATTGCCAATTTTCTTCAGTTTTTTAATTTGCGCCCTATTTGGTGTAACTGACGGACAATGTGACCACACGTTCTTTAAATTTGATATTCTGAAATTTTGTACAAAATCAGTTTCTGATGTGTTTCGCTTCGCTCGCTTGACGACTCTAAAGTATTATTCATATTTTCATATTTTCAAGTCATATTCATATTTTTACAGCATAATTATCTAATTACCATATGTATGGAATTTGCTGAAAACAGCAGAAGTGCCAATTGATGATAACTGGACAATCCAGTTGTTTATTTCTTTATAGGATACAAATAGTATTTTGCACAGTAAATAAGTAATTTCATAGTAGTCGTAGGTATATTGATATTTTTGGCTTATTTTGATTAATAATCAAAATTGACCCTTAAGGCCTTTGAGTCCCAAAAGAACTCAAATAAGTGACTGGACAGATTTTGATTAAATTTTGTACAGACAGTACTGAGATCCTGAAAAAAATTAACGTGAAGTTAAAATTACCCTGTAAGACTCTGGAGATCCAAAAAAAGCTTAAAATAAACGGCTGGATGAATCTTGACCAAATTTTGTTCAAACAGTAGGTACTGGTATCCTGAGAAAAATGTGCGTGAGGTAAAAATCATTCTCTATAGGGTCCTGCGGACCTATAAAACGCAAAATATAAATTGATGGAATTGTTAAAATAGTACTGAGATTCTGTACAAATGAACATGAGGTTAAAATTGTCCCCTAGGATCCTGGGGACCCCAAAAATATAAATATAAACGGCTGGACGGATCTTGACCAAATTTTTCTCTAATATTATTGAGTCTTGGAAATAAATTAACACGAGTTTAGAAATTTTTTCCTGAGCTCGGGGACCTCAAAAAGGGTCGGACATTAAAGTGCTCTCAAAATTATCAATATGGGTATCTACGAAAAGATCTCAGGACATGATAATTAGATTCCCTATTAAAATATGAATATAGCTATTTGGGAGGGGTTGGACGAGCGGAGCGAAGCACTGTAAAGAACTATTTTTACTCAAATAATTTGTTCCCTATTTTATTTTGTGTAATTTTTTTATGCGGTCACTATCCACGGCCTAAAAAAAGGTTCAGCTGTATATCTAACACACTAGTTTCTCATAAGTTTTTTGGTTCATTACATAGAGTCTAAATGGTTCTAATTGCCTAAAACACCTTGTGCGCGTGTAGGTTGTATTCAAACGTAACGAAATTCTACGAAATTTATGCAATTAGTAATAATACATAGAAACCACTATAAAAGCAGGTTGTATAGCACGTGTATGAACATAATATGTATGTAGATGTACGAGTGCATACGTTATTGTAAACTGAGCATAGAGCAAACTTTCATTGTAAAACCAACTTTCTATAGAAGCTAATAAAAATATTTTCAATTTTCGAGTTCATGTGCAACTGGTAGCTGTTGAAACTTTCAAGGTCGACAGACTTAAACAGCTCTTAATACTTGAAACTTCAATCGCGTAATATATTATTAATTAATATATTAATAATGTATATTTATTATAATAGCTACACTTCTACTGCAATTTTTTCATAAAGTATGTAGAAGAATTAATATATAAGTATATTAATATAGATATTGGAAAGCGTTACAGTAGCCGTCCAAGATAGTCACTTCCGAGATAGTCACATTTCGAGTGGAATAGACATACACATACGTCATCCACATACTATGTTTGCTCTTATCTATACGCACATATGCGTCACATGTAATATTTGCTTACTCAGCACATTACATACCCCGTGTACCTGCTGTGTGGTATCTTGTGAGGTAGCTACCGTGTAATGTGTGTGATGTGTGTCGTGTGTGATACAGATGTACATATATTAGTTTATGTAGACTTCTAGAGTGAAGACATTGGTCCGTACAAACATGAGGACCAATTTTTTATAGTGGGCTCTAGCACATACTACGTCTACACACTACAAGGGTCTCGTAGACTAAAAATTTTTTAATTTTATTGCATAATTATATGCACATATTCTGCATACGTAATATGCAAAATGCAAAAAAAAATGAGTAACGTAAAATTCTAGAATATTCTAATCGTCTACTATTAAAGATATAAAAAAACAGACTTCACTATTGAATTGGTCAATTAAAATTGACAGTGTTTGAAAAATTACCAAACTGGATCGGCTGGGACTCGAACCCGGATCTCTTGGTTACCAGCCAAGCGCCTTACCAACTAGGCCACCGATCACTTGTTCGAGTGCCACTCCAATTCAGTAATCAATCAAACACAACCTCTCTCTAATGCGAGACGCAGTTTTATACTTTTTTAATTTCAAATGTTATCGAGTACCTGTGAAACATTATTGAATTGGTCACTAAAAATGAGATTAAGCAGCACAGTTTGATAAAAATTCTAGAATGTTCTATTTGTTAACTAGCAAAGATATCGAAAAATCAATTACAGCATTTAATTGGTCATTGAAAAAGAGGCCAAACAGCCTATCTTGATAAATGTTCTGGAATATTCTATTCGTAAACTAGAAAAGATATCCAAACACAGACGTCGCCATTGAATTGGTCACCTAAAAAGAGACCAAATAGCACATTTTGGTAAATGTTCTAGAATATTCTAATTGTCAAGTAGCAAAGATATTTAAAAATTGATTGCACCAATTGACTGTCCAACCAAAATTACACTAATATAAACTAAATTTTCCATTTTGGCCAACGTTCTAGAATGATCTGTTCGTCAGCCAAAATAGAATATTCTAAAACATTTATCAAAATGTGATATTTCGTCTTTTTTATGACCAATTAAATGGTACAACCGGTTTTTCGATATCTTTGTTAGTTGACGAATAGATCATTCTAGAATTTTTGTCAAATTGCGCTGCTTAATCTAATTTTTAGTAACTAAATCAAAAGTGAAGTCTGCTTTTTGGTATCTCTGCTAGTTGACGAGTAGAATATTCTAGAATTTTTGTCAGCTTCGGCTATTTGGCGTTTTTTACGCTGATGAATCCGATAGTGAAGTTAATTTTTCGACATCTTTGCTAGTTTTCTAAAAGTCGCACTTATATTCATTAATATAACATTCAATTCCGTTTATCTATAGAACTGAATTTTAGGTGTAAATTTAGCCGACACCCCTGGTCTTCCAATTTTACGTACTTCCCCTTAAATTTGCACCGACCACTACGTACCATTGGATTCCTGGTGTAAGCGTTTCCCCCACCTCACGGACGTCTATGACTTCCAAGATAGTCACTAGAGGAACATTTGTGTGACTATCTTGGACGGCTACTGTATTGTATTCGACATTAAATATCAATTGAAAGAAGCAGTAGGGGAACAGGTGGTAATTGGAGCCTAATAAAAAAAAAAAACGAAAATATCTCGAATCGTTCTAGCAATTTATTTATATTTTTTAAACTGAAACGCATAGCTTGTCTATTTGACCAACAAATAAGCTAAATTTTATTCAGCTAAACAATATTTTTCTGGTCGGAAGATTTTTTTTCCTAAATGGCATCCTAAAATTTACTTTACATTCGAAAAAATTGTAAAACAAAATCAGTCTTCAAAAACAAAATAAGTACAAAAATACATCAAATAAAGGTATTTTAACAATAAAATTCAACTTCATAATCAAAATAAAAGAACTATTTTAAGAATTCTAAAGGTTTAGATTCTAAAGATCACGGCAAAGCACGCAATATAATCAGCTAGGCTATCGGAGTCAAAATATTCAGCGTGTGTCCAGTTTCCACCGCTTCTGCAACGATACCATAATTATCTTTGCAAAAAAGCCTTGTATTCAGTCTTATTCAGATGAGAACCACATAGGCTCTCATTTTCCGAAATCCACCATTTTGTGAAACACGGTTATAGATTCCAATATTCATTTGTTACCTATCCCAATTCTGATAATAAATAGGCAAACTTAGCTATATAATTAGTGAATATTAATTGAAATTAAAAATTTAATTTAGTTGTTACTTTGACACCGTTAAAATTATTTTGTTATAAGCACCGAGCACAAAAAACAAAACCTCTCCTAACAACTGAATGCGTGCAACTACCGGAAAATGCGCATGAGAGAAGCTTAGTCGAGAAATACTGAAGACTTTTAAGATGCGTATTAGCCAATACACGCATTAGAAGCGTGTACTTTTGCACCGCTCCTTATACTTACTAGCTCTCATTACTCCTCGCTTCCCTATATGTACGTGAAAATTCTAAAAAATAAAAAGTTTAATTCAATAAGCCGTCAAACTAAAACGATTGTTGGCAGATTGTAAGCACAATAAAAAACAAAAAAATAATGCAAATTTATGTTAATTGTTTACTAGGAGACTTGTTTAATTCTATTTGACCATTCAAAATTATACGGTTGGGATCCTTGTTTAACTTATTGATTACAAGAACTTCTAAAATATTAAATTTGTGGCCTTTTGGATAATTGTGTAATACTTTTAGTTGGTGATCCATTTTAACCGAATAGCCAGTCTTCATTACATGCATACCAAATTTGGAAATGTGTTTCTGAATGACAGTGTGTTCCTCTTATTTGATTTCGGAGTTTCTGCCGGTTTGTCCTATATAAGAAACGTTGCAAGCTGTGCAATGCGGCCAATATTGTTTACAGAATGGTAAGCGGGATTTGTATCAAATTCAGAAAATATGGTACCAATTTTTTGAGAAATATTGTCTAAATACGGAAGAGCAATGTAATATTTTTAATCTGTATCTACAGGAATATGAGGATAGATTTATTTTATGATTTAGTGGATAATTCTATAATAACTGGGAATTTTTGCGTCTGCAGAGAATGTGGATTTGCGGTAAATTTTATAGGAGAACCTTGGGTCTAATCCATTAATGATCATGTCTAAAATGTCAAGGAAATTATTTGATTCTATTTCTTTAGGGAATCTAACTTTTATGTGAAGACTATTAGATTATTTTTGGTACTGTAGACCCACATAACTTACCGTAATTTTGATTCAAATTTGAATAAAATGAAGACGAAATTAGTTATATTTAACTGTTTTAATGAAATCAACTGATAAAAATTTTTGATTTAACTAATGAATAAATTCTCCAGAAACTAATTACTAATCAAATATAAAAAGGAGCAGTAGGTAATAGGATAAGATATCAACGAATCCCTGTCTTTACCAGCCCATGTATTTTAGTGAAATATGAAACATATTGTAAAATTGCTAAATATTCCACTATTATTGGCACTATGTTTTTAATTCCAAGTTTTATATGAACCAAGATAAAATTATTTACCTAAGTTTTGTAGCTTCCGAAATATCAAGTAAAGTTTGTACACTTTTTGAAAGCATGAATGTACCATATAAACTGAATAAAGCTAATCATTTAAAGAAACGGCGATTGTCGCAACGTCAGAACATTTTATAGAACACATAGAACAACTAGAAGGCAACTAATATCAAAAAAGTTTAACTCGCTTGGAGCCATTTGTAGGCCAGTCACAGTTTAAGGCATGTAGTCAGTCGGTGTCCCTCGCTGAACACACAGTGCATTGTAATACATTGTTAGACATTGTTACTTGAATTGGAAAGGTTGGTCTGTTCCATAATAGGTGTTTTGTAGTAGTATGTGTAAATACGCACACAGACGCAAACACCAAATCAACACTATTGCAAACAGTGTGTACCTACACAACATAGTGGGGAGATTTTACGTCACCCACTGGCTACAAGTGGAACAATGTGATTTGGTTACTAGTTTGGTCCCTTGATAGAACACTAGTAGAGGTCAATTAGGTGCATGTCGCTGGCCCGGCCATGTCGGAAATTCGATACAAAAACTATACCACGATTTAGTACCTAATTTGTACTAATTTGTACCCCCAGTTTCAGAATTTGTACTCATAAGGTGGCGGAGATATTAGGGGGGTCCCAAATCCGGGCCAGAGACATGCCAGCCTGGCCATGTCGGAAATTTGATATAAAAATTATACCAAGATTTAGTACCTATTTTGTACTAATTTTTACTCCATTTTCAGAATTTGTACTCATAAGATGGCGGAGATATTAAGGGGGTCCCAAATCCGGGCCAGCCCGGCCATGACGAAATTTTGATATAAAAAGTATACCACGATTTAGTACCTAATTTGCACTAATTTGTACTCCAGTTTCAGAATTTGTACCCTTAAGATGGCAGGGATATTAAGGGGGTCCCAAAACCAGGCCAGTACAATGCTAGCCCGGCCCTGTCGGAAATTTGATACAAAAACTATAATACGATTTAGTACCTATTTTGTACTATGTTGCACTCCAGTTTCAGAATTTGTGCCCCTAAGATGGTGGAGATATTAAGGCGGTCCCGAAACCAGTCCAGTACAATGCAAGCCCGGCCCTGTGGGAAATTTGATATAAAAACTATACCACGATTTAGTACCTATTTTGTACTATATTACGCTCCATTTTCAGAATTTGTACCCCTAAGATGGCAGAGATATTAAGGGGTTCCCAAAGCCAGTCCAGTACAATGCCCGTCCGGCCCTGTCGGTAATTTGGGAAAAAAACTACACCAGGATTTAGTACCTATTTTGTACTATATTGTACTTCATTTTCAAAATTTGTGACCTTAAGATTGCAGAGATATTAAGGGGGTCCCAAAACCAGGCCAGTACAATGCCAGCCCGGCTCTGTAGGAAATTTGATATAAACACTATACCACGATTTAGTACCTACTTTGTACTATGTTGTACTCCAGTGTCAGAATTTGTACCCCTAAGATGGCACAGATATTAAGGGGGTCCCAAAACCAGTCCAGTACAGTGTCAGCCCGGCCCTGTCGGAAATTTGATACAAAAACTATAGTACGACTTAGTACCTACTTTGTACTATGTTGTACTCCAGTTTTAGAATTTGTACCCCTAAGATGGCAGAGATATTAAGAGGGTCTCAAAACCAGTCCAGTACAGTGCCAGTCCGGCCCTGTTAATAATTTGATAAAAAAACTATACCAGGATTTAGTACCTATCTTGTCCTATATTGTACTCCATTTTCAAAATTTGTGCCCTTAAGATGGCAGAGATATAAAGGGGGTCCCAAAACCAGTCCAGTACAATGCCAGTCCGGCCCTGTCGGAAATTTGATACAAAAACTATAACAGGATCTAATACCTATTTTTTACTATATTGTACTCCATTTTCAGAATTTGTACCCCTAAGATGGCAGAGATATTAAGGGGTTCCAAAACCGGTCCAGTACAATGCCAGCCCGGCCCTGTCGGAAATTTGATATAAAAACTATACCACGATTTGGTACCTAATTTTTCCTAATTTGTACTCGAGTTTCAAAATTTGTACCCGTAAGATGGTAGAGATATTAATGGGGCCTAAACCCACGCCAGTACAATGCTAGCCCGGCCTTGTCGGAAATTTGATATAAAAACTATACCACGATTTATTACCTATTTTGTACTATATTTTACTCGAGTTTCACAATTTGTACCCCTAAGATGGTAGAGATATTAAGGGGGTCCCAAAACCGGTCCAGTACAGTGCCAGCCCGGCCCTGTCAGAAATTTGATATAAACACTATACCACGATTTAGTACCTACTTTGTACTATGTTGTACTCCAGTTTCAGAATTTGTACTCCTAAGATGGCACAGATATTAAGGGGGTCCCAAAACCAGTCCAGTACAGTGCCAGCCCGGCCCTGTTCGAAATTTGACATAAAAACGATACCGCGATTTAGTACCTAATTTGTACTAATTCGTACTTGAGTTTCAGAATTTGTACCCCTAAGATATCAGAGATATTAAGAGGGTCTCAAAACCAGTCCAGTACAGTGCCAGTTCGGCCCTGTCCGGCCCCGACACAACAATTAATTTTAAATCAAGTACCAAGAAAAAATATATTATCCACATTTATCAACAAAAATTTAGAAATAAAAAAAAATATTTCCTAATATTCATTATCTGGCCTCCCCGCTCCGTATTTGCTTGCCTGAAACTCGTTCTACATCAAAGATCGTGATTTTCCTCTCGCTTCCGGTACACGTGTGTTTATTTACCTTTCTTCTGGGTTTCCCCGTTTCTTGACCGATCCATTTATTGTCTTCAATTTTAGCAAATTTCCAAAACTGACTGGCATGACACTGTCCCTGTGTACGTAACCCTTAATATCCCTGCCATCTTACAGGTACAAATTCTGAAGCTGGACTCCCTGTGTACGTAACCCTTAATATCTCTGCCATCTTAAGGGTGCAAATTTTGAAAATGGAGTACAATATAGTACAAAATAGGTACTCAATCGTGGTATAGTTTTTATATCGAACTTCCGACAGGGCCGGGCTAGCACTGTACTGGACTGGTTTTGGGACCCCCTTAATATCTGTGCCAGCTTAGGGGTACAAATTCTGAAACTGGAGTACAACATAGTACAAAGTAGGTACTAAATCGTAGTATAGTTTTTGTATCAAATTTCCGACAGGGCCGGACTGGCATTGTACTGGACTAGGTTTGGGACCCCCTTAGTATCTCTACCATCTTAGGGGTACAAATTCTGAAAATGGAGCGTAATATAGTACAAAATAGGTACTAAATCGTGGTATAGTTTTTATATCAAACTTCCGACAGGGCCGGGCTGGCACTGTACTGGACTGGTTTTGAGACCCCCTTAATCTGTCTGCCATCTTAGGGGTACAAATTCTAAAACTGAAGTACAACATAGTACAAAGTAGGTACTAAATCCTGGTATAGTTTCTTTATCAAATTACCAACAGGGCCGGACTGGCATTGTACTGGACTGGTTTTAGGACCCCCTTAATATCTCTGCCATCTTAGGGGTACAAATTCTGAAAATAGAGCGTAATATAGTACAAAATAGGTACTAAATCGTGGTATAGTTTTTATATCAAACTTCCGACAGGGCCGGGCTGGCAGTGTACTGGACTGGTTTTGGGATCCCCTTAATATCTGTGCCATCTTAGGGGTACAAATTCTGAAAATGGAGCGTAATATAGTACAAAATAGGTACTAAATCGTGGTATAGTTTTTATATCAAACTTCCGACAGGGCCGGGCTGGCACTGTACTGGACTGGTTTTGGGACCCCCTTAATATCTGTGCCATCTTAGGGGTACAAATTCTGAAACTGGAGTACAACATAGTACAAAATAAGTACTAAATCGTAGTATAGTTTTTGTATCAAATTTCCGACAGGGCCGGGCTAGCATTGTACTGGCCTGGTTTTGGGACCCCCTTAATATCCCTGCCATCTTAAGGGTACAAATTCTGAAACTGGAGTACAAATTAGTACAAATTAGGTACTAAATCGTGGTATACTTTTTATATCAAAATTTCGTCATGGCCGGGCTGGCCCGGATTTGGGACCCCCTTAATATCTCTGCCATCTTATGAGTACAAATTCTGAAAGTGGAGTACAAATTAGTACAAAATAGGTACTAAATCGTGGTATAGTTTTTATATCAAATTTCCGGCATGGCCGGGCTGGCATGTCGCTGGCCCGGATTTGGGACCCCCCTAATATCTCCGCCACCTTATTAGTACAAATTCTGAAACTGGGGGTACAAATTAGTACAAATTAGGTACTAAATCGTGGTATAGTTTTGATATCGAATTTCCGACATGGCCGGGCCAGCGACATGCACCTCACTAGTAGTTTATTAGAAATAGCTGTGTCACTGAACCAAAAAATATTATAGACATTACAATTCAATAAATTTTAGTTGTTTTAACACAAAGTATGGTATGGTAAAGTTAGGATGTCATACAAGCGTTTCACCTTATTAATAGGACCTTTATTTTTTTTGAGGTTTTAGCCCTTTTTGAGATACATATCGTCAGCTGAGTATTGGTTTGTACCAAGTCCACTTTTTAAAATTTTTTTCTAGATGGTTGCTTTGTCAGTTTTAGGCGTTGAGGAAGTCGAAACCACAATCAGAAAAAAAATTTTAGAAAATGGACTCGCAACAAACCAATATAGTTTAGAGAGTTTTTTAAATATACTGTACAAATATATAAATAGACATTAGTTTCTGTGATAGTATAATATTAATGTCTGTTATTTAATACTGTTGTGTAAATCGGATCACAATATTAATAACGTCTTTGAAGCATCACATAACATTGTTATCATGGTCAGCCAGTCGATCGTTCGTTGTCGTAGCAAACTGCAAATCCGTTGATAATAGGGTTCTAAGTATTCAACCACGTAATGTGAATAAAGAACGTCTGTTGAATATATTGAATGACAGGGTAACACTATCCTTTATGAGCCAATTGTACAATTATTCTGGTTGTTGTATGGTTATAATTCCAATATATGGTTATCCTTATCGTGTATTTGATATACGTGTTCTATCAGAATTTTCCACGAAAATATATTCATGGAATTATGATGTATTAGTATTGCATTATTGCGTTTCAATAATAAGATAATGGAAACCATAATTGTAAATTTACTTATTTATTTCAAAATGATAAAAATTCCTATAAAAAATGGATCTCGGTACGAATGGTATAATTTCAATATTTAAAAGCTAGGGAGCTGGTGACAATTTCGGTATATGATTTAATCAGCCCCGGAATTACGATTTTTTAGAACCGGGGCAGAAACCTGAAAATGGCGCCCCCCCTTTCTCCAACATTTGACATAAATTGTCAAAAAAATTCATAAGTATAAGTCCTTTATAAAACTCCAATTCTTCCCGTTGCGGCAATGATAAAAATTGAGGGTTTTGTAAAGGATCAGTGTAGGTACTAGTTGATTTTTTATTTTAATAAATCTACTCCGAAAGCACTACAAGTTGTGCAAACTCCAAATTTTTATCACCAGGCCCCATCAGAGAAAAATTCCAACATTTGAAAAAAAGTCAGTTTTCGGAAGTTTGTAAAAATTAAAGGATACAAGTTTCACAAATGAATTAGTGTGTATTTCTTTCATAATGGCTAGTTGTACCCGTATAGCTATTCTCATAAAAAATACTAAGCGAGGTTTAAAACATTTCATCTATAAGAAAAAAAATGTTTTCTTATGGAACGGACGAAAATAAGTTAAATATGGACATCATTTAAAATAAAGAGACATTTATTACCTTTAAAATGGTTTTTATTTCAACATTTTATTATGAATGGTTTATGAAATATGTGCATTGACATAAATGGCTGCAAACACAAAAATCAGGACAAATTGGAAAACAAAAATGGCTACCACGCTTAGGTCGTGGTTATATAGGAAGGGTGCACGCGCTTGTAATACAAGCGCGAGTAAGCGCGAGCACGCGCGTGTAAATTTGCTTCTTTTAATTTACACGCGCGTGCAAGCGTTTATGTACCGTGGTTATATAGAATCTTTGATATTTTTCATAAGGTGAACAAACAAATTAGAAGACTGCACGGTCCCTTTACATATAAATAAGACCGACCATTAAAATAAGGAAGATTCAAAAACTTTTATAAATATTGTAACTGACAAGGGCTAATATTTCTAAGAAATGTAGTTAACAACCATTTATATTGTTTACCGAAAGGGTCTTAAAAATTATCGTGAGAAATCATATATATACCTATTTAAAATAAACCGACGACTATAATATAAAGGTAAAAATTTAATTTCATTAAAAATGTGACCCGTCCTATTTTGCATATAGAATGAATAGAAACAAAAATCAAAGGTGCCGGCATTCCTTTATATATAAATAAGACCGCCAATTAAAATAAGAAAAATCCAAAAACTTTTATAACATTACAATTTATAATGGATACTAATTCGGTTACAAAGAATAGGGGTAAGCATTTAGAATATTAGGAATTTTCACAAATTAAATCTCTCAAATTTTAATTTTTAATTCAAGTTATTGTTAAAAATTTATTTATTTATTGTTGGTATTTATCATTAAAAAATCATTTATTGTGAAAAATGCTAAAAATTTGACAAAATAAAAACATTTACTGGCGCCTGCACGCGCGTGCAAAAATCTACAAGCGCGTATACAAGCGAGTAGAAGATTGCAAGCGCGAGTAAACGCGTGTAAAAAAATGACTGCATAACCACTGAATACAAATTCAATGTAACAATATATACGAGCGTGCACGCGCTTGTGTTACAAGCGCGTGCACGCTTCCTATATAACCACGACCTTAAACGGTTCAAGATAATTTTTTTTAAGAATTGTTCTAAATACTTCAAATATAATGGAAACACCTGGAAGAATATTAATTTTTTTAAAATGCTCGAGCAACCAACTTTTTTTTAGACCATTTGATATAGATCGACCTAGTATAATTTTGCTGCCCGCTAAGAGTGAGGCCCGGGGCAGGGGCCCCGGTTTATCCCCCCCCCCCCATCCCCAGATCTGAGCCTGGATTTCATCGTCATTGATAGTAATATGTTATGTAGTTTATTAATGTGCAAAGTAGAATTCAAATGGTGCCAACTTTTTTTGAAAATGAATTTTGAATATTAAAAAAATAAGGCTTCTTTAATCATGTTTACTACCATTGATATACTTTTGGTTATGGGCGGTAAGTATATAATAAATTTGTGGAATGCCAACGTCTACATTGCTGCATTTCTATAGAAAAATTCATTTGTAATTATTTAAAAACAAAAGTGTAGCAATATGAATGTCCGCCATCCACTTTATTACCTATATACTTACCGCCCTTAGCACAATCTATGAGTGGCAGATAGGGCCGGTCCGAACAAACGCGGGGCTTGGTGTAAAGTTGACTGGCGAGATTTCGAAACGAATTTAGTGCAACAAAATAATAATTAATTTATTTTGCTATTTTAACGGTTCTGTGTACTTTCCGACGATTTTCTATGAGAGGACCTGCAAATAAATAATTTAACTGGCAACTACGTAAACCGTTGATTGTATTGTCTCAACTCTGCCGGTCTTATTCTAAGGTAACATAACTCACGTAAAAATGTTCAGGAGGGAGAAGTGTAGCTACTTATCGGCTATCGGTAATCTAAGATACAGTCCAGGACAGATGAAAATTGCCAAGCTTTTTAATTAATTCTATTTACTATAATTTGTCAGGCTGAATCAGGCTGAATGTGCAATCAGCTGGGATATTTTTTGATAAAATACTAAGAAGACATAAAATTACTGGAAAGAACACTATTTGGTCGGAAAGTATACATCACCCTTTAAACATTTCCAAGATACAGTTTCATATACTAAAAGAGCCGAATTTATATTTTTCCAGGTTCTAAACTATTAGGTAATTAAAAAGATGAGTTTTTAGGTAATTAAAGAGATGATTTTTTTTTAAATATTGTACACCAAGAAATTAAAATATGATTCTTAAGGCCTGTAGGATCTGTAGAGGCGGCAATATACCTATAACATAAAATAACATAAAAACTCTTAAATATATTTCACAACTATTGTATTCGTTGGAAGTAAAGCAAATCCCCCCCCCTCAAAAAAAAAACATTAACAGGGGGTTTTAGCCAAGCGGCTTGCTAGAGGTAATCTTTGTTTTATTTCTCTAATATATGTTTTATAGCAAATTCGTTGCTAATATTGTCATAATTAACGTTATCATAAGTGAGTGGCGCGGGGCCTTGTGTGGTGCACCGTTTGCACCTGCCTTTTACCGGCTCTGATGGCAGACACTATGAGATAGTTTAAGGGATAATTTAAGCTTTATATTTACTTTATTTTAAAAATTCATTTTTAGAAAAAAGTCAGTACCATTTGAACTTCGCTCTAGTATTTTCCTACTCGCACAGTAGTTCTTACATAACATATTACTATCAATGACAATGAAATCATATACCGAAATTGCTACCAGCTCCCTAGCTAATAAAAAAAAAATTATTTTTTATTTTGAATGTTAGCAAATAATAAATTTCGTTATTTGATTGATAAATTAACCATCGGTAGAAAACAAATAGGATGAAAGTAAATCTTAAAACTTATTTTCATATTCAAATTAGAAAAGTAAATACTAGAATAAATGGTAACACAATTATTTTAACTTACGAATATTATTGAATTTTATTGAACTATTCTCTTAGCTCTTAGGCAAAACGTTTCTTTTGGTTATTGACAATGTTCTTGTCTAAATAAATATTTGAAATGTAGATTTATGTAATTCACAATAATTAAATTTGTAAATTTTGATTGGTTTCGAAAGTAAACAAATCCATTAAATCAGTGTTTCTCAAACTTTTTCCTCAAGCGTACCCTTTCTTTAAACATAAGTTTCATAAGTTCTTAACCCCTTCGAGTTGAGTTTTTGCAATTTTCGAGATCAGTAAAGTCACTTAACGATCCGTGTATGGTATAACATTATATGTACGATCAATTTAAGTTAAATAATCAAAGAATAAATATATTATATAAAAATTCGTATAATATAGGATTTTTAATTTACATATTATCACAGAAAGTTAATTCCATGGATAAATATTATAAATTTTTATAATAATTATAATTACAGATCTATGAAGTGACAATCGACAACTATATTTGTATATGAACATCATATTTAAATGTCAATAATTCGTGTGAATTGTTGCAATAATTTGCTTATAAAAAAGACATTTGTTAACCAATTTAAAAAATCGTGTGTATCGCCCTAGATAAGCTATCTAAGAAGCTGCAGGTAAAATTTCGAGTAAATTAGATTAAAATTGCTGGAGTTATCTTGCCCACCGTTTTAAAAAAAAGTAGTTTTTAGAGAAATCCATATTATGTAAAGTCTCAAAACGTGTTTACCGTTATGTATGTTTATTCCTATCATTTTTGAGATATTTGTGGAAATATAGCAAAACTAACAAAATAAGGTAATGAAATAAAGTATTAAAGAAAAGTTATTGACTAACCCGAGAGATTCCAAGGTGCTACGTGTAGGGGAGTCAAAACTATCTCGTGTAGTCGGATTCAAAACTATCTCTAAAATATTTTCGAAGTTAATTCTTTTTTGAATGTCATTCTAAAAATGCTAATACGTCAATTAAGTCAATAAAAGAAAGGGAAACTTTTGTCCCCCAAGTAATGTAACCCCTTAAGTATAGGAAGAATAAGTAGAGGATGCATAAATTAAAAGTTTGATAGATTAGATATTATTTTTAAAAAAGCTGAGGTTAACAACGTCAAGAGCCATTAGAAGACTATAAGGTAACTGCGGGTAATAAGGCCTAAAACTTTTTGTAAAATAATTTTTGTCGTGCATACATTGAGAACAAATGATGTTATCGTTTGTTTCATAAAGTTGGAGCCCGCACCCTTAGGTACAGAAGGCGAAGCCCCCGATGAGGTGTTAGGGGTAAAACCTCTATCGGAGGCCCAGGGGAGGAGTCCTCTGAATTAAAAAATTCATGTATAATAGTCATGTACAACTAAATACATATAGGGTAAAAGACCCGATTGTCGAACGGGGTTATAAGTCCGAACAGTTTTGACATTTATATCTTAATGAAGTTATTTCTAAAAGAAACCTCTGATAAAAAAATTATTATTAATAGAATGATTATTTTTCAATTTAAATTCACCTCACATTTAATGTCTCCTCACTTAATTTAAGAAATACATATATATATATATATATATATATATATATATATATATATATATATATATATATATATATATCGAACAATTTTTGTTGAATTCGTGAATTTTTAATATGATGGATGATCATTATTCAAAACACATGGGTTATAAATTGTAACATTTTTTACCGACTTTTTAAAGTTATTAGCATAATAAAAGTATACAAATAATTGTTATTAGCCCACTTAAGAGATTAGGATAGCTAAATTATATTTTATATGCGTTAAATATTACTTGTAGAAGTGTTTCTTCTTGGGATCCGAGTTTTAAGGTTGGGTACCCCATTTTGAGAATTATATATTACATACCTATTTTATAAACATTTTTAATTAATTTTTGGGTTTAAAACACTTAACTAACCGTTTTTATAATTTCACTTTAATATTTTATTTATTTCAGAGCGTAAAATCAATTGAAAAATAATTAATATTGAATTAAAACTTCGAAATTGTTATTTACATATTATCAAATAAAAACGTCAAACATATGTATTAAATCTGAAACGACATAAACTGTGCACGTGTGTACATTAAATACATTAAATATATACTTAATTTAACTGTTTGGATAAGTTAGAATGTACACAATCTTTTTTAAAACATTAGTAGATGACGAAACGAAATACAGTATTTTAGTGGTTTATTTTATCGAATATTTAAACCCTTCTGTCATTGTTGCTTTGACGTTCTATGTTTCACAAGATGTCACTCTGTGATACTCTATGACATAAAGTGACACCTTGTAGTGGATAGAGTGTCAAAGTGGCTGGAAGATAACGGTTTAAATATTCGATAGCAAAAGGTGTACAAAAAAAATATGTATTCTACGTCACGTACGTTAAATGCGTGTTCTTTCTTACGGGTCAGTGTGTTGATTTTTTAAAGGAGGCTAATATATTCTATCCGTTTTTTCATAGACGTCAACAAATTATAAAACAAAAACATTAATAAATCAAAATTTTTGGGTTATATTTTCTTGAAAACATATTCATTGGATTAAAAAAACTTGGTTTCATACTTATTAAGAAAAAAAATTTGTGTTTTGTTTATTTTTTAATTTTTTTAAGCTACTTTAATGATACAGCTAAAAATAGTGTTCGGTCATCGGGTCTCTTACCCTACTACATTGTTTTTACATTTTGAGATTAAAAAAAAAAATTCAAAAATGAGCTGAGTATAAATGGTTTTGAAGTCGACACTGCCAGATTTTTCCACCTTAATGCTTCCTCGCGTTCTGAAATCCTCAGTGGACCAATATAAAAAAATCAAGAATTTTCTGAAAATATACATATACAGTTATGGCACTAATTAGGATTTAACTAATGTTTGACGCATGCAAGTCTCAGCCACCAACAAGTTGCAACGCATGCGCCACTTGTCAACATCTCGCGCCTTGTCTCCAGTAACGAGCCATATATCGTAAGATGAGATTTTGTCGCTCGAATAATAAAATTTCAGCGAAAATTATCTTAAGTAATTATAATATTAATGTTGTCAATTATTTTCCTGTTCACCAAATTTTGTTCTTCTGTTCTTCTTTTTGTTAATTTAATTCACTAAATAATTTTACACCTGTCCAAATTATTTAAAAAATTTTTTTTTATTTACTTGGGTGTCGGCGGCAAATAAGGCCTATCAAAATTACACATAAGCTTTATAATGCTCCTAATACCTGAAACTGTTGTACATCCTCAATATTGTCCGAAGTTCCAATGGAAATGATCCCTGATAAATAATTAAGTATGAAAAGCCAACTCATCAAAGCCGTATTCATCACGTGTGATGTCAACATCTGAAGTAAACGTTCATTCTGATTAAATATCAATTAAGCGTATTAAAAGAAGCTGTTAACGCACGGTTTACTCCTTGGATTCCACAGTAAAATAAGGCCTCAGAACAGAGTTTTCAAAAAGTTAAATATTTTCTAATACAACATATTAATTCCCAATTTAAATTTTTTTGTTGGTTGATTAATACTTTTGGAGTTGAATTATTAATAAAAAAAGTTGATTATCTGCAGTACTTTTCATTTTATTTAAGATCTCCCTTAGCTAGGCCTTATTACCCGCAGTTACTTTAGTTCTATTTTACATAGATCCATTTTATTTTGTTCAATATTCTTATAAATGTAAATTTTTCAACAAGGATATTACATATAGAATATTATATTAACAGTGTCTCTTTTGTATTCTAATTCAAATTGCAACAAGTCCAATAATTTTGAAAACACTTTATACGAATGACTACGATTCATGGCTATAGAAACGGTTTATACTTACATGTAGTATACCGGTATATATGAAATATTAAAACAAAACAGTTAACCTACAAAATTTACAGCTAAATGAACACCTGCACCATACTATCTTAATATAACAGCTTATTAGTATCGATACAAAAGGTTCAGAATTATATAGACTAATAATATTAATTCATAATTCAAATTAAAATTGGTTTGTTAATAATAAATTAATTATATTTTGTGTGTACGGATTGCGGAACTGATAATCAAAGACCAAATACTCAATAATAAATTTATATAGAAAGCTAAATAACCGTAAGTAATTGAATTATTAATATAAATAATTATATTTCGTTCAAGCGGTCAGTTGATTGATTGGCAAAACCCATACTATTTACATCTATCCCCATGTCTGTAACGTAATAATGTAAGTGTATCGACGTGGTTTTGTAGCGCATATCGCGTATATGGCAACATAAATTCCATTTAAGGGGAGATTCGCCAAAAAATCATAAAAAAATCGACCTTTTTTAACTTCTCATAGGAAATTATTGTAATGGGTCCGATTTTACGAATCGCTGATTTGGACATATCTCCACGTTTCAAGGTCACTAGAATCCGAATCCATCGTTTTTAGCGTGATGTCTGTGTGTGCGTTCGTTAGTTCGTGAATTTTTTTTCGTCTCGCATATACATCTCCAGAACAAATGATGATATCAACTCTGGACTAATTTCATTAGATGCGTAATTAAAAAAATGAAGACCGGATAAAGTTTTCAGCAACTTCGAATTAGCGGTTGGTTTTTTGTGATAAGAAAACGGAATTAACTTTATTAACGTAAATAGATTATATGGATTTTTACAATGTCTTTATTACATAATGGCCTAAGAACCTTCCTTGATGTTAAAAACGCCAGTAAATTATTATAAAATTTTAAGAAAAAAAAAAAACGAAATAAGAAACTTTTTGTGAAATAATTTTTGTCGTGCATATATTGGGAACAAATGTTATCATTTGTATCATAAAAGTGGAGCCCCCACCCTTAGATACAGAAAGCGAAGCCCTCGGTGCGGTGTTAGGGGTAAAGCCTCTATCGGAGGCCCAGGGGAGGAGTCCTCTGAATTAAAAACTTCATGTGCAATAGTCTTTAAGGTCATCCAGTGGGAAGTTGCCAGTGTGGGTAGACCTGTCTCTCCAAATTTTTTCTTTTTTTCTTTTTTATATACAAATAAATATTTTATCAAAAAAGTAAATACATATACAACATTGTTTCTACGTTTTGAGATTACAAAAAAAAAAAAAAAAAAAATCAAAAAAATTCAAAAATGAGCTGAGTATAAATGACTTTGAAGTCTAGATTTTTCCACCTTGATGCTTCCTCGCGTTCTGAAATCCTTAGTGAACCAAAATAAAAAAATCAAGAATTTTCTGAAAATATACATATACAGTTGTGGCACTCATTAGGATCTAAGAGAAAAAATTAAAAACCAGCGAGAAATTGCATTTTGAAAATAAATTTTCAAAAACGACCGCCCTTTCTCGAATATAAACAGCCGCCATTTCAAAAATATATTACGGAACTAAAAGATCCCAGTTCTTGCCAAAATGTTGGTATCGAGGAATAATATACACTTTGATTTATGTCGATATCTCAAATACTTTTTGAGATACATGACGAACCATGTCGACAAAACGTACTTTCGTATTGACGAAAAAAGCATTTAATTATAGTAAATTGTTTGCATTAAAATGCCCATAACTTTTTGATTTTTAAAATAAAATTTTAGAAGAATATTTCTAACACCTTAAGGAACATAATTATGAAGGAAAAAAGGATAATATCACATTGTATTCACAAATTCCTGAATTTATTTAAAAAAAATGAAAAAATTACCTTCAGTTCCTGGACGAGCCAATCGATGTACCTACTCGAGACAGTATGTACCTACTCTTTTTTATAATTTCTAAATTCTCACTTTGGGAACTTCTTGCCTTAAATAATATAATACGATTATGTAGGAGAGGGGGAAGCTTTGAATGTAGGCAGTTTTGAATGAATGTGATTATGACGTAAGTTTGAAAGTAATTTTAGTAAAAAATATAATATTGTGGGGGATAACGCTAACCCCCACGGATGTCATTTATGGCCTCCGGTGTTTAACATGACGCGACCGAATTTGTTTGTTTTCAAGGATGAAATGTAAATATTTTATTTGTTGTTCGTAGGATTTACAGCATAGGTACATTTCGAGGTAGTGTATAATGAAGTAAAAAATTATTAATAAAACTGAAAATATTTTGGTGAAGAGAAAGCGGCGTTAAAATAGTATCCTAAAGGCTAATAAGTATCTATCTTTGCATTTGTAACTTTTTATACTAGAAGGTCTTAATATAAAATGTTATTTAATTCAGAGGCGGATCCAGCTCTCAAACTAGGAGGTCATATTTTCTTAAAATTTTCTATTCTCTGACATTGCAAATTTTAAATTAAAATATGTACCTAAGTTAGCATTAAAATAACAACTTCAAAAACCAATAATTCTCTTCCAGTCTCATCATTCTATCACTTAAGGGAGACCACTAGTGTGACATTTTGAAAAAATTGGAAATTTTTTTTATACGTTTCGGTAGTCTATACCTTTAAAAATAACATACTAAAATTTCAAGTGCATATCTCAAATAGTTTTTGAGTTACAGCCATCCGAAAAGCGGATTCTGATTTTCATTGTTAACTTTGAGGTATTGAGAAATGTATGAAGGTTGAGAGTTTGGGAGTTTCTGGACGTGGCTGCCAGTCACATGTGAACTGCTAACTGCAGAAAGGAAACAAGTCCAAAATTTTTAAAATTTTGTTGTTGTTTTAAATTCAAGATGGTGTATAGACTTGTACTCTATCTGCAGTAAACACATAAATGAACTACTTACTATGGCCATAACAGATGATATAAAAGTTTCCTTTCTGTTGTAAATCATCCGTCTATACATCATCTTTAGTTTAACACAAAAAAACGCATTTGAAAAATTTTGGACTTGTTCCCTTTCTGCAGTTAGCAGTTCATGTAGTGGAGCAGCTAGACCCTGGCACATTTAAACGACTCATCTAGTTTTATTATGACCGTTAGAGTGATTACATCGTAAATAATTTTAATAAAAATTCTCAGTGATTAAAACCAAAAGGTAAAATAAAAAAAAACTATATTTTTCAAATTTGCTGCCGTTATAACTCGAAGACAATCTGATCGATTTGACTTTTATTGCAGCTTCTTTTATATATGTTTCTTCGTGCCATGAGCCTCCAGTTTTCCGATCGAATAAAAAATGTAATTTTTGCAGGCCAAAAATCATCAAATTTTCGCGCAAAATTTGAAACTTTTTTTAAAAAACTCCGCCATTTTGTTAAATTTCAATTTTATTTTTCGATTGAGGTTAATGGCGCGGGCAATACCTTCTAGTTTAATAGGCTTCTTGGATTTTTTGATTTCAGGCACTGTGAAAGTCGCTATCACTGCAGCAGTGGGGTAACTTTTTTTTTGGAGCCTTGAGAGATCGGGGGAGCCAATAACTCAATGAATTTTAAATTTTTTGGCCCAAAAATTTTATAGTGAATTTATAATATATCAAGGAATATATCCTTAAAATATTAAAACATTCCATATAGTAGTTTTCTTTAAAAAAATTCCCAAAAATCACCTTTTTTTCAGGCGGTCACACTAGTGGTCCCCATTAATAAACGGTTTTTAAGTAACTGAAAAATTTTTAGTAAACTTGAATGACGTTACAAAGACAAAATATTGGTGATGCCTTATTGATGTACCTTATTGGTTTACTTTCAACCATTCCAAGTTTAATTATACCCAAAGCAATACTGTTCTCACTGTCGACCATTACAAATTTCATTACACTCTTACGCAGAGCTACTCTCACTATAGAAGTTTTCATTTGCATATTGTATTTTAAATACTTATCGATCATAATTCCTAATTAAAAATCAACAAATAAGAAACTTAGAGTTTAACATTAAATGTTTTTCATCTCATTACTTGTTATGTATGACAGAAATTAACATTTTTTTCTATTTTTTCTAGATGGGATTACAACGTCGCGGCCATGGTGGAAGTAGTGGAGTTGGTGGACAACAGCATAAAGGACGCAATTATTGGAGGTGTTATTTTAATGCAGTCACATGTTTCTAATTTTTCTTTTTTAAAATTCTATTTGTAGATTTGTTATTAATTTTTAGTTTTTTATTAAATAGATTTATAATAGTTTGTTAAATGGATAAATATCAAATTACTTAAACATCAATACAAAACGTTTACTTAATAAAACAATTGTAAATTTAAAGTAATACAATTTTTGAAAATATTTTCACTGATACAAAACTAAAATCAAAATTCAAAATCTATAAATGTAAATAAAAAGTTTCATGAATGTAATTATTGAATGTCATTTGTTTAATAAAATGCTTTAAATTTTAAGTGCAAAAATTATTTTATTTTATTTTGTTTATTTAAACAGGCACCATATCCCATAGGTCCCAAGATGCAAGAAATACTGGAAATAACTTATCCAAAAAAGTCTATACGCTATAATTATAAAACTATTAGGTCGTTTTAAATGAAATGCCGGATGATTGTCTACTATTTACAAATCCTGCTGGTCCATATTTTTACAAACTAATATCAGGCTATGCGCCCACGAGCGACTTTTGTCACAATGTCCTAGTGACAAAAAGTTTTTTTGCCACTTATGTAACTTCAATTGCAACTATGGATTTCGATGAGCCATAGAATTAAATATATATTAAACACAGAAGAGAGTATACTATTTGATATGACAGGATGTTAACAGGAAAATTTTACATCGCTTATGAAAAACTGCGAGAAAATCCAAAAAAGTTTTTGCATTATTTTCAGATAAGTACGAATATTCAAAATAGTATGAATTTCAAAATAGTATGAATATTTATTTTATTGTATCACAAATCGTATCATATCTATTTCACCAAGCAGCAAGTTAATATATTAAGGATATTAACACTATGAGGCCCGAGCACTTTCATAGTAAACTTCCCCGGAAACCGGAAATATTTAAAAAAAAAAAATTATATAAACAGATATATAAAATAAAATGATTCAAACACTGAATAGATTCAACACAGTTCAACATGTATGTGTAAAACTGTAAACGTACGTACGTGATACGTACATACTACATTATATGTACTGACACTCAAATCAATTTTATTTAAAAATATAAATTATATTTTTTATGTATTTTTTGTTTATCTTAAATTTTTTTTATACATAGAAACCAAAAGAGTAGTGTGTGCTGGTATGTATTTGTGTCAGTAGGAACACATCCGTGTGATGAATGATGATAAACATCACACACATAATGCGTAACCAACTAATCAATTAATCATGGATCGCGGTTGGCCTCTGGGGATATTTTGTTTGGTTTCGGATGCTGAAGCCATGGGACTGAAAGTGTTAAAAAGACAAAAGACAAACTAATGATTGCTATCATGGTTTCTTTAAAGTGAGATCTATTTCACTTAAGTTTAAGGATGATTCATCACTTACGAATTTAAGGAATTCCCATTTTCTTGGCTTTATCTCTTTCATTGTTGCAAGTGCGTAAATTTCAAATTTGCCGTTCATACCAGTATTTACACTTTATGAAATTGTAAAAAAATCCGAGCGAACACTCAAGGAATTGATTTTACTGGAGTTTGAGACTTACAAGGAATTGAGAACTAGCAGCCCATCCTGACTTCGCCCAGGTGTCTATTTTGTTTTAATTTTGGTATTTTATATAATTTCCTACATATACATTTCATATTTTACAACTGTTATTATAAATATTTTATAGCTGTTGCCCACGGTTTCATCTGTGAAAAATATCTGAATTATTGGTTCAATTACTTTTAAATCAGATACTCCGAAATTCTGTACGAAATATTATTCATAGTGACTGGCTACGCTCGCTAAACGACATTAAAATGGAGATGTTGTCGGAAATAATTTTATTATCCCGTTCACTCCTATTCCGAAAGGGAAGGGGTGGGGTCAGTTTACTGATAAGGGATTGATATATAAATATTTATGAATTATAGCCAAAAAAAATTCGCAATGAAAAACACCATTCCCCTCAAACGTTACAAAGAATCAAAGTTTATATTGCGTTTTTAATGATCCTTAATCACTGTGACTTTACTACGAAGTAGTCCATAATCACTACGACCTTACTACCCAGTGGCCCATAATCACTGTAATTTTACTACACAGTGGTCCACAATCACTATTGGTCATTACTAACTAATGATCCATAATCACTGTAATCTTACTACTCAAGTTCCAGTTAGCTGTTTATTTTAACACCTTGACAGTCACTGACGTTATAAGACGTCAAGTGAAATCTTAGTAACTCATACAGCACGTCGTAAGACGTCGATAATTCAATATAAAGTGCGTAAGCTATCAAAATAGTGTACTAGTTGGTTATTTCGTCATAATTCTTCATGACTGTCATCGTGTTAAGCTCGTTGCGGGTCTTTGACCTTACGTTAACTACTTTCAAAATTCAATAGTATTTGAGAAGAAATTTCTTCAGAATTCTGGACAACATATCATAATATAGTCTATGTCAGTCTATGGAGTTGTTTAGTTTCTCAACAGTAAAAAGAATTTTCAAAATCGGTTGGGTAGTTAGTTTTGAAGCTTTTGGGATCCACAGGACTCTACAGCATAACCAGGAAAATACAACATAACCAGTTTTAATTTGGGACAGTTTAACTTTGTAATAGTGAAACAATTTTCAAGATCCAAGGGTCGCCAGGGTCTCATAGGGACCTCATAATCTCATATAACATATCCTATATCGATCCGGAATAGTATTTAAAAGGAAAATAGTGGGGGGGGGGTAGAGATTTATAAGGTGTGCATTTGCACCTGTCTTTTTAAAGGAACTATGCCGATATTCGTCTGGATTTGTGAAGAAAAACTTCAGAAAACATTCTCGAACATAGCCGGTCATGGGATTGAAAACCTTCACCTATCAGTCGGCAATTGCAAGTACCTAAGTGGTCCAGTATGTAAGCGACCTGGACAGCGATTCTTGAAAAGTGAAGTGAAGTGGAATGGAATGAAATGAAATTGCTGAGAACAGAAACAAAGGAAATATATTTTTATAAGTTGGCAAGAATACATTATTGTGATAATTTGTACTCTATCGATGAAATTGATTACTAATAAAAAGAGGTATTATTTATGGTACACAGTTTTTATTTTCGGTTACATATTATGTGGAATTTAAAAAATAAAATTTACAAACATTCACCATTTTGTTGCAATCTTTCGTCCATTCCGTTTGCGTTCGTTATGATTTTTGAGTAGCTAGCTATGCTTTAAATTAACTGTTTTTTTACTTTTTTTCTTGTATTTTAATTATTTTTTATCTTTTATTAATTTTTTTTTTATTTAAATTATATATTTTCCTTTTTAATAGTAGAAATAAAATTTCGACATAACCTTGTTTTGTAGAAGTATCGTTTGTTTTTGTTTATCTAGTAATTTTATTTAATTTTTCATTAATTAATTTTAAAATTCTCTCCTCCACCGGTTTCAGCTCGATCTTGCATTCTCCTCTTCGATCTGATTTCGCTGTTTAAAATATGTAACCGAAAATGAGAACTGTGTATCATAAATAATACCTCCTCTTATTACTAATCAATTTCGTCGATAGCGTACCCATTATCACAATAATGTATACCTACCAACTTATAAAAATATAATATTTTCTTTGGTTCTGTTCTCAGCTATTTCATTTCATTCCATTCCACTTCACTTCACTTTTCAAGATTCGCTGTCCTGGTCGGCATACAAAAGTATTCGAGCTCAAATCTTATCACTATCAATACTTTTTTAAAGTAGAATTTATATAAACTGAAAATGATTCATCCAATAAGAATGCACGTAAGTTTATGTATCAGACACGCTCGTAATATAGCTGTCTCTCACAAGATCTGCTATCTAATATATTGAAAATGGATAGTAAAAAATATAATAACTTTTATATGTGACAAAATTTCATTTTTACATTCTCAAGTTGTGAATCATTTTCATTTAATATAAATTTGTCTTTACAATTACTATGGTGTAGGTCTTATAAATTTTATATATATATATATATATATATATATATATATATATATATATATATATATATATATATAGTGAAAGAAAAAACGAAAAATAGGTTACGTTTTCTGCGATAAAACCGAACTATTTCTATTGACAGTGTTGCTATAGATCTACTGATAGTGTATGCAAGTTCAATAAACCTATACAGGTGGTTTATCATTATGTAGAATAGATTATTAATTCAAATTTGTCAAAATTTTATAGACATACATAAAGAAAACTCTTCACAATAATTCGACAATAACTGCCGTAGTTTTGTAAATAATGTCCATACTATAATAAAGTAGAATTCATTTCAAATAACTTGACCCATTTCTTATGTAAATTCAATAGTAATAGTGGTCAATCCATTTCAAATGAACTCTAGTTTGTTATTTTTTGTTAAGTATGTCATCATTTTGATAACGGAAAGTTTCTTCTTTTTGCAAATCATAAAATTGAATTCATTTTTTATTATACATAATTCATTCAAAACACGTTTGTGAGAATTTTGTCAGATGTCTGCGTTTGCATCTATCAAAGAGTACACGTTATCTACTATAATATTATGAATGATGATAATAAGAACGCAACAACCGGCATGCCCTACTCTTTTTTCTAACGTTCCTGATTTTATATAAACGTCATATAAAAACTATTATATTTTCACAAGATAAATTTTCAAAATATATTTTTTTCTGAAATGAAAAAACATGGGGGAAAAGACAGAGTTATAATGCGTACGTCGGTTTATAAATAATGCGATATATTTCAATTTTATGAAACTTCGGGAATGTTATTTTTAAAATTATTTTAATGTATTAAACTATTCAATTTATTATTATTTATTAAGGGATTAGAGTATTAGACTATAGTAAAATCTTCAAAAATAAAAAAATGCTATAAAATTATAAAATATAGCTTTAACCTTTTCATGCAATCAAATTTAATATTTATGCTTAAAAAGTTCATACATTAAATTTATTTAAAGATTTCAAAAATCACAATAAGTAGAAGGAGCAATCATATACATTATTATTACAATAAAAATACATATTTTACATTACATAATAGCAGTTTGCGACAGAAGGTCCAACTGGGCAATGGATCTTACCGTAAAGAAAATTTAAATCCCACTGAAAAAAATGGTCGGTCACATTATCTATTGTTAATACCATGTAGTTGACGACCAATTGAGCTATTTCATAGTCACCTTCCACCAATACGTGAAGAATAACTTTGTATATTAAATATTTATACTCGTAATATGTGCCTACATACAATTAAATAGCTACTGATTTATTAGTGTACATGAATAATTTTAGAAACATATCCCAGTGGGTATAGGCTGTGTAGGTCCAGCTATACCCAAATATGTTAATAAAGTTAGACATTTTTCCCAATTTTGAAATGATTGTGTTCACTTTTGGACATTTTAATGTCACTTTTAAAGAATTAAAGAAAATGCCTTCAATTTTATTGGTAAAATTTGTAAATACAGTTTTTGTTGAATGCAATTTTTCTATTGTGAGAGGTATCAAACCGCATTCATAGTTTTAGTCTAAAACTTAAGCCTTCTGTTTTTTTAGCGGATCTAAAGGAGTCAAAATTATGCATTAAAAATAGTTTGGAAAAAAAGTATCCATAATATAATATTTATGTTTACAATACAAAAAAAAATTGGACCTACTGACAACGAAAATCCTAAAACCGCTCCTGACATTCTTGTAAAAATAAGTAAGAAGCCGTGTATTTTTGGTAAGTAATAGTATATTCTTCAACAAGCTGGTAATGATAGCTATTATTCACGAAAATGAAATTATGATACGAACCGAGTTTACGAGGCGAGTGTCGTAATGCATCTGAGTAAGTAACAACTAATAACCATTGCAAGTGAGTAGAATACGATATTTTTTCTACGACTTTTTTTTTGATTTAATTAAAATTGAATAAATTTTAAATCAAAAGAATACAATTTTTAATCTATCTCTAATTTCATTAAATGTTTATATATGTACAAAGGATGAAAACAAAATACAAACTATTTTATTTACTTAGACGTTACTACGTAACATATATGAAATTAAAACTTATAGATATATTATTCACAAAACAATTGCAAACCTACTGAATAATGGTTAATACGGTGATTTCATTGGTCGAAAGGTATTGAGTAATGACCACTCTTCCACACTTTTGAATAATGCCTAACTTTCTCAACGATTTACGGATATGTAATGAGTGTGTTCTTCAACAGGAGTAGAGAAAACATTTTTTTGAGCCTCTGTAAATAATAACAAACAAACCGGATACGCGGGATACTATTTTAATGTTCAACTACAGATTAAATTATACAGATTACTTTTTTTTTGAAAAGGTACAACATAAATTTTAGTGGAATCGTTAAAAATATTTATTACATATTAACCTAAATTACATATATTAACCAAAATTATTTTATATCACTTTTTACAACGCTTCTGGTTATTTTACTAGGCATTTTACATAGTTTGGTTTAATATTGATTAGGAACCTTTCGTACTTTCACTAGATTAATTTGTAGGCACGTTAAATTTTCAAATCAAATACGTATGGATTATATTTTAAAAACATAAGGTGTCAATACTTTTATCATTCTTACAAACGGAAAAAATAAGTGAGTATTGATTAAAAATTTCAAATATTACATTTTGTCTACCGTTTCGTAGAATTCAATAATATTACGGCTGTCAAACCAATCGATATATGTATTTTATTTGATTGTAGGCATCATGTATAATCACAGTAAAGCTTTAACGGACTTGGTTTTCATCATCTTCGCTTTTCCCTTTACATCATAGATGGCAGTACAACAAAAAAATTAAAATTTCACGGATCTAATAATCAAACTTATATAATTTAATTTTGTTATGAATTCATTTTTATATTTACTGGCATTTTTTTAATATTTCTTCTTTTTTTTTTTATTAAATACCAAAGAACAATTTTTATAGATTAACCCGTTGTTCGTCGCTAGACAAATACAAACACAAACGGTCGCGACCGGGTAAAAATTACCACATTATTTATAGATGGCTATTTCCTTAAATGTTTATTTATATTGAAGTTTGTTATTTTATTTTGTTTGTTTACACTTTTAGCTACAAATAAAAAGCGTTATTTATATTGCTATGCAGAAAGGTCGTATTTTTTACCCAGTAGCGACGAAGCCCAGGTTAAATACACTAGCGGAAATAATTAAAGGATCAAAAAAAAAAAAAAAAATTCCAAATATTTAGCGATTTTGCGAATGGCTGTATCTTTGTGAAAAATGGTCGTATCGGAGCTGTAAGCAAAGCAATTTAAATCTGGAAGTTTCTAGTTTCAAGATCTTGCGATAGAAAAATTTTCAAAGCAACGTGTGTGGCGCAATCCTAACAAATACACTGAAAAAAATTTCGAAATTTTTTCGGTTTTGTTTTTTGGTCCACGAACTTAATTTTTCCGACTTAACCACCATATGGACCGGATAACTTGTTCATTCAACTTTAATTTGTTTTTTTATAGACTTTCATACGACCACCTCTCGCGGAGATATCGGACTTTGAATGGAAAAGGATCATTTCGTGCGGGTGTTTTAAAAACTCGAATGAATTCTCTACAAGGATTAACCATTGTTTTTTCAGAAAAAAATTGTTTTCATACTTTACATGAATTTAAAAAAAAGAAAAAAAGAGCTTTTGGTGGCTCTTCGAAAAATCAAGCGCTGAATTAAAAACTTCGAGAAAACCACTAATGTTAAGTGTGCCTTTTACAGTTCAATATGCCCACAAAAACTCCACCGAGTTTCAGTTTAATACCTCCAGCCGTTTTTGTATTCCATTCGAATGAATTTTTGAAAAAATTAAAGGATCATTTTTTTTATTTTATCTTAAACTTTCATAATCTTCAACATAATGAAAAAAAAATTTCTCAGCTTTTTTCACATTTTTATCAATAACAGTATTTAAATTTATAAAAAAAAGAAAATTTCTTAGAAAATTTTCAAAAAAAAATTTTAGAAATTTCCGATTTTCTTACGACTCCGATACGACCATTTTTCACAAAGATACAGCCATTCGAAAAATCGCTAAAAATTTGGAATTTTTTTTTATCCTTTAATTATTTCCGCTAGTGTATATTTAGTAATCGAGGAAGTATTCTTATATTACAGTAGGATTTTAAAATAATATACCTATGTATTTAATTGAGTACTCTGTTATTTCAAAACCTCGAAATGAATTTCAAATTTTTAAAATGTGCAAAAATGTGTTATGCTATTTTGTGCTTCAATCATATCCCAAAAACAATTTCTCCATTCTTATTTAGATTAATTTGCAGAATAACTTCCTTTGTTATTAAGTTTTTCATTTATTCTAATTTTTATTAAATTTTCTAGTTAAAACTCGTACAATATGCGCAGTGGTACCTCAAGCGCCCGTATTGTTGACAATATTTGAACTTAGGTAAATTTTTTTTAGATTGTCAATTTTATAAATTCTGATTCTGTATGGCCAAAATTAAACTCAGCCAATCAGCAACCATATCCGAATTCTGTTTCAATTGTGAAATTCAAGGCATTCTTCCAATTCTATTCAATCCTCAATGGTTTTAAGGAAGTTGGTGGGTAGAACAATTTTTCTAAGGATTTTAACGAAATTTCTCTAGATATTTATTTAATTCAATACCAATAATACGAGCCTATTCCGATTAAGGCTGACAACCCCAATTTAGTTTTGCAATTTTAACAAAAATGTTGCAATTTTATTGAAAACGTGTCAAAGGAATTTGATAAAAATTTAATATGTTATAAAATAAAAAGTTACAAATCATCATATTTAATAAGAAATAAAAATTATTTACCATGCCGTTTTTGAAATATAGTTTATGAACATCATTTTACAACGCTTTTACAACCCTTTTTCAACAACGCTTTTACATTGCTACAACGTAAGCGCGTGGAAATTCATAGAATATTAATACATTATTTAACTTTTGATAAAAGAAAATTTCATCGCTGAGATAATTATACTTTTGTACCTGACTGTCACTGAGAAACTACGTTAAATATGTAAGTAGCTTTCATTAATACTGTTACAAGTGCATAAATGAACACCACATAATAAAATATAAAAAAAAAAACATAGCATATCTTTTTGTAATGCATCATTGTTGTTTTGTTTTTGCATTTAATTTTGTGTTAGTTTTATTCATTACTTATACAGTATTTCACACAGTACACGGCGTACGCAGCATACGACATACGGCACATAGTGTTACTACATACTAATAATGACTGGTATATGATGAGTGACTGAAGAATACGTTAATAAGCATTATGTTTCTAAACTAATTGGATGTCTAGTGTCTACTTTGCTAACACGTACACTATAGACCATATTTCATGAAAAACAGTATGCAACAATGTAGATACCAACCTGTATGGAAATCATTATTCTTCGTGGTTTGTAACTAAAAGAGTTTATGCTGTTATTCCTAATAATTACGATAGCGTAAAAAATAGAAGACAATGAATAGCTTATATGAGACAAATAGCAGGTTGTACCCAAGGTTTATATATGTTTATGAGGTACACCAGATCCCTATGCTTCACATGTATTCATTTTTGGACCACAATCAGCTGTTTTATAGCGTCAACTGTTCATCACTTGATCATCAACAATATTTGTATATGAACTGTCATTTTTAAATTTTAAAGTATTATCCCACTAAAAAACATTTCTTGTTAAAAATTTAGCCAAGACTCGCAATTATTTTACTCTTAAAATGTTATGAGATCTAATGTTGCGCCAAGCATTAAATAAGTCGGCATCATGGTCAAATCAAGTTATAAGGCTTGGCCAATTCCCGGAACTATGGTAAATAGACAATGGTCAATAGCACAATAATCTGCTATGGGCTGTTAATGTTTGGTTTTATTTACCATAGTTTCGCGAAACGGCCAAGCCTTATAACTTGATTTGACCATGATGCCGACTTATTTAGGACTTGGCGCAACATTAGATCTCATAACTTTTTAAGAGTAAAATAATTGCGAGCCTTGGCTAAATTTTTAACAAGAAATGTTTTTTGGTGGGATTTCAGTTCTTTTTGTAAGTTGTCCGTGTTTGTTTGTTTTTTTTTTTGTTTTATTTTTATATGGTGTATTTTCTGGACATAAGAAGCTCTTTTCAGTTCTTTTTGTAGGTTGTTCGTGTTCTTTTTGTTTTTACAGGGACTACTTCCTGTACATCAGAAGCTCCTATCTTCATTGCCCACTCCCTATCTTTCCCTCTTTTCTTTGTGGGATTATTGATGGTAATTCGCAACCATGAGCAATACTGAACCCTTAGCTAACACAAATCACGGATCTCCTTACTTGTACGCTAAAAGCCGCCCTCTGTACCAACACCAAATTTCATTTTACGAATATTTCTTAAAATTTAACATTATTAGTAGTAAAATATATGTTTATAGATGGTCTTATTAATTTTTGAAAACGGCTAAATAATTTGAGTCCAATTATTTATGCCTATGCGCTTTTACAACGCTATTATTAGCTTGATCTGTGATGTAAGGAAAGCTAAGAACTCACTTGGCACCTATTTCTAATTATCGTATCGATTTGAAATTTTTTAAACTAATGCAATTTTATAAGTTACAATATAATTATATGGCATCATAGAGCAAATAAATTGCCGTCATTAAGCGAATAATCGAATAGACATTTTTTGACGTTTTAAACTGTCAAATATTTTCAAAGTTTTAAAATTCATCAATTTTTCTCATAGTAACAAGAAAAGTAAATAATTTTTTCCTAGTTACAAATACAAAAAATACCAAGAGCTTTTTGATTTGATTTTAATTTAATTTTATTTATATACTTATAAATATACCTCCAACTTACTTTATTATGTATAAGAAGTAGAAGAGGGAAAATCACGGATTTGTTAATTTTCTTGTTAGTATATGCTAAACCCAGTCTAAATACCAAATTTCAACTTTCTAAGACTTCGAGAAGTACTTTAAAATTTTGATGATCATCAGTGAGTGAGTGAGTGACGAATTTATTGATATTTGCGTATTAATAAAATCTAAAGTAGTAAAGCTATAAAATTAAAATTTGGTATATGCCATTAGGCTCGTGATTATATTCGATCCTGATAATTTGAGCTCTTAAGTATTATCCAGACCGAAGTTATCAGGGTCCAAAAATAGGCTGAACTGCTTCGAGAAACGATACAGCAGTGCCCTGTTTGTTTTGTTTTGCTCGTCTTGGCGGGGGCACTGCCGTGCCCCCAAATTTCTGAATAATTATTAGTTATTGTAATATAATATTCAGTTTAATATAATTATTTTTTATTAATTTTTCACATTTTGTTAGTTATTTTGTGCCAAAGGTAAGTTATTTAGTTATTTTAACTAATTTTATTAATAGCTGCTTTGAAATTCGTCAATTCAGGGCCGGCATCTAAAATTTTTCAATGTATTTTTATAGTCATGCCTGGTATACGGTGTTCTATGCCAAATTGGGGAAATTTACGGTATAAGGCATTAAATAAAGACGTTAACAATTTTCGATTTCCAAAAAAGGATGTAGAATAACGTTGTTGAATTAAAAACATTGGAAACACCTAAATTAATCCGAAATTAACAAAGTAAGACCAAGTTTTTCATCAATATTTCATAATTCCCGAATTCTATGACATACAGAGAATGAATATACATACATGTGTAACATTATCGAATATATTTGTATCTATTTTTCTGACAAACTGTAATAAATATATTTCAAATACTTATTTTATCTATATTTAATTGAAAAATTTAATCATTTTTTATTCTCTTTTCTGAAAACTTGACTTAGGTATTTTATATTGTCATTAATTTAAATATTTTTGTTCACTTCCAACATTAAGGACATAATAAAAACAAAAATGTTTCGGACTTGGCTATACTGCAGTCCACAATCAAATGTCTTTTTCGTTTGACTGGCGAACCTCATACATATATCAATCTTGGGTTGTACCTATTAGTCAAACTAAATTTATTAAGAAATAGTTTCCTTGTAATAAACATATTTGTAAATAATAAAACAAATATTTTACTTCACAAAATGCCACATAATTTTGCAATTGTGACAATTGTTTCGAACACTAATTGTTATTCATCTTCAAACAAAGTAAAATTTATATCAACTACATGTACTTTTCATAAATAAATAAGTGTGATTTCCAAGCACGCATCGCCTCAATATAAATAATAATTTATAATTAATATGAACGTCGACCAAGATTTTTGAAAAATTTTGATTTTGAACGGATGCTCTACTTCCTGAATATTCGACACGTATAAATCTTTAGCTTGCAAAGTGCTTACAAAATATCGTCCAACGAAAGAAATTCTGAGGCAATATTTGTGTAGTATTCCTTGTGAGTTTTAAAAGAATTTGAATTTTGTAACAAAATTTTATTGCAAAAAATGTAGGATATAGTCTCCTTTTCTTTCTTTGGATATTCTTATTTTATCTAGAAGGAATATTAACACATTACGAATACCTGCAATTATTTGCGATTCAAATTTTAGAAAAGTAATGATCGACCATCTTATTTGACTAAATCTGGGATTAAGGATAAAATAATTTTATTACATTATATATAATAAAACTTTGCCTACAGCTTCTCGTGGGAGTATTATTTGTTCAGACCATTGTTAACAAAGTATATATTATCATATTATAATATAAAAGTGAATTTGATGAAATAAAATAATAATAATATTGGATTCTAATAAATAAAATAACTTTAATATCTAACTTGTTGACTTACCGATTTCATGGATATATTTTGTATTTTCTATATTTATACGCAGGGGTGGCGGTAAGCAATGAGAGGCCCTCCCGCGAGAATCGTTTTGGGGGCTTCTTTGGACGACTTGAAACCGGTGACCTTTTTTTTGTCCCCTCTGGAGCGGGCCCGGCACAGTGATGAATGCGAGAACGAGATTGTGTTTACTGTTGTACTAGAGACTGGCTGACAAATGACAACATGCACGCGCACAAATAGAAGCTGTCTGTCAAGGTCATTCGCTCACAACGCACCGCAGAGTAGGGAAGGAAAACTATCGATAGTAGCCGATAGTTTTTAGTAAACCATCGATAAAAAATCGATAGTACTGCCGATAATTCCTTGACGGTAAAAAATCATCGATAGTTTTGACAGTGCTATTGATAGTTTTCCTTTTCTACCGCAGAGCAGAGCGAGTCAAAAATTAGAAAAATTATTGAAACAAATGACAAAAGCAAAGTTTACCACTGCCGGCCGAGGGCCCATAAGTCGCCGCGGGCCCGTTATCGCCGCCACTGTTTATACGCATATAAAATAAATATTACGATTTTAATAAATCGTCAATGGATGGTAACCGACTATAAATTATATATTTCCCATGAAATTCCTTTGATCATTTTACTGCTTAAGGATTTTACTTGGACTTTTTAAAAAGTAGTATCTCTAGATATGTATCATTTCTCCAATAGAATATATCTGTGAATCAAAAAATAAAGAAAGGAGAAGTCTCATTTGGCATAGAAAATCAGCAGGTCTCAGAAAATGATATAACTGTTGAAAGAACTTCGCTGTATCTCGAAAAAAAAACTGAGACGAATTTGATGAAATTTTGTTCATGTTAAGTCGGTTCTACACGATGCTACGAACGTTTCTTCCAACGTTCGATCGAACGTTTGATGCAAGTAAGTTCGACAGTTAGTGCTACGAATGTTCCTGCTACACGGTGAATCGAATGTTTGATCCAATACATATAATGATGTGTTGGTACAAACGTTCATTCAGTGGACGAGGATGTCATCTGTCTAATGTTATCTCTAATGTTATACACTGATGTTGTCTCTATTCATATGAACGAGTCGTGTAGCCGTTGAGTCGAACCAACGAACATAGTCCTTCAAACGTTGGAAGCATCTTTTTGACTCGGTGCAAGAATACCGACATCGGCCGGAACATGGCCAAATGCAAACGTTCGGCGCTCGGCATTGGACGCTCGTGGGTACGAACAACGGCCACACGATGCGACGAATCATCAAACATCCAATGTTGGGAGGTGTTCATAGCATCGTGTAGAACCGGCTTTACGCTGACATTAATGAGTTTCAGTTAGTAGGTACCCTCCAACGAAGCTGATTTACTAATATCGTCCGCGAAACATTGCGCCGGAAAAACTGTCTACATACGTACGAATATACATACACACGAGTAGGTACATTTCTTTTTTAAACAATTTAAAAATACAGTAGTGACATGAAGCCCTAAATATACTAAAAATATTAACTTTGATTTTCGGTGATCCATTAAAATAGTTTCCCTTTATTAGAAAGGTCATAAACTAACATTTTCTGTGACCACCACTTCATTTATTAAACATATAAGAAATTTCTACGAAATTCTATTGATAACCAAATAATACTTTGCAAATAACGTAATATTATGGTATACGAATGAAAACATTGACTTTGTTTGCTTTGTTATTTTGGTATGCTAAAAGAAAAAATACTCAAATAACAGAGAAACAAGCAATCGGTAACAAGAGACGATAGTAATTGTGCTGAGTATTGTAAATACATATAATCAAAAAGTAAGAAAATATCTCTGATTTTACTAAACCAACGTAACTTTGAACAACACAACATCCATTGTAATAATAATGTAATTTGATAAGGATCAGTTTATGTACAGTGTGTCACCAAATTCTCGGATTATACTTTATATATATATATATATATATATATATATATATATATATATATATATATATATATATATATATATATATATATATATATATACCGTGTGAACCGTGTGAGTTTTTTGAGAGTTGCCATTTTTATTAAAACCAAATTTGTATGATAGAAATGATACTGAAAAATGTTCTTTTCTTGGATGTAATTGAAATATAAGCAACCAGAACACTATCGGTTGAAGTAGCCTCAAGTACACATGCATATTTTTACCACCTACCTAATAAATTAAAAAATTAAACTTGGGTAAAAAAATTTTTTTGCTCATTTATGTTGTTAATTAATGCATTAGAACAGTATTATTGAAAAATTAATATATAGTGTCATTTAAAAATCTATAAGTTTGTATCATAGCTCGAAAACCATAAGAGCTATAAGGCTCCTGACTATAGCAATCGGTTGCCTCCGTCGATATCTACAACTCTTATTTGAACAATTTTTCGATTAGTTCAACGGTTTGGCTGTAATTAAAATGACAACTCTCAGAAAACTCACACAGTATATAGGGTGATAGTGAGTAAGTGCGAAATATTTTAATGGGTGATTGCTGAGGTTTTTTTTATTTAAAAAAGCTCATATAAACCAATGTCCAAAAGCGCTTAGTTTCCAAGATACAGAGTGTTCAGTTTCTCGTCTTTTTTATTTAAGTATTTTCTTAAATATTTCAAAAACGTTTTGAGATATTCACACAAAATTTGGGATACACTACGACAGGATAAATACTCCTATTCTGAAGTAAACAGAATATTTCCATTAAAGCCTGTGGCGTTAATAATTTGTTTTTAATTTAATACAGAAAAATATTTTTAAAGGGAAAGAAACTGAACACTCTGTATGTTGGAAACTAAGCGTTTTCGGACCTGGATTTATATAAACTTTTTTACATAAAAAACCTCAGCAATCACCCATTAAAATATTTAGCACTTATTCACTAACATCCTATATACTGTGTGAATTTTCTGAGAGTTGCCACTTTAATTACAGCCAAACCGTTGATTTAATCGAAAAATTGTACCCTATATATATATATATATATATATATATATATATATATATATATATATATATATATATATATATATATATATATATATATATTCTCAAAAATTTTAGAACATTCTGGAATATTCTTAAACATTTTGAAAAATTTTACAGTAATTCTATAGTATAATTTTCGAAGGTTTTAAAATATCCTCAAACATTTTCAAATATTCTAGAACATCCTGGTAACATTTTCGACCCCCTAGAGTATTTAGGAATATTCTGGCCAGTCTTGGTCACTTTGGTAGTCGATTCACCTGGATTCGTTTCGTGCTTCACTGACTTTCGATAAGAAGTTCATTAACACTCATATTTCCGAAACCAATCACTACAGGAAGGGGGGATGGAGGGTTATTATACCATATAATTCCCATGGAGTTGCGGAGTTATAGCGGCACGCATGAACAAACCACGCTGTCATAGACAACTTAGATTCAAATTATTTTTTTTTTACTCATTCTATTTTCCTTAATTAGTATCATTTTTTGACTTTTCCTCGTTTCCCCGTTCTTGGGAACGAGGTGGCGCTCAAAAGTTTGACGAACTAGGTATTTTGTCGAAATTTTGGGATTTAGGATCGGTTTAATTATTTTAATTTTAAATAAAATAGGTACGAATAAAAAATATTTTTATTAGTGGACAAAAAATAAGAACGGGATATATACGAGTAATAACATAATATTAAAGAGCAGTACAGAGTGTTTTCCACTTATTGCTAGCGCAAAAAACAATGTTCTGAATAGGTGTTATCGCAATATCAGTCCCACATTTAATTGTAAATATAAACGACAATTACATGATCTCTTGTTTACATACTAATTACAGAAATTTAAAATACCATTGAAATAATGAAAATGTGAAAGAAAACAAAAGGAAAAGAAAACTATGCTGGTCCTTTATTTCAAATAGTGTGTCAGAATGTAGGTGTAAAACAGTATTTTATTTTAAATAAATTAACTTTTTTCAGTGAATTTCTAACAAAGAGAACTAAATAATCGCTTTCATTATCCTGAATCTATTTTGTCTACACTTTTTTAAGTATTAGAGAAATGTTTAAAAGCAATTGGTCAACTCCGCATAGATTTCTTATAGCCTGGAATCATTTCCATTATGTAATATGAAATATCGTTTTTCGACCACTTGGCCGATTATGTAATTCAAACAAGTATCGATACTTTTTTAAACATTTCAGTAATGTTTACAAGCTAATTTTTAACTCTGAATCAATTTCTTATAGTCTGGAATTATTTCCACTATAAATTGAAATAACATTAAGTCGCGTAATATGAAATGTCGTTTTCCGACCACTTCGTCGACTATGTAACTAAGACAAATATTGACACTTTTTTCCCCAAAAGCAATTTTTTAATTTTAAATAAAATTTTGGTAGCTCGGAACTATTTCCGCTATTAACCGGAATAATATTAAGTCGTGTAATATGAATTGTCGTTTTCCGATCACTTGGTCGTGAATGTAATTCAGATAAATATCTACACTCAGGACCGGATTATCGCACAAGGAGCTAGGGCCCCGGGGTTTTTGAAGGGTCCGGTTAAACTGTCTGTTTTGAATATTTGTATCAATATTTGAGTTTTGTTGTAGTTTTTCATATTATTTAGTTTTGTTTTACTTAGGGTAAAAGACCCCATTGTCGATCGGGGTTATAAGTCCGAACAGTTTTGACATTTATATCTTAATGAAGTTATCTCTGAAAGAAACCTTTGATAAAAAAAAATTATTATTAATAGAATGATTATTTTTCAATTTAAATTCACCTCACATTTAATGCCTCCTCACTTAATTTAAGAAATACATATATATATATCGAAAAATTTTTGTTGAATTCGTGAATTTTTAATATGATGGATGATCATTATTCAAAACAGATGAGTTATAAATTGTAACATTTTTCACCGAATTTTTAAAGTTATTAGCATAATAAAAGTATACAAATAATTGTTATTAGTCCACTTAAGAGATTAGGATAGTTAAATTAAATTTTATATGCGTTAAATATTATTTGTATGACTGATTCTTCTTGGGATCTGAGTTTTAGAGTTAGGTACCGCATAGACGTCAACAAATTATAAAACAAAAACATTAATAAATCAAAATTTTTGGGTTATATTTTCTTAAAAACATATCCATTGGATTAAAAAAAACTTGGTTTCATACTTATTAAGAAAAAAAAAATGGGTGTTTTGTTTATTTTTTAATTTTTTTAAGCTAATTTAATGATACAGCTAAAAATAGTGATCGGTCATCGGTTCTCTTACCCTATTTGTATTCTTTTATATTTTTTATGCGTTCTGTATCTTGTGGGGGGTGGGATGGATTCCAGTAAGGAATTCAGAGTGAATTAATTCGTCCCACTTCAGCGGGTGGTCTAAAATCAGAACATTAACGATTGAACGATTAGTTAAATCGTTAATGTTCTGATTTTGTGTAAGTTCAACTATAAGTTCAACTAATAGTTGAATTTACACAAAATATTGTCTATTTACCGGTGGTTGTTAAAGAGCTAATATCTCTTTCGTTGAAAATTATACTTTCGTGATAAAACAATTGCATTTCGAACCATGATAATTTACAATCCGGAGCTACCTGCCGCTAGCCAACATAGCAAGGGACTTTCGAAACCTAAGATTATTAAACGTAAAACATTTAAGCAATAACACATTTCACCTGAAAATTTAGCATTTCTTAAATCACTAGGTCTTAAAGTGAAAAGAACATGGTACTCACCAATGCGTTGAATATTAATAACAGTTTGTAATTTGATGGTAAACTAGCAAGTGTTATTAGTAGCCATTTTCGGATACATTCCACAATTTAACTAATTACCTCCACCACTTTTAATTATTCTATATAAGGTTGTAGATTGTGTGAATAAATTCAGTTCTACGGCGGCGGTAAAAAATTCAGTTCTACGGTGGCAGTAAAAAATTCAGTTCTACACGGAGAAAATTCCTATAAAAATTATTGTGCTCCTACTACAATCGACGTGTAACAGGCGAACATATCCAATTTTTGTACGCTAAAATTATAAAAATTACAATAATATAACTATAATTTTTATACTTTTTCCGTACAAAAATTGGATATGTTCGCCTGTTACACGTCGATTGTAGTATGAGCACAGTAATTTTTATAGGAATTTTCTCTCCGTGTACGGCGGCGTTTCTTGACATACAAGGCTAACAACCAATTTTATTTTAAAGAAGTTGGTATTGCTGCAGAAAATTCGGATGAAATATTACATCTTATATTCGAAGCACCGTTTGATTTCAACGAGTTGCCGAAGAAATATCAACGAGTTGCACGTTGGCTTTGCCGAAATTGGCATACGATACCTTGGTCGTATGGATTTATTCCGTACAATAAACTTTATACCATATTGAAGCCTAAGTATATTAAAGAAGTATGATGTCATATACGTTAAGGGCAGTGAAAAGAAGAAATGGATTTCAAATTTGTTTGATGACACCGAAAACCAGCCGTGGATTTTGAATTTGGAAGAAATATTTGATGCACCCAAGATTTCCAATCTGCGAGATAAATATTATTCAAGCCGTTGTATGCTTCATTCAGATAAAATTTGTTCATTAGAAGATTGTATCCTATTAAAAAATTTTTATATGGAAAATACATAGATTTCAAGTAATAAATAGATTTAAGCAATTTAATTTTTTGTATACATATTCTATAAATAAAATTTAATAAAATATGTGCGTTTTACTTAATTATTATCCTAAATTCCCCTATTTTTTACAGCAAGAAGTTTCTTTCGTTAACCTATAAAATTACTGAAAAAATCTAATGATATTTATTATTCTTATTGAAAAGCATATTTCACGATACACTCTGTATAAGAAAACATTCATTAAAATATTAAATATACACCTGTTATATATATACACGATATTATATGTGTGTTAATAATAAAGTAGATCTATATTCAAAATGTTCTAGTAGATATCTAGAAATTTTGATTTTACATGTGAATTCTCTAATATAGGCACTAATCTATAAAAATTTTAGTAATTCAATGCTGTTATAATTTTTATATTAAACAACGTAGTTAAATTAGAGTAATTAAAACCCGAAGATTTTGAAATTTATTATGGTTGAAATATTAATAAATAAGCAAGCATTGTACGAATACATATATATGAAGCTAGATATTTACAAACAGTAAACATTTTTGTTAACTAAACCAATTTTTTGTGTTGATTATTTATTTTATAATTTATTTATCTGTGTGTTATAATAAGATTATGTATAAATGAGCCTTCTATGAAATTTCATATAATTTTCGTTTGATTTATAAATTATGCTAGAAATAGTTTTATGTTATACTCAAATTCTTAAATATTGTGCTCCATAAAGAACAATATTTTTGTAACTCGTTAAAATTCTAAAAAGTTTTGTTAGTTAAACCAAAAATTACTAACGTTGTAGGTTATATGTTAAAATTCATGAGGACCTAAATTAGGTTACACTTCTTCAAATTCGAAATAACTATGTTTCTATAGTCTGCTTTCAAGGTCTGCTAAAATAAACACTCAGCGAAAATAAACTTGTTTTAAGCTGATAAAATTCTAAAAACTAACAAGTTTTTCAAGGTTAATTATATATAAAAATATCATGCAGTGCAGTCAACATCCGATTTTCGGCAGCACAGTAGCGGTCTGAAATCTAGACTCTGGAGTCTGTGCCCTGGAGTCTGAAGTAAGTTTTGGGGCTTAAAATCTAGCGCTTGGTAGAGTGCTCCCACAAAATTTATCGTTAGCGACCTCCCGATTTTCGTTTGAGATGACGCAATTAAGCGAGGTTAAATACCAAGGTTTGCACGTACACAAAATAAGCACAGTACGCTTCAAAACGTGATCGGACACCTTTTTAGTCAGGGGGGTCCACACTTTTGACACGACAGTGTACCAAAAATTTAGGATAACCCCTCATTTTTGACGCGGTAGGGTACCTTTCGTTTAAGATAACGCCATTAAGGCAAGCGAGTGTTGCGGTCAAAGGCGAAGGTTTGCACGTACACAAAATAAGTACAGCACGCTTCAAAAAGTGATCGGATACCTCGAATAATTTTTTGTCAGGGAGGTTCACACTTTTGACACAGCAGTGTACCAAAAATTTAAATACAGTACGGTGTCAAAAGTTTAGGGCCACCCCCGACTCAAGGTATTCCCCACATTTTTAACGCGGAAGTGTACCCCAGCTCTCAATTTGTAGTCTAAAATTCAGTCTGCGCATGCGTCGTGTACAAAAGTTCAGTCTGCGCATGCATTAAGTTTGGATTCAAAAACTATGTTAGTGCTGACGGGTAATGGGTTAACACAAATCCACATTGTGATGATCAAATTGTGATGATGCATAATGGATTAACTTAAATTAATTTGGTTGCGGGTGATGACTCATCTCTTAGGAATTTCAAAGACAACAGTATGTGCGCGTGTGGAGGTCAAATGCCAATAACAAATTTTGATACATGCACTCGGTACGTGCCGGGTCAAAGGTCAAAGTTTGTACATCGATACATTTTGATGACTCATCAGTTCGGAATGTGTAGTACCGTAAAGTCATACGATTTCAATCATTGGCAAAAGAGTTCAAGTTGCTTAGTTTTGCGGTGTCACAGAACTGTCCTAGCCATTCTACTACTTAATGATAGTTAATGTCTAAGTTTCTTACTGTCTCTTGAATTTGATTCACATTATGCATTTTAATAGCCATTTATTTTAAAAACCGTAAAAAAAATCGCATAAAAAAGTCGCACAAAAAAAGACCGCATAAAAAAATGTTTCGCTGTACTCTATCCACCAGACACGAACTCTTTGTGAGTAGTCATAAACTACTGGAATATAGGTACTAAGGGCCAATTAGACTGGTGTGGGCGCACGGAACACTGTCCATAGTTCAAAAATGTGTGAAATCCGACAAAAACAAATATTCGGGAATATCTGTAAAAAATGGCGCCAAGAATATTTGTATTTAAAGAAAAAAATACCCCTGTCGCAGCACCTGCATAACATAGCGAATTTTCAAAGATAGGATACTGACGGATCTCATATAACAACTTGTATCCATCTAAAATAGTTTAACTCTATAACAGTGATAAGATTTTCGAAATCGGTTGAGTAGTTAATTTTTTACTTTTGAGTCCCCAGGACCCTGGTGGATCACATATAGTATAGCACATATGCATTTAAATAAGTTTAACCAAAAAATCACTAAAAATGGTGAAAAATGGCTTCTAAAAATCGGACATATCAGCTAACGAACTCGTCCCAGCTTTTGAGACTTTTGAACTTCTAACAAAATTTCGTAAAGATTGAATGCTTCATTCGAGAGTTATCGCGCAGACACACACACAAATATATATATATATATATATATATATATATATATATATATATATATATATATATATATATATATATATATAAACAAATAACTCTCGTCCTTTTGTGGGGTGACTCTTTGCACCCTGCAGACACTAAAACCGCAGGAAATTTTTCGGAATTAACAGTCGCGTCACCCAACGATATAGGAAATAAGAATTATTTCCTTTACACCCTGTATATAATATATATACACACCTACATATATATATATATATATATATATATATATATATATATATATATGTATATATGTATGTGTGCATATATTATATACAGGGTGTAAAGGAAATGACTCTTATCCGTTTGAGGGGTGACGCGACTGTTAATTTCGAAAAAATTCCAGCGGTTTTAGTGTCTACAGTTCGCTAGGAGTCGCCCTCCACAAAAGGACGAGAGTTATTTGTTGTACACCCTGTATATATATATATATATATATATATATATATATATATATATATATATATATATATATATATATATATATATATGTTTTTAAACAAATTTCTGCCGTATAGTCCCGAACTTAATAATAATAATTTAATAGTTAAATGAATTTTTACTTAAGTAACAGAAAAATTTATAATTTTTTTCTGCTTTCCGTCCTGCGGCTTCACTCAGGTGTCTGTTTTGTTTTATTTTTATTTTAATTTTGATTTATATAATTTTGTGCAATGGAATACATTTTTGTATTTTGTAGCTTTAGTTTGAAACCTTTGCTCTGATATCCGTAATAATAGTTTTAGATATTCTTCAGTTCTAGACCCTTCTTGGAGAATAACAATTTTAATGCTACTTTCATCTTTTTCTGGAATTCCAATAGTGTTTGAAGGGTAACTTGGGGATCGATTTAATTGTCCGCACCATTCAGCTATTTAATGTGATCCCTATTAGAAGGTTCTGGAGAACAATCTTAACCTTACTTCACTTTTTAATTCGCTATTCTGAAATTCTGTACAAAAACAGTTACTTAAATAATTAATACTATAAAAGCAAGTAATATTCATACTTCAGTAGCATACCTAATTTTCGCAACATCTTCTTGAGTTCCGCCCAGCTGTTTAGTATGAAGAAGTTTTTTTGGCGTCCCAAGGTCCTGGGGGATAATTTTGCCCTCACTTATACTAACAAAATCATCTTATTTTAATTTAAATAATAATAGTACAGTTACCTGAGATCCGTTTATCCATTTCTATAAGAGAAATGAATAAACAATTTATTTTACTTTACGTGTAATTGCTTTGGAAAAAAATTAAAATTTGTGGCTCCGTAACTAACGATAACAACTAATAATGAAAACAAATTTGAAAATTCAGGCTCTCTTGTGCCACCCCTGATATGATGCTCTATTCATAGACATTTCACTAGTCGAAATCCGTTAAGTAACCTTGGCTGTGTGCTTTTCACAAAATTTTATAACATTTTTTCTAATTGTATTATATATCTATATATTGATTATTTAATAATAAATCATTGTTAAAAAGATTTAGATTTTAGTAATCAAAATTATAACTTCAATAAATTATAAATTAACACTTATTCAATTGACGAATTATTTTCTTAAATAGACTAAACAAAAAATTATAATTATTTATTTATTATTTAAATTTGCCGCTTTGAGGAATTTGCTTTGTTGTTTGTAACTTGTTGCCCTCTGCTGGGTTGTCTACACAAGTAATATTTAATCTCTTTAATGGATACTTTAATGTCTGTTCCTTTGTTCAGAAAATGGGCTATTACTTTTTTAGTTAGTGTGTAGAAATCATTTTCATTTGTAAACATTTTATTTAGTCGATATTGAATTACAAATTTAAAATTTGAAATAGGATTATTGTTCAACATTTTGAAAGGTTGTAACATATTTTGGAACTTATATCCCCATTCAGGTAAGATGTTAAATATTTCAAAAAATTTAATAATTAATTAATGTATTTTTTTATTTTTGAGATTGTTTTATGAGTATTTCAATTAAATTGTAGACAAACAATCTACTTGACAGTAAAGAAATTTCCAATCTTTTGTGATGAATGTTTTCAACAACGAATTAACACTTAATCACAAATGTAAAAATGTGTGAATAGCTAACTGTCGTGTGTAAAGAGGTTAAAATTCATTAACAATTATTAATGGAAATTAAATTATATGTGTAACAATGTAAAATATTTTAAGAAAGATTAAAATTTATTTCTAATTAAATGATACATAATTTTATTGGTGTTTTTACAAGTTCTTTTTTGTGTGCTTTTTACACCAAACAATCCGTTTGCATATATTTTCATACTTTACTATTTTAGCAAAAAGCCAATTCTGTCAAAAATGTCACTTATGTAGATTTGATTTAGCATTCAAATGTAAGTTGAGCCAAAACTCGTTTTTTTTTCTATTTTTTTTTTTGTTAAATAACTCATGTTGTATGAATTTGTATTGTTTTTTTTTTGACACAAGCGCGAGGCTCGTAACTGCTGGCTCCTGCTACATGGCTAATTTAGTTGTTCCGGCACTGTTTAGTTGCTCCAAAAACTCTATTTTCTGTTAAAAACACTATATTGTACCCATTCACTTTGTTTTTAATTCCAAAGTATACCAATTATATGTCATCAAAATCTTGTCAAATATATATTTTTTTTTATAAAATTTCCTTACCATCAATCAGTTTTTTCTAATTTAGTTCATCTTATTTAAAATTAAATAAGAAAATTTTCAAAATAATAAATATAATGTGTTAAAACAAAAATATTTATAATTAGGTTATATACATGCATGCATATTATATGCATATATTTAAAAATGATTCCATTTGACAGATTGTTATAAAAAAACAAAACAAAAAACTAACATTATGAAACTTTGTACTTCGTTTACAAATAGCTAAGGGCCATTCAACACCACAAAAAAATATGTCAAAAGCTAATTTAATCAAATAAATAGTACAGTTTAATTGATTAACATTTATAATATAACTTTATAAATTTATTAAGACATTATTCATAATATTTAATTAAAGAAATCTGACATATATTTAGGTAATAGAAATAACTAGTGACGAAACACCCTTAGACACATTTATAAACACAATATATATTAAATAGAAAAATCAAACGAGGTAGAGTGAAAAACAAATAAAAAGAGACTTTTAAAAAGAGATTATTTTTGATTTTTCTTAAGAACGACGTTATATAGAAGAAAAGTATAAAAAGCTAAAATTTTTGAAAAACTTTAAATTCTGATCAAAAACACAAAAAAAGACTTTAAAGCCCAAAATATCCGGTCTGTGGCATCGGATGTGTCTGGCTAACGCACTTATCCAAGCGTTTTGAATAATTAACGATTTTACCAAATTTCGTAACAATTAAATGCTTCGTTCGACAGCTATCGCGTACACACATAAATACATATACATACATATATATATATATATATATATATATATATATATATATATATATATATATATATATATATATATATATATATATATATATATATATATATATATATATAAATTTTAGTGAAGTAGATTTTCGAGTTCTAGAGGCTCCAAAACAAATTTCTGCCATAGTCCCGGGCTTAGGTCTTACCATAAGAGCTGCTGTAATAGCTGAATTTTCATTCTGAAAATTCGCTAATAAAGCTTTAAAAAATAATTGAAATCCATTGCTGTGCCAAGAACAGATATAATTATATCTAATTACTAAGCTCACGTACAGATATGGTACTTAAAAAAAGAATTTAAAAAAAAATTAATACTAATTTCCGGAATAAAAGCTTTTGTTGTACTTCGCTCAATATTTTTGTTTTGTTTTGTTTTGTTTATTAACATCAAATAAAAATCTTGAACTAAGTACAACAAAAGATTTTATTCCGGAAATTAGTATTAATTTTTGTTAGATTATTTTTTTAAATATCATCTGTACGTAAGTTTAGTTATTATAATTATATCTGTTCTTTGTATAGCAATAGACTTCAATTATTTTTTTAAAGCTTTATTTTTTTCTTTAAATTCAAATAATTAATATTCTGGTGCCATTTTTTACAGATATTCCAAAATATCTGTTTTTGTCGGATATATTAATACTACACATTTTGAAAAGTAATTTTTTATATATTATATAGGTACTCCTATATTCGTATCTGTACTAGATGTTTGTACATTGTCTATAAAAGGTCATCATTCCAAAGAGAATATACGGATAAATATGTAACGAAGTAGAAAAAGTACCAGTTTTAATTGGATTTTATTTTTATTTATCTTCTATTTTTGCTTCTTGACTACGAAAATTCATACCAAACACTAGGCTACTTGCAAAGAAATTGATAATAACTGTGTACTAATACAGTACGTGCCAACATTTAATTAACCCTTTCTAATCATGTGTCGGATGCCTTCAGACATTGTCTTTTTCCCATTCCTATCATTTGTCGGACGCCGTCCGACATCGGCTTTAATCATTTTATCTTCTTCTTTCTTTCTTACTCTCTGGAATCTACATTGCCGATCTGTTTTGAGTTAGTTCCACGTTTCGCTACTAGATCACATTTTGTACACACCTTAGAGCTTATATAATCGTGTAATTTTTTTTGTAAACATGAAAGATATAAATTTTGATTAACTAATTATACGAGTATAGTAATTATATTTATGCAAATCAATTCCTTCTGTGGATAGGTGGCATGTAGCTTCGAAGTGAGATGGATATATGTCAGATTATATTTAATTCAGACCTGATGGCAACATCTTAGCCAAAAAAAAAGATTGGACAGTACCTATGAGACTACAACATATAGATTGTAGTCTAATTGGTCTACCATTTTGACATGAATGCAAAAAAATAACCCATTGTGATTTTTGATAATTTGTGGCCCACTAATGCAAAAGGTTGGGAGTTTTTTTTTAAATTTTTGAAGCTATGAGACTAAACCACAGTCTTGATTAGTATTTTGAGAAAATTGTAGAAAATAAATTTTTGTGACTTGCTGTAATTACGTAATTACATAATAGTATTAACTAGACAGAATTAATTATTTGCAGGGATTGTTTGCATTCAAACGTGAATGAGTTGTTTTAAGAAAATAAATGGGAAATATTTCACAAGGTCCTGAATATAACAGCCGAATTTAGTAAAAAAAATTTTATGAATTCGCAGCTTCTTTACTTGACTTTGCTTTACTTATAACAATACCTACAAATGAGTTCTTTTAAAGTTCCCATTTCTATTACAGCCAAACTATTGATTTAATTAAAAAAATTGTTTATTTTGGTTCATTTTTGTCACATACTCAATAATATTAGGGTATAAAATTTTTTTTTTTACTGAAAAATTATATTATGGAGGCTTATTATACATGTTGCAACGAAACTGTTAATACCCCTGTCGCAGCATCTGCATAACATAGCGAATTTCCAAATTTTGGGGACTGGCGGATCTCATCTAAGAACTGTACCTATTTAAAATAGTTTAGCTTTCTAAGAGTAAAAGATTTTTTAAAATCGGCTGGGTAATTAGTTTTGATATTTTTGGAACCCAAGAACCCGAACGGACTTTGTGCAGCATAGTTGTATCCATCTAAAATAATTTAGTTCTCTAACAGTGAAAAAATTTTCAAAATCGGTCGGTTAGTTTATTTTTTACAATAATGGGAACAGTAAACCCTGGCGGAAATCATACAACATAACCTTTATTCATCTAAAATAATTTTTGTAAAAAGTTTATCCTAACAGTAAAAAACGGGTCCTAGGGATCTCATATAACTTATGGTAGTTCGTAAGGTTCTTGTGGACATCATTTAATTACTTAATGAATTCAAATACTTTAACTTACTAACGGTGAAAAAATTTTCAAAATTTTCGACATTCGCTAAAAAAATCATTGAAAAATATTTGATATGTTTCGATCAATTAATGGTCAACATCAGCAAATAAAAGTTACTAAAATCAAAGAAAAGAATGAGTTATTTGTCCGTAGAAATTAAAATACAAATTCTGAAAACGAGCAAAGAAATATTGAAAAAACTAGATCGGCAAAACATTCTGACAAATAACACTACCCAACTAATACTTGCCAATTTGAATGAAACTTAACATACTTATTAAACAGCGAAAAATATTAAATACGTGTTTTTTTATTTCGGCTAAATACGCTTTTTAGGGGTAGAAAACACCATTCAACCTCTGTAGATGAAAACAGTTATAGCTAAATATTTTTGAAACGGCATATTTTTTGAAAAAAGGGCTGAGTACCAAATTTGTAGAATTTAAAGCGATGCACTTGATAGTGACCCTGAAATCGATTTTCAAGGTCAGTTGAAAATGATTAGCCATTGCCGAACTTTGACCATATCCTGTACCTATAAGCAGTAATTTCATGTATTGACTCAATCTATCTTCAAAATTGATTGTTGCGTTATTTTTCTAAAATAAAAAAAATAAAAACCTGACGAAATGAAAAAATAGGCGCAAATTTATAGAAAAAATTAGAAGAAAACATTTTTGTAAGTAATTTTAGAAGTTAAGAAAAGATTTAATATCACTCCAATTGTAAGTTAAACATTAACTTTATGTTATATTAGAAATTTTCAAAATTTTTTAAAATTTTTATTGCTACTCTATAGTTATCATATTAGGAATTAAATTCAACATATGATTAACTATTATTTTTCCGATTGCGATTGAGCAAGTATTTTTCAAAATTACTTCTTGATCACTTATTTTCTATCTTGCATGTGAAATTCGTTCGAATATACTTTGAACCATTTAGGGATGAAAAGTAAACTACTCCTTTTGAAAAATATTAAATGATTTTCAAATGACTTTGGAAATTGACCTCAAGGTCAACTTCAAAGTCAAGTGCATCACGAGAGTCAAGTGCTTCAAGATCATCAAGTGCATCACTTTGAACTCTATAACTTTGGTCCTAAGCACTTTTTTCAGAAAATATATCGTACCATAATCCACTTCTATGTTGATTCCTGGTCTCTTTTCCTGCGTTTCTAATATTTATGTCAATAAAAAATGTGCTACCGTAGACAAGGATGAATAGGTACGCATTCCGACTTCACACCGTATTTTTTTGTATTTATTTTATGAGTACCTAATCTTTAATATATTAAAAATTTACGCGAAGATGGTCACTTTATCAGCAGTATCCAAAAAAATTTAAAAATATCGGTGGTTTTTGAAAAATTAACAAAAATCGTATAATTTCTTCTCTATGAAAAATTGGGGTCAAAAGAGACGAGAAAAGAGTAAATGGGGACAACCCGTAGGGTCGACCAAAATTGAAATTCTAATATAAAATAATTTCGAACTTTTTGTATTTATACATTCAAAAAAGAAATAATAGGTACTTGATGATTTTCTGTAAAAATAAACGTAGAATCTAAAATAAAGTTTATATACTCCTGTCGTTTACCCCTAAGTTTATATTCCTCCTATTCTTATTTTAGTTCAAAAAATAATTTTTCAAAAGACTAAGACATAATAATTAATAACAGTGAGATTCTACGTCCATTTTCAGACTTTTGTTTATTAAATTGCGTAAAAGCTAGTAAATGCAATAACAGATATGATGAATTTATAAGGATTTTCTTGTACTACAAAATCTTAAAAATATGGAAACGCGTACTTTTTTTTCGTTAATTGTGTTTTATTCTTTTGCACAAAATTTTAAAAATACTTTATTTTCTTAAGAAAGGGAGGCAACTTTAGTCACAGATATGCCTATGAACAGTTTTTGGTAATCCGGGAAAAACGAAAACACTTTTTAAAATTTTTTTATTGTTAAAATCGAAATGTTCTTTTAAAGAGGGTTAAAATTACCATATTTTATATTAAAATTTTAACACAATCACTCCCTAATTAACGAGCCTTACTTAATATTAGCAAATTGAGAAAAAACACGTCAATTAGATTTTTTTACACAGATTTTATTTGTTATATAATTCAAAAGGATATTTTAAAAATGTGTATGAATGGCTTTCATTAAATAAATTTCAATATATTTTCCATTTATTTTAACAGTGGAATGTCCTTATTAGTGGCTATACTTTCGGCTTGGAGCGAATTAGACGAAGATTTTCTTCTAAAACCAAATTTAATAATTAATTAAAGAAATAAAAAAAAATTTGTGGATTTCCTACCGTTCAAATATAATCTTTATTGTATGTAAAAATGTTATTACATTTTTTCAAAAAACTGTAAGTAAACTGTAAAATTTTCTTTACAAATATGTTAAAATAGAGAAATGTTTCCTTTTTAATTTATTTTTAACTCTTTTTAAATGATTCACTTTAAAATTTTTTAATATTTCTTAATCGAATTTCATAAAAGAATGTGTCAAAATTTAAAAAAATTTTTCTTTGTTAAAAAAAAAAATTGAATGTGCAAAATTATTTAATATTAGAATGCTCTGATTATACAATTCTAATCATAACTGTATTGTCAATTGGATAAAAAATTACGTAAAAATATTATTGTTTGAATATGATTTAACGTAATTTTTACACGATTGAAGCAAACTCTTATTAATTTTAGGAAGGTGTAAATATAATCTAAATTCTGATCATATCACATAACAGATATCGTCGGGATTTTTTTTGTAAAAAAAAATGGAACAGAGATACATTATAAAAACATTTAACTGACAGAGAAATAGAATATAGCCGAATCGTTAAATTGGATTAAAAAAATCATGACACGCTACTTATAAAGCGGCCTTTTTTCGAATTTAGCTCGCAAAAAATGAGACAGAAAAAAAAAGAATGCGAGTGCGAGTGAAATGGAGAACGACATATTTCCTAGTTTTTCTCGAAAAGTAAGTAATTTAGAGCAACGGTATAAAAACATTTTTTATGCGTTTTACCTTTTACAATGGCTTAGTGTAAAAAAAAATTTGAAAAATTGCTTAATTCTGGCAAAAAACTCATTTTGTTGACAAAAAACGCCCGGAAAACCTACTTCTGGGCATCCGACGTGTCTGGCTAACGAACTCATCCAACGATTTGGAAAATCGAATTCGCACACCAAAATTTCATAAGCATTAAACGTTTCGTTCGAGAGTTATCGCGCGGATACATATATATATATATATATATATATATATATATATATATATATATATATATATATATATATATATATATATAAAATTTTAGTGAATATCATTTTCGTATTCTAGGGACCTCAAAACATATTTCTGATATGGTCTCGGGCTTAGGTCGCACCATGACACCTGGCGTAAAAGCTGAATTTCCAGTTTTGGAAATTCGCTAAAAAAAAGACCTGTGTCTAATTGATGTGGGTTTTAAAATTTGTCAGTGAAATATATAAAATAATATTCACTGGTGCTTATAAGAGATATCTATAGCTATTGTCTATTGATTATAAATGCTATTGATACAATCTATAAAGTTGTGCCCTTTTTGTTATAACTGAAAATGTTATATACTTTGGTAATGAGAATTTTAGGATATTTTATCGTATTTGTGCAGTCAATTTTGAAAATAAGTGAAGATACCTCCTTTCTGTAGTTAGCTATTTAAGTATTATGCTAATATTCAAAAGGGGGGGGGGGTTGTGGGAAGGCCCATTATCGGCCCCCCTGAATGAAATTTTTTGAAGTTTATGATTGAGTTTATTTTTATATTTTTTTATAATGTTAAAGAAATAATATAATAAAAAAATAATATGGCGTACAAGTGCATAAGCTACAAAATCTTTTTGTTACTCAACTGCGCTCTATGAAAAATAATTAAATAAATGTCACAAAAAACTACAAAAATAGCGAATTTTTGCAAAACAAGCTAAGTTTAGCAATTATTTTCATAAAGGTCGAATCAAATAACATAACAATATATATATATATATATATATATATATATATATATATATATATATATATATATATATATATATATATATATATATATATATATATTAGAAACCTTACATCTTTAACATTATAAAAAAAATCTACTTAATAAATTTCTAACACTGACTGACTGACTGACTGAAAGGCAATGCGCAGCCTACACTGTTGGGTTTAGAAGAATGAAATTTTGCACAGGAATTTCCTATATAATGTAGGTTAGAGCTAAGTGGGTTAAATAGGGAATGAAAATTTGTATGCAAATGTGTCATTTTTGAAGTTAGAGATATATAAAAATATATTACTATGGCTATTAAAATAAATACCTTATTTAATAAATCTTTAGGCCGCTATTACACTGTCATAGATATATGTCAAAGTTTTATTTTATCAAAGAAATATTATAGTGTAATAAGTCAACTTTTATAATATAAATTTCTGTAACCATAGTTAAAGATACGTCTTAATATTTGATCATAGATTTGATCAAAGATCTTTGACATATATCTATGACAATGTAATAGCGGCCTTACACGTACTGGTAAATCCTATCGGGTGGATATACGGCTAGTATAAAAATGAACTCGATCATAAACTTCAAAAAAAATTATTCGGGGAGTGGGGGGGGGGGGGGTAAAGGGCTATATTGCAACTCCTCCTTTGCCGGGCTTTGCCTTTGATATACATAAGAATTTACAAATAGCAGTGACAATTTTAAGCACAAAAATTAACAGTAATTACATGTGTGTTAACTGAAAATTGAAAATTCTTTTTTTGACGAACATTAAAAAAAACAGATAATTAATAAATAGTTTGCCATTACTGTAGAGTCATTTCCATTGCTTGCTTTCATTGCAATGTGTTTGTTTTAATTTATTTCAATGTGACATTAAGGCAATTAGAGCTATACGAATGTATGTATGACGTTTTTTAGTATGGTAAAGTTACATGCATTTCTGTATATTTCATTTATTTACAACATTTTATAGAAGAAGTAATTAAACTTTATCTGTCAGTGTACAGTGGTATATTTATTTGCTGAAATGGTAAATAAGTTTCATCAATGTGTGCAGAACCGGAATTACATAACGGCACTTAGGGCCACATGCTGGGAGACACCCGCCACAGTAGGGATCTTGACAAGATTAATACAATGATAGCCATTAATATAGCCATTATGAGAAATGACCAACCGATACACTGTACTGACAACTAATACATCAATACTCGCTCTCTGTCTAAGCAAATAAGTGGGAAGATTCGACAACGACTACAGGTCTGCTTCACAATGCATAATGTATTGTAGATCACATGCGATCGCTTCGGTACCGACAGTCATGAGATAGAGAGTACTCTATGTTTGTATATCTTATTCGTGTACGTTTTATACGGAATTGTAGACGTGGTACAGCGTTGTGTCGCCATTAGTCAGGTTTCTCTTGACGTCTTACACCTTCAACCGATTAGAAATTTCCTTATGGCCTTATTAGGGGCCTCCACATGACTGCTCAGAGGCCTCTCAAAGGTAAATCCGGCTCTGAATGTGTGTATACATATCCACTGATAATAAGTTTATATTTTAGAATGTTAAACAGCGAAACGTGTACGGATATGCTAAAAAAAATTATTCAATAAGTATGTATGTATCTGTACCGGGCACAAGATTGCCGTGAAAAACGTAAATTTCTTAATTTTGTAAATTCATACAAGATTGCCGTGTGAAATATGAAAGTTGAAATTATAACTATTGGATTAGTTTTCCTAGCAACTAAAATGATAAAAATAAAGGAAGTCTATTTCGGACATTTGAAGCAGATATTTGTAGTTTTATTTTTCGAAGAAATAATTGGAGTCATTTGCGTTATATATCCTCTGACGGCTTGACGGATTTTGGTCCGTGAGGGGATGAAAATTTATATAGAAAACTGTTGAGCCTTAGAAACGTGAAAATTCTACAAAAAGGTTCTTTATATAATGTAGGCGAGCCCCAAAAGAAGGGGTTTTGGATATTTATCTCCAACGGGGATAAAATAGGTGGTCAAAAATTTATTTAAAAAAGGGGTCCCACTTCATCCAGGTCATGTCACCTATGACCTCAGATTTAGCTGAAAATTTTTTATTTGTTTATTTAATCCTAATCATCTGTACAAAATTTAAAAAAATTATCTCTAAGAGTTTTCAAGTTATGAATTTTTGAAATTTAGCAAAATAGAAATAAAAAATAAAAATTGGTGGCTTTTACAGATGTGTTTTTTTCTAAAATGATCTTTTCTTTCTTCTTTTACTTTTTCTGTTCTCTATTGCAAGTTTGGTCTTCAGATGTTTTGTTGTTTCACATTTCCGTTTTCGTATATCATTTTTAGTGATGTCCGTATTTCCTTTTTGCAACCAACGAGTTGCTATATTTGACATTGTTTGATTTAATTGGTTTTGATCCATACTAAAAGGTTTTTATTTTTTAGTTTCTTTTGTTTATGGAAAAACTTTTTAATTTTTTTTTTTTTATTGATTTTTATATTCTTGTCTTGATAATGGTGTTTTGAGACACCGAAACCGGTCGACATGTTGAAGATTGGTTAAAAAATTCTGTTTGGATTTTTGCTGGTCTTAATATTGACGTTTATCGCCAAATAAAGTCAAATAATGAAATTACAAGTTTAAAATTTTTTGGCCAAAATAGTGGTAACAATTAATTTATATAGAAGCTAGTTTTTGTCGACGAATTCATCCGTGTGGAGTCGATGACGGCATAGTACGTGTACGAAATCATTTAATCAACCTTCAATGACTCTACGCGGAAGAAGACGTAGACAAAAGATAGTATATTAGCGCTAGTATAAAAAAAATTAATATCAAATTCGTGGTAATTTAGGCTGTCAGCCACAGTAATCTCATTTGCGTACCTAAATATTTTTTCTTCTAAATAATTAAACAACGCTAAAAAGACTTAAATAAAAAAGTTAATTGAAGTACAAAAACAAAAAAGCCCGACCCTGCGTAAAAAGAAAACTAAAACGGTGGAAAAAAATGAAAATATAGAGAAAAAAAATTTATAAATAAAAAAGTTAATTAAAAAAATTTAAAAACTCGACTGTGTTTAAAGTAAACTAAAACGGTGGAAACAAGACGAAATACAGAAAAAATAATGAATACCTCTTTTACCAAGTTAAACAGAAAAGTTTGGTGCCTCCGACTGCTTTCCTTTTTATTCATTCTTTTTTTTCTCTATTTCGTCTTGTTTCCATCGTTTTAGTTTACTTTAACCGCAGTTGAGTTTTTCTATTTTTTTAATTTAACTTTTTTATTTAAAATTACAGTGGTTTGATTGACGAGTCCAGAAGCTAACTGTGCAATTTAGATTCGTGATAGGGATGTTATGGATATATAGTTCCGGTTACGGATATTCATAAGATTCCCAATTAATGATAAGACGACACTGGAGGTGGGACCATTCTATAGGATTCTATAATTTAAGGCAAAGTACTTGTTAAGGCGAGATATAAAGACCTATTTATAATACTACCAAAATGTTAAACTACATTACAAAATTATAATAAAAAACTGAAAATTGTCATTAGTTTTACGATACCAATATAGGATTATAAAAAGTAGGGTTGTTGCGGATATCCGCATCCGCATCCGCAAATGCGGAACATTCGCATCTGCATCCGCATCCGCCCCACTTTTATGCGGACGAGGATGCGGATGTGTTCAGAGTTACAGCTCGACTATACAACTAATTTCAATTTTAATAATTGGTCCGATTATCAAAGGCCATTAAGAATATGTTTTGAATTCTAATTTTTGGTGTGCAACCCGGTTTCTTATTATCAAAATTATAGCTAAGCATGAGAGGTTATGCCTTATTGAATTTATGGAGCTGAATTTACAATTATTTTTTACAGAAGATAGTTTTCACAATATCATCATCATTCACATTAATACATAAAAAATAAATTTCTTGGTTTTCAGTTAAATCAAAAAATCAATTCTACTGTTAGTGCAGTAACATAAAATTTTAAACTGCTAGAAAATACCTCTAAATTTTTGTGATAGCCTTTATTTTAGTCTATATAATAATATGTTAAATCAAATTCAAAGATGTTTCAGCCGATTCAAAGGCTTATAGTATTAAAATTGAAATAAATTACGTATATTTGAAAATTAGGTGAAAATTCAAAAATTGATCGATTTATTGCCTATTTCCAAATAATGATAATAATATTTTTTTGTAGACAATAAAAAAGAATTTTGCTAAACTATAAAAAAATTTTACAACAGTAGCAAAATTTTTATTTCTAAAGTTCGTAACTTGAAATTTAATTATTAATTTTTTATTCTTTATCAAAGACAATTAACAATAAAAGCTATTAAATTTCGTTTCTTAGAAAAAATAAATAATTTTTAAACATTCGGATCCGCATCCGCATCTGCAGATGTATTAAAATATCACATCCGCAACAACCCCTGATAAAAAGTACAGCATATCCTTACAGTGCATCGGTCCTTATTCACCGCATAGTAAAAATCGTACCTACAAAAAAAAACTTCATAAATAATATAAAATAACTATAAAAAGTGTAGTTCGCCTCAGATTGGACCTTCTATGCATACTCTTCTATGCATCATTTTTATAAGCGAAAAATTTTAAAATTGCATAAAAAAACGTCACAAAAGAATATTGCACCAAAAAAAAACCGCATAAAAACAGTATTTGTCGTACTTTTTAATTAATTTTCAAAATTTACTGTTAGTGTTTAACAAAATATAAAACTTGCTTTTTTTATTAAATGATACGATTTTGTCAATTAGGTAAAAAATGTTTTTAAATATTTGTGTATTTAATCCAGAATTACAGGTAAAAAATTAATAATGGCTATCATATACAAATATACAGGATTAATCTAAAGTACCATTAATTCCTGTGGGAAAATATACCAATACTATTTACACCACGATTAAGTACTACGTTTGAAAAATGTAATAATTAACACCAAATAGCCAGCTGTTTGTTTATATAGGATTTAAATATCGATATATTACTCTTCGTCGATGACAATGTAAATGTAAATTTCGGTAAGGATTAAATTGTAATAATAATATAAATATTAACTTTTATATTGTATATACATCTACATATACAGGGTGAGTTTTTCGGGAGTTGCCATTTTTATTACAGCCAAACCGTTGATTTAATCGAAAAATTGTTCAAATAAGAGTTGTAGATATCGACGGGGGCAACCAATTGCGATAATCAGGAGCTTTATAGCTCTTATGGTTTTCGAGCTATGATACAAACTTACCTTTTTTCAAATGGAATAGTATACTTATTTGTTGATAAAAATTATTCAATAAAGCAACAGAAACAAAAAATAAAAAAATAAAAATTTTTATTTAAGGTTTTTTTTTTCAAATTTTACAACTTTCGCGCTTAAAAATGATTTATTTAAGTAAGTTTTGATGAGTTTAAGAGCGCCTAGGTCAAACAGTCTGATAATTACGGAAAGTAGGTAAGCGGTAATTGTATTTATGCAAAATAGATGGCTTTACCGTATAGGTTTACGTAGAGTCCCTATAATAAATAGAGTTGTGACATGTCATCCATATTCTTTCCAAAACAGAGCGGGAAGCTTCGAAATTAATTATCACATGTTTGTGTAAATATTTTTGAGTACATAATTATTGTTAATAGGTTATGAATTTATGAACAATTAAAAAAAATTAATTTAATTATTCTTTCTAGGTTAAACTAAATGGTTTTTGTTAAATATTTTTTAACTTATTTTCAATTTCTTTAACCCAACGTTAGACAGAAAATGCCGGAACCAATCAGTGTTCACCACATGTCATGACTCTATTTATTATAGGGACTCTATTTTAGCATAAATGCAAAAATGGCCAAATTAGAAATTTAGAATTTCAGCTATTTAACTTGGCAAATTTTATTAATTTTTATTCAATTTTTGGTATTGATATGGATTTATAACTAAAATGTATCATCCTGAAATGTATCAAGTAAGTACTTCATATTATGTAATTATTAAAAATAAGTATAATTTTAAATGGAAATTATTTTATAGGTTAAATAAAAATGACAGAAAAGTCCAAAGGAAACAAGAATAACATTTATTTAGGAATTTAGAAATTTTGAATGCCTGTGGAATACAAAATCTCCCTTATTTAAAAATAGAGCCATGCGGGGAACGTCCTATAAAAGTAAAAGCAATGATCATATCAGGTGTACCAGAAGTCAAATGTAAAATGCGATTTTTACGTTCAACTTATTATCAGGAAAGAAGAAACATTGAAAAATCTATGAAATCCGGTAATGGCACCGAGGGAAAATTGTAGAACACGTCGACATACTGTAATTTCGATGTTTGCCGGAAAAAATAAACAATCTTATTCTATGAAAAATGTATTTTATTTTATATCCTGAAAAATTCTAAATATTAATCAAAACGAAATAATTAACAATAAAATGACAAGTGGTCTTCCAACAAATAAAGTATATCTAGATAATGATCCATAATCATTTGGTTACAAACTAAAATACAGTGGACTTTCGGAGATTGTCCAATCAAAAATTGTCAATATTGCAGTGATAGGGATTTAAACATCGCACGTTTACGTCACACGAATACTGCAAACACACAATTTTTGTGAATACAATGTTCGTGTGACGTAAACATACGATGTTTAAATCCCTAACACTGAAATATGGACAATTTGCGATTGGACAATCTCCGAAAGTCCACTGTACGCTGCCAATGGGGTGTGGCACACAGCTTTCTCGTACTCGTAAAAGCACCTTGGTAATTTAATGCCCAATATATCTTTGTGTAATTTAATATAGGTACATAAATTAATAAAAATAAATGAACAAAACGATTCATAAAAAATTGAGCGAAATGGGATTAACAGTAAATAAGACATTGACATTTAATAGGATTTCATGGTAGTGCCGTGGATACTATTACTCCGAATGCAATGAAATTTGTAGGGGACCATCTAGGAAACAGACCGCATAATTTCTGATAATTTCATAAAAATGAATTGAATAGTTCGGAAGTTATGTCACCTGGTGGCTGGTGCAAACTGGTGACACACAGACGGACAGACACCAAACCAAAATTATTCAGAAGCTCTAAAACGTAAAATATGCGTAAAAAATTTTATTTTGGAGGGGAAAAATTTTTATTTTTCAAAACTGATCACAACGGCTTCGCTGCTTTAGTAGTCTCAAAAGCAATAAAACAATTAGGCAATTTGATTACACACGGCATAAATACATACCGCAATCCTGAAAATTTTTATATTAAAAATATTTTTTTGGATAATTTTTTTACTTTCGTTTTTTAAAAGAGTTTAAAAATTTAAGTTTGACAAATATGACAGCTGTTTGTACATCTCTACATGCATATTGCCTAATCTATGAATCTAGTAATGCCAATTTCACACGTAAGAAATTTTGACTTCTTTAATATGGTGTAAAATTAAATATTACCATCACAGTTGTAATGTGATGGCCTGTTTATTAAATATTAAGTTGAATATTTGAGGAAAAGCTACAAATTATTTTGGTAATTAATGTATTTAATTAATAAATTTTCTGTTACTGTAAGACGCTAATGTGAATATACCATTACAATTTATTTCCTATTTTTTTAGTATAAATTCAAAATAAATCGTATGTTTTGCGTTCGGTTAGACAAACCTTACCACGGATTTTGAAAATTAAAACTTAAAAATGCAATTTCTCAAAAATTTGAAATAAAATAATGAAAATTTTAGCATAATTGGTAGTTTGAAGTAATAAACTAATTTTTAAAAAACATCTCAACATATGTTCCCATTTGAAAAAAAAAATTTTTTTCTATTCCAAAAAAACCGTGAGTCCTAGAAGTCTGGAACAATTTTTCGTGAATGGCCCCCTCTATTTTGAATATTTTTTGTATAAACTTTTTTTCGATTAGATGCATATTTTAGGAATAAATCGAATGGCAACTCCTGAAAAACTCATATGGTATATATATATATATATATATATATATATATATATATATATATATATATATATATATATATAATATATATATATATATATATATATATATATATATATATATATATATATATATATATATATATATATATATATATATATATATATAGTAGCCGTCCAAGATAGTCACACAAATGTTCCTCTAATGACTATCTTGGAAGTCATGGACGTCCGTGAGGTGGAGTCAACATTTAATTAACATAACAAATTGGAATTTTTTCAACAATATTATTATAAAAAATTATGTTCAAGTCAAAGTAGACAGAGAATGGTACACTACATTTGAAACCAAAATAAGCTTTTTTTTGCGCAATTCGCCATCTACGTCATAATTACGTCACATATTTGAATTTTTAGAAAAAGACAACATTACAAATATTTATTATTTAAATTAGTATTAATAGTGAGGACATTGGTCCGCACAAACTCGTTCCCAATTTTTTATAGTGGGTTCTAGCACACACTACGTCGTCAAAAGTATGGCGACACCTTGACCCGGGGGGCAGACTTTTGATATGGCAGTGTACCATAACATTAAGTACAGTACCGCGTCAAAACTGTGGGCACCCCTCTGGGTCAAGGGTCACCATACTTTTGACGACGTAGTGTGTACTAGAGCCAATATTAAAAATGTGTGATCTCGTTTGTGCGGACCAGTGTCTTCACTCTAGACTAGTATACGTACATAGGTATCACACACGACACACATTACACGGTAGCTACCTCACAAAGTACCACGCGGCAGGTACACGGGGTATGTATGTAGAGTGTATTACATGTGACGCATATGTGCGTATAGAGAAGAGCAAACATAGTATATGGATGACGTATGTGTATGTCTATTTCACTCGAAGTGTGACTATCTCGGAAGTGATTAACTTGGACGGCTACTGTATATATATATATATATATATATATATATATATATATATATATATATATATATATATATATATATATATATATATATATATATATATATATATATATGTATATATATATATATAGATATATATATATATATATATATATATATATATATATATACTCTCAAAACGATTTCTTTGTTCAAAGATTAAATATTTCTTTGATTTTTGTTTCTTTGAATCAGACAAATATTTCTTTAAATCAAAGAAAAGATTTTTTTGGTTCAAAGAATTATTTTCTTGAACTCTGTTTTTAGTAGTCAAAGAAATATTTCTTTGAATCATAAAAAATCTTTTCTTTGATTTAAAGAAATATTGTTTTGATTCAAAGAAACAAAAATCAAAGAAGTTTTTAATCTTTGAACACAGAAATCGTTTTGAGAGTGTAAAAATCTCATGTCACAATGTACGGCTAGGATAAACTGCGAGACTACTGAACCAATTTTGATCAAATTTGGTAACGACCTATAATTTGGTCCAAATCAAAAGATCGGATATAGTTTTTATCCCAAAATTTTTAGTCTAACCGTAGAAATTTACGAAAAACCACAAAATATCAATTTTCTATTACTGTATAATGATAATTGTGGAAAAATTTATAAAAAAATCATGCAAATTAATTTGTTGCTAAGCATTTGGAGAAAAATAATTTTGGAATTTTTGTAAGTATTAATAAGTACTTCTATAGATACCACCAATAATATTTTTACCTACGACTACTATGAAATTACTTATCTACTATGCAAAATACTATTTGTATTCAATAAGAAATAAACAACTGGATGGTCCAGTTATCCTCAATTGGCACTTCTGCTGTTTTCAGCAAATTCCATACATATGGTAATTAGATATGCTATAAAAATATGTATATGACTTTAAAATCTAAAAATTTGAATAATACTTTAGAGTCGTCGAGCGACTGAAGCGAAACTCCTAAGGAACTGATTTTGTATAAAATTTCAGAATATCAAATAAACGTGTGGTCACATCGTCCGTCAGTTACACCAAATAAGGCGCAAATTAAAAAGCTGAAGAAATTTGATAATTTTGATTTAAGTACTGTTGAGAACTCTGTGAAAGATGAAAGTAACCTTAAAATGGTTTCCCATGGCCTTGGTGACTTGAAGGGCCTAAAATAGAAACAATTCTAAAACTGTTGGTATAGGTGCTCATACTAAGTTCTTATGGTGCGGAAATTAGCCATGCTAATAAAATATGAAGATAGTTATTTTAGAATCATTGGGTGAGCAGGGTCAAATGCTATAAATAATTGATTTTGCACATAATTTTGGAATATGTGATTAAATAGACCTATAAATTTTACTTATAATATAATTTAACATCGTTTGACATCTAGGTTGTTTAGACACCCGTTAGATGGCGCTGTATTTCAATTTCTAGATTATACATTCTATTCCACGTCATATTTGTTTATGTTCACGATGTCAATGATTTTTATAATTATACTGTGTATTGTGTTATAATTGTGCAGTGTATCGTTTGAAAGGATAAGAAAAAATTAATTCAATCAATTATAACTACTGAGCCACAGTAACGCGTTGCCGGGTCAACTAGTTATATATATATATATATATATATATATATATATATATATATATATATATATATATATATATATATATATATATATATAATCATATATTTGTCACCTGTAGGTACTTAATTTATTTGAATATGAGTTGAATTAAATACATCACACAAGGAAAAAAAGTATTATTAAAGGTTTATTATTAAACTTACAGGTGAGTTTATTACTAAACTCCTTAATTTTTCAAGCTATAAAACCTACGGTATAAACTTATACTTTTTAAATTGAACTAGGTATATATAAACTTAAGATAAAATAGTTTCAATGCACTAATAAAAACATAAATGGGATAAAAAATAATTTTCACCAAGTTACAGATATCAAAACTGGTAGTTTATCTTTTAAACAAAAAATATATAATTTTAAAAAAATTTTCATTTAAATTAATTGTTAATTTATTATTTAGTTAATTATTTACGTTTTTACACTACAGTTAAATGAAAATTATGTATTTACGCTATGCTTTTATCAATACATATACCGTTAGCCGAAAACCCTATATTTTTATGTTGTCTGAATTGTGTCACAAAGCGTATTTTTAAAAATTAATTTTTAAAACGTAATTACTCAGAAACATGAGGTAAAATAATGGAAATTTGAGTATTACCGGTAGTTTTGAATCATAAACTAATTTTAGGAAACTTTTAAACATAGATTGATATTTACATAAATATACTTTTGTATTATATCTCGAAAGCTAAAGGAGCTATGAAGCGATAGTTCCAAACGGTAGCTATAAGTTTTATCTGAATAATTTTTTTGAATAAGTTAATATTTTTGCCGTAATAAAAATGGCAACTCTCTAAAAACACACTGTATGTGGAAGTAGTCACAGACTATGCTTTATTTCGTTATATATTGAGAGCTATAAATACGAGAAACCAGATTAATTTGCTTATTTGCTTATTTTCACAAAGTAAACTTCTCAACAATTATAAGTAATAAAGGGAGCAATAACGAAAAAATTAAATTTTGGAGAATCTAATATTGTAGAAAACAATTTATTTCAAATAAGGTTGAAACTGTCAATAATAAAGCAGATATAAGGACCAATCACAGAACACTGTAGAAGCAAAGTAAATACAAAATTGTGTGGATCATCTAAAGTCGATTGTTGGCCTGTCACAGCTTAGATGACCAGTCTTTCAGAAGTTGTGCAAGAGTAAGATGCATTGTTGAGTTATTGTTATCAGAGTAGGTACATACTAGCGATGACACACACCTATACACATATTATATTACAACTCTAAGAAAAAAGTAAACGTAATAAAATTTTACAAGTTGGATTTACACTATAGCAAAAAATGAAATAAATTATTTTCAGTACGAAACTGCCGTCTTGCAGCAACATTTATAAAAATATTAGTTTTCAATTCAAAATAGAATATGGCAATACAAAATACGATTTAGAAATATTAAATTATAATCTAAATCAATAGTTTTAAGAATTATATACATTCATTTAACTTTTTGAATTATGAAGTTTTTTTTAGCTAGATGTAAATCCGACTTAGTTTGTCAAATTTTTGTGTGAGAGAGATAAGTAAATTAAACTGTCACTGTACAAGCTACTTTTTTATCCTTGTCATCTTTTTTAACCAATCATATTTTTTTCAAAATTTTATTACCTTTACTTTTTTCTTAGAGTTGTAATATAATATGACACATATAATCACAAGCCCAGTGTACATACATGACATGTGGGTGGGGATTTTTGTTTACACTGGTATCGCTAGTATAGAGATAGGATCTCGGTCTCTATAGATCTCTATGGGATCAATTTAAATATAATTTTTGTAAATAGGTACACGTTGAGAAATATACACACGAAATTTCTTACAAATTTACTAAGTTAAAAGTTTAACGTTATTTTATACTGTCTAATTATTCTCTTTCTAAAGAGGGAATCAAATTTTTAAATAAAAATACAAGAAACAGTAGAAATTATATTTTAATTATTTGTATATTTCATTTATTTTGTACGTTGTAATGTAAAAATTAATTTTTCTTATTATTCAGAAATTGGTAAAGTACATTAATAATTATTAGTCCTTCTGTTAGCCTAATCGAGTACATGAGTGTACCGTGTTGTTTGTTCTATTTGTTCGGCGAGTGGCGAGTTACTGCGAGTCACACATGCGCGTGATGAGTTCTTTATTGTCGAAGTTTTAATTCAATGTAACAGCTCGAAGAAAGGATCATATTTTTTTTTTATTTTCGTTGCTGGAGTACAAAAACTTAAAGATGTATTCTATTCTTTCTTTCTATTCTATTCTATTCTATTCTATTCTTTCTATTCTTTCTATTAAAATTGCACGTGCTTTACTTATTTACTTTTTTTGTGTAATATTTCGTCAATAAGTTTTTTGAAATGAATTATTAAAGTTATAATAGCTGTTTAAATCTTATTTCATATTTGATTCAATGACGCTACGCTTGGTTTCTTTCTTTCTTCCTTTCTCTTCCCTTCATAATTTCTTACTTTTGGATTTCCTTCGTTATGTTCAAACTGTCACGTAACTGGTTCGGCATTATGTTATTTTAAAATGGATTTCGCCAGTATGGTGTGGATCTTGCCTTTTTTGCTGCGGGTGTCGGAAGATGGACGCGCCAACCTGTGTTCCGATGCTTGGCGTGTTCCGACCTGCACCAACCTGCCGCAGCTGATATGATTCTTTTAATGGCGGATTAATAGTGTACCATCGCGTTTGCCCGGAGTTTTATTTTAGTTAAGTTAACATTGCCATTAATTCAATTTCATTTTTTTCTCTCGTGTCGCTTGCACTAAACTTAGGGACAGGGCGTATCCCCTGAGCTTTAACACCGAGTAACATGTAGTAAACTTATCTGAGCTAGTTGAGTCGATGGATCAAATTGTCAGTATACCAACATCTAAATGTAACTTTGTAATATACATTGTAAATAAACTGCAAATTTTAAATTAACACCTAACAATATTTTTTTTTCATATCCATCATTATAACGTAGACAAGCATTTTATAACAGAAATTATTGAAGATTGGATTTAAATCTAATCTTATCTCGAACTTCAATTTCTAATCAAGTCAATTTAATTTCTAATGAGCATTTACGTAACATTTGTATTAAAACATTCATTCTTGACTTTATCAAAGTTTGTATTATTATTATGTATATACTGTCATTATACATATTACAGTAGACACCATGAAAGTGTTACAGCACGGGACTAAAATAACAGTTTCATAGTGAGATAGGCGTCAAAGTAAAATCTCGATTACACATTTAAGAAATTTATGAATACATTGGACATCCAATGGTACGTACTCCGATTTTACGTAGTGACGTCAGCGATTTAGTGGGGTTTTTCTCTCACAGATACGTTGTTGTTTGTCTGTGTTGGTGAAAACTTATGTATCAAGCCAGAGTCAGGACCGTAGGTAATATTGTCTAATGGTCTTGTAACCTCTAACAATTTCAAAATTTCACTGCAAATATTATACACATATTCTGTCTGCAAGGGAATATGCAAATAGCATATCTTGACAAATGTTCTGGAATATTCTATTCGCCAACTAGCAAAGATATCTAAAAACAGACGTCGTCATTGAATTGGTTACCTAAAAAGAGACCAAATAGAACATTTTGGCAAATGTTCTAGAATATTCTAGTTGTCAGCTAGCAAAGATATTAAAAAATCGTTTGCACCATTTAATTGTCTAACCAAAATTATACTAATATAAACTTAATGTTCCATTTTGGAAAATATTCTAAGATGATCTATTCGTCAGCCAGAATAGAATATTCTAGAACATTTATCAAACTGTGATATTTCGTCTTCTTTCCGATGATCAATTAAATAGTGCAACCGGTTTCTCAATATCTTTGTTAGTTTACGAATAGAACATTATAGAATTTTTGTCAAATTGTGCTGCTTAATCTAATTTTTAGTAACCAATTCAATAGTGAAGTCTATTTTTTTATATCTCTGCTAGTTGACGAATAGGATATTCTAGAATTTTTATCAGTTTTCACTATTTGGCGTCTTTTTCGCTGATAAATTCGATGATGAAGTTGGTTTTTCTTTATTCATTAATATAACATCAATTTCGTTTATCTATACAACCAAATTTTAGATTGTAAATTGTTTCTTAGAATAGTTTTGTTTTAAATAAATTCAGATAAATAATATTTACCGACACCCTACATAAAAGTTTGCCGACACCCCTGTTCTTCCGATTTTACGTACTTCCCCTCAAATTTGCACCGACCACTACATACCATCGGATTTCTGATGTACTTTTAATAATTTTCAACCGATCTTCAATAGTAAGAACGTTAAATTTTTGTTTTTTGTTAATTCAGTTTTATTAAATTTAATAAGCAAAAAAAAATATGTAGGCGCCAGTGGCTCTTTTACTGCATGTACCTGTACTACTTAATAACAAAACAATTCTGTGTACTGACATGCAGCGTTTGATTGTGTTTGTCGTACACGAGTGGTGGTTGTGCAACAGTTTGGTAGTGCAGAGTTTCATAGTGACTATTGTACCTGTCATAACTGGTAAAGGTTTAACGAATAGACTGAGCGTATAGCTCTATCTACATATAGTCAGTAGCGTTGCCTAGGAATAAACAAGGTAGACGTTGTCTACCCAAAGATTTCACAAGTTAAATTTTTTTTTTTTTTTGTTTTTTTTTAATTGTTATTTTGGAAAATTTTATGTTTAAGTTTAGACATAAATAAAATAAAAGAGTCATATTGTGTCGTTTATTATTTTAAACTATTTATATCTATTTATCGTTGTTATAAAGGACACTCTGTAAGTACATATCAGGTATGGCAGTTTTGGGTGCACGCACAGGACCGACTTTAAGTTTTTAACTATAATTTAGATACATCGAATAAAATATTTACGAACCTATTTTTCTGCTTAATGTTTTAATAATAACAAATTACAGAAATATTTTTGTGATCCATTTCAGTGATCGCAAATTAGAAATTTTCAATATATCTCTAATCTTGGGAAAAGTATCGATTTTTATATAGATAAAACATTCTTGTTAATTCAAATATGTATTTTTTTAACAAAACTATTAATAATGAATAACAATACACATCACCAGTAATAAAATAAAATTTTTAAAACTAACAAATTTATATAAAAAAAATTTAAAGAAGTTTTACTATATAACAAATTAATGTAATGCTGTTTATTTTAATATCGAAACATGTATTAATCTGCAAATAAAATAATTATTGTACACAATCATATTATTATGTATATTATTGTAACAATATTTACACGGGTGCCCAATGATCTTGGTAATCGAGATGCCCGAAAATAAATTTATTTAAAAAAATATATATATATACATCAGTAATACCTACATCAGTTATACGTACTAATTTATTATTTCGCGGCTAAAATGTTTTGCGTTATCATCTATTTTTGTTTGAATAGTTTTAAAATAATTAAAAATTGCAGATGCAATTATTTCACAATGTTTATAAAATCAAGAAAATGATATAACATTTAAATTATATAATTACCAGAAATAAATAAATTTTTGTTACATTTATATTGAGTTTGCCCTGTATTCTTCATTCTATTTTAACTACAAATGTAATTTGGGAAATTGACAAAAAAATGTACAAGTTTTTTTTTTTTTATTTTTTTTTTAAATTTTGTAACCGCAATGTAAACAAACATCAAAATAATAGCTTTATCTTTTTACTCTATATTTCAAGTTAGGCAAGCTTTATATTTCAAGTTAGGCAAGTTTATTATATTGTTCTTTTTCTTTCTTATGTTCTTCATCTTGCATTCATAGAAATCAATAAAAAAGGATGGGCTTATTTAATTTGAAATGACATAATATCAAAAACACCTGAATTTCCAATTTTGGAAAGTCGCTAAAAACAGGTACATACACACATACAAAATACAGTTGAACATTTTAGTTTTCTTGTGACAAATATAAACAATTAAAAACAATTGTTTACATGAAATGTAGATAAAAATATTATTTTTGTATACATATACCACGTGAGTTTTTTGAGAGTTACCATTTCTATTACAACCAAATTTTTATGATAGAAATGGTACTGGAAAAGGTTCTTTTCTTGGATGTAATGGAAATGTAAGCAAGAAAAACACTATCGGTTGAAGTAGCCTCAAGTACATATGCATATTTTTACCGCCTAACTGATAAATTAAAAAGAAATTTAAAAATTAAACTTGGACAAAAAAATTTTTTTTGCTCATTTATGTTGTTAATTAATGCATTAGATCAGTTTTATCGAAAAATTAATATATAGTCCCATTTAAAAATCTAAATCGAAAACTATAAGAGCTATAAAGCTTCTTACTATAGTAATCAGTTGCCCCCGTCGATATCTACAACAATTTTTCGATTAAATCAACGGTTTGGCTGTAATAAAAATGGCAACTCTCGAAAAACTCACACAGTATTATGTATCTATGTGTCGTATACGAATGTTCTATCAAAATATCTCTTCCCCCTTTATTTACAATAATCACATTAAGTGCAATATAACTGTCTATACAAAGTCCGGTTCTTTTTGATTCGAAAGATGTCCGATTAGATCCGAAAGTTGTGCACAAAGGAATTCTTCATCTTGTTTTACCCGAAGATTGTATAGTTACTCGAAAGCTAGTTCGTAATCGAACAGTTTAATTTAGTTAAAAATAATTTGTTCTCATATTTTCATCTTAGTAATTCTATTTCTTTCATCTTAAATGACAAATTAAAGTAAGAAATTTCAAGTCGTTTTATATGAAACCATTTATTTCAGCTGCGGGCCTTATTAATCTTGACTATTAACCTTATATATAGCCTTTCGTCCGTAAGAAAATTTTTACACACTTAAGTTCGGCCTGTGATTTATTTTATTTTTTCTAAATGTAATAACGTATTCAAACGTAAAATAAAATCTAAGTATACGTATTCACTATTGACTAGTGATCTATAAACGTTCAAACTACTCTTCTAGACGAACAATACCTCTATATCTAATTATCAATATCTAATCTAGTATCTCTAATGAGCTTTTCCGAGATTGTGTCTACTGCCTGCCTACCTAGTCTTATTACACCTCGTCACTGCATATATCTATAGCAGTTATATAGATACCAACTCGCATACAATAAATAATATGTACATAGAACTGTGGATAGATATCGTCTAATACCGTATAGTTTAATTGTCTGACTGTTGCTTTAGCGTTACACATAATAATGTTCACACTATGATGAGATATCCTGTTTGCATATTGACAATCCTTTATCCTCATTTAATGCCTTTTGATTTGTACTTATTTCGCTTGTCCAGTTGAATAAACTCAACAAACAATAAATTCTGCAAATATTAACAGACAAACCTCATATGTATCTATTACAAACAGAACTCTTAATCGGTTAGAACTATTTTTGTTTGAGGAAAATAATCCAAAGTAAATAATCTCGCTTCGAGGACATAAGAAAAAATCATTCCAAAAACCTTTAAGGAGTTAAGCCACTCAAGAATTTTCGAAAAATCGATCTTTTTTAAAATTATTTTTAATGGTCCCCTAGAACCTCAAAAATGATGTTCCAAAAGATTATGGTCGGGAAAAATCTCTAACAAGGAAAGGTTTTGAACTGTCAATTCACAATTTTGATGAAACTTGGTATATATGTAGTACAAGCAAAAATAAGAGAACCGTATTTTTTTGTATCTGCCACCGTCGCCATTTAAGGGGTGAAATCACCCCTTAAAATTAGGGTAAAATTATAATTTTGCTTGATAACTTGAAAACGACAGCAGATAGAAAAAAATTTTAAATTAACAAAACACTTTATTTTCAGAGAGCTTTCTATTGGTGTGTATAAATCGACGGTCAGACCTACTGGAATGGCTGTTCAGGTAAAATTGATTGAATAAATCTAGACGGCTGAAATTTTGTATTCGGATTGAGTTAGTATCAAAGTGGTGCCTTTTGGGGGTCTCAACTTTTAACTCTTACCCCCACTATTTTTATACTAAAAGAAACACGATTTTTCGTGTTTTTGATTAGTTTTGTTCGGGTCAAAATCTTCCCAAATAAACCTAGAGCGCTGAAATTTTGTATATAGGTTAAGTTAATAGCTAGCCATTGCTTCTTGAAGGTTTCAACTTTTAACCCTTACCCTCACGATTTTTACGTTAATATTTCCTTGATATTTTTGCTTATTTTCTAACCCGCCTAGAGACTTTCTGAGTAAACCTAGAAGGCAAAAATTTTGTATCGGTTTTTAGTCAATATCAAGGGTGTGCCCTTTACGGATTCCACATTACTTTGCTCTCCATTTTCCCAATTTTTACATCAGAATTCAACAGCGTTGTTATGTGTGATTAAATGTGATTTATATCCATAATTATACAGTAGGCAGACTAAATTTAAAGAAAAAAATGAAATAAATAGGGTAAGTGCGGGAGAGACGCCGCGTCGGGAGAGATGCCGCAGTAGCCATAGTTCGTCCGTTGACTGACAGATAGCGATATTAATGGATTATATGTTTAGAATAAGTTACTTATTTAAGCTGTATATGGTAATATTTATGATTAGTCCGTCAGTTTAGTAATTATCCAACTTTTTATTATTGAAAGGTAAGTTTTTTAACATAATATTTTATCAAGCATTTAATTCATTAGAAATTAAGAATGTATATTTCATTGTTTTAATGAAAATGAGTTTTGTTATTAATTTAGGTATATTTTAAAAGTACTGTATAAAATTTTAGGTTAGAATTCCGCACTATGCTTGCTATAGCAACATGCGGCATCTACCCCAACAAAAAGGAGAGATGCCGCATGTAAAATTTTTTTTTTTTTGACTGTAAATTATGCCACGTAAATATAAAAGATCCATTAATGAATCAGAAAGAGCTCTCATATTGGTGAAGATAACGAAAATAATGATGATTGCCTGTGTATTGACTGTTTTGAAGAGTACTCAGAAACAAAAGAAAATTGACTGGTTAAGATGTATAAAGTGCCAAAAATGGTTACATATGGCATGCATCATGTATGGAGATGTGTATAAAATGCAAAATTTTTAATATGAAATATGCGGCGCCTCTTCTTCTTTGATGCGGCATCTCTCCCGCTTTGCAGGCTCTACAAAAATGTTAATTATGAATCCTTTATGACTTAAAATTTAAAATTATTTATAAATAATTTTAAAGAACAATGTTTACATTTAATGTGTACCAAATTTCAAATCAATTGAATGCATACTTTAAGAATTATCAAGTGTTTTCAAAATGTGCGGCGTCTCTCCCGCATTCACCCTACTACCATTTATCACAAATGCAATACATTCATATGTATAGTCCGTTCAAATCAAACTTAAGCCTGTTACTACAGTAACTCTCAATGATTCCCATTAAAAACAATTGAATTTTTTATTTATTCAGGCTTATCTTTAACTTGGGCAATTAGCGGATAAGCATGGGTTGCTTATCCGCCCTCAGGAATGCCCTCGTACGAATTGTGTTGGCTTATTTCCTGCTAATTGCTATCGGCACAAAATTGAAATTTACTGAGATTCAGCCTTTAGAAACTTAAAACCTTTTTTTAAGGTCCCGATCAGCCGGACACTCATCATCAATTTTGAATATGACAAATCGCTTATAGACTTTCAATTACATTTCGCTTGTAGACATTCAATACCGAAGATAACGGGAAAAATTCGACTTCCGTGATGGCGCCCCGCTGCTCACGGCGTTTATTTTATATTACATAGTTCACTTGTTATAAACAATTATGTGACGAGTTTTTAGGCAAATTTTTCAATCTCCACTTTAGAAGTGTGTGGTCAAAAATAAATATATCGAAAAAATCTTATCTACTTCTGTAGCTGTTATTATAAGAATTACATAATCGAAAAATATTCATTAGCTTATTATAATTTAAAAAAATTACAGGCGCGGTTTATCCGAACGTGGACCTTGTAAAAACAGAGACGTCCTCGTAAAAACGCTGTACAGCCGCCTTTTTAAAATTAATCGCTTCAAAATAATTATTATATACAGTCATTGATATAAACAGTAAACACCCTTTTTTGTAATCTCAATTCATTTTGTAGTTTTTTTGAAAAAAAATCCCCAAAAAACCTATTTTTTTTTTTGGTCCTCTAAAGTGATCTAACGCTTTAAATCTTTGATTAAAGTAGCTCCGGTTGACGGTATATTTTTAAAAAACAAAAAATTCTTAATCCCAGTGGATCAATTAAAACCAACTGCTCTCAAATGACATACACACTAATTATAATAAAATCCCAAAAGATCAATCGTCCATTAGATAAATATTTGTTTAATAATATTAACATTCCTCTTAATAATAACGTTAACAACTTCCTATTATATACGTATATACTTATATTTAGAGAGTTTATTACGCAAAGCAAATAACGTGGAATCATGAAACACAACTGTTGCCTTACACATACATACATATATAGCCGGTCTCGGCTCAATTGATATAAAAAATCCAATAATGTGCAAACGTTGATAATTTTCATTAGTATAATTTTATAAAATATAATGTGCTCGGACGCGCAAAATTGACAATAGTATAGCAGTAAAATGCAATATCAACGTGAACATGTGTTGCATTTTTATTGTTAGGATTAACAGTATTGTGTATCGTGAAAGATTGAGTATTTAATAATTATGTTAACCCTAGAATCATACGTACACGTCAAAACGACGAATGAACTTCTCTACCTGCTCCAATACTACAACTTGTCGGTACCTGCTTGCTGTGAGATTTCTGTTATCTAATTTATTTGTTGTTATAACACATAAGACCTATTTATTTTGTTTATAGTCCTTGTCGTTTTATTTGTATTGAAATAGTGTCCGTCAAAAGGACGTCGATGTATGATTACGCGATGTTTTTTTTTAAAGATTTTGTACTTCACATATAAAAGTTTTCCTAATTTTTCTAAAATTTATTAAAGATATGCATGTTATAATTAATTTATTCAATGATTATAATAATGTGAAAGATGATTACAGCTGTTTGACTTATAGTGACGACATAATACAGAAGTTTTAATATATTAAATCGAAAACTAAAGAATGCGTTTCAAGTGACTTAATAAAAGATTAACAATTTATTTTGTGGAAAATATTTTAATTTTTATTATTTTTTGAGATCTTATTCGAAAAATTACTAACAAATTTTAGAAAATTTACAAATGTGCCTAATGGGGAAATAACTACATATCTATAGGAATATTTATGACTGAGAAATTTCACATTCTGTAAAGTCACACATGTCAACTGACTCATAATAGTTCATAAATTAATTATTTGGAATACATGTTTTATGATACAATTGTTGTATTTATCTATTTTTTAATTTTTATAATGAAAATATGCTTTGATAAAAAGATTAAAAAAATTAATAAATATTTACATTAAGAAATTTTTCCAAATCCAATTTTTTTAAATATTTTGTTCGCTTTTGTAGTATTGTTATGTAAAAAAAATGTTTTTTGCAAATAAACTCTAAAACTCTCCGTAAAAAGTCCATCCGTCAAAACGACGTCAATGTATGATTAACGTTTCTCGTAGACCAACGTATGATTCTAGGGTTAAACTCAAAGCACGAAAACGCTCAATGAGCGAAATAATCGATCACAATCCGTTGTGGTCTCTTAAAATTATTCACAACGGGAAATTTGTGTTTTTGAGAAAAGCCATAACGCGACGCCAAAAGGCGACGTGATTATTGAGAAAAGCCTTATTGTTCTGAAAAATTTGCTGATATGACGTGCAGGTTGTTAGGTACTTGTCAACGGACGTATTAGATTTTGGATGTTAAATGAAAATTTTTCATTATTCATTTCATTCATTATAACAAAATGATTTTATCACATGATGAGATTAAGTTTATTTTTAAACAATTAATATGTAGTCAATCAATCATCAGTGTTGCCTCCAATCGACTAAACTTTTTAGTTAACTAATTAACTAAACTGATATAAATTGCCAATTACCGAATAGAATACTCGAGAACATTTGTTAAAATGTAACATTTTGTCTCTCTTGTCCCATAAGCAATTTAATTGTGTAATCGGTTTTCCAGCACCTTTGTTCCTTGAGAGATAGAATATTCTAGAATATTTGTCAGATTGCGCTATTTAGTCTTTTTTTTGGTGACCAATTCAATGGTGAAATCTGTTTTTTTTTTTTTTTTTTTTTTGTTTATTTTGATAACTTTGCTAGTTGACAAATAGCATACTCTTGAACATTATGAAAACAACTCTGATTAAAATTGTAAGGTGCAAATTAAAAACCATAAATTACGATACAATTTAGGAAAATACAGTTTCTTAATAGTACTAATGGAAGCTTTCAATTTTTAGCTTTTAAACGTTATCAATAAAAAAGACAAATGTAAATATTCTTTTCATGCCATAAAACAAGTTTTTAAAATTTCTATATTCTTTACGTAAATTTTAATAAAACACTAAGGGGTACAATATAAGCAACTTCTCTCTACATTCTGTATAATAATATTCTCATTTTAAAAATGTTGTATATAAATGTATTTTCATTTGTGCTAGTGGCAGTGGCGATTTTAGCGGGTAGGTCGGGTAGGCTCTCACCCAAAAATTTTGAAAAATGAAAAAATAATAATTATTATACATTAATAAAAAATTAATATGCTAACTGTATTTTTGGAGAAAAATGGCGACATATTTTGTTTGTTCTCCGGGGCCTTTCATTTTTTTCTGCGTCCATCTATTATAAAAAACTCGGACCTACCCAAAATAAAAATCCCAAAATCGCCTCTGGCTAATGATACATATTTCTTTCTCCAATTAACTTTCGATTGGTTTTTGAAAACAAGTGGGCTAAATTAATATATTATCCTTATCTCTAACACATAATGTGCAATTGAAAATGAATATTAAGATCTATATTTAGAATTATTGGTTTAAGATCCTGAGCCCACATGACATCAACACAAGGGCGTTAATCAATAAAATTATTTACGTTAATTTGAAAGAAAACGTTTAGCCTTTATCTGGATAGTTTTTCTTATAATACATGTTTACGTTCTTGATAAATGCAAGCTCAAGCCTTTACATTCCAATTTTTACAATTAGAGTTGTTACCTATTCATTATTACAGTTTTGCAAACTTTTTTCTCTTTAATACGCCTATTTAATCATAAACTCAAAATTGTACTCTTTACAAAAATTTATGGAGAAAAAAGCGCAACTAGGTTTTCTTCCTATGAAAACAGATTAATAACAGCAAAAGTCATAAAATCGTACACGGAGAGAAAAATCCTATAATTTTTGTAGAGAAAATTTCAGAAAAATTACCATGCTCCCCTATAATCCGTGCGCGATCGACGACCAAAATAAAAAATATGTGCTAGCATGGTAAAATTTAATGTGGTGCTACTAACACAACTTTTATCACACTCTTATGCATATATATTATAGTTTAATTCTTGTTGTCGTACTCTTTCATTTGCGCATCTGACCGCGACCTTATGTTGGTTGCACTGTACCTGTAAAAACATGTATACAAAAATGATTGCCAGCAATATATTCTAATACATATACTAAAGATAGGTAAATAACAAAAAGATGAATTAAACGATGACATCATCCTAAGAGAGTGTAAAAGAAACTGACTACTAGTTGTGCTAGCTGCTTGTAACACAGTCTGATAAATAAAGGTGCTTGGTGCGAACTGTCTGACAAAGTTTCTTCCACAGTCCACACCTATGGTTCGCATGTAACTCGCTGATTGAGGTACATTTCATTACAGCGTTCCCAACACAACCAACCTTTTTTCTGTTTTTTTTTTTTTCTTTCTATTATTAGCATGTTAGCATGGTAATTTTTTTAATAAAAACAATTAAAAATTATTTTTTTGTCGGTAATGGAACTTTTTACTGTGCTGTTTTACAAATTTTACGGAGATAATATTACGAAAAGAACATTCCATCCTTTAATTTTTTATGATTAATTATAATCTTTATACTTTTACCTTACAGAATTGAATATGTTCGCCTTGTACACGTCGATTGTAGTGCTGAGCACAGTAATTTTTATAGGAATTTTCTCTCCGTGTAAAACAAATCGAAATTTAATTTCCCGCGGATGTATTTAGACCAGATAATTTCTTAACTAACTTTTCCGTCATTACACAAATATACCCGCGTACTCCCACACTTAGCTGGTGTACGTACCACACTTTGAGAAACACTGTATTATAGAAATTAATACTGGAGCCACACTAATGTCGTTAATTATCGCATCGATCGACTTAAATGCAGATGTAACTATAGCCTGTGTGGTGGTATTTTTCGACACATCGAAGGGCCTTAAGGTATTATTTATTGCGTTGTTGTGGCTACAATAAGGGTGCGTTTAGATTACGACACTATACACCGTACACTCGGTGTATACACCGGGACACCGGTTTATTACGGACACCATGATCAGTGTCGAATCAATAGCTATGTCCAAGTGCGTCTCTTGTGGCTAATAAGTTTTCAAACAAGTTCGACACTTTTCTATACACTTACAGAAGAGAGACAGATTCATGGTGATCGAGCACTAGCTGTTTTGTTACTGAAATTTTTTGCGTGTGAATAGCTCGGACACAAATTCCGTACATATTTATGTATAGACACTATCCAGACACAAAAAATCTGTTCAAGGGTGAACAGTAAAGAAAATTATGTTGGATATTTGTGTCGCCATTTGTGTCGTAGTCTAAGCCGGGTCTAATGATTCTTCCGTACTATATTATAGGTTATGTATTATACACTGTTAATATTTTCAGAATGAAGAGATTCAGTTTATAAAAATAATTTGATTTAATGAAAAAGTAATAGAGCGTTGAAATTTGGCAATAAAAATTTAAAAAAACTTGTTAGAATACGTTTTATTTTGGTCCGTTAAGTTTCATTTTAATCGTTATATGAGACGTTAACACATTAATACAGTCACTACAAAATTAAAAACTTAGTGTCTTATTTTGTTATCGTGTTTTTGAGCATACAGTGTTAAGGTAGATTGAGCCCTAACATTAAAAATAGATGATAAGTTAGTCGCCTGACACAAGTGCAAAAGATTGAGTATACTAAAAATATAATATGTTAACACTATGTTGCAGTAATATTGTCAAAATTAAAAAAAAAATATTAATAATTGATGATATTTTTTAGATTATTGTTAGAAAATTTCAATATTATTGTAATTCGCTACGCATTTAGAAAAATTGTGAAATACGATAATCAGAGTCAGTTATATTGAGACAATATACATACCTGATTCAGATTTGATTATCCGAAGACATGAGTGGATGAAGGTGTTATGTAACATATTTATTATTTTACAGTAGAAGCGTTTGAAAGTTTTGTTTACTACATATACTTCCCATGCAATAGCACATGTTTATTATTGAATTTCTACAAAATTATTGGACCTAAGGAAACTAAATTTTAATATATGATGATACTTCGGCATAGAATATTTCAAAATTTTGCTGAAAATGAATTTTTGAAAAAATGTTACATAACAGCTTCATCCACTCATGTCTATATTTATTCGAAATATTGCATGTGATTTTTTTTTTTATTTTAACTAAAGTATGTACATATTATAATTAAACGTTTTTGATAATATCGTTGCAACATATTGTACTTACAACACTTAACACATTTACATTTACTAGGAACTTCAAAGATAGTAATTGATGACACCACAGTAATTATATTCTTACATGTAATGTTAACAAATTAATATTCCATCGATTCACGCTTGAATGCTTCACTCCGAATACACCTTACCATCTTCTTATTAATAAAATTAAATATGCATTATCCAATCAACTCCATATAATTATGTAAGTACGACTTTTTGCAAGATAAAGTCGATTAAAATTAGACCCGATTCACACTATAGTGCCGATATCGGTACGTTCTCGCTCCGGTCTCGCTCCGATATAATCTTGTGTTCACATTATAGTGCTGATATCATGCTGGTACCTATTCGTTCTCTATTTACATTATAATTCCGCCCTCGGTACGCTCCGAGTTCGATCTCAGTTCGATACAAATATCTTTTCATAACAACTGAATACAAGCGGAGCGAAGTGGAATCAAAAAAGTGTTCACATTATCGATATAGGTCTAATATCGCTCCGATAAAATATTATCTGAGTAGTATTAGCATTGGAGCGATATTGGAGCGAAAGCGTACCGCGACTGATATCGGAACGATGATGTGAATACACTCGTTGTTTCTTGTGTAAGAATATTTTATCGAATCGGGAGCGCAGCGATATCGTACCGAGAGAGGAGCGATGGTATGGATCGGCCTTAATAGTCAATAGATCAAAATGAAATAATTACGCTCTTTCCGAGTAGGTTAGAAAATAGTAAACTATGCTTCATGCCTAAGAATTGCATTAGCAAATAGTATATTGTGCAATAAGTGCGGGAAATTGTCGATTGCCCACGAAAGCGAAGTTGAGCGCACGAACGCTTGGCCTTGAAATTCCTAAGACATGAATCATCACATCAACAACCACCCAAGTAGTTAACCCATTATGCGCTATCGCAATTTGGTCAACACGATTTGGATTTGTGTTAACCCATTACCCGCCAGCACTAACATAGTTTTTAAATGCAAACCTAACGCATGCGCAGACTGAATTTTAGTACACGACGCATCCGCACACTGAATTTTAGACCACGACGCATGCGTAGACTGAATTTTAGGTCACAAATTGATAGCTGGGATACACTACCGCATCAAAAATGTGAGGAATACCCTAACTCGCGGGTGGCTCCAAACTTTGCCACCATACTGTACTTAAATTTACTACTGTACTTAAATGTACGTACTGCCGTGTCAAAAGTGTGGACCACCCTGACCAAAAAGGTATCCGATCACTTTTTGAAGCGTAGTGCACTTATTTTGTGTACGTGCAAAACTTGGCCTTTGACCGCAACACGCGCTTGTCTTAATTGCGTCATCTTAAACGAAAGATATACTACTGCGTCATAAAATGTGGGGAATACCCTAACCCAGGGGGTGGCCCAAAACTTTTGACACCATACTGTACTTAAATTTTTGGTGCACTGCCGTGTCAAAAGTGGGGACCCCCTGACCAAAAAGGTGTCCGATTACTTTTTGAAGCGTACTGTGCTTAATACGTGCAAACCTTGACCTTGAACCTCGCTTAATTGCGTCATCTTAAACGAAAATCGGGAGGCCGCTAAATTTTGTACGGGGGCACTATACCAAGCGCTAGATTTTAAACCGCAAAACTAACTTCAGATTCCAGGGTCCAGAGTCCAGATTTCAGACCGCTACTGTACTGCCGGACATAGGATTTCGACTGTACCTCAGGGGAATTTTTTTGTATATTTAACCTTGGAAAATCTTCTTAGTTCCAGAAATTTTTATCATTAAAATTAACAAACAACCAATATCTAAAAGTTTGTTAGCTATTTATTTATTTATATAAATGTTAGCTGAATATTTATTTTAGCATACCTTGAAAGCAGATTGTAAAACATCATTTAAGAATTTGAGTATAACACAAAACTCTTTCTAGGATAATTTATAAATCAAATGAAAATTATCTTAATATCTACACACCTGTATATTATGTATACACCCTTTATATGGAGGTGGCGGTGTTGATTGAGTGCCTGCTCCCTACATTCGAGAATGGTCTGGTACTCGTCCATACCCCGCTCCCTCCTTTCATCCTCATTAACGAAGTCCTCCTCATCCATGTGTATCCCTAGTCTGATTTTTTAGAGAGCCCCCCTTAACCTGGCCTCGAGATCCCAAGGTAAGACCCCAAGAAGCACCTGCAGGGCCTCAGTGGACACGGTTCTGCAGACAGGTAAACAGGCGTATAGAATTTTTCTTTGGGCTTTATTAATAATTCTTTTCCCATATTGTAACAGACAGACATGACTCCAGACGACGGATGCATACAACGCGGCCGCAGTAAAGACACTCTTGTACAACATCCATACTGTCTTCCGTCTAGCACCCTAGTGAACCCACCCACCAATGACACAGTCTTCCTCTAAACATCTCTAAGATGCTCAGTGAAGGAGAGCCGTTCCCCCACGTTATTTGAAGCTATTATTTCAATCATTTCATTTAATCATGTTCCACACAAACGGCCCACAATAAGAACCCTGCGGGCAACCCTTGTATACCTTCTTCCACACACATTCATCTTTACTTTTCACATATACATACCTTTCATTGAAGTAATCGTGCCAGAACCTTATATCTCTACAGCCACTTCTTTCGATCACACTCAACACAACGTCCCATTCAAGATTGTCAAATTCTTCACGAAAATCCACAAATATTCCCAACACATACTTGCACTTGCTCTCACTCACCATTCTTTTGACATCAGTCCACGCACTTTCAACAGACTTACCTCTGGTGAAGCCATGTTGACCGCTGTTGGCAGTTCCACTCAAGAAGCCCGACAGACGTCCAACCATCAACCGTTCGAGAACCTTGCCATAAGTTGAAAGTAGGCAGATTGGCCGATAATATCTACGATTAGCTCTATCTTTATCGGGAGACTTGAGGAGAACAACAAGCCTGGCCTTCTTCCAGTCCCTTGGGAAAGTACCACCCCTCACGCAATCATTCAGCAGTTGTTTTAAGTGTAGGGGCGCCGCACGCCAGACGGCCCTCATCATGTCAGTGGTGACCCAATCCAGGCCCGTGACCCTCCCCCTACGTCCCTTGTTAATGGCATCCTCGATTTCCTCAAAGTCGAATTCGTCCCAGTCTTCTTGATTATGAGTACCATGTTGAATTGGTCTATCGCTGTGGGAGAAAAACTCACTGAGGAGCACATTAAAACCCTCCCTCCAGGTGGTGGTGAAGCCATTTTCTGTTCTTAGGGAGGCTACATTACTGGATCCTTTGTTTCCCCGGCATAATCTATATACGGCGCCCCATAGATCCATCATTCCCACAAGTTTTCACAAAATCCCTCCAGGCCCTATCTTTTACTGATTTGAGACCGATTTTATATTCCGAAGATAGTGACAGGTATTCGGCCTTCCTAGCTTCAAGCATTTCTGGAGCAACTCCCCCCCTGGCTCTGAGTTTTCGGAGTTTTTGGAATCTATTCCTGGATCTTCGAACGCGCGACCTGAGTAAGGTCAAATCATCGTTCCACTATTTCACTTTAACTTTCCTGTCCACATTCACGCGGGCTTCTGCCGTTTCGAGGGCTCCATCAGCGATACTATTAAGTCGCGCAACTCTGGCTTCGACCGACATGTTGTTCCAATTGTCAAGATCAATGTTTGAGAATTCTTCGAACACGGGGATCCGATCCTCACTCAGAATAATTTTCATCTCAATCAAACCATTAGTAGTCCGGCTAATTGGGGTTCTACTGGGTCATAGAACCGGCCTAGCCATTCTACTCATCACATTAGTCGATCTTGCTTGGAATACCTGTTCCTACATTCGGTATAATGAAAATTCATATTTATGTATCAAATTCAAAAGTAAAATACAATAAAAAATATATCGACTGAATTTTATTAAATAATTCTATAAAGTTGATATTGTTACAACCAGTTGTTAACTCACAATAGATTGAATTATCCACGCATGTGATAAAAATAAATAAATGAACACATAAATACTTAAATTTCCTCTTTTTCTTTGTTTGTGCTTATTGCTGTTAGAAGTTAACAAGTGTATTTTATTTTTTTTACATTTTGTTACTTACAGAGTATTTCTGGTTACTTAAAACATATGAATTTCCACTTTTATCACTGCCGATTTTTTATGTCTGTTTTTTAAGGTTGACAATCCGTGTCGGTGGCTTACCTGAGTAAAGGGGTCCAAAGCTCGAGCACGAAGGAACTCACTACACTACTTGGACTACTTCCTTCGCCTATTAGCGAATTTCCAAAACTGGAAATTCAGCTTTTACGCCAGGTGTCATGGTGCGACCTAAGCCCGGGACCATATCAGAAATATGTTTTGAGGTCCCTAGAATACGAAAATGATATTCACTAAAATTATATATATATATATATATATATATATATATATATATATATATATATATATATATATATATATATCCGCGCGATAACTCTCGAACGAAACGTCTAACGCTTATGAAATTTTGTGTGCGGACTGGATTCTGAATTGGCTTGGCTAAGTTCGTTAGCCAGACACGTCGGATGCCCAGAAGTAGGTTTTCTGGCCATTTTTTATCAGGGTTATTCCATGAAAATGCGACATAAATGCAAAAAATTAAATATTGTTTATTTAAAGTAAGTCAAATAGAGCACAGACTAAACAAAATCTACTATCTGGCAACACCGAAATTATAGACATCAGTTGTGACTTTTGACAATTAGAGTGGAATTTTCACTGTCTTGCTGCACTTGATGTTCCGCTTCACGAAAAGTGTTGCAAATAATTTTTTAATAACTGTGAATTCTCGCGAAATATATAGAAAACAATGATATTATTTAATATTAAGTGTGTACACCTTTGTTACACGTGAAGCACACCCGAATCATTCAACAATATCACCACAAAAATCGACAACAAAGATAGCCTCAAAATTTTGTAACATGAGTGACCAAAAAGAACATTTTTTAGTATAAGGCTTGATATACTTCTTCATTTAGATATTTGTAATATTACTTTCTTTGTTCATGAGTGCCTGATGCTTTAAACCCATTCTTATACGACATTTTGTTTCAAATTGAATATTATACAAGAAATTGAAATATGTAACGTGAGTGACCGGTCACTCATGTTACACGTTGTGTCACTTTTGTTAAATGTTTTTACAATAAAAATATGTATTTTTAGGATACTGTAGAGTTAAGTAATTGTTCCATTGTGCATTCGTGCCAAAATTTCCCTTCCAAGTGCGATTTGGAGGTAACAGAGTACGGAAAAACTGTTTTGGGAGAGTTTGACACACTTATAGCCTCCCAGAATTTACCTAAGGAGTTGAAATTTTGTATTTTGATAGATTTGGTACCTAGAGTGTGCTTACAATGTTTAACCCTCATCTCCACCATTTTTACGCCACAATTTCATGTTTTTTCAACGTTTTCGTTGTTTGTGTCACGCTTACAGGCCCCTAAATAAACCTATAACGCTGAAGTTTTGTATATGTATTGAGTTAGTATCCGGAGTGTGTCTTTTAGGGATTTCACATTTCCCTGCCCCCACTTCCCCCGTTTTTCCGCCGAAATTTCGTGGTATTTTCGTGTACGTTGAAAATGATTTATTTTCGTAATAATACCCAATTTGAGTGCCCAGTTGTAATAACTGTCAGTGAAATATTAATTAATCAGTTAATTTTAAGTATTTTTTCATTTCCCTTAAGTAATATATGTGGATGATGTGGACCTTTGTACAAGTAACGTGAGTGACCAAAGTGGTGTAACATGAGTGACTTTTCTTAGAATTTTTAAAATTATTTTATTAACATAGATGCTTATTCTTTTAATGTGAACTAAATAAAGAGCATTCATTTTATCTTTGTATATTTTTTAAATCATCTACATTAGTTAAATAGAACAGAGATTCAACCCCAACCTAACTGACTGCGTTCACCATGTCTCCATGTGTAACATGAGTTACCAGAACAATAAGACACTTTTTTAAATATATTCATAAGCCTGCCTTTTTTATTTTTTATTAAATAAAATTACTTAGTTAATGAAGAAAGGTTTTACTGATAGATATACTGTTATTTTGCAATTCTTCTTGTATAAAATTAGTGGTTTTGTCTCAGTTTTGGAGTAAAATGTAACGTGAGTGACCGTGGAATAACCCATCATTCGATCCTATCATAAGGCAGTTCGATTTTTACATCGTTGAAAAGGAAAAAAAAAATTATGAAGAAAATATTCTTATAATTTTTTTTCTATTTTAAGTATTTTTCGAGAAAATGTAAATTTTCACTTTTATTCTTTCTTTGTTAGTCTAATAAGTAATTTATATTTATATCTCAGTTCTCTATGATGTATAAAAATATTTCACTTTTTTATTAAAGAATTTTGTGAGAACAAGTGAAAACTATTCACATATATGTGATATAACACACATACATGTATAGAGTTTTGTTTCTCATTTATTGCATTATAATTAGCATGGTTCTATCCCATGTTAAAAAATGTAAATTAAACAGATTTTCTAAGCTAATGTAATGAAGAATTTTTTTTTTTTTTTTATTGAATTTTTAAGTAAACAAGAAATTGAAGATTATGTTATGATATAAATATTATTAAATATAAAACAAAACAAAATATGTACAATGTACATATGTATGTACGGAAAAATATTTTGAATCGATTTTGAAAATTTTTCCACTAATAATTAATAATGTTAAAAAATTAAACCATTTCAAATGGATTTAAGGTATTTTATGGGAGGTCAAGGTTTTCGGGACCTAAAAAGGCCAGAAATTAATTAACCAATCGATTTTAAAAAATTTTTCACAGTTAGTAAGTTAAAGTATTCGAATTAATTAATTAAATGATGTCCGCAAGAAGCTTACGGACTGCCATAAGTTATATGAGATCCTTAGAACCCTTTTCTTACTGTTAGAGTACTAGACTTGTATGAGTTTCGCCAGGATTTACTGATCCCATAATTGTAAAAAATAAACTAAACGACCAATTTTAAAAATTTCTTCACTGTTACAGAGCTAAACTATTTTAGATAGATTTAGAATACATTATGTAAGGTCCGTCAGGGTCCACAGGACCCAAAAGTGTCAAAAATAAACTAACTGACCGATTTTGAAAATTTTTTCACTGTTACAGAGCTAAACTATTTTAGATAAATATCGATTACGTTATGTAAGGTCCGCCTGGGTCCATAGGACCCAAAAGTGTCAAAAATAAACTGCCTGATCGATTTTGAAAATTTTTTCACTGTTACAGATCTAAACAGTTTTAGATAAATATAGATTCCGTTATGTAAGGTCTGCCAGGGTCCATAGGATCCAGAAGTGTCAAAAATAAACTAACTGACCGATTTTGAAAATTTTTTCACTGTTACAGAGCTAAACTATTTTAGATAAATATAAATTACGTTATGTAAGGTCCACCAAGGTCCATAGAACCCAAAAGTGTCAAAAATAAACTAACTGACCGATTTTGAAAATTTTTTCACTGTTACAGAGCTAAACTATTTTAGATAAGTATAGATTACGTTATGTGAGGTCTGCCAGGGTCCATAGGATTCAGAAGTGTCAAAAATAAATTAACTGACCGATTTTGAAAATTTTTTCACTGTTACAGAGCTAAACTATTTTAGATAAATATAGATTACGTTATGTAAGGTCTACCAGGGTCCATGGGATCCAAAAGTGTCAAAAATAAACTAACCGACCGATTTTGAAAATTTTTTCACTGTTGGGGAACTAACTATTTTAGATAGACATACATTACGTTATTTAGGGTCCGCCAGGGTCCATGGGACCCAAAAGTGGTAAAAATAAACTAACCGATCGATTTTGAAAATTTTTTCACTGTTACAGAGCTAAACTATTTTAGATAAATATAGATTACGTTATGTAAATTCTGCCAGAGTCCATCGGATCCAAAAGCGTCAAAAATAAACTAGCCGACCGATTTTGAAAATTTTTTCACTGTTGGGGAGCTAAGCTATTTTAGATACATATAGATTACGTTATGTAAGGTCTGAAGTGTCAGTAGGACCTAAAAGTGTCAAAAATAAAATAACTGACCGATTTTGAAACCTTTTTACTATTACCGAGGTAAACTATTTTAGATAGGTACAGGTTGTGTTATCTGAGATCCACAACTGTCCTGCGGATGCAAATGCGGCGTAGAATGCTACACAACGGGTTTTGAATATATATATATATATATATATATATATATATATATATATATATATATATATATATATATATATATATATATATATATATACATATATATATATATATATATATATATATATATATATATATATATATATATATATATATATATATATATATATATATTACATAAAGTCCGCCTAGAATATACGGTCGAGCTGATTTTTTAATGAGGTCCACCGGGATCTTGCAGATCCGAAAACGCCAGTAATAAGCTATCGAAAAGATGCTAAAAAATTTCTCACTGCTAGAGAACTAAATTATTTTAGATGGATACAACTATGCTGCACAAAATTCGTTCGGGTTCTTGGGTCCCCAAAAATACCAAAACTGATTACCCAACCGATTTTAAAAATTCTTTTACTCTTAGAAAGCTAAACTATTTTAAATAGGTACAGGTCTTAGATGAGATCCGCCAGTGCCCAAGATTTGGAAATTCGCTATGTTATGTAGATGCTGCGACAGGGGTATTTTAGTATACATTTAGATATGTTCAAATGTCTTGAAGTGTACGTACATACAGTCTACATCACTGAGAGCCTCGCAAAGTTCTAAAAGTGTATGGTGATGCTATTCGGATCTCTCCCAACTTCCAAAGTTCAACTTCAGCGAGCATTTTGGCGAGGAACTTCGACTGACCGTGTAGAGGAAGCATTAAAATATTGTACCTTATTTTGAGTAAATGTACTTTAAACTTTATAAGAAAAATAAAGCTAAACAACTAATTTTTTTACAAGCTGAATTCATTTTCCATTAAAATTTCTCATATCTCTAAAAATATTAACTTTATCGTGAAAAGTCATAGCACCTTTTTTATTTGTATTTCAATAACGAATATAAAAAAAATTTGTCCGGATGAAAAATAACAATTCCTTGCAATTCTTTAAACAATTTCGATTTAAACAATATGGCCCCGGATTGCCCCCTGGCAAATGGCCCCGGATTGCCCCCTGGCAACATGTATTTATATCATCAGTAGGACAATTTAAACAGGATCACATAAAAAATTTGAGGTGAAATAGTTTTCGGTACTCATGCGCCAATACCTCCTGTACTAAATAAACTGGTGAAACAATTTTTGGAATCCATTAACAAATAATAGAGAAATAGAAGATCAAAGCTTAAGACACTATAATAGATTTTCAATTCGCCTGTGACGTCGAACATCCACACAATCGGACACCGAGTGTCTTTTATACAATATTTTTTTTATTAATTATATTAAATTACCATGAATTTAATATTTTTTTAAAATTATTATTTTTTTTATTATATATTTATAAATCTTCAAAAGTTCAAAAAATGACATTTCAAAACGTCAAAATATTGAATTTGTAAAAGATAAAAGATTCAAAATGGTCGAAACTATATAGTATCCGTAGTAATTAACGTATTGACCGGCATAAAAATTAAATAAAAAAGACTCTTCGTTCTAATTGCAATGCCGTAGAATAAATGACGTCACACATCTGTCTCAAATGAAATTGAAAAGTGAAATTTTAAAGTCCCATAACTTTGTTAGTTGTTGAGATATCTTAATTTTTCTTTTACACTTTTTTTTAATTTTGTCTTAGTTTTTATTTTCATTCATAAAAAAATTGGTATACTTCTCCATTTTTTTTTTGCTCCCTTAATTTTTTGTAGTAGTATACTTAGCAAAATTCTTATAGTTTCGTCATGTCTGCTATCGAAATAGGTCGTCAGTCCTCACTTGACTACTTTTATATAATCAGCGTCAGATCTTAAATAATTTAATAGATAATGTTGTTTACAAAAGGCAAACTATTATTGATTTTTTTTTAATTCACATAGGAAGTAAAAGGTTCGGATGATCATATTGTTAAGAAAGTCAAAGCTAATTTTAACGTTAAAGTAAAGCAAGAGATACTTTATCACGAGAATTGTGAAGAACTGTTTACGAAACTAACGCTACTAACTTAATCTAACGCTGTTAAAATCTTAATCTGTGAAATCTGTTAAAATTTATATAGGTACATAACATACATATTGTAGTATATTCAATAGTAGTTTGAAATACACAGTATGGCTATATGGTATGAGTTACTAACTATATATAAGTGATGAAATTTAATATTTCTATCTGACAACAATCATTGTCATTTTAACTAACAACAGCTTTTTCTTTCACATCATTTGTTCCTATTTAAATATTTATTTATAACGATAATATTTCTTTTTTTTATCAATAAATCGTTTGTCCTTATTTTATGTACATATTTTTTCTTCAATGTTAATATTATACTAACAGTGTATCTACTATCCATAATGGTCCTATTTATAAGTATGTTCTTTTAGGTGTTACATCACTTTGAAAAAAAATTTTCTTTTTTTGTTTTGATAACTTTAGAATGACATTCAGAAGAAATTATAATTATGTATATGTAAATATTTTAGAAATTGTTTTGAATCCGACTTGTTTAACCGATTCAGTGCCATTGGCATGTTAACATGCCAAAGGAAACAAAGAGGGAAATATATCTTGCAACAAAAGACAAGACTATATTTTTAAAGTCATTTATCATTTGGACATTTTTAAGCTGCACTGGAATGGTTTAAATTGAAAAATATTGTTTCGTAGTTCTACAATAAAAATAAATTACAAGTACACTAAAAATCCACACTGGGTTATTTTCTAATAAAAAATTTTCCCCAAAAATGTTAAATTAAAGTTAAATTGATGCCTCTCTAGTAGTTCAACTTGCTTTAAAATGAAATAATAATAAAAAATAATACTGTGAATAATTTTATATATAGATATTTAAAAAAATATATAAAATTTGCTTCTAATAATTTTTATTGAATGTTTTAACATAATTGAATTTATAGTGTACTATAAGAACATGAAAAAATTTGTTTATTATTGTTAGCAAAAAAATTTTCGACGGTTTGACTAATACTCATACACACAGACATACTGCATACATATGTACCAATACCAAATCAATAAATTATTCAAATCAACATTCATTGTCAACTATAAAAACAACGTACGCTTCTTATAAAGTCAGTGTTATATATATTATAATTTAATAAAATTAAAAGTACGCAAGATATTGTGTGATACACACAAAGTGGGAATGTCAAATTATAAGAATGGTAGATAATGGTTTCTTCATTCTCTTTACTTAAGTTTTCATAATATGTATTTTACTTAAAATGAATATCATAATGACATCTGAAATAATTTTAAAAAAATTATTACATTTTCCAAGTAGTTTAATAACGACTTTAATGCTATATGTACCGTGTATAGGAAAGGATAAGATACTCAATGTTATGAAAAACATAACAATATTTATATTTTATAAAATTAAGGCTACAAAAATCTTAGGAATTAAAATATTTCCAGAAGTACGCAGATAATATGTAAACAATTTTCTCTCTCTATCAATGTTTTTAAACCTCTTTTATAAACAAAAATTATTTGGCAGCCATTCAATTAAATATTTGTATTATACCCTATTATATATTTATTTAATGAATGTCGTAAAATACAGAGAATAACATTTTGTAAATATTTCGAAAAAAGAAAATTTATCTTGAAAATATTAGTTTAATACCGACTTTACCATAAACTATTACCTATACATATGTACATATACAGTGTAAACGGTGTATGCGATCTTCAATATTATTATTATTATTTTATTTATTACCCCTAACAATTAGGAAAATAAAAAAATTCTACTGAATTCTACACATAGGTACGTAATATAAACAATTTTCTGTTTCTTTTTATGTTTACACATTCTCTCTTTTACAAGGTATTTTATTTCGGCATGGAAAAGATTAAAAACGCCGCTCCTTTAAGCGTAACATTTTGTCAGTTTGGTCAATAACTTATTTTCATTACTTTATTCCATTATCTTATTTCGTTACTTTTATTATATTTTCATACCTAAGATAAACAAATTAAGATCGATTCTTTCATCGATATTCAAAATTTTTTTTCCAACTGGTGCCATTTAACAAAAAATCAATATTTTTTAATAAACTTATGTACGGCTTTGATAAAACTAATCTAAATAATGACAGAAATTTTGTTTATTTTCTGGCTGTTGTCTGAAAATTGTTATGTTCTCCACCATGAATCTCTTCAAAAAAAAAAAAAAAAAAAACCGCCTGTATTTGGCCTGCATTCACACAGCCATTTTGTTTCCTAAATTTTTGTATGTAGCCCAGATTACGCATAATATACTTAAAACTCTTTATAATAATTGCGTTATTCGTTATAGAAAAAAAATATTCTCAAACAACGCCTTCATTTATGACATTTCAAAATGATGTAACGCCTTAATAAGCTTTCCTTTGATACCGTATTCGATACTCTTTTAGGCTTTCTAGATTATTCTCTAAAATTAGCTTTTAAAACAGAAATTCAATTTTACATCTAAATATAATTTATATCCCTGCATAAAATTTCACATTTTTCCATTGAATAGTTTCAGAAAAAATCACCTGTGACAAACGAATGGACACCAAAGTGTTTCTATAAGTGTTCCGTTTTACCAGTTTTGATACGAAACACAAGAGAATTGATTTATCCTAGTACCTAGTGTGTTTGTTGTTCTTAAAGCATATAATTAACCCCAGAAAAAAATTCCTAGAAGAATATTTTTTGCAAGATTGAATATTTCGTGACGTTAAAAAAAATAAACGCTTTTACATTTTTTATTTTAATATTAGAAAGTTTTTGCGTTGGAGTGACAATAATATTTCTAATAGCAGCCTTTATTGCTTTCATATTTTTTTGCGTTCAAGTTTGATTTATATTAGTACGTCCTTGTTAGAAGTTAAAAAAAATTTAAACGTTCATCAAAAAAAATTGCATTATATTTAAAATTACTCGTATTTTCCAACATAATTTTCCAGCATACGTATCTACCTAATGAACACAATTTCATAAAGATGTTATTTATATGAAAATTACAAATAATTGTGTTATGAATTTTGTAAAGATACCTTCGTCTGTTCGTGAAAAATATTTTTCCATTTTCCATAATTTATTTAGAATTATACTATTTTTATTCTTGTTGAAGAATATTGCCAGTGCTATTTAAACATTTGAAATAAATTTCAATTTTATTGGGTAATATACATACATTAAAATATATATAATGTGATAGTGTTATAAATTTTGCCATAATTGCCTTACTTTTTTTTATTATTTTATTTGTACTTCATCATAACATATTATGCGTCTTTAGTTTGACAGTATTTATTAGCTACTTTAGTGTGCAGTCAAGGGACCAAATTAGAATGTCTATCAAACTGTTCCACTTGTCGCCAGTGGGTGACGTAAAATCTCCCCACTAAGTTGTGTGGGTACATACTGTTTGCAATGGTGTTGGTTTGGTGTTTGCTTCTGTGTGCGTATTCACACACACTACTACAAAACACCTATTATGGGACAGACCAACCTGTCCAATTCAAGTAACAATGTCTAACAATACATTACAATGCATTGTGCGTTCGGTGACTGAGACCGACTTATATGCCTTAAGCTGTGATTGACCAACAAATGACACCAAGCGAGCTACACTTTTTTGATATTAGTTGGCTTCTAGTTTTCTATGTGTGCAATTTAGACGGAACCTGAACTCAAAATTTTCCAAATGTGAATCTGGAATACTACTATGGTCGTAACTACACATAAAAATTTCCATCATGGTGTGACGCTGGGAAGACAAATCCTTACATGGCCTAACATTTGATAGAAATTGAAATGAAGAAATTTCTATATTGCCACTTACTTACAGTTCCGGTACTAAAAGTAAAATATTGTCATAAACTTGTCGCTAATTTCGTTATTTTGATAGTAAAAATTTTAATTCTATGTTAAACAAAATTTTTCCAACGTAACTATAAATTTGAACGAATTTGAAAAAGTGAAAATTTCTTAGTGGAAAGTCAATATACTCCTTGTTTTCGAAAATTTACCCAAGTTCAAAAGTTTTTACGACACTTTTTCACGCTATTGGAAAGAGGAGAAAACATCACATAAAAAAGGTTTTTGAACCATTATTCTATAAAAACTAATTTCCGAGAACAACTATTTTTTATAAACGGAAATTCGCTATGTTATGCAGGATGCTGCGACAGCGGTATTTTTACTTTTCCATTTAAATCTTACTTGTAATATATAGTGATGAGCAAATGCCAGACCAAGACCAAGACTGTCAAGTCTTAGTCTTGGTCTTGTTCTGGCATTAAAAATTTTGGTCTTGGTCTTGATAGAGTAATTTGAGTTTTGGTCTTGGTCTTGGTCTTGCAAAATGTAGTCTTGGTCTTGGTCCTGCAAAATGCAGTCTTGGTCTTGGTCTTGGTCTCGGTATTGCTGAAAAATCTTGCACTTTCGTGCATTTTTTATTAGCGAATTCTTTCCTTCTAAAATCAGAATTTTCACTCTTTACGGTATCAATTAGGTATACTTTCAAACTATTTAAATAGTTTAGCAAGAGTCTTGCTTTTTCCTTGTGTCTTGCTCACTTGAGTCTTGGTATTGGTCATGCAGCCATACTTATAGTCTTGGTCTTGGTCTTGGTCTTGGTATACATAGTCTTGGTCTTGGAAAAAATGCAAGACCAAGACTAATTTTGCTCATCACTAGTGATATATATTCAAAAATTAAGAAAATGTTTGAATAGCACTGGTTAATATGATTTATTCTACTTAAAAGTAGCATTTGCTTGCTGGATAGATACTGTCGGTAGATATTTTATCCTTATAGAGAACTTACATTGATGCTCAAAATGCTCAAAACGTTTAATAATATGTATATTTAACAAGCTCATAAAATGTAGGTAGAGATACATTAGATAAATAAAATATGTACCTATCACTCAATATAAAAATGTCTGTGCATTAAATACGTAGATATTTTCCCTCCTCAATAAGATTTACAATATTTTAAAATAGTAACGAAAGAATACCTATATAAACATACAATATAGACAATAATCAGACTTTTATTTAATACATACAAAATAATAAAGAGAAGTATGTAAATTAGACATAATTATGCAACTTAGTCAAGACTGTGGGCCCCAAAACAAGTATCACAAATTGCGGGTCGAACTTATAAGTCGAATCTAAAAGAAGCAGTGTAAAGAGAAACTGATAGTTTTATTTCAAGGAAATGATACTAAAACCGTTTAAACATTGTATAGAAGGATTGATTGTTGTATTACAAATTTACAAAAGAACTCTAAATATGTATGTATATAGTTATTACGGGACTTCAGCTTTCAAAAAAATCTATATTTGTAATTAATATGCGAGAAATTATAACAGCTTATGTTAGTAAAATATCTGATTCGTTTCAAGGGCCAAGAATAAGATTTGAAAATTGTTACGAAGGCCGGATAAAATCAAGCTGATGACAGAGCCGTGGAAAGAAATTAAAGGTTCCGAGAACAATCAAAAATTTTTCCCCAATAGTATACAAACTACATCCCTCACTTAATCACTAACTTTTCTTTCCAAGCCTTGAATGCTACATGCAATATTCACTTTTAACTACTCCACGATCGATGATCAAAAAAAAAAAAAAAAAACCAAAGTCACTTTTACTAAAGCCTCTTATCAATGGCTTTGGGCCCTCTTGTCGAGTGCGAACTCAGAGGCTACAGCCCCGGCTGCCCCTGTCTCTCGGCTGAGAGATTCGCGGGCCGTATGTTGTACAAGTCTGATATAAAGTTAGTTGAAGTCGTGTAAATAATTTCTATAGAACGATATGTATTCTTATTTTAATTAAAGTGAAATTTCTTAATAATCAGCTAAATACAACTTCATGAATATATAAAGTACAATATACGATTTTATTAAAATATTATACATGAAAACGTATATTTTATTTTTCGAAAGTTTCCATCGCATCGTCTAGAATTTTGTAATTTAAAATATTCCGTAGTTCTGTGTATTATTTAAAGATTCAGTTTTTATATACTATAAGTATATGGTCCGTTTAAAAATAAGCGCAATGATGAAGATTATATTAAAATATTAAAATGGTAAAATATTTCTTTACTTAAAATTTCATTACTATTCCAGAATTAGCCGAAAACAAGTTTGAATTTTCGAATTTTGTTGTCCAATTCAGATCGATTGAAAAATAAATTTAACAAAAATACTATTGATAGTATACACAGGCGGGAGAACTCCGAATGATAACAGAAAAGTTTTTGTACTACAAAACCTAATAATATAAAAAGGTTGAAGACAAGAAATAAGTAAATTTTGTAGGATAAGAAAACACTGTCTAAATGTATAAAACATGTACAAATAAAGTAATTTCCTAAAACAAGATTTATCAATAACGTTCCTATAGCTTATTATTTGCATTATTAAAAATAATAGCTTGTGCTATTGAGAAGATGATTTATTCTTGTTGAAAATATACGTTCCAGCCAATACGATCAGTCGGCTCTGAGATTGTAAAGTAACAAAGAGAACTATAGCTTGTAAAATTCCATATGAAAGGAAAATGTGAAACAATTCATAAGTACTTAACTATATTTACTTACAAGGAAAGGTTCCCAGGTGTCCGCCTCCGATTTCAATGACGCTGAAATATGTTATTCTACGTCGAAATCTAAGAGACACGTATTTTGTTTTATCGGCGGAAAAACGGATTGAAGGGGTGAGATCACCCTTCAAAAACTGGGGTAAAAATTTAATTTTTCAAATATCTCGAAAACAGTAAGAGATAGAGCAAATGTTTAAATTAGCGATATTGCTCTTTTTTAAAGAGCTATCTACTGATGTGCAATTTGTTCAATTTACATCAACAAGGGTGGTTGGGGGTTAATTTTGCAAGAAGGGGGTGAAAATTAAAAAATATAAAAATTTTGTTTACAGATTTGAAATTTACGTCAACAAATCTAATTGACTCGTTTTTACTCAATGTCCTAATATTAAGTCTAAGGGTAGTTAACTAGGAGGTGACTGTGTCGAATACTCGTACTATTTGGGTAGTTCAAGAAGTTCTTCTTCATGGAAAATAGTTTAAGACAATTAGAATAACGTAGAAATGAAATTTTTGATTTCAAAATTCAGTTTGAGCAACATTGGAGAGGAGGTGAGTCACCTTCTTAAATTACATACTAGTTTACATACACTCATTTTTAATATTAACACACTAACAGTGGGTAATAATGTCACAATAAGTGGTTCTGAAGTTTGACTATCGTATGTGGGGTTTTTATTAGGTTTCCATTCATTCTGAAAATATCGCTATTTTCGGTGTCGATAATTTTCGATAACGAAAACTATAACATCCATTAAAAAACAAACCTTATAAAAACCTTACATACGATAGTCCAACTTCAGAACCACTTATTGTGACATTATTACCCACTGTCAGTGTGTTAATAGTACAAAAGAGTGTTAGTAAACTAATATTCAATTTAAGAGGGTGACTCGCCCCCTCTTCAGTGTTGCTCACACTGAATTTTGAAATAGAAAATTTCATTTCTACGTTATTCTAATTGTCTTAAACTATTTTCTATGAAGAAGAACTTCTTGAACTACTCAAGTGGTACGACTATTCGACACAGTCACCCCCTAGTTAACTACCCCTAGACTTAATATTAGGATATTGAGCAAAAACAGGTCAATTAAATTTTTTGACGCAGATTTCAAATTTGTAAACAAAATTTTTATATTGTTAATTTTTCACCCGCTTTTTGCAAAATTACCCCCCAAATTTTAACCCCTAGCCACCCCTGTTGATGTAATTTGAACGAATTTAATATCAATAGGTAGCTCTTTAAAAAAGAGCAATATCATCAATTTAAACTTTTGGTCTATCTCTTACTGTTTTCGAGATATTTGAAAAATTAAATTTTTACCCCAATTTTTGTAGGGCGATTTCACCACTTCAAACCGTTTTTTCGCGGATAAAAAAAATACGTGTCCCTTAGATTTCGACGTAGAATAACATATTTCAGCGGCATTGAAATCGGAGGCGGACACCTGGGAACCTTTCCTTGTTAATTTCTGTTGTTGTTAGTTAATTGAATTTGAGATTCAGGTTTTCTAGTATTGTGTGGTTAGTCTCAAATGTTTACTGCTGCAATGGACTGGAATATACTTTATGTGACACCGAAAGGTAAAAATACACAAAAATATTTATCGTAGTTGTCTTTTCTGAATTGCATTGAAGTAGAAATACTTTTCAGGTCTTAGAAGTATATCAAACATAAGTATCGGTAAAATAGTTCAAAATATTTCCTCTTCTCGAGAAAGAAAGATCCTCAACTGGGGAAAGCCTTCCACTTTAACTGATGACTCACACTTTCAACGATCAAAATTAATGATCTGGAGTATGTACAAATGGCTGATTGACTGTGAAAGAAATTGCGTAAGAAGTTAGCCTCTCGAGAGGGCCATGCTATGAAATTTTGACGGAAAAACTGAACATGCATATCGATTTGCAGGAAAATTTGTTTCTCGTTTGATGACAGGACAACTAAAATAAAATCGAGTGGACGTTTGTCACCAGTTCCTTGAACAAGTCAACGGTGATGAAGCATTCATGCAAAGGATCACAACGGCAGACGAAAACTGAGTTTACGATTACAACACTGAGACAAAATTTCAATCATCATAATTGGTTAGTAAAGGATTCCCATGCTCCAAGAGAGCACATCAGTCTCAATCTAATGTCAAAGTCATGCGCTCACTGTTGTTTTAGACTTTAATTGAAATGTGTATTTTGAGTTCTTGCATAAAGGTGATACAAAAAATCGTGTGTACTATTAAGACGTTTTACGATGGTTACGTAAAAAAATTCGCAAAGTTGTGACGAAAAAAACTCATGGCTCGTACCCCACAATAATACGTCACTACGCACACTCAGCCTTGTCAATTTATCATTTTTGTACCAAAAATTAAATTACTATCATCCTGCAGCATCGTTATTCGTCAGACCTGACTCCTTGCGATTTCTTTTTATTTCCGTAATTAAAATGGATACTGAAAGGACTCGTTTTCAGATTTTATTGATGACACCCAAGCAACTTCGTCACAGATCTTAAGGGCTATCCTAGATGAAGCGAAATGGAAACACTGCTGGGAAGTGTGTAACTGGGGGGGGGGGGGTACTTAAGGAGGCAAGGACCAATGTAATATTAATAACTCTTTAAAAAAATAAAGTTCGGTTATTTTCTGAACAGACCTGGTATATTTTTGTGTTGGTACATAGGGTCTATCGCCAAATTTATGTTCGTACACAGAGGCTAGAGTAAATCTGTCAGCTGCTCCTTCTCTTTGGTGATCACCTCTATAATATATTAGAGTAAGTTCGGCAAGTGTACTCGAAGCCCTCCGAACCGGACTCGCAAATTTTTTTCCCATCTAAAAAGTGTCAAATGAGTCAACAGAAGTCTTCAATTCAAAAAAAGAGAACGAAAGAGAAAAATGTGAAAAACAGTAAAATATAAATAATAATATTTGACATAAACTCCTTAAAATATAGATAACAATATTAATTTTTTAAAGATAGTATGATAAGAGAGAATTATGTAAATAAACTAAATTATTATGTTTGTCATTAAACAAAGGTGACAATTATATATGTATAATGTGGCAACATAATATACATACATACCTATGTATGTATATTATGAACATCTTTACTGTTGTAAAGTAATATAATAATACCCATAGTCGTATATTAAAATGAGGGAAAATAATTTTAAACGAACGCAACAGGTAAAATAATAAAAGGAGTCTATACAGGATAGGACAGGATAATGTAGAGTAAAGAAAAGGAGTTATGAGTTATAAGGAAGAGTAATCTATTTATACACATACCTACATACATAATTATATGTTTATATTATTCTTCATATGTACGTTCTATTAAATAAAATATAGGCATATTAAATAAAAAAATAAAAATAAAATAACAAATATGCTTAATGAAATTTGAAAAACTCTTTTTTTCTTAAATAATTTTTTTTGTTTATCCACATTCTACATAATTATATAAACATAGGTATGTTAATCACAGGATGATAAGTATGTGGGCTAATGATACTACCATTAGAGATGCTAATGGTACTACCAGTTGGAAACTTCTGAAGTGGCATGCTCCAATGAAAAACTTCTGCAGCCGTCATTATATATATATATATATATATATATATATATATATATATATATATATATATATATATATATATATATATATATATACATATATATATATATATATATATATATATATATATATATATATACATATATATATATATATATATATATATATATATATATATATATATATTTATTGAAGTCAATAAATACTACCGTCGGAAAGTTTAACCGCACCAACAAACCTTTGAAAAATTATGATTATAAGTACTAAAACGATTCCTCTTTAAATAAAAGAGGGCATGTAGATAAATATATACCTATTTACTAGCCGTATACCCAATAGGATTTCTTATCGGCAACATCTTTTTATTAGGTACTCATTGCTCACTTTCAATATTTTTCAAAAGCCTAAATACTAATTTTCACGTTTCTAATTTCAAAAATGACGAACTTCCCATACGAACTCTCATTTCCTGGTTTAACCCCTTAGGGAATGAATTTCCAGAAACGTATACACAACTGACTTTTATTTCTAAATTGAAGCCTAATAAACACCATATCTTCTGTGCTAAATTTCATCCGTCTAAATTCTAAACTCAACAGTTTAGTCTGTGAGTTGTCTGTCAGTCAATGTATAAAATATTATTTATACATTGTACATATTATTTATTTGAATAGTCATAGTAACATATTTTTATATATCTAACTTCAAAAATGATGATCTCTTGTGCAAAATTTCATTCTTCTAAACCCAACGGTTTAGGCTGTGCGTTGTCTGTCAGTCAGTCAGTGTTAGAAATTTATTAAGTAGATTGAAGTCAATTTATATATTTTTAAAATACATAACCAGTTTTTACTTTTAGTTGAATATAGAAGTTTTACACTACTATTTCTTGATATTGAGTGCTTCGTAAGTAAACGTTTCAATGTAAGTGGATTTTTTTTATAAAATGCCGTTTCTGAATTTTAGTGAATGGGTATTTATTTTTGTTAAAATTCTGTTATTTATCCAAAAATTTTAAAATTATATATAGAGCTACACGGTTAGAATAACAGAAAAAATAAATCGATAATAAAATAGTAATAAATAATCGACAAAAGACATTGATATTATTGATGATGTAAAAATAGATACATACATATAAATGCTGAAAATATTCTAAGAGACATCTGTATTAGTTATTTAGAATAGCGTTGATGACAATATATTTAAAACATCTGATATATATTTATATATTCATAATTTCTCATTTAAAGGCTACTGCGATTAAACTTTCCGACGGTAGTGTATATATATATATATATATATATATATATATATATATATATATATATATATATATATATATATATATATTATATATATATATATATATTATATATATATATATATATATATATATATATTATATATATATATATATATATATATATATATATATATATATATATATATATATATATATATATATATATATATATATATATATATATATATATATATATATAAATATATATATATATATTATATATATATATATTTTTTATATATATATATATATATATATATATATATATATATATATATATATATATATATTGAAACAAGAAAAATATATTATAACACCTTAAGGTCGTAGTAAATAAAATACCAAACCTCAAAAATATAGATCAATTTTTCCTTGTTAAAGAAATTCCCGAAATTTTATTTATTTTCACTTGTCTATAAAGGTATTTCTTTTCTTTAACAAAAATGTAGCAAATATTTTAAAACAGCAGCTATTTGGTGAAAAAATTTCTAGCTTTCTGCTTTCCTTCTCTAATTTTATTCATTTTTGAGTAAGTGTAATCATGTGTTATTAAAATCCAAGGACCCATATTTGTTTATTTACTAATTTGGGGATTTAAGTAAAATAACTCATTACATAATTGTATTGAGAGAAGCAATTTTTAGCGTAATTATGATCTGCTCATTATTCTAACAGAGGTCGGTGAAATCGTTCAAACATTAAATTTCTTAACAGTACATTTAAATAGTACTAGTATAATTAGAAAAAATATTAATGGTGGAACATGTAAATAATAACTAAATACACCGTCCATTTGATAGTAATTTAACTATCTATCTTTAAATTTTGGTCCGTGTGACAACTAACTTTATTGAAGTCCTGTATCAATCCTACTTTAAAGATTACAAAAATTAATTTTCTATTTTAATGAATATTATTACTAATGTTGATAAAACATTAAAATTTTTAATTATATTTTAAGAAGTATAATAAGATTAAAATTTAGATATGATTTTATCAAATAAAAATAAATGCGTTTAATATCAACGTTTCTCGTAGCAAAACGTACACATACAATTTAATGCAGGAAAAAATTTCAATTTTCTTTTAATATTCTCTTGATACTAACATACGAGAAAACAAAACACCAGAACACAGAATCAATCACAACATATATTTGTTTACATTCTAATACTATTCGCTTACATATGGATATTGAGATACCTACCCTCCAAAAGTTTGGAAGCAAACATATTTTTGCAGATTATAAAATTTATTTTCCAGACATTTTAATAAATTTGTTTGTTTTATTAAAATAAATTAGTTCGTACTACAATAACAACAAAAAATTATAAAAGCTCTTACATCTTTTGTCGGTAGTCTCTCATATTGTTTTTCATCAATGCACGTATTTTATTAATTATTACCAACAGACAACTGTTCTCTTAAAGTAGTTGCGTAGCTGGTGAAAAATCGTTCTCCATCTAGTGCAGCACAGCTTTGGACATTCCTAAAAGATGAATGGAAAAATTGGACAAATAATATTTTCATAAACTTAAACCGAACGTCCAGAATTTGTGAACAAGTCATCAAAACAAAAGGTGGTTAATTTGATGAAGCCAGAATCTAGTATTTAAGCCATAAATTTGTTTTCTGTAGCAATATTAGTATAATTAAATATGATTAACGTGTCCAAATAAAATTCATATTTTAAACCAAATAAATGTGATTAATATCTATCTACTGATGGTTTTACTGAATTTTCTTGATGCTTCCAAACTTTCGGACGGTATTGTATATGGGACTAGGCACATAGGGTACCAGTACATAGTAATTGTCATTTAAAATTCTTACTAAATTAAATATTGTTAGTTGGATTTGTTTCCGTTTCAGTTTTCTTAAAACCAATTCTTGTTGAATTCTGTCGACAAATGTTTTTGAAAACTCAAAAATATATTGTTAATATCAGCTGTAGAACGAATTCTTGACATTTTTCAAATTCCAATCATTTTTAAGTAAAACGACACATTGTACTGCCTAAGTTTATCGTTTATGCATTAAACAGTATTGACCATCATCGACACATACGTCTTTGACCAAACCAACAATATTATATTATACTTTAACTTTTGTGATAATTTGTTTATATTCGTTTAAATAATAAACGCATTTCAATTTAGTTAATTTTACACATTTTTAAATAATAATTATAGATCATTATTATCATTAAGATTGTATATTATTTAAATTTTAATTATATTTAACTTCTATGTACAATATTTTTTGTTTTTTTGTTTTTTTTGTTTTTTTAGATAAATATTTATTACATTTTTTTTTAAATTGTTGATAGTGAAAATAAAATATTAAAATTTGTAGTAGAAGAATGGAATGGTCACAACATTTGGTTTCAGGTATATATAATTTTTGTTAGATCGAGACATCGTCATTTAAATTTTAATGTCATAAGTATATAATATAGTTTTTGCCCTTCAAGGCTTGCAGCGACATCTTTTTCAAATAAAGATAAAATTTTAAATTTACGGTAGAACTGTAACGCAAATGACTCCAATTATTTCTTCGAAAATAAAACTACAAATATCTGCTTCAAATGTCCGAAATAGACCGTTTTATTTTTTTATTTTAGTTGCTAGGAAAACTCATTCCATAGTTTTAATTTTAATTTTCATATTTTACACTGCAACCTGTATGAATTTACAAAATTAAGAAATTTGCATTTTCACGGCAATCGTGTGCCGGTACAGAACCCTTTTTAAAAGGCTAGCTAATTACTTATAATTTATTTTAATCCTATAAACAGGGTGATTAGCAAGGCTGAGAAAAATACTTCATAGAATCCATTTAAAATAGAAAATGGGAAATGATTTTTAGGAATGTATATTTAAACTACAAAATAGGAAATTGTGTTTTTGAACATATTTAAAATAGAAAATATTTTTTTTTAAAATCAATAAAAAAAATTACTAAAATATCAAATTAAGGGTGAATAATGACAATGACAGCCTCATGCGATCTTTATCAATTTAAAATTTATACCATATGAAATCAAAATTTCATTTTTGAAACATATTTCAAATTATTGCAAAATTTAATTTCAATTGAGCTACAATTATTGAATTATATTGAAATGACATTGTAACTTGAGTTTTAAAAAATCTGACTCGAGTTAACCTATTGGTATTTAACTCAAGCGATTCGAGTCGAAAACATTTAGGGTTCACAAGAACAAGATTGTTTTCTACGAGTAATTGGTCTCGAGTTAATTATGATAATATCTGATAATGCTGTTACTAAATTACATTTCGACTTACTTAAATATTTTAACAGAAATATTAAAAATGTATTGAGATATTTTAGGGCAATTAATTGTTAATTTAATTTGAATTACCGTCGTCCCTCAACTTATTGACAATTTAACTTATTGACAATGATCGTAGTTTACCTCAAGTTATAGACAAACCATCTGTATGTACGCATTGCCACACTACGACACAGCACGTATGACCTTGGGTACATACATATGATTTGTCTATAACTTAAGGTAAACTACGATCATCGTCAATAACTTAAATTGTCAATAAGTTGAGGGACGACTGTATACCTAATGTGAAAGGTTTAAACGTAACTACATTGATTTTAGTTATTAATTTATTCACGCCCTTATTAGAGTTACGTAAGCTATATAATAATTTTTTTAATTGTATCCCCACAAATTATATTCATTGGCGCTTGCCTGTATGTATAATTGTAATAACAATTAAGTTAAATACTCCATGTAAATTGATTAAGGAAAAAATAATAATATAGCAATTTACTGTATTTTCCTACTTTTACATTACTTAAATTCGTACAGTCAGGGATAGGATGACCTACATCAAAAGATTTGGCTATTCTGAACAAATGGTGGATCCCTGTGGGACTGCGATTATTCAACAAAGTTATCAACATTATATGTTTTCGACGTATGCAAAAATCCTATAGGTAAAATTAAAAAAAAATAAACACTTTAAACAAAATACACATTAGCTCTAATTTTTTTTTAATGTTATAACACTACAATTATAATGAAAAAACGCATATCCATATTAATTTTGATTTCATTTTTATAAATGTATTGGTATAGAACCACTGTAACCTTACTACTCCTTTGGCATAGAACCGCTGTAACTTTACTACTTTTGATACAGAACCTCTGTAATCTTACTATTATTGGGATAGAATCACTGTAACTTTACTACTTTAGGCATAGAACCGCTGTAAGTACTACTTTTGGTACAGAACGGCTGTAACATTACCACTTTTGGCATAGAACCACTCTAACTTTACTGCTTTAGGCATAGAACCGCTGTAACTTTACAACTTTTGATACAGAACCGCTGTAACCTTACTACTTTTGGCATAGAACCACTCTAACTTTACTACTTTAGGCATAGAACCGCTGTAACTACTACTTTTGGCACAGAACCGCTATAGCCTTGCTACATTTGACGTAGAACTGCTGTGACCTCGCTACTCTTGGTATAAAAATTTGATGGATAAAATTACTGATTTTGACTAACGGTAGGTCCAAATTAATATTTTATTACCTTCAGTCTTGAAAAAAAACTTTTTGTAGATACAATGGTAATTGTATAATTAATAAAATTAGTTTTCAGAATAGTAACAAAATTTGGATACAGTTCAAATAAATTGCATATGTTAAATAAATATTGTAATATATACAGCTGAACTCTTTTTTATGCGGTCTTCTTTGTGCGATTTTTTTTTGTGCGATTTTTTTATGCGGTTTGTAAAAAATGGCCATTAAAATGCATAATGTGAATCAAAATCACGAGACAGTAAGAAACTTGAACAATTACTATAATAACTTTCTTTGATAAAAATACTTTTTAACGACTTTTAAGCATTTAATCAATACATTGCATAAGAACGTAAGATATTCCATCATTTAATTTTGTTACAGATGTATTTTTTAAAATTTCCATAATACTAGAAAATTGAAATAAAATGTTTTTACGTGTAAATTATCGTTTTATCTTGTTTATAGAAGCAACTTCTAAGGAAATTTCTAAGTTTTGAGCGTTTTGAGTGATGTTTTTTCGATGAAACTTTTTTGTACAATCTGGATCGAACTATACTTTTTATAGCTATTTATGATATTTTTGAATTTTATATATATATATATATATATATATATATATATATATATATATATATATATATATATATATATATTTTTTTTTTTTTTTTTGTGTGATTTTTTTATGCGGTCCCCTCCACTGCACAAAAAAAGGATCAACTGTATTTTTAATACATATTGAAATTTTTATTTGTAAACTTTCGAACAAAACATAGTTTAATAAAGTCTATTTGTTAATCTCAGAAAAATAAACAACTACATTAATTTATTTCAATGATTAGATTGTTTTGTGAATCTAAATTTCTTTTTTGAAAAATATACTACAAATGTCTGAACATAATTTTGTTTGTTAGTAGACCAAATTTTCTCCAACAAGAGATAACACTGAACTCTCAACATTAATATTAAATATAAATGCAAGTATTAATTAACACTTATTAATTAAAATGATGTAAATGACGTCATTTGTTACAATTGTTGTAAAATTTCAATTAAAATTTGTCAGGCGAAATTTTTTTTTTGTGTTGATTAAAGTTTATTTAGCCAGACCAACACTTAAAATGTTATACATGGAATTTTAATATAGATATACATAAAATAACAATAATGCGACAAATTTATTACATATTTATAAGAAAAATTCTTTGAAAATTAACACAATAGTATATTATTCAACGAGCTAGTAATGATAGCTATTACTCACGAAGATGAAGTCGTAATGCTTCTGAGTGAGTAATAGCCATTGCAAGCGAGTAGAATACGATATTTTTTCTAGGAATTTTTTCCATTTTGATTTAAATAAAATTGAAAGAAATTTTAAATCAAATTTTTAATCTATTCCTAAGTTCATTAAACGTTTGTATAATATGTATAAAAAGATCAAAACAAAATATAAGCTACTTTGTTCACTTGAACGTTACTACGCAACATATATTAAATTAACACATCGCAAACCCATTGAATAATGGTTAATACTGTGATTTCATTCGTCAAAAAGGTATTGAGTAATGCTCATTCCTCCACACCTTTGAATAATGCCTAACTTTTTCAACAAGTAACAAGTATAATTATAATGCGTGTGTTCTTCAACAGGAGTAGAACAAAAAAATATTTAACGGCCTGCAAATAATAATTTTTAAACTATAAAATCCACTTTATCAATAAAAAATTAATTAATTAATTGTACCTAATTAGAAACTTATTTTTATATAGAAAATTAAAGGTAAGGTATCCATGAAATGGAGTTTAAGCCTTAGTATTATTATTATGTTATCATTATATGAGGAGTGTCTGTTCAAAAGATCGTATTTCTGTCATAAACAAAGTCTACGATAATCTAAAAAAACTGCCTTTGCTATTAAAAAAATGCTAAATGTTTTTAAATGTGCATTCATGTGAAGGTTAAGACAATATGACATGCATTTTAAATTAAAAAAAATACACAGAAAAATGTATTTTTTGAATTATTAGTTTAGAAATACAGCACTTTGATCGGACATAAAAGAAATACGACCTTTTGATTTGTCATTTCAAGAAATAACTTTTTTTGATTAGACTTTTAGGAAATAATTACAGTGAATGTTTTGAAATCGTGGCAAAAATCCTATTAGCAAAATTTTTATATCTATCTATCCACCCCTAATCTAACATTGAGCTAAAATTAGATTTTCTATTGTGTTAGGGTTCTAACTATAAAAATAAAAATTTAAATTATTTTTTATAACATTAAATTTGTAATCAATAATCATATTACAAAAAATAATCAATTCACATTAATAAATACATAAAACGATAAATACGTTTTAAAACTTTACATAGGTTTTTCTAGAATCTACGTTTTCCAAAACGGTGCGCCAGATTAGCAGCAATTTTCAGCCGATTGACTTGAAATTACGTATTACCTGCAGGTTCTTAGGTAGGTTATATGGGGCGGTACACAAGATTTTTGAAACTGGTTAACCGTTTAATAAATAGGGTGAATGCGGGAGAGATGCCGCACATTTTGAAAACACTTGATAATTCTTAAAGTAAGCATTTAATTGATTTGAAATTTGGTACACAATAAATCTAAACATTGTTCTTTACAATTATTTATAAATAATTGTAAATTTTGAGTCATAAAGGATTCATAATTAACATTTTTGTAGAGCCTGCAAAACGGCGTCTCTCCCACACCTATGGGAGAGATGCCGCATCAAAGAAGGTGAGACGCGGCATAGTTCATATTAAAAATTTTGCATTTTACACACATCTCCATACATGATGCATGCCATATGTAACCATTTTTGGCACTTAATGCATCTTAACCAGTCAAATTTTTATTTGTTTCTGAGTACCTTTCAAAACATTCAATACACAGGCAGTCATCATTATTTTCGTTATCTTCACTAATATGAGGGCTCTTCCTGATCCATTAATGGATCTTTTATATTTACGTGGCATAATTTATAGTCCAAAAAAAAAATTGCATAATTAAGGTATATAGGTCTATGTTTTTAACATGTAATATGATGCGGCATCTATACCAACTTTAAATGCGGCGTCTCTCCTTTTTGTTGGGATAGATGCCGCATGTTGCTATACACGGTGAGCTTAAAGAGGGGGAAAGTGGACCTAAAATGGATCCAAAATCGGCTAATGCAGAAAGTTTCTATATTGTTTCTAGATTAAAAAAATGTAAAAATGAAAATCCTAGCTGCTCGTCTTCGCTAGTTATGCACATTTTTGTGTTCAAGGTATGCACTTGCATGAAAAGCAGAATCAAATATTCAAATACACATATTCAATCGGTTCATTCTTCTTAATTTGACAAAATTTGATCAAAATATATAAGAATTATTGTTTAAATATAAAAATTATTTAATTGATTAGTTGGTTACGCATTGTGTGTGTGATGTTTATCATTCATCACATTGATGTGTTCCTAGTCATACAAATATGTACATACCAACACACACTACTCTTTTGGTTTCTATGTATAAAAGATTTTAAGATAAACAAAAAATACATAAAATATATAATTTATATTTATATGTATTTTTAAATAAAATTGATTTGAATGTCGATATGTATATTTTTTTTTTTGTTTTAAATATTGCCGGCTTCCGGTGAAGTTTACTGTGAAAGTGCTCGGGCCTCATAGTGTTAATTATTTTGTGCTGACGATCTTTAAGTTCAAGCTACTCTGTTAAAAATTATTGTTTCTTTACTTTTTCAAAATGCCCAATACTCTGGGTTCTCATAATGATAACAGGGCAAAAGTATGTAGTCCGTGTGGTAGAAAAATCGCGTTTGGTAAAATTAAGCCAGCAAAATTTTTAATAACTGAGCGTATTGAAAATCTTATAAAAGAGTTTATATCAAAGGATTTTGATTTAACAGATGAAAACTATCCTTTGAGCATATGCAGATCTTGTTATTTAACTTTAATTGATTTTGAAAAGGAAAGTTATAATAGGCAGCTGCCAAGTACACCTGATTATCATCAATTAGTAGTAGGAAAAACTACTCGTTCAAATAAAGGATTCTGTACTTGTTATATATGTGAGACAGCTAGATTTACAGGACACATTAAAACTAAGAAAGGCAGAGGTAAATTTAGAGAGTTAAACAAGGAAATAGATATTTCCGCTGGATTTCATGAATCACAAAAAGCGACACAAAACGATTCCGTTGAATCCATTAAGCTATGTACTAAATGTTTCCAAGAAATCGGTAAGGGTATTAATCATTTATGTAAAAATTTTAAAGATAACGTGATGAAAATTGTCGAAAAATTTCCTGATAAAATACAACAGCAAATTGCGACACGCGTAATAAAAAATAAATTTGAATCTGATTCTGATGTAAGCGGAAGACTTGAAAACATTGATTTGGTGTTATCTACTGGCGGACGAAATACAAGAATTACAGTAAATAAAATTAAAGATGATAAAGTTGTATTTGATCAAGAAGGTTTAGATAATTTTCGAATTAAAGTAGGAGCTTCAACAAACATAATGAAAAAATTTACTAATTATATTAGATGTAATGTTGGAAGGATGTCTATTCCTGCAAATTACTCTAAGCATATGTCAGAAAAATCAAATACTTTAAAAGATTTATATAAAACAGGTACATACGAATTTGATTGTGAAAATGCAGAAGATAAACAATTACGACCTGTAGTTTATTCTGATGCCGAAGAACTTCTTGAGAATGTTATTGAGCATAGACAAATAGTAGGAAACGTTACTATTAAAGCCATGGCTGATGGAGGTCAAGGCTTTTTTAAAATAAGTTTAACTATATTGCCCGAAAATTATTCACCCGAAACAACTGATGAAAACAGCTTTGTGCAGGAAGGTTGTGAAGACGAAGATCATATACAAAATTCTGAGTATTTTAATGAATCAAAAAAAAGAAAACTGTATTCTGAAGGTGGAAGTCTAAGTAAGAAAGCTAAGATGTCTAGTGTAGATAAGTTAATATTGTTGTGTATAGTTCCTGGAATAAAAGAAACACATGCAAATATTAAACTTCTATTTGAGTTAACTAAAATTAATCGAATTCCATTTAAATTTGTTGCAGATTTCAAAATTTTGTTAATTGTAAATGGGCAACAAACTGCAACAGCAATGTTTCCTTGTCCTTATTGCTTTATTTCCTTAAACGATTTAAGAGGTGCATCTAAAAACTCAGAAGTGGAAAGTTGTAAAAAATTGAAAACTTACGGAGACTTAAGAGCAGATTACGAAAAATATTGTAGTAAAGGGCAAGATAAAAAATACAGTAAAGAGTGTCATAGCACCATTAATCCTCCTCTTTTTGATGAAAGTAACGATATCAATGTTCTTCAAAAATGCGTCATTCCTGAACTGCATATTCTAATAGGCTTCGCAACCCATTTGTTTTTTAAAAGTTTAGTTCCCCTGTTAGGCGAAGAAAAAGCTTTGTTGTGGCCTAAAAAACTAAACATTATTTCAAAAAATTATCATGGTGATACATTTGAAGGAAATGCATGTAGGAAACTAATCAAGGAAGCTGATAACCTTCAAGATCCGGAAATATACAGGGATGTAGGTATTTTTAAAATTATGCCATACATTGCAGCTTTCAAAGCAATGAACAAGGTCGTAAATTGCTGCTTCACCTCAGGCAAAGTAGGACCTTCACTTGATGCTCATATCAAAGAATTAGATAAAGCTTTGAAAAGTATTGATAAACTTTCAGAAACATTAAAGCTTCATGTTATTCTTTCACACTTAAAAGAAAGTTTACAATTCATCGACGGTAATCGTGGTTTAGGATATTGGTCTGAACAAAGTGGAGAGTCGGTACACCGAGACTTTTTACACTTTTGGAAACGTTACAAAGTCAACAGTTTTCATCATGATACTTACTCAATCAATTTATTAAAAGCAGTAACTGAATATTCATCCCTTCATCTTTAACTTCAATATTTTTTTTAAATATATTTATTATTTAAATTGAAATTAATTTTTATCCTTGGAGTTAAACTAAAAAGTAGATTATGCATAGCTGTTCTAACATAAAAAACATAAAAATATATACGTAAAAAATTTAAAAAAATGAAAAAAAAATAAAAAATAAAATAAAAAAACAAAAAAATGGGATCATGTAACCACTACGTCCTCGTCGTTGGTCCTGGGTCAAGCTAAAAGTGGTTTTTGTACTCATGATTTTAAAATTATACTTTTGGAACAAAGTATCACTAAATTTTAAAACTTATCTACGCTATAGATATGATTAGTAAAAACGGAAAAAATGGAAAAAACGGTATTATTCAGACGGCCGTGGATCAAAATAACCATAAATTTATAAAAAAGAAGATAATTTTAACAATAATTCTTATATATTTTGATCAAATTTTGTCAAATCAAGAAGAATGAACCGATTGAATATGTGTATTTGAATATTTTGTTCTGCTTTTCATTCAAGTGCATACCTTGAACACAAAAATGTGCATAACTAGCGAAGACGAGCAGCTAGGATTTTCATTTTTACATTTTTTTAATCTAGAAACAATATAGAAACTTTCTGCATTAGCCGATTTTGGATCCATTTTAGGTCCACTTTCCCCCTCTTTAAGCTCACCGTGTATAGCAAGCATAGTGCGGAATTTCAACCTAAAATTTTATACAGTACTTTTAAAATATACCTAAATTAATAACAAAACTCATTTTCATTAAAACAATGAAGTATACATTCTTAAATTCTAATGAATTAAATGGCTGATAAAATATTATGTTAAAAAACGTACTTTTCAATAATAAAAAGTTGGATAATTACTAAACTGATGGACTAATCATAAATATTACCATATACAGCTTAAATAAGTAACTTATTTTAAACATATAATCCATCAATAGCGCTATCTGTCAATCAACCGACGAACTATGGCTACTGCGGCATCACTCCCGACGCGGCATCTCTCCCGTACTTACCCTATACTTTTTATGTATAAACAAATTAAAGTTGATTTATTCATTTTTTTTTTTTAACTGGTGCTATTCAGCTATATTCGAGTATAAATCAATATTTTCTAATAATCTTGTGTACCGCTTTAGTAAAACTAACGTAAATGATGAAAACTTCTTTTTTATTTTCTGGCTGCTGTTTGAAAATTGTTATGCTGTCCACCATGAACCTCTTCGAAAAATCTCTTCTTTTTTTGTGTAGCTCAAACCACGTATAATATACTCCAAAAAGTTTTACTTCGATTACGTTATTCGTTACTGAGAAAAAAATTCTCGGGTAAGGCCCTTTTTTCTGCCTTTTCAAAGTGATGTAACGCCTTAAGGCATCACGCTTAAGAACATGTTTTTAGGCTTATTCAACGGACCTCTATGCCATGTGTTACAAATAATATTAAAATAAAAAACGTAAAATGCGACCTTTTGAACAGACGGTCTTCATAGTATGCCCATAAAAAACATTAAGGGGACAATGACGCAAAAATTTTGAAAATTGTTGTTCTCAGTCAAAAATTGTCCGACAGTAATTTTAAAAAGATCGTTTGAAAATTTGAAGTGTCTATGTCTTGATGCTGAAATTTAAAATTTTTTTTTGGCAGCTTAACATTTTTTTAAAGATAATCACTGAAAACTAAAAATTTTTATTTTTTTTCACTTCAAAGCTTCACAAAATAAGGTGCAAACAATTTTTAAAATAAAGTGTGCGTCATATTTTTATAAAACATACTTTTAACTTGAATTTTCCTATTACTTTAGGAGTTATTGATGATTAAATAAAAAAAAATACTCTTCAAACTTTAAAATCTATTTTACGAAAGATCGAAAATTTTTCCTCATTTAATTGGTACTTTCACCTTAAAGATGATAGTTTGGGCTGCATTAGTTCCGTTTACTGTAGCATCATTATTTTCGAAAATACCAATGGTTAAATAAAGCTAAAAGTACTGGTTTTTACTTAAACGCAGTTAACTCTTCAAGTAATGATTTTAGAAAATACACTCTAGAAAAGTGTAACACACATTTCATTCCAAAAAAAGACTGAACCTCGTGCACAACTTGAAATTGGAAGAAATTTCAATTTTTTCTTTTTTTTTTCAGCGATTATCCTTTCAAAAAGTTATTATCCTACAAAGGGAAAAAAATTTGAATGCCAACGTCAAAATGTGTGTAGATACTTTAAACTTTCAAATGGTCTTTTCAAAATCACTGTCGGACTATTTTTGACTGAGATACATCCTTGCAAGAAAAGGGTAAAATTTGTCAAAATTCTTCCCGTTTCTTTGATATTTTTTGTTGATTTAATAAAATTAAGGGCATATCTATTATTAGTTTTAATTAATTTCATTTAAGGAGCCTTTAATTTTTCATAATAAATTTCAAGTATAAGCAAGAATATTTTGCTTTTAATTTGAACGATATACACGATCCCGGAAAGTTATTAAATTTCAGTTAGGTTGTTTCTTTAATTAATACCACCATCAAAAGAACGGCTAAGAAAGAACATTAGAGTAATTAATAAAATAATAATAATAATAATAATCTTTATTGTTCTGCAATACATGCATACAATGAGTTGCGATGTACGTACATATATACAATTTTAATATAATTTAATACAATTAAATTAGAAAAATACAAAAGAATTTGATAAACAAGGCATTAATACAATAAACAAATTTAGGTAATATATTCTTTGGTTATAAATTATTCGTTCTTTGCTCATACATAATATGTATATTAATATAGTATATTACTTCCACATTTAATTAAGAGTTAAGTGTTCTTGGCATCAGAATTTTGTAAAAAAAAGAAAAAATCTAAATCTTACATCAATACTCAAATTAAAATTTTAATTAAAACTAATTAATCAAGAGAAAATATTTATTTTATTTTTTAGTTTTTTTTTTTCTTTTTAGATTTTTGATTACTTAAATAAATATTAAAGATTACTTAAAGGATAGTAGCTATATATGCGGTATTTACATAAATATACCTACATAAGTGCATTAAAATTTAGTTAAAAAAAAGATATTACTTTTATTTTATTTTATTTGTTTTTTTTTCTTTTTTTTTACTATTAAATCATACTTAATTAAAAATTTTTTATTTCAAAAAGTAGTTTTGATTTTGTTAAGCTAAATACCAGCTTTCTTCTTTTTTTTTGGTTTATTTAAATATATACACTTTTAAAATTAGAACAGTACTGTGATCAAAATGGACTTACTGTTAATTCTAATAAAACTAAGCTCATGATTTTCCGCGGAGGTGGTAAAACAAAACCAGTACAATTAGAATTTAAAGGTGAACGTATCGGAACCGTCAACAAATATGTATATTTAGTTACTATTTTAACATCGTCATCGCTTTTTTATGAGGCTGCATTTACAGTTGTAAATAAGTCATACACGTGTATTGGGGCTCTTTTGAATGTATTAGCAAAAATGAAAACTACCTGCTGGGAAACTCGTATTACTTTGTTCAAGTCCATTGTTTTAAATTCAACTCTTTATTGCTCTCCGGTTTGGAGCCTACGGTATCTAAATGAAATTGAAAAAGTGCAAGTCAACTTTCTCAAGTGCTTACTAATGTTACCAAAAAGTATCCCTAATTATGTCGTGCGTTTGGAAACAAATAGTACTCGTATCTCGGTAAATATTTTAAGACAAACGTTACAATGGATTTTAAATATACAAAAATGGGCGATGACAGATTTCCAATAAAATGCTACCTAAGGCTATGGAATTTATATCTGTCCAACCATAATACAGACATCAAATATAACTGGGTACCACAAATTTGCCGAATGTTACAGACCGTTGATGTCAGTGTGCCAGAATTATTAACAAATTATCAAAACTTGAAAGAACAAACAGATACAATTGTAGAAAAATACAGTAATCTGTGTTTGACAGAAGATGTTAGTCGAGCCTTAAATTCACAATTTTGTTATATTTATAAATTTATCTATAATAAAGAATTTTCTCAAATTATCTAAAATTCAAAAATTCCAATTCAAGCACTAAGGACGTATATTAAATTGCGTACATTTCATGGGAACTTTGTGTATTTTAGGGACAAATATGCATCACATAAAATAAATTTTCGTGAAAACTGTCAAGTATGTAATTTAAATACCTTTGAAACAGTAAATCATTTTCTATTTATTTGTCCAGCTCTTAATATGGAAAGACGTAAATATATTCAATCATTTATACCGGAAGATCCTAATTCTGATTTACGCCTCGCTAAATTTTTCTCGGGCTACGAAAATGATTTTATTACAAAATTATATAGCTTTATCATTGCCACTGTTCGAGCAAGATCTATTATTAGTGGTATTTTATTTTAATCATTTAAAACTAACTAGATTTAGGCAAACACACTGTATATATTTAAGCATAGAGTAATTCAAAAAAAATGAAATAATATTAAATAATATAAAAAATTATATAAAAATAATATAAAAAAAAAATAGAATTTCTACTCATTAGTCAAAATCTAATTATATAATAATAAATTTTAGAAAAGGTAGTTTTCGATATTTACTTTTGAAATTTAAAATACAATATTTATTGAAATACTGAAAAACTTACGATTTTTTTAAGAAAATATTATAAGTACCTATAGTAATTTTTAAATAAGAAGAAAAAATATAGTTAAGAAGACATCGGTTGGAATATGGACGAATTCGAAGACGTTTTTAACTCAAAAAAACGTTTGTTGTATGACGACAATTTTGCATTCTATAAAATAAAATTTAATAAAATATTTTTATTATAACCATTTTAGTAATTTTAGGATTACTATACATAACTAGCAATTGTAAATTACAAGTAATAGTGATTTAATCAATTCATTACATATATTTTCGAATAAATACTTTTCAGTAAGATTACATTAATGGTAAAATCAAATATCTAATAAATTCAGTATCGATTTTAACGACACTGAATTAATAATAACGACAAGGAATCTTCATCGGATTATGCTGAATACATCTTACATTATCTAGTTCATTTATCTCACATAACAATGAAAATACTAACATAACAAATGAATTTACTTAAAATACCTAGTTACAGAAAATTACATTATATGTAAATGCGAAAGATTAGTACTGTTACCCTATAATAATTAAGAAAAAAATAGTAGGTGTAGTAATCCAAACATTTTCAAACTTTGTGAGTTTAATACAATTTTAATGCTCCTGTTGCAACATGTTTCCTAACGGCAAATTTCTTAGGACTTGTTTGATCTTCATTACTGTTCTAACACTGATTGAATATCTTAATACAGGGTGAATGTTTTCGAGGGAGAGGTGATTTTCTCCAGTATAAGAATTTTGTTAGGCCACAATATTTTGTTAGGCCACAGAATCTTATCGTCCTAGACATTAAAAAAGAACTAAGGAATAATTGATAAATCTACACGCGAAAAATATGACAATTTATGCACAAGGGTGCCCACATTCGGGAGTACGGGTAGCTCTTAGGGAAACGATAAAATATATAAGTGTAGTGGTAGGCTGTGTATAAGTGTTTTTTAGTCGAATTTTTCATAGAAAAAATTAGGCTATACACAGCCTATATGATAAATACGGGACGAGGCGAGAATAGGGGCGTTATCCGTTTTCGGACCCGTAGAACACGATTCTGACGAAAACAGTCTGATATATATATATATATATATATATATATATATATATATATATATATATATATTATATATATATATATATATATATATATATATATATATATATATATATATATGCACAACAATGTTACAAATGTGGGGTCAAATTTTGGATCCAACCCAACTTGGAGGCAGCAAAACAATAAACCCTTTCTAAACGTTTCGGTCAATTATCTACAACATATCCAAAGTTCAGCTTCCTAGGGTAATTTGGGGGGAGTAGAGGGGGAAAAAGTATTTTGGCTGGAACTAACACGCCCACAGCCCCTCAGAATTAACGTAGAGGGTTGAAATTTAGTATGTTGATAAAGTTGGTGCCTACGGTGTGCTCTTTGGTGGTTTTAATATTTTACCCCCACTACCACCATTTCTAAGTTACAATTTTATGCTATTGAGACGTTTTCGAAGTTTGTACCACGCGTACAGGTCACCCAAATAAACTTAGATGGCTGAAATTTTGTATTCGCATTGAGTTAGTATCAAGAGTGTGCCTTTTGGGGGTCCCAGATTTTAACCCTCACCTCCACCATTTTTATACAAAAAAACATGATTTTTCTTGTTTTTTAGCAGTTTTGTCAGGGTCAAAATGTCCCCAAATCAACCTAGAGGGATAAAATTTGGTGTATAGGTTAAGTTGATAGCCAGCCACTGCTTTTTGGAGGTTTTGACTTTTAACCCTTACCCCCACGATTTTTACGTCAATATTTCCTTGATTTTTTTGCTTCCTTTCTAACACGCCTAATGACTCTCTGAGTAAACCTAGAGGGCTGAAATTTTTTACATGTATTGAGTTAATATCCAGTTAATGCTTTTTAGGGATTCCACCTTAACTTAACCCCATCCCCCACCTTCCCCTTTTTACATCGGAATTCAATGGTATTGTTATATGTTTTTAAAATGGTTTATTTTAATACTAATAGAAGAAGGCATAGTAAATTTAAAAAAAACAAATGAACTAACTGTTATAATAAATTTTATAATTTAAAAAATATTATTTAAGTCAGCTTTTATTTATAAAATATGAATTTTGGATTTTTGGAAAGAAAAAATATCTTCATAAAGGCCTTCCAGTTCACTATTTAATGTCTTTTTTTAATATTTAAAAATAAAACACAAAGGCTATTGGCGGATAAGCATGGGTAGGTATGTTGTCGTACGAATTGTGTTAACTGCTATCGACATAAAATTGAAATTTACTGAGATTCAGCCGTTAAGAAGTTAAACCCTTTTCTTAAAGCCCCGATCAGCCGGAAAATTATCATCATGTTTGAAAACACCAAAATGACAATCCGCCTATACCCTTTCAACCACTTTTAACTATTTTGAAAATACCGAAAATGTAGCGAAAAATTCGACTCCCGTGATGGGGCCCCGCTTTTTTTTAACGTGGCCTAAAATTTTAGCAACAGTATAAAGTTTTATAACATGCTCAGAATTGGGACTTTTTATAGTTACTTACAAGTTGCTATTCGTCATCCAAAATATTAAAAATACTCCTTATGCCCAGTTCTACAAATTATCATATAGGCGCCCTTGTTTCTGGACACTATTAAACTAAATACTTCGTTATGTTCGCGTAGATACCATAAAAATAATAAATCCAATATCTCCAAACAAATTAACAGAAATTTTTAACGCTCTAAAATTATTTAAATAGCATACTGTTTGCTTAAGACTCATACGATTTTTGAAATTCATAAATTGAGAATGTCTGGCAATTCGGATCTAAAATTTTATTGAAATATGTTTCGGTAACATTACCTTTAATAAAGTAACAAGAAAATTCATTTTTTCTAGAAGAGGCAAACAATTCTCAGCTTATTCCTTAATATGCGTCTATATTTAAAATTAATGATTAAATATTATTAATATATATTATGTGTATAAGTATATAAATATTCTTAAATTATTCAAGAATTACCTAAATCTATCAAGCTAGATGATTTAGCATGAATAATAGGTAGAGAACGTCACATTATAAATTAATGGTCGGTTACTTACTCCTATATATATTACCAAACGCGATTTTAAAAGCTTTGATATTAAATAAGATTGTCTTCTTTACTTCACTTAAAAGTGAAATCTGCGCTACAAGAATGAATAACTGAAAGAGATATTCGTTGTTTCGTCGTAATTTTATTAATGTTAGATTTTATGTACTTCGTATGTATGTATTTATGTACCTATATTCAGGTAAGTTTTAAATAAAATAACAGAATAAAGAAATTTATACCGGGTCATTATTTTAAAAGTGTTATCAACTTACAAATGACGATGGAAATTTAGTTTTGTTAGAAAACAACGGCAGCAACGAACAAAAAGGCAATTGCATTTTTGCGAAATTTTACTCTTCTACATAATTCAATTCAAAGTTTTTTATTTTAACACAGGATTCATTTCCTTTTTTTTTAGAAAACGTATTTTCTAATAGTGTTGTGTCGCATATATAAAAGATAACTACATCTATTTTTCACGAAGTAACAAAATACACAGAGATATATTTTGAATTAATGAGTTCCAATCAAATGACACTTGTTATTTCGGGCATATAACTCTCTTATTCTTTTACCGATTTTAGATCTTTTTTCATTGAAATAGTCCGAATCTTATAGCTAAAATCTATGGAAGTTAAAAAATATAAAAATAAAACACTAATTAATTATTAAATTAAGAATAGTTAAAAATAATCATTACTACAGCTGATTTAAAAGATAAATACTTAAATAGGTATTAATAGGATAATTAGCCGATATTAATTTGTTTGTTCATTTTTACAGTAATGAATATATAGGTAGTATATTACTTAACAAGTACCGCAAGTGTTATTTTGTGGCTTCGATGCAGTCTCACTTTGAGAATTCGTGGGTAAAATCTGAGTAGATGGACCTCCTATAAAAAATTTCTCAATGAAGGCTCAGCTTAAAAGTACAGTTCTCTCTGCCTTTAACCGACTATTTATTCTTTTCTAGTTTACAATACGTCAGTGATTATTATCCAGGAAGACTCAGCCTATATAAATACTATATGTATATACGTATAGTATATTACATGTAGAATAGTAAAGTATGTACGTATGTATTGTATATGTCACTTGTATTGTCTTTATTTGTTAGATTTAGGACGCACTGTGCTTACTAAAAGGATTATGATCAACAAAAAGGTGGAAAGGAAGATTTTTACTAGCTAATACGACTGCTGACTGTTGTCAGTGAATTAACTTCAACCTTTAAAATACACATACATAGGTAAAGTCAGTCAGGGTAAGTGTGGGCATTTTTAACATTCGACACAAGAATTGAATGTTCAAAATTTGAAGCGTTTGTGACTTTTTAGGTAATTTCAAAACGAAGACATCAATTTCGAAATGATGATTTTTGCAAAATTTCGTTCATTTTCGTCAGTTTTTATCAAGCAATTCATAAAAATAAAATAAAACTTATAAAGAGTAAATTTTAACGAAGTGAAAATAAGATAAAACGAAAGTTACATTTTATTACATTTTATTAGTTTATTTTCAAAAATTGATATTAATTGGACAATTTAGTGTACTTATAAATTTACAAGAAATATAAAGCTACTATATGGAAGAGCATTCCAAATAAAATTTATGAAGTAAGTTGAGGTTCAGAAAACTGTGATTCTTGAAAACATTCTCGAAAATAATTATTCTACTTCAAATTTTCTTCTACAACCCATGCTTCTAATTCGCCTTCCTTCTGCTTGAAATTATCTAAATTTGTTAAATGCACGAACATGCCATTTTTTGCATCATTTGGATCACCACAATGCATCTGAGCGAAAAAGTAGAAAGAAGTATGTACGTTTAAAAATAATACAATATTTAGAATTAAACTGATTGTAAATATTTATTCATACCTGCAGGGCCCGCTCTAGGGGCGGGCAACCCGGGCATTTGCCCGGGGCGGCAAAATTTAGGGGCGGGATTTTTGTAAAAAAAAGACGGTGGCTTCTTGTGAGTGACGAACAGATTTGCCCGGGGTAGGAAATTCTGAGGGCGGGAATGGGAATTTTACAAAAAAGGGGCGGCAATTTATACCCGGCAAGCAAAAAAAAAAAAAGGTCGTCAGTGTAAAAAAGGGAAGCAGTAAAAAAGGGCCGGCATTTTTTACCTGGCGAGCAAAAAAAAAAAAGAAAAGAAAAAGGTCAGTATAAAAAAAGACAACAACGCCGGCTTTTTATACCCGACGAAAAATAAAAAGTGACCGATTTTTTTTTCACTGGGGCGGGATTATTCCCTTTTGCCCGGGGCGGCGTAAACGCTAGAGCGGGCCCTGATACCTGTACTAATTTCACCATATTTCATTTTGTAATATGTAACAATCTATGAATAGCTTTTCTGGGCACCGTATTATCACTTCAACCATTATAGAACGTAATGAACAAATAACCGTAAATTGATCAAAATATTCATTTATAACTACGTCTACTTTTAAAATAAATGTAAAGTTTTTGTTTGAAAAATAAAGTTTTTTAAAAATTAACAATTTATGTTTTTCAACTGAAAGTAAAATAGGAGTGCAGTTGTTGACATTAAAAATCAAAAACAAAACTTCTTAAACTAACAACTTTGTTGTTAAAGCAACACTTTTCGCTGTTATGAGTTGCTAAGAACTTGCTAACTTCTTAAATTAATAGTCATATTATTCGCATCAAAAAGGTGCCTCGTTGATTTACCAAAAATTAATTGGTTTTTCAACAATAAATTCTAACACTGACAATTTTTCGTATTGCAATTTTTTTTAAAAATACGAAATTTTTTGTTTTTAAAGTGTTTTTTTTTTTTTTTCTGAGAGTACTAAATAGTTCTTGTTAATATTGATTATCAATTAATTTCGAGCTGTTACATTTTTATAACGTCAATAGTCAAATGTCTAGACAAACTTGAATACTTTTATCTGCAAATTTGTAACATAAAATGAAATAGTTGATGGTTTAGAAACAAAAATGTAATATTAAATCAATCAGAACAATATAAGAACAATAATCAAGCTATAAAGTCTTGGAATGATTCTCTCGATCAAGATAGAAATCTTACTGTAACTCGTAAGTTAAATTTTTAACATATTTTGTCTTAATTTTCTACAATTTTCTACAATTATGCTAAATTTAAATTTATTATCTAAGTCTTTGAGAAAAATACCCGTGACAGACGGACGAACGAACAAATATCGAAGTGATTCAAGAAGTTATTCCACTTTGCCATTTTTTGTACGGAGTACTGAAAAACGTAAGGCCGTAGCTTTTCCGCTGCGCACATTTATATTGATTGACTCTTCAGCAGTATTCTCATTCATAGGTATTCCCGTTCATTTTATATACTCACTGTAAAATTATTTACACTTATTTACATAAGATTACAACAAATTAAATTTCCAACTGACAGGTGAAAAGGGAATTTTTTTGAAACATTACTTCATCATTTTATTTATCTTGTAAACAATTTTCATTTTAATTAAAATATTTAGGTGTTTTATTATTTTGCTGAGAGTACATTTACTCTATTCTAGTATTACGTATAACAATTACGAAGAGAATGTTATGACTAATTTTAAATGTATACGTGAATGTTTGTTTACTGTTATAAAATTTTCTGCGGTACATGGGGAAAATACACATATGAGCCGTTTATTTTGAAAGTGGGTCAAGTCCATATTTTGTTATTGTGAGATATTTAAGGGTTTGCGTTTCAATAATTTTAAAAATATTGGTAAGTATTAATAGACATATTTTTTGTATTTTGTGGTATTAGATAATGTAAGTTTATAATCCAATAAAAAAAAATAGTGTTTTTATTATAACTAAATAGACTTGCCTCACTTTCAAAATTAATGAATTATTGTAATCGTTAATTTAAATAGATAATCCGTCAGTTTTATCAACTAAAAATAAACATAATCAAAACCTTTCATACGACAGTTCAATTTCAGAAGCGCGTACTGTGACATTATTACCATCTGCCAGAGGGTTAGTAGTAGAAATGAGTGTATGAAAATTAGTATACACATTAAAAGGGCGACTCACTCCACTGCAGTGTTGCTTAAAATGAATTTTGAAAATTTATTCTAATTGTTTCAAAATTTTCCCTGAAGACGTTTTTAATTACCCAAATAGTACGATTATGTCGACGCAGTCACCCCCATAGTTAACTATCCCTGAATTTAATATTAGGAAATTCAGTAAAAACAGGTCGATTAGATTTTTTTACGTACATTTGAAATCTGTAAATAAAACTATTATATTTTATTTTTTTAATCCCCAAATTAATCCTCCGCAAAATTAATCCCCAAATTTTAGCCTTCAACTACCCCTATTGGTATAATTTGAGCAAATTACATATCAATAGATAGCTTTTACTCTATTTCTTACCGTTTTCGAGATATTTGAAAAATTAATTTTTCACCCCAATTTTTAAAGGACGATTTCACCCCTTGAAATCGTTTTTCCGCAGGTAAAAAAATACGTGTTACTTATTTTTTAGTGTTCTACAACATATCTAATTTTCATCAAAATCGATAGGTTCGGTCTCGGGAACTTGACTTGTAAGATGGACTTGCAACCACTATCAAAATAAACATATTTACAATACTGTTAAAAACTAAAACTTCAATCTCCCAAATATTAGGCTTCTGAATTTTTTTAACTATAAACTGTTGACAGATAAAAAGATCATACTAAGTCTTATCTATAACTACCATTATCTTCATTTTCTTCAAAAATGGACTTGCCCCACTTTCAAAATAAACGGCTCATATATACAGTTGTTGTGTAAAGTGAGAAAATAAGAGATTTCTGAATAGGATAATGAACTTAAATTAACTTGCATGCCAAATTCTGAAAAAGTGACATTTTATTTAACGTATATTACGACGTATAGAGCACAAGAATTTTTGTATATTGGTGCTATAAACGCCTACTTCAATTTTTAACAGTAACGTTTTGAAGAATGCTAAAATATCTTGAAAATTTTATTTTATAAACCATCTAAATTTATATGTAATAAATTATTCAATAATCTTAATTATTGAAGAATTTTTTTTCATATTTTATTTATCTGATAATCCATTTACCTAATAATAGCAGAGAGCAGTACAAATTTTCACAGCCATCATTTTCATACGAGGCGAACCTATAGAGTACGCATGATGAAATTTGAATAAATTTTTTGTAAATAAAAAGAATGTATTATTTGTCATTTTTCACGAATAGATAAATATAATATTACGCGCTTTACCTCATCATCAGGAAGAATACCAATTTGTATACATTATAATTATATTGGCAAAATAACTAGATTGACTATTATAATTTATAATATTGTACCAGACAGGTTAACCATATTCTACACTATTGGAGTTCTAATTTTAACATATAAACTCAGTGGCGCAAAACTTAAATATCAATAAATTTTCAAAAATATTTCAATAATTTCAGCTAAAAACAACAGTTTTTAAGATTAGAAGCAAATAAAACAATTAGGTAACAATTTAAAATTTTCATGATTATTGTCAGCACTATGAAAGTGTTACAACCCTGGACTAAAATCGCCGTTAGATAGGCGCTAAAGTAAAGTTTATAAAACAAAATGTACATTAAGTTTTTACATAAGAAAAAGGGTCAAGTTATTTGAGATGAACCTCTAATATTGATTGTAACACTTTGGTAGTGCGGTTGTGTAACACGTAAACCGCACACAGTTCAACCGCGACAGTTCAACCTGACGACGGATCAACCGACGACAATAATTGAACCTAACGACAGGTTAGCCGACGACAGTTCAGCCCAACTAAATTAATCAAACCCAACCTGAATTAACCTACCTCAACAAATTATGAACAAACCCGTAGAAGGGAAGACTCAAGTAATGATTGCTAAATTAGTAAAAGTTTGACGATGTGCAGTGCAATCTATCATTGAAAGGTTCGCGGAGACTGGCTCTCACACAAACAAAATGAGAACGGGCAGAAAACGCATTACTACTGACCGCCACGTTAGAAAACTTATCCGTGACTCACTTAAGGACCGCAAAAAAACTTCTTCTGAGCTCACTACAGCTTTATCAGAGGATATTGGGAAACCAATTAGTTCTCAAACTGTAAGAGGAAGACTCACAGAAGCAGGCTTAAAAAGCCGCAAGGCCAGGAAGAAACCTTGGCTCTCCGACAACAACAAGAAAAATCGTTTAGAATGGGCTCTAAGACACCAACATTCTTCTGAAGAAGATTGGTCCAATGTGGTATGGTCCGGCGAATCTAATCGTATTGTTTAATGCGATGGTGTAAAATTTTGCTACATTGGACCAACCTTCTTCAGAAGAATGCTGGTGTCTTAGAGTCCATTCCACACGATTCGTCTTGTTGTTGTCGGAGAGCCAAGGCTTCTTCTTGGCTTTGCGGCTTTTTAAGCCTGCTTCTGTAATCCTTCTTCTTATAGTTCGAGAACTAATTGGTTTCCCATTGTCCTTCGATGAAGCTGCAGCGAGCTCAAAATAGTTTTTTTGCGGTCCTTAAGTGAGTCACGGATTTTTCTAACCTGACAGTTAATAGTAATGCATTTTCTACCTATTCTCATTTTGTTTGTGTGAGAGCCAGTCTCCGCGAACCTTTCAATGGTAGATTGCACTGCATATCGTCAAACTTTTACTAATTTAGTAATCTTTACTTGAGTCTTCCCTTCTACATATAACATCTGGATTTTTATCCGTGTTTCTGCGTTAAGTTCTCTTTGTTTCGACATTTCGTATTACAAACTGTCTCTACTACACAAATAAACAACACCCATCAGCTTCTTGTTATCCCGAAAGTTAGTAAAAGACTAACAAATAAATTACATTATTTCTCAAAAAACTTCATATTTCACGTTTTGTGGACCAGGTGTTTTATGATACCTTAAAATCCTTTATCTATTGTTTAAAATTAACTTTTAGTATTGCCTTTCATTCTATTATTAAACACATAAGTCATTTTTAAACTAATTTATAAGTTACACGTGTTTTATATGGGTGCTTAATACTTTTGGTCAAGGCTATATATATATATATATATATATATATATATATATATATATATATATATATATATATATATATATGTGTGTGTGTGTGTGTGAGCGAATTCGAACGGAATATCATAAGTTAAGAAGTCCCAATCCATTGAATGAGCATTATGTGTTATTGTACAGAAGCTGTTGATTACTTTTCCGTCTTTCTACTTGGTGAAACGTGGATTCAGTGCCGTTATAAATAATCACAAAAAAAACGACCAGAGATTAGTATTCGTGGGGATTTGCGGTTGCTACTCACAAGTCGGACATAAATACATTCATAACATCCCATCAGGTTTATCCAAGTCATTTTTTTTTTTTTGTATTTTGAAAAAAAGTTATAATTTCAATAAATACTTCTTCAACAAAATATTTTATTTATATTTTATTTTTACACCACCATTTACCATTCAAAACAGCAAAGTTAAATTTGTGTTTTTTTTTTATTATGCATTTATGTAGTTTTTCACCCAGGGCCGTGAGCAAGTTTTGACTATGAAAAGGGGTCCGTGGTCCAAAAAAGTTTGGGAACAACTGAGTTAAATTGTCGCTGAGTTGAATTGTCGTCGATAAATCTGTCGTTAAGTCGACCTGTCGTGAGGTTGATTTATTTTCGGTTGGGCTGTCAGGGTTGAACTGTCGCGATTGAATTGTCTGCGGTTCACTAGTCGCGGAACCATTACACAGGCCTGCAAAATTAAGGTCATAAAAAAACTTTTTTAATGTTAATAGGTGATCTTTATATTTTTTTGGGTACTAAATCCAAATTTGAATTTCATTGTTTTGTATCACCCACAGAGTTGTCACATTTTGGCTATGTCATATTTAATGAAATATACTAATATTCTATAGGAGTGGAAAAAAATAACTTGTACAAGACAAACAGAACCTTATTTTAACACATAAAATATATTTTTATTCCTAATACTAAGTTTTATGAAGGTTTTAAGAGTCCATGAGCTTATATTTTCTTTCTCTCTTTTCTTTGAAGCTTCGGATGTGGCTTTTTCTTCTGTGTGCCGCTTGCTGACTTTCTTGGTGAAAGGACCAACAGTAATCTCCCATCATCCTGGTGTTCCAACGTCCCTGATAGCGGGATCCCTTCATTATCTTGATATCCTGGTGGAAACGTTCTCCTTGTTCCTCACTGACAGCTCCTAAATTGTCCAGAAAGTAGTCTAGCTGGCTGTTTAACAAATGAACCTTTAAGCTCGTTAAACATCCCAAATTCTTGAAGCGATTAAGCATATTAGATACAATGGTTATATTATAGTCTGGGTCTTTTTTGTTACCCAAAAACTTGTTAACAACTTCCTTGAAAGCAATCCAAGCGTCTTTCTCTTTCACTGTTATATGTAATTTAAACTCAGAGTCAAACATCATTTTTCTTATATCAGGGCCAATGAAGACGCCCTCTTGTAACTTTGCTTCTGATAAATGCGGGAACTTTGAGCAAAGATATTGGAATTATAAGATATTATATTCATTATAAGATATTGGATCGCTGGCTTTCGCATATTTAGTATTATATTGATTGTATTAATTTTCTGAACTATTTTTTTGAATATAAAGGTTTATGATGTAAAATGTAGGGAAATGGTGGGTGATACAGCAATTTTATTGTTATGTTCAGATTCAGCACACTAAAATCCATAAAACTATGGTTAAAGTATTAAAAAAGTTTTTTAGTCGTTGGCCTGTGTTATCACCGGTAGTGCACAGTTTCATAGTGGCCACTGTATGTAGTCTTTCAATATATATATTTTATATATATAATATAATTATATATATTATTTCAATATATAATTCCTTTAGATAATTGTTATGAATAGTACTTTGACGAGGATACACGTACAGTATTTCTAAAAAGTACTATCTTGTTTAGATATATTTGATTTTACTTTTTCTTATACAGGGTTAGTCAAAAGTATGGAAACAGTGAAAAATCTCAGCAGGAAAGCATTTTTGGGATAAATGATGGTAACAAAAGTTTCAGAATTTTTTACGGCGCATCCGATGGTGACCTTGACTTTTGGCCTGGCTACACCTATTGCGCACGTCTACATTCTGGCTACACCTACTGCGCAGGTCTATATCCTGTCTGAACTTACTGTGGAACGTCAAAATTAAAAAAATTACAGTAGATTTTTCAATTGAAAATTACAGTCAAAATCAGCATTTGACCTTAATTTGACTTTGATCATTGACTTCAAGGTCATATTCGGATACAGAATTTACGGCTCTTTCCATTTCGGAGGTCGAAAAGGGGAGTTGTCATTTAAAAAAACGGAGTTGATCTTGAGGTCAAAGTCAAAGTCACCATCGGATGCGCCGTAAAAAATGCTGAAACTTGTTACCATCATTTACCCCAAAAATGCTCTCCCGCTGAGATTTTTCACTGTTTCCATACTTTTGACTAACCCTGTATATAATCATGACGTTTACTGTAAAAAACGAATTACTTTGTAACAATCGTACAATTTAAAATTTAAATCTCGTATTATGTTTCTGCGTTTGTTGCTTGTTCTGTGTTTCTGATCAAACAAGTGAATACCTCATAAATTTCCAAAATTAATCAAATGTAAATGAAATTGAATGTTAACATTGCCGTTTTTAGATGTCGCCATCATCATTGATTGTATAGATATACTTTTATTTAAAATTCAAATTTAAATTAATTTGCAATTAGTAGTGACAAGAATCAAATACAATCGACTCTCGTTAATTCAAACCTGCGATAATTCGAACCTCTGTATAATTCAAAATTAATACGAGTTCTCTACAAAATCTCTTTATATTTCGAACTAAATCAATACATTTTTATGCACTTGGTAATTCGAACGAAAAAATCATTGCTACGTAACAAAACCACGCGTTAATTCGAACTCATCGGCGTCAAACACTCAATAATTTAAAGTTGCAGAGAGAAAGAGACAGAAAGATTAGATCAAGTTCATTCATCGCAAATGCTTAAAAAATTAAAATTGTTACCTGAGATAATTCGAACCTCTCTATAATTCATAATATTTTAAGAGTCCCTCGAGTTTCGAATTAACGAGAGTCGGCTGTATAACATGTATATTCAATACAAAAAAAACAATTTGACAGCTTGACAACAGATGTGTACCCACCTGATAAATGCATGTTAACGCTGAAATGAATACTCTTACGATAAAATCCTTAAAAATAAACAAATTTTTTGCAAATGGACAAATATTATATTTTAATGTGAGTGTAAAATAAACAGTTTTCTTGCATAATGAATATATAATCTATCTGTACAAGATAAACCTACAGTTGGACTCATAAAATTACAAACATATAATTTTATTACATTTATTTTCTTCCACTTTAATCTTTGTGCAACAAAATATTTTTGATTTCTTTAAGAGTACCTATATGGTTTTTTTGAGAGGTCATACCAACACACGAATGGTCTACCTTATTTTTTTTTTAGTAGGCACTTAGAGAAAAAAATTTTCAACATTGTTCTTTAGACTTGCATTTATTTCTGTCTTGTACATACCTTGTACATACATACATAAATATATCTTCTTTTGACAACTATTAAAACATCAGTGACAATTATAATAAACAATTATTTGAATATAGATAATTTACAAAACACAAGAATGATTTATTTAAGGGGTTATTCAACGTTGCAGAAAAAAAATTCTTCTTCGGTATTTTTATTCATTTATATACAAAGAATCATCAGTCAAAATGTGGAAGCGAAATATGAAACGGTCGTCGAGTTATGCTATGTGCTGGCAGCCAAAGACGATGATTTTTTTGAAGAGTCGACTTTGACACCGTATAAAATGCATCGTCTAGTAAAGGAGGAATGTCTAGTAATGTGTACCTATAAGATTTCAGATTGATTGCATATAAGGTTTCTTTAGAAATAATTATTGAAAATGTGTCTTTTTTTTAGCTTCTAACCCTGAATAACCCCTTAATTCAATAAATTTGAGTAACTATTAGAAAAATGGCAATGTGGTAAACTGGTAATTATGTGACAGTTCAATAAGAAAAATTGACTGTGTTGACATTTATGAATATTCACTGATCACGTTTAGAACTAAAAACAAGAGAGTGAGGAAATAGTTATTTTCGATACATATGCGTAAAGAGAGGTATTCTAGTAGGCTTAAAATGGGGCACGAGTCTAAGGCACTGACGTATACACAACGAGATCGAGTGCGCTGTATACCCCCCACGAGCCGTCAGACGAGTGGGGGTAAGCACACGAGATCTCGTTGTGTATGCGTCAGTCTCTTTAGCGAGTGCCCCAGTTTAAGCCTATTGGATACCTCACTTTACGCATACGTATCGAACATAATTTTTTATAACGACGTCTTCTAAAGTTTAATAGAGAGAAAAAAATTAATTATTTTTAAGCAGTTTTAGAAAATAGTAGGGTTAACTTTATTTTATAATGTTATATGAAAAAATTTTTTTTTATTAAGTTGTAGATCGTTTTTATTTTTTTTTTTTATTAATTTGTTGGTCGTTTCCATGTTAATTTGAATATGATTATCATTGACAAATGAATATCATTATTTTCTCGCAGTTTTAGCTACTTTCACGCATAGTTGTACTTTCGCGCACTGTTACTGTCGTTTGTTTTACAATGATATGAAAACTGCTCTTTACGCCCACTACACAACGCTCGAATATTGTACTTTAGAAGCGGGTATTATAAAAAATTTTAATATTTCAAAAGCAATTAATATTATAAAATATATTCAGTATATAAAACAAATTAACTATTAATTTTTGATTTTGGTATTTTATGTAATTTTCTACATATACATTTTAAATTTTACAACTGTTGTAGATATTTTATAGCTGTGGCCCACGGTTTCATGTGTAAAAAATATCTGAATCATGAGTTCGATACAAATCCATAATACACTATGGATAGGAACTAATTTTTTTGTCTCATTTCGGAACGGGAAATCATAGTCACTGTAATCTTGCTACTCAGTGGTGGTCCATTATCCCTATGACCTTACTACCCAGTGATCCATAATTACTATGATCTTACTACTCAATTTCCGCCTAGCTGTTTATTTTACGTTCTTTTTGGGTATCTAATACCCTGACGGACAATTTTGAGCTCACATTAACTCCTCTCGTAATTCAATAGTATTTAAGAAGAAACTTTTTCAGAGTCCTTGCCAACTTAATATAGCCTATATCAACTTGGAAGTATTTAGCTTCCCAGTAGTAAAAAAATTTCAAAATCGGTTAGGTAGTTAATTTTGAAGCTTTTGGCGTTTGCAGGACTTTACAACAGTGAAAAAATTTTCAAGATCGATTGAGAAGATCACTTTAGACACTTTTTGGGTCCTTAGGGCCCAGAAGACCTCATAATGTCTTAACAACGTAGTCTATGTCAATCTGGAATTGACTGATTTTCTAATAGTGGACAAATTTTCAAAATCGGTTCAATAGCTTATTTTGGATGCTTTTTGAGTCCTCGGGACTCGCGGGGCCTGATAATTTCATACAACATAGTCTGTGTTAACCTGAAATAGTTTAGCTGTTTAACAGTAACAAAATTTTCAGCATTGATTGGGTAGTTTACTTTAGGCTCTCTTAGCTATGTTAAGCTGAAATAGTTTTGTTTTCTAATTGTAAAAAATTTTTAATTAATTATAATTAATTTTTTTTTTTAATTATAAAAATTTTTTTGAACGATAAAAAATTATTCTTTTCAGTATTCATAAACATCTTTGTCCTAACGTCATGATGTCACTAAACCCTCTCCCCATCTTTCCCCCACCTTAGCTGCGGCGATTGTCTTCTGAATATACCTATAATATGCTACAAAAGTCAAGTAAAACTACGAGAAATATGTGTTAATAATTTAAGACGAGTCATGCTTGTCCTTTCATAAGAATTGACTCGTAACAAACTTCTCATTACTAAAATACCTCAAATTCAAAACAGAAAAAAATGAATCTTCTCTTTTTCCGGTTATTTTCTTACAATTGGAAGTTTTATCGACATTCGTCTGGAATTGTGGAAAAACTGTAAGAAAACCTATACAAACATAGCCGGTTACAAAGTGAAAAGTGAATAGCGATTTGCAAGTTCTTAGCAAACTTGATTACCAAAGAAAAGCTTAGTTCGTAATTGACAATGAATATCTAAAACCTAATTATAAAACAGTTATATTGTTTTTAAACAAGCACGAGTTGGCAGTGAATCATCAATAAAACTTTAAAAATTCTGACTAAGCTACAAATAATAAAGGTAAATGAATATGACTTTTATTTACCTGACTTATTTTCAGAAGTCGAATTTATGTATATTAAAAATCAGTTAAAACTGAAATGTCAACAAAAATTATTATTTGAGGTTTTTAAAGCAAATTTGTGAAATATTTATGATTTTTGTGATAATTTTATAACAAAAAAATAGGATTTTAACATTTTTTTTTTAAATTTTATATTCATATTATATACTCGGAATCAGAAGTCTAAAAACGATTTAAGGTAGTTGGTCCGTAAAACGATTTTTCAAAGGATTTTAATGAAACTTCTCTAGGCATTTATTTAATTCAATACCAATAATACGATCTTATTCCGAGAAAAAAATTGACTGGTCTAATTTTGAGAAAAACAGTTTCAAAATTTTATAATTTTAACGTGGGCCCTTATCGGAGATTGACATATTCACACGATTTTTTTTGAATAAAATGAAAACGTGTCAAATAGAAAGGAATTTGATAAAAAATTAATATGTTATAAAATTCAAAGTTACAAACCATATTTGATAACAAATAAAAATACTGACTGCGCCAAAATTATATTTTTGAAATATAATTTACAAACATCATTATACAACGTTTTTACAATGTTTTTTTAACAATGCTTTTATATAGCTACAACAGAAACGCGAGGAAATTAAAAAAAAAATAATAAGTGGTATACAATTACTGAAGAATATTAATATATTATTTAATTTTTGATAAAAGAAAATTTTTTGCTGAGCTATACTTTTGCACTTGACTATCTCGCGCCAAATACTCTAATTGTTGTGAGCTTTACGTTGTGAAAACTCATTTTAAATAAATGAAACAAATTTACTAAAATGCACTATATTTTTTAAAATATTGTGGATTTTAGCAAAGTAATTTTTGATTCATGTAGGTACAGACGATGTTTCATTATCTATCCACTGAATATTATTTTTTCCAATGTAAAACTGACTTACATATAAAATTTTTATACTACTACTGTCAACTCCTACTTCTCAAGTTATATGTATTTTGCTATAGTGGTTGCTCCTATTACATTTCCTTTGAATGTAGGCACATATGTACATACCTACATACCTATCGATGTAGAATTTGACGTGTGTAGGCAGCCACTGTGTAATAAGCTCTTGTATTACAACCGCACACATAAACCCCATCAGTGCTGACGGTTTTGTTATTGCGTAACACATAATTACATTAAAAATAATTGTGCAACCATTATCTATAATTTATTTATTGCATATCTTGCACGTAATACGTACATAGTACACACGTAGTTGTACCTACATATATTGCCGCTGTACCGCTTGCTATATACATACCACACAAATAAAATAGAATTGTATTTAAATAAATGAAATTAATTATTTAAATAAAATGCTTATTTTTAATTTTAATATATGAATTGTTGTATGTAGTTAGTAATCGTCGCCTATTGTTGTAACCAAACCAAACAAGTCGTCAAGTGCAAGTTGTACTTGCGCTAACAGTGTAACGGAATATGAAAGTCGATTAAATATTGTCTCTAATGAATAAATTTTATTCCTACAATAAATCATGTTTTTCGATTTCAAGACGATCGTTTAGTTATCTTGGTCTGTTTACGTTTACCAGAAACGAACAGTGGTATTTACTGAATGATGTAATTGTACTCAGGGTCGCGGCTTTTTTTTTAATAATAATAATTATTAACTAAGGTAAATTCCCCTATACCGGAACACTATTTTTAGGTGTGTAATTAAACTGGCTTATTGACAAATAAATGTAAAATTGACAAATAAATTAGACACCCATTTTTTTTTCTTAATAAGCATGGAAGAAAGTTTTTTTAAGCCAATGAATATGTTTTTAAAAAAATACAACCAAAAAGTTTTAATTTATGAATGTTTTCTTTTACAAAATGTCGACATCTATATCCAAACAGAGAAATATTAATGACACTAGGAGTTGGGAACCGATATACAAACAGACGTGTAATATGAGTAATATGTGGTTGTAATGTTGTAAATATATTATATAACCAACACTCACAATTATTGCTAATAACAAATACAACGATAATTCGCTTTTATGTATTTTTAACTTCCCATTGTAATGGGTCCGATTTTACGAATCGCTAATTTTGACATATCTCCACGTTTCAAGAACACTAGAATCCGAATCCATCCTTTTCGTTAGTTCGTTCGTTCGTGAATTTTTTTTCGTCTCGCATATCTCGAGAACAAATGATGATATCAACTTCGGACTAATTTCATTAGATGCGTAATCAAAAAATGAAGACCGGATAAAGTTTTCAGCAAATTCGGATTAGCGGTTTGTTTTTCGTGGTAAAAAAACAGAATTAACTTTATTAAGATAACATATAGTGTCCTCAAAAATAGGAATTAAACTAGGTCAACGAATCACTCGTTTGGTACATTTTTTTGAAAATGACAACTTTACCTTGTATACTCGAGTGCGTACTACGGAAAAAATATTTATTTTTGAATTGCATTATGTATGCTACTGTGTAATTATATGAATACTATTAAATGCAATTAATTTTCATTTATATATTTTTGATTTTATTAGTGAACGTTTATATATAGTTTAGAATTTATTTATTTTATAATTTATAAAATTTACAAAAATATACAACAGACAGTGGCGACTCGTGAGCTTTAAGACTGGGTATGCGCTTTCAAAAAGGTAAATCACACTTAATGTGTAAAGAGGTACTAAAATAGCAGGCGGGTCACGTGTCCCGGGCGGCAGGTTTTGAGGGGCGCCAAAATTAGGTATGTGAGGTTTTTTTCTTCTTTTGCTCGTCACTTGCTTTTTGGGAGGAAAAAAGGAAATACTTTTTCTACAGAGGCGCCATTTTTTGACCTTGCCCCGGGCGCCACTTATGCTAAGTCCGGGCCTGAATAACATACAAGAGAAAAGCTTTTTTGGTATCAAACAACCACCTAATTTTAGAATATTTATCAAAAGAAGTTTGGAAAATGATGTGCAAACGCTTTTTTGTAACAAACTGAGTTGTAGAAAATATAAGATTCAGGAAAAATATAAAAATATGGAATAACTTTTCTTTCACAGTCAAAGTAAAACACCAGCAATATTTTTATGAGGCTAAATAAACACGATTTAAATTACCTTCAATAGTCTAAAGATTAAAATTTTCTTCGTCAATATTCCTTAAAAAAAGTTGTGTTTATTACTTTATGTTGTGTTAATAACGCAACCGTTGTTTTTTAGTCATTTAAAAAAAAGACAGTAGGTAATAAAATCTTAATAATCAAATCACAGTTGACAGCAACGATAAATTTATAAGTATAGGAAGCATGCTAAAAAATCTAAAAGCTGAGGTGATTAGAGCACAAGTTAAGATTTGGTTAGTTCGGCTGTTATCGAATATACGATAAGCGCCGAGCCTGGTGCCTACGATGGAAAAGAACTATGCGGTATTATAAGCCACTAATACAGCTGCACATATACATATACATATGTAGATTCAGTATAGCCATTACATCGACTGTTATCGAATATACGATATGCGCCGATCCTGGTGCCTACCATGCCAAAGGACTACCAGTATTATAAACCACTAATACAACTGCACAGATACATAATATACATATGCAGATTCAGTACACACGGATATGCTCAGATGATGATCGCATAGCTGAGTAGGTACATATGCGTATGTACGTCCTATACACAGCTACATAGACTGGCTACAGGGTCTATTGTTGATCGTGTCTATATGTAACACGTACTGTGGACCATATTTATGCATTTTAGGTATATGTATCATAATTAGGTATGTATAATTGGTATAATATATGCATTCTAATGTGCAATATATATGCAATAATGTAAGGTAAATCTTATGGAAATTGTATATTTAAATTATTTTGTAAACAATGTTATTTTCGTTATAAATTTATTTCAGTTTTTAAGAAACAGCTAGGGTAAGCGGCGCCTACCCCGCATACCTGGAATAACCGCCACTGACAACAGAGGGGGAATTATATAATTTATAAAAGTTACAAAAATATACAAAAGTGGTGAAATTATATAATTGATAAAAATCACAAAAATATGTACAGTAATTTCAATTTTTTTATACAAATTTATTCACTGTCTGAAATTTCTTCTGAAGAAGTGTCATCTACCGAAATAATGAAACGGTCTGTTACACTGTCCACTTTTTCATCTAAATTCCACATATTTCCTTCTTCTTTAAGTACATGGCTAATGCATTTTTGCCAATTTTCGGCCGTAACTTCGGCCGTAAAATATGTACAAGAAATTAAAAATTATATACAAAAGATAAAAAATAATACTAATATTAAAATTTAAAAATGATTTATAAAAAATATAAAATTTAAAAATTTAAAACCGAAGAGAATTATAAATGATATTAAAATTGAAAAAAATTATTAAAAATTACACAGAAAAAATATATCAGAATTTGATAGCAAAACTTACGCGTCAGAAAATAAACTAAAATTTAAATATTATTGAATATTTTATACCTAATATCGCACCCCAGTGGACTAGGTCATAAAATTTATTGTCACACGTTTTCATTAGAAATATACATTAATAACTTAAAAAAGGAGATGGAGTATGCACTATTAGTTCAGGTACTGTTTTCAAAAAACCTGCTTTCTTTTTTTATTATATTTTATTTTAAGGGGCTGTTCACGTGATTTTTTTTCAGAAAGAGGTTGACCTAGTTTAATTTCTATTTTTGAGAAATCTATAGATTATATAGATTTTTTACCATAACATTATTATATAATGGCCTAAGAACCTTCCTTGATGTTAAAAACGCCAGTATTTTATTAAAAAAAAAATACAAAATAAGAAACTTGAAAAATTAGTTTTTGTCAAAATATATTTTGTCTCATATATCTTGAGAACAAATGATGTTATCATTTGTTTGATAAGGGTGGAGCCCCCACCCTTAGGTACAGAAGGCGAAGCCCCCGATATGGTGCAAGGGGCAAAGCCTCTGTCGGGAGCCCAGGCGAGGAGTCGCCTGAAATTAAAAAAGAATTATTTATGTACAGTAATCTCTAGTCTTTAAGGACACTCAATGGGAAGTTGACAGTGTGGGTAGACCTGTCCCCCAAATTTTTTATAACAAATTAACAAAGATATGTTTTAACAATTAAATAAGGTACGTCCGTCTATCAACTTGTTCGCACATTTTTATCCTTTCTTTTAAAATTGTGATATATGAAGTTACTCGTGTATAAATAGGAAGTATCTCGTTCATGATTAATAACGAGTGTGTTTGTAGAGATATATGGAATTATCCCGGGTGATATTCTATGGTTGAGTTGGTTTAGTAGGCATCTGCAACGTGGCGCTAGATTCGTGTTTATGAATCCGCCACATCACTCCCCCCGGAAAGACTTTCAGCTTGAGCTTTGAAAGTCACCGAGCGTCTTGAATACGTTTTTGAAGGTTTTTCCATGATTGAACCCCAGTGATTATGTTGGTGCTGATCTGGAGTTGATGATTGGGATATGGTGTCATCAGTATCGTCATCGGTTTTGTTGGTATAAGCTGGTTTGAGTCTTTCGATAGAGATGTTTTTTTCAGTTCCGTTGACGTTAATTTTGAAAACACAATCTGGTATTCTTTCGACGACCTTGTATGGGCCAATGTATGGTGCTTCTAGCAGAGCTCTAACATGGTCACATCTGATGAACACGTGTGAACACGAATATAGATCTTTGTGGATGAATATTTTCGCTCTGGAATGATGAGTTGTTGGAATGGGTCGGAGTCCTCACATGTATTCACGGTGTTTTTCAATGAAAATCTGAGGATCAGCTAGAAGTTCGCCGGAAACGAAAAATTCGCCTAGGGTTCTGATGTTTGTACCATACAACATTTCCGCAGGAGTCGTTTGGAGATCTTCCTTGAAGCTAGGTCTTAGTCCAAGAAGTACGACAGGGAGAATGTCTGTCCAGGGTTTAGGTGAACACATGAGTGCTGCTTTCAAAGTTCTGTGTAATCTTTCTACGATCCCATTGGACTGGGGATGATAACCTGTGGTTGTGATTCTGTTTGCTCCGATGAATTTTGCCATAGCGTTGAAAAGTGCTAATTCGAATTGACTTCCTTGGTCACTGGTTATGGTGATGGGTGTACCGTAGTGTGAAATCCAGTGTTCGAAGAGTGCGATCGCGACAGTGTCTGCGGTGATGTCTTTGAGTGGTATAGCAGTTGGCCACCTGGAGAATCGATCAATAACTGTTAGAGGTTAGACAGTACTGAAATCCTCTAATATTTGGAAGAACGATTATGTCGATATGAATACGTGAGAATCTGGTGTCTGGTGATTTGGAACAAGTCTGGTGTGACGTTGAATTTTACTTGTTGACACGCTAAACATTCTCGAACCCATTTGATTACATCCTTGCGTATTCCAGGTCATACAAATTTTTCTTCGAGATTACTTGATGTTGTCCGACCACTGGGATGTGACAGATTGTGAATTATGTCGAATGCTGTTTTACGAAGAGACTTCGGTAGATATGGTCTGACAAATCCTGATGAAATGTCACAAAAGATTTTGATTTTCGGTTCAGTAATTACTTCTTGGAGTTTCAACTCCAAGACTGGGTTGGATTTTGAATCAGATTCTTTAATTCTTCGTCATTTTGTTGTTCTTGTTGAATGATTTCTGAGCTGAGAACAGTGGGCATATTGATGGTGTTGACGCGAGAAAGGGCATCAGCAACTGCCTTGTCGTCCCCTTTCACGTAGACTAGGTTAGTAGTGAACTGAGAAATGTAGTCTAGTTGTCTGAGTCTGCGTTCTGGAGCCATGTCGAATTTCTTCTGTTTGAAGGCGAAGGTCAAAGGCTTGTGGTCAGTCCTGATGATTAATTGACGACATTCAAGCATATGACGGAAAAATTTTCGAAGGCAAAAATGGCGAGAAGTTCTCTATCGTACGTACAGTATTTTTGCTCGGTTTTACTTAGCTTTCTTGAGAAGAAACCTAGTGGCTGCCAAATGTCGTTCACTTGTTGTTCAAGTTTGACTCGGATAGTTGTTGATGATGCGTGAAATGCGTGAAGAAAAAAACTTTTTTGCATACTCTACATGAATTTGAAAAATCAAGAAAAAAAGAGCTTTCGGGAGCTTTTTGGAAAATCAAGCGCTGAATTAAAAAGTTCGAGAAAATCATTATAGTTAAGTGTGCTTTTACAGTTCAATATACCCACAAAAACCCCACCCAGTTTCAACTGAATGCATCCAGCCATTTTTTTGTTTCATTCGATTGAATTTTCGAAAAAATTAAAGGATCGTTATTTTTTTAATTTTAAACTTTCATAATCTTAACCAAAATGAAAAAAAATTTTCCTCAGCTTTTTTCACATTTTTATCAACAACAGTATTTAAATTTATAAAAAAAAAAAAAATTCTTAAAAAATTTTCAAAAAAAAAATTTTTTTTGCGAATTTTAAAAACTTTCAAAAAAATTTTCAAAAACTTTCTTGAAAAATTTTGGAAAAAAAAATTTTTTGAAAATTTTTTAAGAAATTTTTTTTTTAATGAATTTAAATACTGTTGTTGATAAAAATATGAAAAAAGCTGAGAAATTTTTTTTTTTCATTTTGTTCAAGATTATGAAAGTTTAAGAGTAAAAAAATGATCCTTTATTTTTTTCAAAAATTCAAATGAATGAAACAAAAAAACGGCTGGATGGATTCAACTGAAACTCGGTGGGGTTTTTGTGGGTATATTGAACTGTAAAATGCACACTTAACATTAATGGTTTTCTCGAAATTTTTAATTCAGCGCTTGATTTTCCAAAAAGCTCCCGAAAGCTCTTTTTTTCTTGATTTTTCAAATTCATGTAGAGTATGCAAAAAAATTCAGCTTTATATATAACAAGTATCCATATTCGGTATGTCGTCTTAATTAGAGTTATTTCATACGCATTTTAAATGTACATTTTTAGGTAGATTAATTGTTAAATGTAAATACCTAAGCGAATTTTCAATAATTAATTATTACACAACTTATTTTACACCGGGTGTCCCATTTGGATGTATACATACGGTTTACATGTTAATTGATAACATTGGATTCCCATAAGGAAAAAATTACGTCACAAGAGCGCTTTGAACAAAATAATAATACAAATTTAATAATATAGCTGCTGTTACTATCGGTTTAACAATATTAATGCAGTAAAATAAAAAAATTAATGCCGCAATTTTCAAGCAATTCATATTTTCACATAAATAAAAATATTTGTGTCATTCTCTGTCAAGTCAAAAGGCATTTTTTATATTATTGGAAATAATTATTAAAATAATAAAAATACTGAGAGAATATTTTGTTGAAGAAATAGTGCAGATAATTTGGTGGAAGATTGAAGGAAATATAGTTTGCGTAGCACCAGAGACTTTAGTGTTAAAGTATCCTGATCGTCCGATACCGTGCCTCAGAACAATTTAATGTATTTTCGAGAATTTTAAAAAATATAAATGTGTAAATAATGACCATAAGAAGACACCTAGTTGGGACAGAAGTTGAAAATGCAATTAATGTACTAACCGCTGTAGGAAACAATCCAGATATTAATTTTAAAAAAATGGAAAAACTAAAATTTATTCGTGTCATTCACATTCAAATTTTTATTAAAATTATCTATTTCTTAATTTATTTATGTTTTATATTAAAATGAAATAAAATAAAAAAATTATTTTATAAAAGAAATTTAATTAAAATATAAATATGTTTATTCAAAGCATTCTTGTGATATAACTTTTTCCCTATGGGAATCCAATGTTGTAAATTAATAATTTTGTAAATTATATGTATACATCCGAACGGGACATCCAGTATAATTATTTATTACTAGCCGTACCCGTATCGTTGTTCACGAGAAACGTTGAGGAGTATCTTTTTCCAATTTGTAATTTCTTGCAACACAAAATGCATTAAATTGTCTCCAAGTTGATAATTGTGTATTTATTGTATTTTTCGGTACACAATTAGCAACATTTTCGTTGATTTCAAATTCAGAAAAATTTCCAAACTACAATATTCAATTTATTTACATTACATTTTGTTACTATAGTTATGAAATTATGAAATATGTAAATTTACGTAATTGTGTACATGCTCAAAATAGTTTTTCCATTTTCCCGTGGGAATGAGACATTTTCCCGGAATACAAAGTATCTTAGATATTGACCCAGCTAATAAGTTATCATCACACCAAATTTCATTAAAATTCGTCCAGTAGTTTTTACGTGATGCGTGAACAGACAGACAGACAGAGAGACAGACAGACGGACAGAAAGACAGACAAAAATTTTAAAAATCGCTGCTTTGATATCTACATCGATAAAAATTTACAGTACCAGTATAATTTTCAGAAAATATTCCATGTACAGAAACGGTCTCGTTACAGTTTTATTATATGTATAGATTAGAATTGTATAGGCGGTTAATTATTTATTATTGACTAATTCCTTTTTTAGTCGAATTTTTCAACTGAAAAAATTAAACTTATACAGCCTATACGATAAGGACGGCGAGAGGCGAGAGTAGGGGCGCTATCCGTTTTTGAACCCGTAGAACACGATTATGTAGAAAAAATGTCTGATATATATATATATATATATATATATATATATATATATATATATATATATATATATATATTTCCGCTACCTTTTAATATGTGTATATTCCGCACCTTTTTATATGAGGCCCCGTAGAGGGCCCCTATGGAAGTTAAGAACTGAAATTTGGTAAGTTGGGCTCATTCCGATGCACAGCAGTACTATCAAAGTGGGGTCAAATTTTGGGAAAATTTTGGATCCGGCCCAACGGTGAAGGGGGTGGTAGGGGGCAACAAAACAATAGAACTTTTCCAAACCAGTTGGAAATAATGTTTCGGTCAATTATCTACAACATATCAAAAATTCAGCATTCTAGGATGATTTGGAGGGAGTAGAGGGGGAAAAAAGTATTTTGGCTGGATCTAACAGGCCCACAGCCCCCCAGAATTAACGTAGAGTGTCGAAATTTGTTGTGTTGATAAAGTCCGTACCTAGGTTGTCCTTTTTGGAGGTTTTAATATTATACCCCCACCCCCACGCATTTTTAAGCTACAATTTCATGCTTTTTCGACTTTTCGAAGTTTGTATCACTCGCACAGGTCACTCAAATAAACCTAGAGGGCTCAAATTTAGTTAGAGTTAGTACCAAGGGCGTGCCTTTTGGGGGTCTCAACTTTTAACCCTTACCCCCACCATTTTTATACCAAAAAGAACATGATTTTTCTTGTTTTTTAACAGTTTCGTTCGGGTCAAAATCTCCCCAAATTAACCTAAACGGCTGAAATTTTGTGTACAGGTTAAGTTAATAGCCAGCTACTGCCGTTTGGAGGTTTCAAATTTTAGCCCTTACCCGCACGATTTTTATGCCAGTATTTCCTTGATTTTTTTGCCTTTATTCTAACACGCCTAGAAACTTTCTGGGTAAACGTAGAGGGCTAAAATTTTGTACATGTATTGAGTTAGTATCCAGCTAGTGCGTTTTAGGGATCCCACATTACATTTCCCCCCACTTCTCCCATTTTTACATCGGAATTCAATGGTATTGTTAAATGTCTTTAAAATGCTTTGTATTTATACTATAAGACAAGTAGGCGAACAGTAAATTTAAAAAATAAAAAAAAACGCCGTGAGCAGCGGAGCCCCATCACGGAAGTCGAATTTTTCCTTTCATCTTCGGTATTGAGTGTCTACAAGCGAAATATAATTGAAAGTCCACAAGCGATTTGTAATTTTGGTGGTTTCAAAACTGATGATGAGTGTCCGGTTGATCGGGGCTTTAAAAAAAGGTTTTAAGTTTTTAAGGGCTGAATCTCAGTAAATTTCAATTTTGTGCCGATAGCAGTTAACAGGGAAAAAGCCAACACAATTCGTACGAGGGCATTTCTATCCATGCTTATCCGCCAATTGCCTTTGTGTTTTATTTTTAAATATTAAAAAAGGAACTTAAATAGTAAACTGGAAGGCTTTTATGAAGATATTTTTTCTTTCCAAAAAAATCCAAAATTTCTATTTTATAAATAATAAAAATCCAAAATTCATAATTTATAAATAAACAGTGACTTTAATAACATTTTCAAATTACTTAATATGTATGTATTTCATTTGTTAAAAAATTGTATTCACCTTTTTTTAAATTTTTTAAAATTAGTATTCGCCTACTTGTATTTAGAATAAAAGTAAAGCATTTAAAACACATTTAACAATAGCATTCAATTCCGATGTAAAAATGGGAGAAGTGGGGGGAAAAGTAATGTGGACTCCCTAAAAGGTACTAGCTGGATACTAACTGAATACACGTACAAAATTTCAGCCCTCTAGGTTTCCTTAGAGAGTCTCTAGACGTGTTAGAAAACAAGCAAAAAAATTAAGGAAATATTGGCGTAAAAATCGTGGGGGTAAGGGTTAAAAGTTGAAACCCCCAAAAAACAGTGTCTGGCTATTAGCTTAACCTGTACACAAAATTTCAGCCCTCTAAGTTTATTTGGGCAGATTTTAACCCGAACGAAACTGTTAAAAAACAAGAAAAATCATGTTCTTTTGGGTATAAAAATGGTGGGGGTAGGGATTAAAAGTCGAGACCCCCAAAAGGCACCCCCTTGATACTAACTCAATCCGAATACAAAATTTCAGCCCTCTAGGTTTATTTGGGTGACCTGTGCGAGTGGTACAAACTTCGAAAACGTCGAAAATGCATGAAATTGTAGCTTAAAAATGAGGGGGGTGGGGGTAAAATATTAAAACCTCCAAAAAGCACAACCTAGGTACGAACTTTATCAACACACCAAATTTCAACCCTCTACGTTAATTCTGGGGAGCTGGGGGCCTGTTAGATCCAGCGAAAATCGTTTTTCCCCCCTCTACTCCCACCAAATCATCCTAGGAAGCTGAATTTTGGATATGTTGTAGATAATTGACCGAAACATTATTTAAAACCGGTTTGGAAAAGTTTTATTGCTTTTCCGCCCCCCACCACCCCCTTAAAGGTCGGGTCAGAAAAAAAATTGCCCAAAATTTGACCCCACTTTGATAGTATGAGGTGCCTCAAAAATGGGCCCCATTTACCAAATTTCATCTCTTAACTTCCATAGGGGGGCCCTACACAAATTAAAAAGTGGCGGGAATATACATATATATATATATATATATATATATATATATATATATATATATATATATATATATATATATATATATATATATCAGACATTTTTTTTTCTACATATTCGTGTTCTACGGGTCCGAAAACGGATAGCGCCCCTACTCTCGCCTCTCGCAGCTCTTATCGTATAGACTGTATAAGTCTAATTTTTCGGAGAAAATTCGACTAAAAATGAACGTACTTTTATAACAATTGCAATACATATGTACATATTAAGTAATTTAAAAATGTTATTAAAGTTAATGTTTATTTATAAAGTCTTAATTTTGGATTTTTATGTATAAAATAGAAATTTTGGAATTTTTTGGAAATAAAAAATATCTTCATAAAGACCTTCCAGTTTACTATTTAAGTTCCTTTTTTAATATTTAAAAATAAAACACAAAGGCAATTGGCGGATAAGCATGAGTAGGAATGCCCTCGTACGAATTGTGTTGGCTTTTTCCTTGCTAACTGCTACCGGCACAAAATTGAAATTTACAGAGATTCAGCCCTTAAAAACTTAAAACCTTTTTTTAAAGCCCCGATCAACCCGACACTCATCATCAGTTTTGAAACCACCAAAATGACAAATCGCTTGTAGACTTTCAATTACATTTCGCTTGTAGACATTCAATACCGGAGATGAAGGGAAAAATTCGACTTCCGTGATGGGGCCCCCGCTGCTAACGGCGTTTTTTTAACATTTTTCAATTATCATCTTCTCACTAAGCTATCGTAATCAGTTCTCTAATAATGTCAAAAGGGTGCCACGAAGACTTTAGGTATTAAATCAATTTAAAGCGCTACATAAGTGCAATTTAATTAGTTTGTCCTGTTATTTCTAAAATTAATCATCCAATTTTTTTTTATTAACAGTAAAACTTAGGTACTTCGAGTAAAACGAGATACAGTTTCAGTTCTCAATACTGTCGCGATTAAATTTCTCGTCCCTCTCATAGTATGTCTACTACTTATACTACTACTACTACGTCTACTACTATTATATAACAGAAATGGCGATATTAAGAGAACCAAGAATTAAAAATTGAAAGGAAACGTTCCCAATACTACCATTTTAAAAAATTACTATGCGTTTTGTTTATGAAGGTAGAAGTGACGGTACTAAAAGACCCTAGTATTATATTTTTCTTCGACGTTCCCATAATCAACGGTTTGAGAACTCGTACTGTATTTAGAAGATTATATAATGATTAAAAATGAAAAACAAAAAAATTGTATACATAAATTGACAAAGACATGACATTTGCACAAAAAACATAATTTTCTCCTTCTTAAATTTATCTTTTCGCTTTCTTTAATTATATTTGAAATAAATTTTAATACAAATAAAAAAAAAGTCTTCCTTGAGTCACCAACTGTTTTCTTTTTTATTTAAATTCAAAAAGGAAAAGGAAATTTTAATTTGTGCTGTCATAATATAATTAGACTTCTTTTTCGAAATTTCTTTACAGATTTAATTTATTTGTTAAAATTGTTTTATCACTATGATATAAATTTTTTTTAAAATTTTTTAAAAATAATATAGATGTAAAGGCTGGAGTTCCGAAAACCGCATACCTCCGTTTGAGCTGAAATTCGATATACATACTCTTTTTAGCTTAAGAAGTTACCCCCTAAGCGGATTCTTAGTGACGTGAACCGGAAGTTGTACTTTTAAAGGTCTAAAATAGCAAGAAGTAGTATAGTCGGTGTAAATAAATATAATACTATTGGATACCCCCAATTGAACAAAAATTTTTTAAATATATTTCTCATAAATTAAAAGGTATTCTCTGGATGAACTTTTGGCAACTCGAACCGGAAATGTATTTTTTAACGCAAAACTAGGTGGTGAGGTTAGGTAAGGTAAGGTTAGTTTAGTTGATTTTGAAAATATACTTCGACTTTGATATAAAAACGAGGTGGTGAGGTTAGTTAAGGTTTGGTTAGTTTAATTAGTTTTGACAATATACTTGGACTTTGATATAAAAACTCGGTGGTGAGATTAATTAAGCTTAGGTTCGGTTAGTTTTGGTTAGTTTATTACTGAAACGTCGGGCAAAGGGTAATTACTTACAAATGAGGCTCCTGCCTTGTAATTACCTAAATATTATACCTAAATATTATTTAATTACTCTTTGCCCGGAAATGAAATTTCAATGGTAAACTAACCGAAACTAACCTAACCTAACCTTAACTAACCTCACCATCTGGTTTTTATATCAAAGTCGAAGTATATTGTCAACACTAACTAAACTAACCTAACCTTCGGGCAAAGGGTAACCTTAGCTAACCTCACCACCTAATTTTTATATCAAAATCGAAGTATATTGTCAAAACTAACTAAACCAACCTAACCTTAACTAACCTTACCACGTAATTTTTATATTAAAGTCGAAGTATATTGTCAAAACTAACTAAACTAACCTCACCATCTAGTTTTTAGGTCATCTACTATTTGATCGTTTTCTTCATTGTGGTGGAACTTCTCGATGTTTCTAGAATCTTCCACCATTACATAAAAGTGGAAAGAAAAAAGAGTTACGAAGAAAAATTAAATGTGGATCGTCGTCGCTGATGGGGATTGAACCCGGGCCCTTAGAACAGAGAACTGTTCCTGACTGATAAATATAAAATGTGTGCATATTCGACAAGAAATATAAACGAGTATATAAAGCCCTTTTGTAAATTTGAATGTGTTGAGAGCGGGCCACGGAAAATGATTATTAAACTTTTTAATCTTTTTAAAACAAACAAGACAGTTAATAATTTAATCCAGGCTGAAGGGTGTACATTTGTAACGGCTGTCAAGAAAGTGTTATTAAAATTAGCACCCTATTCACTAAATGAAATACTTCCCATTGGCTAATTTTGATTTTAATCATATTGACATTAATTAGTTAATTTTATTTATAACGACACTGTTTCCGACATGTGTAGAGTGGGAGCTGCTGTTTTGTCTCGTTATGTTGACTAACATAAGAATTGACTGATGTCTCCCACCTTACACATGCCAATTGCTATGTATTTAGCATTTTAGGAATATCGACATTGTTATATTATTGCAGTAGTATTTTAACTAAAAGAAAGTTTTTTAAGGGAAATTCTGACGTAAGGGGATTACAAATATTTTAAATGTTAACCAAGGCAACACTGACAAATAAATGAAAGAGAGATAATTATATATCTTTTATATTCAATAAAAAGAGATAAATTGTAACTAAGAGGAATTTATGCTCTTTCTTTTAGTTAAAATTCTACTGTACACATAACTGTATATTTTTTTATTCTTTCCTGACCGAAATGTTCCATTATTGAAATAATATTTGGGAGGTATCCTTTTGGGTGCCGGCTATCCTATTTATGGTTTTCTATGGTTTCCCATAAATTACAGGCAAATGCTAGGATAGTTCCAAATAAAGTCGGCCATAGCCGCATTACCTTCCAAATCCTAGTTTTTGGTTTTTGTTTTTCTGACGTGTTCTGTACATAATTGTACTAAAGAAAGAACATAAATTATTATTATTATACGTAAATATCGCGACTGCACTTCAAAAACCCCCAGGCGGAGGAAAAAGTGTCCGTGCAGCGTACCAGGTCAGGTACTTCTAGGTCAGGTACGTAATGTCCGTCATACAGCATCCCCTTCCTGGTCTTCCCTACCTAATAAATCCCCGAACCTCGCTGCGAAACCATAACAGTGGGAGATTCGAGGGCAGGTCCAATGGATGTTCGAGGACCCGCTCTAAACGGGGCATGGGGTTCAAAGGTGTTCATGAACTCCCGGAAAAAGTCGTCTCGTGCGACCGAAGCGTGCGGAGCGTCCCGATGATAACTGCTTTTTGCATTGACGCCGCTAACATGTTGGCGTGAGATCTACAAGCCGGAATGATGTTAAGATTGCGCACAAAGGAGTTATGCATACCCCCCAGACATCCGATTATAAGTACGACCAAGCGGACCGTATAGCCCGGGTACAGTTGTCGCAGCTCGTGTATTAGATCTTGATATTTAATCCTTTTTTGCTCCTCCTTTTCGACTATGTTAGTTTCCGCCGGAGCAGAGAACTCGATAACATACATAGTCTGAGATGTTAAATCTTGGAGCACAACATCAGGCTTATTAGCGGTCAATTGCCTGGTAGTTGCAACCGGCATATTCCAAAAGATCTTGCACTTTGGGTTGGCAACAAAGGATTCTACTTCCGCAGGATCGTAGGGCAAGACTGGTGTTTTGTCAACTTCGTAATGATGACGAAGATAAAAGTAGAGCACACGCAACGCTGCATTATGGCGATGGATATAGGTGGATTTAGCATAATAAGAACAACCTGAAGTCAGGTGCATTAAGGTTTCCGGGTATGCTTTGCATGCCCGACACGAGGTATTCGAAACCCCTTTATTACCCATCACATATTTTTGGTGTGTTAAGGTGTTCCACACTCCATCTTGAGCTGCCATGATAAAGCCCTCCGTTTCCGATTTAAGTCCATTAGCTCTCAAGAAAGCCCAAGTGAGTTCGCTCGAAAGGCCAAGGTTGTCAAGATGACGGTAGAACATACCCTGGTGAACTTTGTCGCGATGCTGATTGAGCAAATGTTGTTGCTCGGCTCTCTTGATTGCCGACTTTTGGCGCGACTGTGATAGTGAAAGAATGTTATCATCACCGTCGCGATTACGCGGATCGAAGGCTAAGCCCAAGATATCGGCGGCACGTTGCGCTGCTGTGAATAAAAATGCGCCTACGCCAGCAAGCTCGTGATCCCTGACGAGTTGCAATAGCGGGTCTGAACTGTTAAGTACACGACAAGCTGTACCCAAGACTATACGATCATGTAAACGTTCGACTGACAGGAGCCCCCTCCCCCCCTGGTCTCGTGGGAGGTAAAGTCGTTGTGTCGATGCGCGTGGGTGCAAACTACGGTTGATGTTCATTATTTTCCGCGTGTCTCGGTCTAGTTCCTCCAATTCATTCACATTCCACTTAATTGAGCCAAAAGTATATAAAAGGATAGGTATGGCTAACATATTTGTAGCGCTGGTCTTGTTCTTCGCCGACAATTCGGAACTCCAAATCTGTCGGAGAAGGCGCTTATATCTACTACTTAAGGCGGCCTTCATGTTCTTCACGTCCTGGATGTGACTTTCGCCAACACCAAGGTACGTATAGGTCGCTCCTTCATCAAGATGTTCTATGATGCTTCCATCCACTAATTGGGCGTGTGAATCAAAATTCGGAACTACACCATGCTTACAGTGCACCACCGCGCATTTGTCCAGTCCGAACTCCATACCGATCGCGTGCGTGTATTTGTGTGTTAATTTTAGAGCGCAGTTGAGATCACTCTCCGACGAGGCATACAGTTTTAAGTCATCCATATAAAATAAATGTGTGACTTTATGCTCGCGATTTCCTGCCGGGCCACACAAGTACCCGGGTTCCTTTCTCAGGCTGATTGACAGGGGCAACAACGAGATGCAAAACAAAAGTGGGCTGAGGCTGTCTCCTTGGTATACGCCTCGTTTGTATGTCACCAACTCCGTTGACACAACGTGTTCACCGGATGTTATTGTGAACCTTGTTTTCCAGAGCGGCAACAGGTGTTCAATACATTTAATAATGTCAGGGTGGACTCGCAGACAATGGAGCAAATAGATAATGAGCTCATGCGACGTTGTGTCAAATGCTTTCCGATAGTCCACCCAGGCCATGCTCAGGTTGCGTTTGTGCTGTCTAGCGTCCTGACAGATACATCTGTCGACCAGCAAGTTGTCTTTGCAACCCGACATTCCTCTTTTTGAACCTCGTTGTTCATAGATTGAACTCCACACTGGTTCAATCGCCTTCAAGATGCGTTCATATAGGATGGAAGTGAACGCTTTATACACAGTGTTCAGGCACGTTATCGGTCTGTAGTTCTGTGGTTGTGATAGGTCTCCTTTTTTCGGTATTAGGACCGTTCTTCCCTCAGCGAGCCACGATGGTATTGGCTCACAGTTAAATAACCAATTTGAAAATATACGGGCAAGATGGCGGTGGGTACTAGTGAGCTTCTTCCACCAAAAATTCGTTATTCCATCAATGCCCGGAGCCGAATAGTTCTTCTTGCCTTTGAAAGCAAGTTCGACTTCCTCTTTATCAACAGATGTTATAATGGTATGAGATGGCACTTTGCCAAGCTGTTGTTTGCAGTACCATCTAAACTGGCTGATGGGAATACAGTCCAAGTCAGTCTCTTTAGTCGTCTCATATATCCCCCGCCAATAATTCTCTATTGCGTCGACCGTCGGTGGTTGCTCCACGACAGGGCTTTTAGATGCGAACAGGCGTGAAGGGTTCGAGTTAAAGATCTTATTTTCCCGAATACACCGTTCACGCCGGGCTACTTTCTTCTTGGCCAGGGCCAATGCGCGTATCTTATCCAAATGTGTCTGTTTGATGGTCAACAGATTGCCCAAATTTATTGTGTGATAGCGGTACCTTAGTTCTCTGGCAAAAGCCCGTACCTTTCGCGTAAAACGCCTGTTGGTCTGAATATATTCTATCACACATTGGATACGCGATACCATCTGTCGTAGTGCCCTCACTTTGGTGTCAATTTGTTTAATACGAATCCGTGCCTTCTCCTCTGCAGTCTTTTGCTGCTTAGTACATGGGTTCAGGACACGCATCGCTGCATATACTGCGTTGTCGACGTCGGTGAGATCACTGGATGGGGATAGATGATCGTCCAAAATTTCGTTTAGTAGGGTCAGTTGTTCGCCCTTTACATACGTCCGTCGGTGTTTGGGACGTGGTCGTTTGTCAAAGTCTAAATCAGTCTCGAGAAGATCGCGAAATTGTTTTCTTAAATTGTCTGAGACAGAAAGGGATTTATTTAGATCGGCATCATTCTGTGTGGGAGTTGAACTCGTTCTGGTGTAAGACTCTAGCACAGTATCTGTGTTGGCTTGATTTAACAAGTCCGTCTGTGCCTCAGTAACCATGCTGTCACCATGAGTTACCGGTTGATCCTGCTCTGTGATGTTAATATTGGCCAAGCTCTCACCATTGACCGCAGAATCCTGTTCAACTTCCACCACTGCAGTTTCAGCAACCCTAGCTTCTTCGCGAGCTTCTCGATTATCGTCATGTCCGGTAGGTATGTTTAATTTAATGATTCGGGCTACATGGTCACGCAGATTTTGTGGCGTTAAATTAGAGTGTTCCGGATGCATCTGGCACCATATGGCGTGCATCCTTGCCATGTACCCTCTCTTATTCGGCTCACTTTGTACGCGGCACGTGAGCAAATCTCTCCTCAAGCTGTCCGTCCACTCCAGGCGCACGAGACGAGAAGATGAATTTTGACTGGTTCCGCCTTTATTAGCGGGCCCATCCGAGAGACCCGCAGCACGACCAGCCTTCCTAGTTCTTTTTCCGTCTGGAACTAGTAGATAACCTGTTTATTATTATTATTATTATTATTATTATTATTATTATTATTATTATTATTATTAGCATCGGTGGTCCGGCTTTTTCACCACTGCTCCACCTGGTCATCGACTGAACTGGTGCTTGATGTTGAAGTCTTTCTACGTGTGCAGGTGGAGTTTGTGTTAGGTACAGTAGCACTCCGTTATGCCGTACGCAATGTGAGAACAGTAGGGTCCCAACAACACAAATTATATTATTTCTATAGTTACCAACCAAACCAAGTAATTATGTTTTCATATGAGTGAGTGAGTAAACTTCTATTTTTTAATATGATAGACAAAGATAAATGCAGACGTAGATAAAAAAGTTCTTTTTAGCTTGCGCCCATAATACTTAAATATTTTAATTTAGATTATTAATATGTAGAGTTTGGGAAGATTTGGGTAATAAGAGACAGGGGTAATAAAAGAAAAAGTACCTAGAAAAAACTCCAAAAATTAAAAATCAGACATTTTAAAAAATAAGTAATGATAACTTCAGTATGTTCACTATTATCAATAACTTTTTGATAAGTTTATAATAGTTTTTGAATCTTCTTTAGTAATTTGAAAAAACTTTGCATTTGAGCTAGGTTAAAAGTTCGTGACTTCTCACTGATTTCATTTTCTTTCTGTTACTGTATTAAGTTTTTGAATATTTTTGATAAGTAATTTGTTGACGAAAAGTATGACAAATAATACAATTATTGCCCTATTTTTACCCCATATTGAACTTTTTGCGGTATAATAACTTCCACTTTGTTTTTGAATAATTAAAAAAAAATTTGTTCTCGTCTCAATATCCGTCATGTATCACGCTTCTCTCTGGCCCATATAGATTGTATAAAATAACAAGAAAGTAACTTTTTATCAACTGGTATTAAATTACAACGAATTTCAGAAATCAAGTTTTTTTTAACCTAATTGTAAGATATTTTGAAAACGGCTGTAAGTATTTGTAAGTAAGAAGATTTTGTTAATTCAGAATTTTCTCTAGATATCTGCTATTAATTCAACTGATTTTACATAAGTTTATATGGGTAGCTAAAGACGTTGTCTCTTATCACCTCAACAGGGGCTACAAGAGACAAGGATTTTTCGAAGTAATAAAATCTTTTTTTTTTTACTTTTAATTTTATTTTAATAATTAAAAAAATTCCGATAGGTTCATTTCTTTCATAATGATTAAATTTGTAATTTAGAGTTAAATAATTTTTTTTACCTCTTATTACCCTGTCTCTCCTATATCATACAAAATAAATTATTTTCTAAAATATTTTTGTGATTTACATTTAACCGTACAAATCTAAACTGAAACTTTTGCATGTTTTTAATGTATATACATACATACACGGAGAAAAAATTCATAGAAAAATTACTGTGCTCAGCACTACAATCGACGTGTAAAAGGCGAACATATTCAATTTTGTACCGTAAAAATATAAAAATTATAACTAATCATAGAAAACTTAAAGGATAGAATGTTCTTTCCGTAATATTAGCTCCGTAAAATTTTTAAGACAGCACAGTAAAAAGTTCCATTCCCGACAAAAAAATATTTTTTAATTGTTTTTCTTACAAAAATTACCATGCTGTCTTATAATATTTCAAATGCTATCTGCTAATAGTAGAAAGAAAGAAAGAGAAGGTATCAACGCTGTCACATAGCGAGGCAGGCTACAGAAGGTATAAACATAATCATACATGAAAGTAGCCAGGCTGGTGTGGCAAGTAACATAGGCTGGTCACTGGTGTCGTGTGCAAACAGTATTCATTAGAATGTCTTACAGGACGGTCACCGTTTAATTCATCATTTTGTTACTTCACTATATTCAGTATTAGAACATATTGTTGCCAATCATTTTGTATGCATCATAAAGAATTAAATGTCGGAAAAGATCGATTGTTCCTCAGCGCGTACAGCCCAAGCAACATAAGGTTGCAGGTCAGATCGCGCACGCATTATAAGACAGCATGGTAATTATTCTGAAATTTTATCTACAAAAATTATATGATTTTTCTCTCCGTGTAGAATGTACCTACGTAAAAATTTTTTTTCTACCCATACTCATCCGGTTTACTCACTTACGATCAGCTGTACAATTAGAAATCATATCCATGTTAAAATTACACAAAAAAAAAATAAATAAATAAATAAATAAATTAAAATGCTATTTTAACCCTGTGGAACAAAATGTGACATAAATTATACTCTGGATAAATTAATTAAATTGGATAATATAGTACAATTTTTTGTCCTTGCCTAATTAGTTTGAATTTGTTTATTATTTTATATCAGTAATTCATTACTTAGCAATGTTATCAAACTTTTATTATTCAATTATTTTTTTAATTTTATTTTCCTAGTTCAATGATGCTCGATTATATAAAATCCATTTCACTTAAATTTAACCATGATTCATCACTTATGAATTCAAAGAATTTCCGTTTTCTTGACTTTATCACTTTCATTATTACACTTGCGTAATTTTTAAATTTGCAGTTTGTTTTTAGAAAAGAATAGAAGATTGATTTGTTTCGAATACAAGAATTATTTATTTCTTTAAATGATACATTCTCAGTTGTATTTGAAATTGGGTATACATAGTTTTCAGCTGTCCATATTTGTTTGTACTCGATTATACGTCGACCGTCACATTTTTTTTTTTTTTTTTTGATAGTTATTTTTGTGATATCAATTTTATGTATCACAATTTTTTTTAACTGTACCCCAGTCCAAAAACAATTCCATGTTTAAAAAAAACCTTTTAAATTACTTAAACAAATATATAAAATTTAATAGGCAAACATATTATAATTATTTTTAGAAAAAAAAAAATAATAAAAAAAATAATAAGGAAATTCAAAAAAGAGGAGTTTAAATAGCATACATAACAATCTGTAAAATTAATAAGAATATTTAAGATATCAAAGAAAGTCTCTACTATTAACCATACCTACTTCTAAAATCCTGCATATTCTTTTGCCTCAAAACGTTGACTATATTTTGACAAGTATAAAAAAAGTAATAATAAGGTAAGGTTACAGATTTCATAAACAATGTCAATCAAAAGTTAACACACACTTAAGGTACCATCACAGTGTGATCGACCGAAAAATAGTCAATTTTCACAATTTTTTTTTGGATGGATAGGATGGGGGAATGCGGATGAATTTTTTTTACGATTGATACCACTATTTAACAATACAAAATTATTTTTTTTATTTATTTTTATTTATTTAGCGAATTTCCAAAACTGGAAATTCAGCTTTTACGCCAGGTGTCATGGTGCGACCTAAGCCCGGGACCATATCAGAAATATGTTTTGAGGTCCCTAGAATACGAAAATGATATTCACTAAAATTTATATATATATATATATATATATATATATATATATATATATATATATATATATATATATATATATATATATGTATCCGCGCGATAACTCTCGAACGAAACGTTTAATGCTTATGAAATTTTGTGTGCGAATTCGATTTTCCAAATCGTTGGATGAGTTCGTTAGCCAGACACGTCGGATGCCCAGAAGTAGGTTTTCCGGGAGTTTTTTGTCAACAAAATGAGTTTTTCGCCAGAATTAAGCAATTTTTCAAATTTTTTTTTACACCAAGCCATAGTAAAAGGTAAAATGCATAAAAAAGGTTTTTATACCGTTGCTCTAAATTACTTACTTTTCGAGAAAAACTAGGAAATATGTCGTTCTCCATTTCACTCGCACTCGCATTCTTTTTTTTTCTGTCTCATTTTTTGCGAGCTAAATTCGAAAAAAACCGCTTTATAAGTACCGTGTCATGATTTTTTTAATCCAATTTAACGATTCGGCTATATTCTATTTCTCTGTCAGTTAAATGTTTTTATAATGTAAAAACATTTAACTCTGTTCCATTTTTTTTTAGAAAAAAAATCACGGCGCAGTTTTTTATGTGATATGATCAGAATTTAGATTATATTTACACCTTCCTAAAATTAATAAGAGTTTGCTTCAATCGTATAAAAATTACGTTAAATCATATTCAAACAATAATATTTTTACGTAATTTTCTATCCAATTGACAATACAGTTATGATTAGAATTGTATAATCAGAGTATTCTAGTATTAAATAATTTTGCACATTCAATTTTTTTTTAACAAAAACAAATTTTTTTAAATTTTGACACATTCTTTTATGAAATTTCGATTAAGAAATATTAAAAAATTTTAAAGTGAATCATTTAAAAAGAGTTAAAAATAAATTAAAAAGGAAACATTTCTCTATTTTAACATATTTGTAAAGAAAATTTTAGTTTACTTACAGTTTTTTGAAAAAATGTAATAACATTTTTACATACAATAAAGATTATATTTGAACGGTAGGAAATCCACAAATTTTTTTTTATTTCTTTAATTAATTATTAAATTTGGTTTTAGAAGAAAATCTTCGTCTAATTCGCTCCAAGCCGAAAGTATAGCCACTAATAAGGACATTCCACTGTTAAAATAAATGGAAAATATATTGAAATTTATTTAATGAAAGCCATTCATACACATTTTTAAAATATCCTTTTGAATTATATAACAAATAAAATCTGTGTAAAAAAATCTAATTGACGTGTTTTTTCTCAATTTTCTAATATTAAGTAAGGCTCGTTAGTTAGGGAGTGATTGTGTCAAAATTTTAATATAAAATATGGTAATTTTAACCCTCTTTAAAAGAACATTTCGATTTTAACAATAAAAAAATTTTAAAAAGTGTTTTAGTTTTTCCCGGATTACCAAAAACTTTTCATAGGCATATCTGTGACTAAAGTTGCCTCCCTTTCTTAAGAAAATAAAGTATTTTTAAAATTTTGTGCAAAAAAATAAAACACAATTAACGAAAAAAAAGTACGCGTTCCCATATTTTTAGGATTTTGTAGTACAAGAAAATCCTTATAAATTCATCATATCTGTTATTGCATTTACTAGCTTTTACGCAATTTAATGAACAGTATCGTTTTGATTTTTTAAACTCATTTAAGACATTTATTGTTAGTGAGACATATTTGAATTATTTTCCTAACTAATAAATTAAATTCTGTAGACTGATGTTTTTGTAGATAAAAAAAATTCTAGGTAACGTCTGTATTAGACAAAAGTCTGAAAAATGGACGTAGAATCTCACTGTTATTAATTATTATGTCTTAGTCTTTTGAAAAATTATTTTTTGAACTAAAATAAGAATAGGAGGAATATAAACTTAGGGGTAAACGACAGGGGTATATAAACTTTATTTTAGATTCTACGTTTATTTTTACAGAAAATCATCAAGTAACTATTATTTCTTTTTTGAATGTATAAATACAAAAAGTTCGAAATTATTTTATATTAGAATTTCAATTTTGGTCGACCCTACGGGTTGTCCCCATTTACTCTTTTCTCGTCTCTTTTGACCCCAATTTTTCATAGAGAAGAAATTAATTATACGATTTTTGTTAATTTTTCAAAAACCACCGATATTTTTAAATTTTTTTGGATACTGCTGATAAAGTGACCATCTTCGCGTAAATTTTTAATATATTAAAGATTAGGTACTCATAAAATAAATACAAAAAAATACGGTGTGAAGTCTGAATGCGTACCTATTCATCCTTGTCTACGGTAGCACATTTTTTATTGACATAAATATTAGAAACGCAGGAAAAGAGACCAGGAATCAACATAGAAGTGGATTACGGTACGATATATTTTCTGAAAAAAGTGCTTAGGACCAAAGTTATAGAGTTCAAAGTGATGCACTTGATGATGACTTTGAAGTTGACCTTGAGGTCAATTTCCAAAATCATTTGAAAATCATTTAATATTTTTCAAAAGGAGTAGTTTACTTTTCATCCCTAAATGGTTCAAAGTATATTCGAACGAATTTCACATGTAAGATAGAAAATAAGTGATCAAGAAGTAATTTTGAAAAATACTTGCTCAATCGCAATCGGAAAAATAATAGTTAATCATATGTTCAATTGAATTCCTAATATGATAACTATAGAGTAGCAATAAAAATTTTAAAAAATTTTGAAAATTTCTAATATAACATAAAGTTAATGTTTAACTTACAATTGGAGTGATATTAAACCTTTTCTTAACTTTACTTCTAAAATTACTTACAAAAATGTTTTCTTCTAATTTTTTCTATAAATTTGCGCCTATTTTTCCAATTCGTCAGGTTTTTATTTTTTTTATTTTAGAAAAATAACGCAACAAATCAATTTTGAAATTAGATTGAGTCAATACATGAAATTACTGCTTATAGGTACAGGATATGGTCAAAGTTCGGCAATGGCTAATCATTTTCAACTGACCTTGAAAATCGATTTCAGAGTCACTATCAAGTGCATCGCTTTAAATTCTACAAATTTGGTACTCAGCCCTTTTTTCAGAAAATATGTCGTTTCAAAAATATTTAGCTATAACTATTTTCATCTACAGAGGTTGAATGGTGTTTTCTACCCCTAAAAAGCGTATTTAGCCGAAATAAAAAAAACACGTATTTAATATTTTTCGCTGTTTAATAAGTATGTTAAGTTTCATTCAAATTGGCGAGTATTAGTTGGGTAGTGTTATTTGTCAGAATGTTTTGCCGATCTAGTTTTTTCAATATTTCTTTGCTCGTTTTCAGAATTTGTATTTTAATTTCTACGGACAAATAACTCATTCTTTTCTTCGATTTGAGTAACTTTTATTTGCTGATGTTGACCATTAATTGATCGAAACATATCAAATATTTTTCAATGATTTTTTTAGCGAATGTCGAAAATTTTGAAAATTTTTTCACCGTTAGTAAGTTCAAGTATTTGAATTCATTAAGTAATTAAATGATGTCCACAAGAACCTTACGGACTACCATAAGTTATATGAGATCCCTAGGACCCGTTTTTTACTGTTAGGATAAACTTGTTACTAAAATTATTTTAGATGAATAAAGGTTATGTTGTATGATTTCCGCCAGGGTTTACTGTTCCCATTATTGTAAAAAATAAACTAACCGACCGATTTTGAAAATTTTTTCACTGTTAGAGAACTAAATTATTTTAGATGGATACAACTATGCTGCACAAAGTCCGTTCGGGTTCTTGGGTCCCAAAAATATCAAAACTAATTACCCAGCCGATTTTAAAAAATCTTTTACTCTTAGAAAGCTAAACTATTTTAAATAGGTACAGTTCTTAGATGAGATCCGCCAGTCCCCAAAATTTGGAAATTCGCTATGTTATGCAGATGCTGCGACAGGGGTATTTTTATAATTATTACAACTTTTTTCAAAAAGTGTCTTTAAAAAAGGCCGAAATTCGGTGCCAACGGTTGCAGCCGCAGTTTTTATCTGGCAAAAAAATCAAATGGATCAAATCAAATCAAATCAAAAAGTACAAAATTTTTTACAGTTTTCCCTGTGAAAAAATAGGAAGATTTCAAAAAAGTGGCTCCCATAGAAACAGCGGTTTACTTACAGATTGATAATCCATTTAATTTTTTTTTTTTTTTTTTCAGATAAAAACTGCGACCGAACTCGTGGGCACCGAATTTCGGCCTTTTTAAAGACACTTTTTTCAAAAAATTATAATAATTATCCCCATTCCCCCATCCTATCCATCCGAAAAAAATTGTGAAAATTGAATATTTTTCGCCCAATCACACTGTGATGGTACCTTAAGAAACATAAAAATTTATTAATAAAAAACGCAAGTAATATAAAAATAACATTTAAAAATACCCTATTTCAAATACAATTGATCATGAGTGAAAGTTAAAAAATTAAATAATTCTTATATTCAAAACAAATCAATGTTCTATTCTTTTCTAAAAACAAACTGCAATTTTAAAATTTACGTAAGTGCAATAATGAAAGAGATATAGCGAAGAAAACGAAAATTATTTAAATTCATAAGTGACGAAGCATGGTTAAATTTAACTGAAATAGACCATAGATATTTATAGGTCTAGTCAACTAAAAATAGTCTGACGTCATCGAACAAATGAAGCAAAATTAGACGCACTTAGTTTTCTCTCTTCCTTTTTGTTATTTCTATATTAAAATCATCATTTATTTATTAATATTATTTTAACTATAGTTGTGTATATTATAGTAACTAAAAATTGTAACTAAAAAAAACATATAAAATTATATTGTTAACGAAAAGTTCGATATACGCCCCAATGCAGAAAGTTTCACTAATAATTGTAAGTGGTAATCAAGTTTCCTATACATACTTGTGATTTACATACTTTTAATTGTCACTGTACTTACGATGTTTGTATACATACACTCAAGATATTCTTAAATTAATATTCTTACAAGATGTAAGCTAAACAATTAAAGCACGTGTACACAAAAAAACCTTATTCTATTTTTAATTCTACCTCATACCATCATATTTACACAGTTTAATACACATAAGAATTCTTCATATTTATTCTTTAGATTCTTTTTAATGTGGGCGACTGTATGTGCTACTATATACACTGTGGCTCAACAAAACATTTCGGATCCAGTTTAATGCAACGAACAGAGAACAACTATAGCCTATCCTAAAGTTAAATAATAACAAACAACTGAGTAGATGTATTGTTAACTTCAAAAATGCATCACTGCTTGCATGAGGCATAGTCAAAAGTTCAAAAAGGCATCATACGCATCACAACGAAAAATAACGAAAAATCAAAAGTTCATTTTTACATTTGATGCGTCAAAACAATGCATCAAGAAATTTGCTGACACGTGTCATGCGTATAATGTAATGTCACAACCACTTACATTTAAAATATAGGTGGCATGGTAATGTGAATAACGGATTATGGATAATAAAAAGAATTATACATGAATTATAACTATTTGCTAAATAAACACCATGACGATTATAGGAATAATTACGAAAAACAAATTGTTGAAAAAGATGAATGTATTTACGTCTCATTAAAATTTTTTAAACTATTTGAATGCCTACAAGTTGCACTTATTCAAATAATTTCAACATTTTCAGTTTCAAGTAGATAAGTTCAAGTTGAAATTCAAAGATAATACATACAAGGACTGTATTGCTATATTATCTATAGTCTAATCATGCTATATTATCTACAGTCAAATTAGAGGCTAAATGATGCCAATATCCAGTTCAAAAACATCTAATGTGCATCAAATTTCAAGAGAGCATCAGCATCGGATCATGTAGTATTAGACGCATCAGAAAAGTCATGATGCTGCATCGATGCGGTAAACTACCCTTATATGTGTTGCTACTACACTGTGGTGATAAAATAGGTATAATCTTATTTTTAAAACTGAAAATGACTCATTTCAAAAATCATCTAAACGTTATTATAATTTCTACATATAAAAGTTATTATAATTTCTACTATCCTTTTTCAATATATTAGATAGTAGATCTTGTGAGAGATAGCTATATTACGAGTTTGTCTAAAACATAAATTTATGGGAATGAGTCATTTCCAGTTGTCGTTCTTTTCACCACACCTAACATTACTTGACCTATACAATGTTTGCAATTTGTGAAAATTTATAAAAAAAATTTTTAAATTAATAAAATAAAAAGATTTGGTAAATGATCCGATAATCTGACTTCGACAATTCATGATTTGATGCTAAGGGATTATTTATTGTGTGGATATAGGTATACAGTTATTCGTTTATGGTGATAAATCAGCATCAGTTAACACTTTGAAAGTCAATATAACTAGGGTTGTTGCCGAAATAGGGTCTCAATTATTAGATAAGATGGTCCAAAATTGAACTGACAGAATGTTGTTTATAAGAGATAATCGTAGTGAATATGTGCGAAAAATTGCTTTCTTACACTAAATGCCATAAATTCGTCTTGTAAATGAAAAAAACTTTTTACCGTCACTTAATACCTACGTATTTTTTTAAATTCAGATTAAAGTTTTATAATGTCAAAAAAAAACTTCTTTTGTAATAATCAATACTAATACATATAATAAAGAAAGAAAATTTGTTTGTATGTCCGAAGTAAATTTAAAAAGTACTGAATCAATTTTGAGTTTGATAGCTAAACTATTTCAGGTCAACATAGGCTATGCCTCTAGACCACGGCAACACAAAAAGCGCGTGAAGTAAACAACCCAACCGAATTTGAAAATTTTTTTACTGTTGGGAAGCTAAACAAAGGCTGCATTATATTAGGATGCCCAAGGTTTTGGAGAAATTTCTCCTCAAATGCTATCGAATTATGAGAGAAGTTAACGTGAGTTCAAAATTGTCCGTTAGGGTACTAGAGACACAAAAAAAGCTTAAAATAAAATAAAATAAACAGTTAAACGGAACTTGGGTAGCAAGATCATAGTGATTATGGACCACTGGGTGTTAAGGTCATAGTGATTATGGGCCACTGAATAGTAAGGTCGTAGTGGTTAAGTATCACTAAAATCGCAAAAATTAAATTTTTATTCTTTGTAAGTTTGCAACATTTGAGCAGATTGGTATTTTTCATTACATTTTTTTTTTGGCTATTATTCATACATACTTATATATTAATCCCTTGTCAACTACTGACCTCAACCCCTCCCTATCGTAATGGGTGGGAATAAAACGAAAAATATTCATGAAAAAATAACGTCCAGCGACATCTCTATTTTACAGTTACTTAGGGAGTGAAGCCAATCACTATAAATAACATTTCGTACAGAATTTCGGAATATCTTATTTAAAAGTAATAGAACCATTCAGATATTTTTCACAAATAAAATCGTGGGCCAGAGCTATCAACTCTGCAGGAAGTTATATATAAAAACATCAAAATGAAAATAAATTTTTACACCTGAGCGAAGCCCAGGATGGGCTGCTAGTAAAAGATAAAATTAAAATAGTATCGACAAGAGGGTTGAGCTTCGTGTAATAACATTAATGTTTCGACTATTGGTGCCATATTTGCTTATCTAAATCTAAATATTTAGTGCCTGTAGGTATTTCACTACTAACAGTCTGTATTTTTTCTTTGTTAGTAAATTGTTGACTACGCTAAATTCACTTTCGACAAAATATAGAGTTGGTATTGGGAATTTAGTATTAACCAAACTTGTGCATTCTAGTGATTTGGATGGCGGTTGAAATTCAGCGCACTCACAATCAGACCGAAAAAGCCCCCTTAGATCTCTTTAACGCCAATCCGTGGGCGGTATCGACCCTATTGAAAACCACTGATTTAAATTTATTATTTTGTTTTTTATTCTAATCAGCGACCGAAATGAACGTGTAAAAATATCCCCAGAGCACGTAAAATGCCCTTATAAGAACAAAATTTTTAATTATCGATTGGACTGCAACAGTTATCTTAATCTTTCCTTTGCTGTCTTTATTGTCACTAAAATAAAGAAAATCGAACATACTGTAAATACTCGCGTCCTGCAGTAACTACATACGTGGGTTCTCTCCTTTTCTTCACAATTTGATACTTTTTATTCCCTTCTATTTCCAGATACTTTATAGAGTAATATATTTTTGGTTACCAAACACGTTTTCACGTCTTAGCAGTTTAGCAATTGAATACCATTTTATTATTCGATGTAAGTGTATGACTTTAATATTAAAAAAAAATATTTCAAAAACATTTTCACCTTTGATATGTAATATATGAATATAGATATTTGAACACATAGGTATCGTTACCATTTAATATTAAATATAATATTTATCAATAAATAATAAATTGACGTTATTTTGGAAAAGAAATATAAAAATTGGTCTTAACTGAAATGTTATATTCCTTTACACTTCCTTTATGACGGATTTTTTCTATATTTAACAAGACATTTAAAACTTATTTTCACTGGGGCTATCAAGGAAAGACTGAAAAACAAAATACAAAATGAATATGGTGAACAAATTTTTGATTTTGTCAAATTTTCACTTAAATATTAAATATATATATATATATATATATATATATATATATATATATATATATATATATATATATATATATATATATATATATATAATATATATATACATATATATATATATATATATATATATATACATATATATATATATATATATATATATATATATATATATATATATATATACCATGTGAGTTTTTTGAGAGTTGTCATTTCTATTACAACTAAATTTTTATGATAGAAATGGTACTGGAAAAGGTTCTTTTCTTGGATGTAATGGAAACGTAACCAAGAAAAACACTATCAGTTGAAGTAGCCTCAAGTACATATGCATATTTTTAACGCCTAATTGATAAATTTGTGAAAAATTGAAAAATTAAACTTGGGTAAAAATTTTTTTTTGCTCATTTATGTTGTTAATTAATGTATTAGATCAGTTTTTATCGAAAAATTTATATATATTAAAGACGACAATTAATATATTAAAGACGACAATAAATGGACTGGTTAAAAAATGGAAATAACCCAGAAGAGAGGTAAACAAATTCACGTGCACCGGAAACAAGTGGCCGATTACGAATTTGATGTTAAACAATTTTTTTTTTAGGTAAATAGCAAACAGTGGGTGGGGAGATTAAATAATGAATATTACAAAAAATTTTTAAATTTAACTTGAATAATTATAAATGTAATGTTGAATAATATAATAATTGTAGGAAGGGGATATACAGATTAAAATTTATTTTTGGGAATAAAAAGATTAAAACTTCGTTTTTGGGATGTTTTATTAATAAATATCTTGACCGGAAAATAAATATTGGAATAGAATTAATTAAACATGTTAAGAAGGGGAGATTTATTTATGTCAATTTGGTCATTTAAAACTGTTATGTTTGGATCATTATTTAATTTGTTTATTTCTAATGCTTCTAATATATGTATTTACTGTCCTTTTTCATAAAAGTGAAGGATTTTGGGTTTGTAGTCCGGTTTTACAGAATGTCCGTATTCTAAAAGGTGAAGACCAAAGTTGGATGTATGTTTGTGAGAGGTAGTATGTTCACGGTATCTAATTTCAAAAGATCTTCCTGATTGATCAATATATGCTAAATTACAATCTCCACAATCCTTTTTTCTTTTGCAATGAAAATGGATTGACCAATATTATTCGTAGAATAAAAGGCGGGAGTTAGACCAAATTAACTAAAACAATTGCCAATTTTATGAGAAGTGTTTCCTAAATATGGTGAAGATATGTATTGTTTGGGTACGGAATTGACAGGAGAGATAGGAGGATAGGTCTGTTCTATAGTAAGCTGTTCCAGTTTTACGTTTATAAGTTTTTGTATAGAATTTGGTGAGAAGCCATTAGAAATTACTATTTCTTTAATGGTGTTAAGCTCTATTGTTCTATCTTTAGCTCTATGGATCATGAAACGGTAAGCTGCCAGTTTGTTGGTTAGTGGAGAAAAGGAATCAGCTGGTATTGTGATATCTGTAAACGCGGATTTGCAATATATGTTAAATTTGAATTTTTTTTTATATTATTTTTTTGTTATTTATATTCACGGCATACACATATTATATTATAGAAGGCATTGTAATTGGGGGCTTACAGTCGCCATTACATACATTTTGTGACGTCGTTATGACCGAGATAAATAATTTAACTTATGGCAAAATTGCTTAAATATTTTGAATTTAAATTATTTAAGTACATATTTTGAATTGTAAAAGTTTATAAAATATTTAAAATGGCTAAATTTACGATAAATATATGAAATAATTATAGTGGAAGAAATCTGAAAATTATAAAATTAAATTTTTTGCGTTTCAGTTTCAGAGAGGGGAAAACGTCGTTTGTAATTTAGCAACAACAAAAATTTGCTCTGATAAATTTGAAGAGTCCGACTACACTAGTTTAAAAGATAAATTATGAAATACTCTAGTAGAAAAATGACATCTAAGTAAAGGTGCTTTACCTTCTAAATATCTTCTCAAGCTTAATGCAGTTACTGAAAGAGAAAATAGCAAACGGAAAAGAGAACATAAGAGACAAGTTTCGGAAATTAATGAACGGCTTGCTTTTAAAATTATGCGTTTTTAATATTAAATTTAATAAAAAGTAATAATTACAAACATGAAGCAAAGAAACGAATGCGCAATATACTTAATAGGTACTAAAAACGATGAAGTTAAATTTAAGGACATTGTTGTGAAAACAGAGTAAATATTCTTAAAATTATAGTTTGCATTTTACTTACAAATTGCATTTTTGGATTAATAAATAAAAATCGTATGCAGGCTGATAAATATTTTATAAATTATCTTCTTGATAATTCATCAAATAATTACTGATTTACCAGTGAAGGTAACAAAATTGTACTTCAAAATACTAAATCAGAATATTTCCAAACATAAACATTAAAAAGGAAAATTGAACAAAACTATTTTGTAAATATTATTAATAAATGCAGTAAGTTATACAAATATCGGATGGGTGTCTTTATTTAACATTAAATTTAAGGCTAATTAATAAATTCCAATGCAGAAATAAAATAAAATGAAATAAATCAACATTTTTGATTCTTTTTTTGGTAGTTTTTGTAGATAGATTCGTATAGCTTATTCAATAGATCGGTCCGAATGACGTCACATTCATCTGTCAAAAAATTAAATAGATTGCCTTGGTATCCATAATATAATGTGTGTATGCCGTGATTTATATTTATAATTATTTATATTTATTTTTTTTTTACCATATTCATTATAGATTTTCACAAAGTAAAATTATCTACAATTAATTATGTGAAAATGCAAAATATTTTATTCTTGAATTATAATCATACTTCATCTTTTCGGTTCGTCTGTAGCACCCTCATAGTTTGTATATTTTTAAACCTATGTGTATTTAGGATGGTTCGAATATTCAGATTTAAGTATTTGTCTTGGTGAATATTTGACAGTTGTCACATATTTTTAATGAATATAGATTAAATCAACTAAAAATTGTCTGATGTCGTTAACAAATGAAGCAAAATTAGATGTACAATAAGTTGCTATAATTACTCTAATATAAAAATAAGCAATACTCCTGTTGCAGCATCTACATAGCACAGCAAATTTCAAAAAACTGGACACTGGCGCATCTCATATAACAACCTGTATTCATCTAAAATAACTTAGCTCTCTAACGATGAAAAAATTTTAAAAATAAAATTTGGTGGATCTCATATAATATAACCTATATCTATTTAAAATAGATTAACTTTTTAACGGTGAAAAAGTTTCCTAAATCGGTTTGATAGTTTTTTTTTTGGCGCTTTTGGGTCCCCAGGACTCTTGCCGACCTCATATATCCGTTCGAAATAGTTAAGCTCTCTAACAGTGAACAAATTTTCAAAATGGGTGATGACGTATTCTCAAAAAGTTAATTAATTTTTATTTTGAAAAATGAAATAGATATAAATATTGTAATGACATAAACGGTGAAGCATTTTTCGTCAAGAAATTTAACAAATTCCTTAATTATTCTCAAAAACTAGTTTACTTAGATCAACGGTTCAAATTTTTTATACTCTTTTCGATGGTAGTAGTATATTTAGTATAAATTTCGAAAAAATCAGTCGAGTAGTTTTTGAATAAAAATGCCTAAAAATGTTGCTTTAGGTAAATTTCGGTGGATAAAATTAGAACGAAACTATGTATATTACGCAAACATATAAATAAGCCACAGATGCTATTTTTACGTTCTTGAACGTGTTCTACGTGCAGATGCTAAAACATACCAAACACTTCAAATATCGGTCCGAAAATTTGATAGTATATTCTTAAAATATTTTGATAATATTTTATCCCGGGAAAAAAAATTCGATTGTTTTCGTTTTAAAGATATTTCTCCTCTTAATATGACACTGGTACCCACTAATTTTTCATAGATTTTCTGTGAAGCCAAATTACTATTTCTAATTTTTTTAAATAACAATTTTTTACAGTCTATACTGTTCTTTGAAATTTAGATTAACAAGAAGAGCGACTCCTGTACTGCCGTCTTACATGAATCTAATTATTTTGAGATACCGCAATTATGTGTAGCAACATTTGAAGGATTCTGCTCAATCCGTAGTATATATAATTATAATAAATTATTATTATATTATTGACAATAAAATTAATTAATTTTTCTACTCCTGTTGAAGAACACACTCATTATATATCTGTTAATTGTTGAGAAAGTTAGGCATTATTCAAAGGTGTGGAGGAATATTCATTACTCAATACCCTCTTGACCAATGAAATTACAGTATTAATCATTATTCCATGGGTTTGCGATTGTTTTGTGTATATATGTATGTATCAAATTTTAATTTAATATATATTGCCTAGTAACGTTCAAGTAAATAAAGTAGTTTATGTTTTGTTTCGATCGTTTTATACATAATATTATACAAACTTTTAATGAAATTAGAAATAGATTAAAAATTTGATTTAAAATTTATATTCAATTTTATTTAAATCAAAATGGAAAAAAAGTCGTAGAAAAAATATCGTATTCTACTCGCTTGCAATGACTATTACTCACTCAGATGCATTACGACACTCGCCTCGCAAGCTCGGCTCGTGTCGCAATTTCATCTTCGTGAGTAATAGCTATCATTACTAGCTCGTTGAATAATATACTATTTTTAATAATAATATAATAATTATTGTATTTTTAAATTTTTATTTTGATTGTATTACAGTCCCTATTTCCGGTATTTTCAAATAGTATGCTGATACGTTATTCATTCAATGCTACAACGTTGAATCAATAACGCATAATAAAAATCAATTATCTCAGATATTCGATAATGTCTGAGACAATTAAGATCACCTGACATTTTATTCAAATCAAGTTTTCTCAAAACTCTCATTTCTCCATAATTTCTGTTTTATAGTTGCGTGGTCCCCAACCACGTAACTATTATGCATTCACACGTTAGTCTTCGTAAGTGATCATTAATTCCTTATTTTTTAGTTGATTTGCTTATACCAATACTTACACGCCTACTACAAAATATAAACTATATACATACTTTATTTGTGAGACCTATTTGGTGTCATAAAAAAAGCCTCCTACTCTATCTAGTTGATAACCAATAGCTAGTGCAGAATAATGACAATACACTTCACATAAAACCAATATTTAATTATATAAGCATGCGAAAATTGTTGCTTCAAAGTTCTGACAAAATACACATATATACTCAATGTAATATGAAAACATAGTCAACGTTTGGAAAAACATTTAAGGAGGTGTTCTATAAAGAACGAAAATTACTGATTTTAATTTTTTTTTTAAATGTGAAGCCTACAGTAATCAACGATGCGTAAAAATTCGATAGTCACTAGTTTATTAATTTCTTTAAATTACGCACAATGACTAACAAAAAAAAAAAAAGCATTTTAAAAAAAACTCGTTTAAGCCTTTTCCTACATAAAATTGATATTAAGTTCACTCTGTGGTATCTATTTGATACAATATTTTTTTAGCTTCATCACGATTGCACTGACTTTCATCATATTTCTGTCCAATTTTTCTTTTTTTTTTAATTTAAAATTCTGGCCTTTTTAGACTATAAATGGTCAACCTTAACAAACAAAAAATTTTTTTTGTGTAAATTATACGTTGAATACCACGCTTAGGAGTAATGTCATCAAATTTTTTCAATATATTCTTAAAAATGTCTACACGGAGAAAAGTTTTTAATAATAATTTTAGTGAAAAATTCCTAGACTTTCTATTAACATACATTTAAATTAAATACATTTAAGAAATTTAAAAGAAAATAGTTATAACACAACATAATATTTTTTCTAAGCAATTAATATTTTTTTATGTTGCCTTTAATAGTTTTATTCGTAAAATTCTGTATTTCCTTTTTTCTTTTTTGTATTTTTTGTTTGTTTTTCTTTTTGTAAGATACCTTCTTTAAGGAAACAATACACATTGAGTTCATTGTGAATATTAAATGATGTCGGTTTTACATAATTTGTCGTATAATTTAGAAGTATTACTTAAATACTACAAATTTCACTGGACTCCAAATTTTTAATCATAATTGTCCTTTCACGTAAGGCTTTCTTATAAAAGCTATTCTTTTTGGACAAAAATGAAAGCTATGGACAAGAATGGACAGGGATTTTTATATCTAACAGGGAAGTTTCCCAAACTTAATGATGCTAAAATCAAAGAACACATCTTTGTAGGCCCACAGATGAAAGAATTGATAAAATATGACAATTTCGAAAGCAGACGTGTAACTACTTAGAAAAAAGAAGCATGGATCTGTTTAACAAGAATGGACAAGGTTTTTTATATTTAAAAGGAAAGTTTCCCAAACTTAGTGATGCTAAAACCAAAGAAGGTATCTTTACAAGTCCACAGATAAAAGAATTGATAAAATATAGACTTAGAAAAAAGAAGCCATCTGTTTAAAAAATGTAGTTAAATATTTATTAGGACAACATAAACCCGACAACTACAAGCAATATGTGGACAATCTACTGAAAGCATACAATGATTTGGGTTACAACATGTTACTCAAAATCCATTTCTTACGTTTTGACAAAATCTAAGAAATATAATGCAGGACTTCCATGAGCAAGTATACTTGCATGCAAATATACTTTTAAGTAAAAATTAAGGCTACTTGCTCGTGTAAGCATGACTTGCGTGCAAGTATACTGTTATATAAATTTACTTACATAAGTAAAAATATTTCTACTTTTGCTGTTAAAAGTAACCCACACTTAAATTAAAAATGGCGAAAACTTCAAAGTTGAGGAACTGTCAAATAAACTGTCTACTAATATCAAAACAATAAACAATAATAAAATTGATAAATTTATATGAAGAAAATGAAGATTTATGAAATGTTTGAAATAAAAAGTACTGAAATTATAAAATAAAATACTTATAAGAAAATTGTATAAGAATTGAATTGAACCCCAGAACAAATCAAAAAACAGATTGTATCATTCTGGAGAAAATTTTTTTTGAAAAGAAAAAAGGACCTAAACGGATTGGGATCGGGAACTGATATCGGGAATTTTTAAAATTTGTTGTGTTTAATGTTTCTGTTAATAAAGTATATTCTATATTAAAAATATATTTATAAAGTTTCTTTTACCCAAAACTGTCTTTTTCCCGAGAATTTTGCTTTTTTTTAGTTTGATATAGTTAGCAGTACTAAAGCAAGACATTTTTTTTTATGTGAAATTTTTAGTATTGAATTAAAAAATTAAATTTTAAAAAATATCGTGTTTTGGCGTGTACCTACTTTCATGCAAGTGTACTTTTACCTGGCTTACATGTAACAGGTCTTGCAAGTATACTGTTATAAAAACTTGACCACGCCCTCCAAAAACATTACTTTTATGCAAGTGCACTTGCTCGTGGAAGTGTAGCTTAAGTGGGGAACACGGAGAACGGTTCCATCCAGATATTTCAGGTACGGAAAAAAGGTACCAGGGCAAATGGAATCCAAGGATATTGACCCCAGAACTAGTACTGGACCCTTAAAAAAGACGTACCTGAAGCAAAATATTCAAGCAAAATATTCAAGACTACCTTTTCGTGTACCAAAGTATTTGAGTAAATTTTTATTAATTGTCGTATATTTATTGGATTGTCACTATAAAACTTAGCGCGATGGGAAAAAACTGTTTTCATTTTCTGATTCAGCGTAACAAATACTGTAAAGGGCAATAAACCCTTTGGAACAAAAGAAATGTTGCCAATTGCTTTATAAATTGCATAGGAATTTTTTATATTAGAACTTTCTTTGAGGTCTCATATACTCCAAGAATACGCAAAACAATCAAATCAAATTTGCTCAAATTTCTAAAGTAGATTACTCCCTTAAGTTTACATCCACAGCTTTATCTACCTCAAAAAAGTACCACATATAAAGCACTTATGCAATGCCAACATATTGTTATAAATATTATTGGTTGTTATCTGCATACGTCATAGCGATGACTAAGAACATGATTGGTTGTTGAGAATTCGCGCGTCGTGATACCGTATAAAACTACAAGACAATGTTCAAACATTTTAATAAGTTGGTGTACGTTCATCGTGTAAACTTTTATCATAACTATTGATCCTTCAATTATTATCCTTTTCAGTAACGACACAATACGTAACAAAATAAACAAAATTTTCAAATTTATTTTCGTGTTAAATATTTTGTATTAGTTTTTCGAAGGTTTTATCCTGAAAGTTACCCTGTAACTAACTGTAAGTAACAAGATTTTTAACATTTTTAATAACAATTTATTGTATTTTTAAAAAATTTTGTTTTTCGTGCAATTGTTTTTGCACAAATATAATAATTGTTGCCTATATTTATTAATTGATCGATTATAAGTTTTGTATTTCTTTTGATTTATCATATTTTATTTCTTTTTAATTGAATGAATTGTTTTTATTTACTGAAATTTTTTGATTCAATTTGAATCTCATATTTAATTCTCCTTGCAAATAAAAAACATTATTCAAATGCCGTTGTTGTAACACAAATTTGTTAATTTGTACATTTGCTTTTGGATATTCTAGTTAAGTAAAATTCCATTTAGAATTCTGTTTACATGGTTTTTGAAAGTCGATGAATTATAATTGCGTTGTGTTCTCTGCCTTATATTATATTAATTACTACAAATTAAGATCACTTAATTATAATTACCTATATAATTTTTCTTTGTAAGTACTCGATAAAAATTTAATATCAAGAGAAAATTTATATTAGCATCACAGAAAAAAATAAAGAACTTATTGTCATGATTGAATTCTTTTATAAATAAAATGCAGTCAACTTTTCTCTACCTATCAAAAGTAATATGTATTATCGAATTTTCTTAAAATAAACTTAACCCTTTGCTCACACTGGGGGTTCTCTTGACCTCAGTTTTTTTCTGTATACAACATAAGTTTTTATTCACACCTCAAACTGTTTTTTCAAAGCAACCCCACAACACCAAAGTTAACTAATATTTGTAAATAATAAACAAATATTTTACTTCACAAGAATACCACTTTTATTTTGAAACTGTAACAATGTTGTTTCAAAATAAAAGTGGTATTTTTGTGAAGTAAAATATTTGTTTATTATTTACAAATATGGAATACCATAAAGTAACGCTCAAATCTATTAATATTCACTAATATTACTTTTAAAAATTTTGAAAATATTAATTCGAGATTAGAGTTTTGTAACTTTCAAGTATTATGGTATCATAAAAACCGCTCGAGTAGGAAGTGTGCTTCTGTTACAAAAAAGGAAAAAAAAAGATTTTTAAAATAATTATAAATATGTTAGAATCTGAGCAATTGATTAGTTGAGTGGACAAAATTTAGTTGTCTTAATATTGAATATTAATGCAGCCCGGATCTGAGGGGGCTCAAACCGGGGCCCCTGCCCCGGGCGTCAGTTTCAGGGGGCGCCAAAATCATACTAGGTCGGTCTATATCAAAACGTCTAAAAAAAAGTTGGTTGTTCGACGATTTTAGAAAAAATTAATATTTTACCAGTTCTTTCTATTATATTATTTGAAGTATTGAGAACAATTTTTAAAAAAAATTATCTTGAACCGTTTAAGCGTGGTAGCCATTTTTGTTTTCCAATTTGCGCTGATTCTTCTGTTTGCAGCCATTTATGCCAATGCACATATTTCATAAACCGACCATCCTAAAAGGTTGAAATAAAAACCATTTTAAAGGCAATAGATGTCTCTTTTTTTTAAGTGATGTCCATATTTACCCTATTTTCGTCCCTTCCACAAGAAAACTTTACCTAAAGTTGGATATCAAAATTTAGCAAAATTCACTCTTTGATATTTTTTATGAGAATGGTTGTATACGAGTACAGCTACCCATTATGAAACAAATACAACTATTTTAAATTTTACAAACTTCCGAAAACTGGTGATAAAAATTTGAAATTTGCACAACTTGTAGTGCTTTCGGTGTAGATTTATTAAAATAAAAAATCAACTTGTACCTACACTGATCCTTTACAAAACCCTTAATTTTTACCATTGGCGCAACGAAAAAAATAGGACTTTTGTAAAAGACTTACATATATACTTATGAGTTTTTTTGACAATTTATGGCAAAAGTTGGAGAGGAGGCGACGCCATTTTCAAGTTTCTGCTCCGGTTCTAAAAAATCTTAGATCCGGGGCTAAATTAATATATTTTTTATTTTATTTCTATATATTTTTTAGACCAATTGTTTGAAAAAAATCACTACAATCAGTTAATTTTTCATATAGTAATTTTAAAAATTTTTACCTGGCAACTAAAAGTTTGCATTTGCTTTCAATAAATTTCTAGTATGACATTCAATTTTAATGTATAATATTACATTCGTATTAAATTTATATTGTTTACTGAGAACTTCTGTTAGTCGTAGAAAAAGTATAGTACGTAACCCGTTTGTAAGATATATTACACGCACACACACACACACTTAAGTTACAAAAATTTAATTTGAGACAAACTGCAACTTTAGTAATAAAATTTGACTCAAGTGAATTTGCAAACCGATTTATGACAAATTTAGCTAAACTGAAGCGACTTAAGTGACTCAAGTTAAACACAACTCAAGTTCCGTCATTAATATGGTCATATAACTACACATAAATTAGGATATAGGTACATATATTTTCATTTTAAATGCAAAAGAGAAAATAGTTTGATTGGACTTATTCAATCAAAATATTTAAAATGAAATTATCTTAAATAATTCCTAGTCTTGACTGTAAACACCACTACATAGCTGCAAATTAGAAATGTCAGTCGGACGGAAAAAAAGTGGGTACCGACAGGATCGGATTGATTTTCTTAAAACGGACGGGAGACGGAAGGGGCGAGAATATAGACTTTCTAACTGTATTTTGGGCCCTGGAGTAAAAATCAGGTTCCGTCAGGAATGGGATTAAAAAAGAGAAAACAGACAGAAGTGGGACTGGACGGGAATTGACAACTTTCCTCAAAATTAGGTGCGAGCGAGTATGGTAAATCAATTTCGGGTGTGGACGGGTACGGAACAAAAATCCCAACGACATCTCTACTGTACCTAAATGCAGTTTTAGGTCGGAATTAATAGTAATTAATCCGGAACTTTTATTTTACATAAAATAAGCTAATTAAGAACACACTGCAGAAACAAAGGTTTTAACATTAGCCGAAATTAGCGATCCAGTTTATTTTTTTTCTTTTTGTGGCAATTTTTGTTATAGTTCAGGTTGCCATCTTTATGGAAATGACGTAGAAAATGGTAATGGGATGAGGTCATGGTAAAAGATGACGTAAAATTTATGCATAACTTGGATATTTTCTATTATATTAAAGTCAAAGCACTGAGAGTGTTAGTTAACATAGTTATTTACATATCCATAACTATACATATGTGTATGTAATGCATACCTATTTATACACATATGTATTTAAATGAAACCACAGTAGCCGCATATCCACCTTATTGGTGATAGTCTCCGTTTAAAATGTAAATTTGACAATCACTTATATTCATATAAATTTAATAGACATTGTAATATGGATCACGTTAATAGGTAGGTAATCAAAGTCAAAAATGCATATGTAATATTCCCAGAGTGGTGAAGTATAAACAAACAACCTATAACTAGAAAGATACATACCGTAACACGAAATGAACTCTCTACTTATTGAACTTGTTGCATTCAATTTTCATATACGTTCTTACATATTAGATATACCTAGTACCGAACATTTCTTTTGAGTTACCTTAAACAGTGGCGAATTTACCCTAAGTGCCACTCTAAGCTTAGTGAAAAATGCTACGCCTGAAAAGCTAAAAAAAAATTTTGCCCCCGTCCTTTTGGAAAAAAAAAGAAATTCTACATTTTGCCGCCCCTAAAATTTGTCGCCCTTCTTAAAATACGTAAATGATGAACACGAATGCCGCCCTTTTTGCCTAAATTTGCCGCCCCTAAAGTCTACCGCCCTAGGCTCCAGCCTACTCAGCCTGCTGGTAAATCCTCCACTGACCTTATAGCAAAATATTATATACTTAACATCATTATTATAGTGCTAGTGGAGGCGCTGGGAAGGTCATGGAAACGTTGGACATTTTCCTATTAGGTTATGTAATAAAATATATAAAATTCAACAAATAGTGGAAGTGCTATGTATAGTATTTTTAACTTTATTCACAGCGCTGCCATGATTTAAAATACTTTACGAATTATTTCTTACGATTTGTTTTTTATAAGATGTATCCGAAAATAATTGTCTCGGATTTGTTTAGGATAAAGACAGACCACTGTCGCTGGAAAATTGAGTTTAAATCGAAGAAAATAAATTAAAATATTATTAGCATATATTTCTTTTGATAAATTTTCGTTGATTCGTGTTTGGCGTTCACATTTGTTGGTACAATCTTTCCCTTTTTTTCTAAAAAAAATTGTTCATTAAAAGCAATTATCCGTAACCGTAACCGTATCCGAAACATTATCCGATATTTTTATATATCCGTAACCGAAATCGAAACCGAAAAAAATGTTTTTAAATATCCCTATCCGTATCCGTATCCGAAATTTCATATACATAACATCCCTAGTTGAAACCATAGATGTACTAGATTAAGTGTACATATAAAAATCTGTCGTCAGTAGTATAGGCCGCTCTAGACCTGTTACGCAGCTTCTTATTCAGTTGTTTATAAGTTGTCGTAGATTTAACTTTGTACGTAGTATATTTGTTTTTTAATTAACTATTTAAATCTAAATAGAAAAAAATATGAAGTGTGTCGCACCTAAGTGTAAAGATTCCATTTAAACAAAAAAAGTACTCAAAATAAAGGGATACCTTTCTTTATATAGGTATATAGTATATTGTGCAATAAGTGCGGGAAATTGTCGATTGCCCACGAAAGCGAAGTTGAGCACACTCACTACGTTCGTGCACTCATTCGTTTGAGTGGGAAATCGACAATCCCACACGAATTGCACATACTATTTTTCATTGCGAGTTTCACATACTTTTTTCTATTATTATTATACTATTTTTGACATTTTTATTACTTTTTAAAACAATATTTTTGAGTGTTCGTCTTTTTTTCTGAATTAAATACTGTTTAAATTACTTTGTTGGTGGTTTCTATAGAAATAATTATGAAATATTTATTAAATGAAAAATCAAGAGGCGCCTTTGGGTGTTTTGATTAAATTTTGCGTGTTTTATTGTGAATTTACGTGTGGAAAATTTACTTTCCGCACGCAAAAATGTATGTGGGTAGAGTACAGTGGGCAAACAGCTATTTTGCGCACAGAAATTTGTGCGCCAAGTTAGTACTTCTCCCGCATGAGTAATAAAAAATATTTTATGAATTGTTTATGTGTCAACAATGATGTATATGTATACACAGTGTATGTACCATAGAACACTGCGATGTCGCACACACATACACATATGGCACATATACGGCACAAGCTCAGTGAATGTACATAATATTTTAGTGGGGATTTTACACCATCTTTTGGCAATGCTGGTCTTGCTAGTACAGAGAGAGGAAATTACCTTCTAGTGTTCTGCGGTTGAAACATATCAAAATTACACCTAACTTCCGATATATTACTTAAATTAGAAAAAAATCCGGAAATCATCAGAACATACAATTTTTTATTAACACATCTAACTAATACTTAAAATAGACTTTTTTAGCGAATTTTCGAATCGAAAATTCAGTTATTACCAACCACTGTCATGGTGCGCTTAAACCCGGGTCTATAACAGAAATTTGTTTTGAGGTTCCTAAAAACCGAAAATGACATTTACTAAAATTATATATCAGGCACGTCGAATGTCCGAAACATGGTTTTTAGGCATTGCTGGTGAAAAAGGTGTTTTCTTCCAGTTTTCCAGAATTTAAAAATTTTTCTTATTTTTTACACCATTGGAAAGAGGGGATAATTAAAATCACATGAAATATGTTTTGAACCATTATCGTATGTACACTGCATGATTTCCGAAAAAAACTATTTTTTGTAAACGGAAGTTCGCTATGTTATGCAGGATGCTATGGCAGCGGTATTTTACAGATTTTAACTTTATTGCTGAAGTAGTTCTTTTATATTTTAATTAAATATTACTCAACACTGGCTTCCTTAAACTTTGTAAAACGTGCGATGAAGCCAATAAATTTTTTGCGATCATTAAAAATTATAGTTTTGAGAAAATTCGTATAAGAAAAGCAGCATGACTGTTATTTGGTACCTACCTACCTACCTGGGATTTGGCTACCGATTTGACCATATTTCTCTTCCTGGACACTCTTTACCTAGAAATTTCTCTGTAACTGGAGTTTCTAGCAATGAAAAGAAAACGTTTGTTTCTAATAATGCTCTCTAATCACAATCTTTCATTTATCTGTTAACAGATACCTGTTTCCACTCGTTTTCTGTCTATTGTACTATTATTACCTACTTCAGACGAAAATTTATTTATTTTATAAAGAAAATATCCATCTTTTGATATTGTATAAACTACTTATTATAAATAAAAAATTAATCATAACACATGTCATGCTTTTTTTATTTTATTTTTTTATTCATAAAGAACTGACATTTTATATGCCTGTATAGGTATATTTAGGTATTTACGCAATTTTTTATGACAGCTTTTGTCGACGCATTGTTTTCAAAAAACGTTTTTTGATCTCTAGCTCCGACAACACATATATATAAATGTTTTATGTAAGAGCATTAAGTGAAAATTATTAAATAAATATAATTATACAATTTGGTTATACTTATCATTTATTGTTTTAAATTAAACAGTTGCAGAAATTCAGAGTTTGTTCATTTGAATGCTTATTACTACAGGGGATTTAATAAGTCATGTTCAGTTAAGGGAAGATTCGCCAAAAAACGTCGAAAATCGACCATTTTTATTATTCTTTTGTTTATACAAATAAATATTTTATTAAAAACTAAATATACAACATTGTTTCTACATGTCTTGACATTACAAAAAAATTTTAAAAAAAAATTAAAATGAGCTGAGTGTATATGCATATTTTCAGAAAGGTGGAAAAATTTTGTAATGTCGACTTCAAAGCCATTTATACTCAGCTCATTTTTAAATTTTTTTTTAAATTTTTTTGTAATGTCAAGACATGTAGGAACAATGCTGTATATTTAGTTTTAGCGAATTTTCAGGATGAAAATTCAGCTATTACAGCAGCTCTTATGGTAAGACCTAAGCCCGGGACTATGGCAGAAATTTGTTTTGGAGCCTCTAGAACCCGAAAATCTACCTCACTAAAATTTATATATATATATATATATATATATATATATATATATATATATATATATATATATATATATATATATATATATATATATATATATATATATATATTTATGTGTGTACGCGATAACTGTCGAACGAAACTGTTATGAAATTTGGTGAAAACCTTGCAATCTGCCAATCGTTGGATGAGTTCGTTAGCCAGACACGTCGGATGCCCGGAAGTAGGTTTTTTGGGCACTTTTGACAAAAAGTGTCTAAAGTGCTAAAAACATTAGAATTCAAAGGTTTTTTTTTTATACCATTGTGAAAAGCACATGAAATTGAACAAAAAACGTCCTTGGAGCGATACTTGTTTGTCAACTGGTTCTCCAGAAAAATTAAAAATAATTTACAAAATTTTTAGTTAAAGATTTGTTGTCTTTGTCTAACACTTAACATACCCCATATTACTTAGTTTAATTACATGTATACCGTAGACTGCATTTAGATTGCCCTTAATATGTATTAAAAATTTTTGATCCGATTGATTTTAATATAATGAAATTTTGACCAATTAGACTATAATTTTTTTTTAATCGAATAAATCTTTTATATTATCTATGTGCATTAACGTGTCTTTATATATCTATAAACAAAGTAGAGGATTGTCAAACATCATTGTCATTTTGTTTTAATTAAAAAATATGAGGCGTTCTAAAACGAAACTGGCCTAATTCATACAAAACGAGTTATTTAACAAAAAATATAAAAAAGACGAGTTTTATCACAACTTACTGCTAGCGCCAGTTTTGCTATAACTATAATTTGAAATAAAACCCCTTTTTGATTAAATTGTAATAAGCAATACAAGCTGAAGAATCCATTTTCATCACTAACTCATTTTCGACCAGAACTGAAATAGATGACTTATTTGAAACGCCTCATGTTATTTTTTTTTTTTAGTTTGACATTTCAAATAATTTTTTTTTTTTACCAATAATAGATTCAAAATGAATATTATTGTTTATAATTTCTAACATAAAATTCTTGAATTATACGTATTTTATTTATGTATTTGACAATTCAGGTGAATGTATTCATGCATACGAAATGTATAAAAATTTTAACATATTCTTTTTCATAATATATTTTTTTTGAAAATAATTCTCCATTTTATACTCAAGTTCATAGCAATTACCAAAAATACACCAAAATTCTATAATTTCCACATATTTTGTCAATCATTTCAACTCGTGAACAGTATAATTTAAAAATGGAAAGCAGATTTAGCTTAAAATAGTGCTAGCATACTGACACATTCTATTATCAAATTATTTAGTAAAAAAAATTACACGAGAAAACATGTTTTTATTATTTATTTATTTTTTTAAATACATTAATTCATTATTTTATGATTTCTGGTTATTTCTCTTCATAAGGCAAATATCTCCATTTTTTTGCTTCGTAACTTTTCTTTCAGTTTGCAAATAAAACTTCCAGTTTAAAATCTGTACAATACAAAACAAATTTTACTTCTATTGAAGCAAAATCAAAAATACATTAAGTAAAAACTCATTTAATTTTAGTCTTCAATCGTAAATCAATTTAACTTTTTCTAAAAATTCCTTAATCGTTGTTCAATCTAGAAAAAAAACATCAAATTTAACGAAAAAAGTTCATAAAATGTATATATGATTGTGAATATAGATAAGTATCTACTTACTTGTTATTATATTATTATATTAATTATTATTATATTATATTTAGCCGGCGTTTAGCTTAAATTATAAAATAAATTAATAATAACAATAAAAATTAATAAAAATTGACAGCTTGCAAAATCAAATCAACAAGCATTATACATCTATTGTAGTACCTATGTAATAAACAATGAAATTTGAATGGACCATTTTCTCAAGTATGTAGCAATCTGTCACCAGGGCGGCGGCACAGGTATTTGGGATTACATGTCTATAATCGAGATATTAATTTAACCAATCAAAAATCACCTTCTGTTAATTCCACTTTAGCAACGAAATTTTCCAATTCGGTTACTTAGGAATATTGTTTGTTTTTTAGAAATTAATATTCCAACTATAGAGATGTAGTTCCGAATAACCCGTGTCGCCGCCCTGGTGTTAAACAATTTTCTCATGCGGTTACATAGCAATTCTTAAATTAAAATTTCAATCATAGAGATGTAGATATTTTGAGAAAATGGCTCATTTAAAACTAACTGCTATAATCAGAGAATAAATTCGAATTGTAATAATTATATTGGCGATGCAAAGTTTACGCAAGCGCTCCTGGTTTTTTAAATTAGAAGCTATATCTGTATATCGTTCTGTGTGTATATGGTGTATATCACTGGCTGTATCAAGTAAGGCTGTCTACACAATCAATGAAATAAAGAATAAGAAATAAGATTTAAGAAATAAGGAATAAGAAATAAGGAATATGCCATCTAGTGACGTTGAATGGAACTTTAACGTAACTGTTCATAGGTATATGTATTTAGGTATTTTTGTACTTCAAAATTCATGAAAAAATAACGTTCGTGATGACTTTTATGTCACTCAAGTGAAAAAAATCACGAATTATGACGTACAAAAGTACCTACATATTTATATCTATGAGCAGTTACGTTAAAGTTCCAATCAACGTCACTAGATGGCATACTCCTTATTTCTTATTTCTTATTCCTTATTTCATAAATCTTATTTCTTAAATCTTATTTCTTATTTCTTATTCCTTATTTAATTGATTGTGTAGGCAGCCTAAATATTTTTGTATACGTTTAAAATGCATTTATAGTCCAGTAGCACTAATTTTAAGCTCTATCTCACTCACTAAACATTAATTTTAGAATAGATATAAAAATTTTTTAAAAAGAGATTCTTGTAGGGATTGCCGAAGAGAACATTTGTGCAAAATATTAACTCCCGGAAATGTTTTTTTTTTGTATTGTTTAAACAATATTGAAAATTCATGAAGAGCCTTTTTTTTACCTTCCACCGCTTACGTAGCCAAAAGGTGATAGATACAATAAAAAGTGTTAAGACCTTTTTTGTAGAGAATCGAATTCTCTACAAAAAAAGTCCGTGAAAGCATCTGTCTATCTTGAACAGGTGAAAAAATACAGCGCTCCAAACGCGCACTCAAAAATTCACTTTTTCCAACGTTCCGGCAAGGTGTGTCGTCGGAAGGGCCTTTGTTTCCCAATAGTCTCAAAAGTCCAAAAAGCGTGGATGAGTCCATCAGCCAGATACGTTCGATCTTTAGAAGCGAAATTTTTGGCCATTTTTAGTGGCTTTTTGCAAAATTTAAATTTTTAAAAAATTAACCACTCAACCGATTTTAAAAATATTTTCACGGTTAGATATCTAAACTATTGTAGATAGATACAGGTTGTTATATGAAATCCGTCAGTGTCCAATCTCTGGAAATTCGCTATGTTATGCAGGTGCTGCGACAGGGGTATTTTATACATGTTATGGCACTAACTAGAATCTAAGAAAAAAAATAAAAAACCAGCGAGACATCGTATTTTGAAAATAAATTTTCAAAAATCACCGCTTTTTCTCGATTATAAACCGCCACCATTTTGAAAATATATTACAGAACCAAAGGATCCTAGTTCCTGCCAAAATGACGGCATCGAGGAATAATACGCACTTTGATTTATGCCGATATCTCAAATACTTTTTGAAATACACGAGGAACCATGTCAAAAAACGTACTTTCGAGAAAATAGCATTTAAAGATTTTTTTTAGAAAAATATTTCTAACGCCTTAAGGAACATATAATTATGAAGGAAAAAATTCGATTTTTTTTAGCAAATCTCCCCTTAAATGATGTTTAGGAAAACCTTTGATTATTTATTCCCCATCCACACTTGCATGGGATATTACGGAACTGCCTCCCCTCTTCGCTTTCGTTCATTTGAACACATATTGTAGTACCTACTTGACAAAGTAACAAAAATATTATAATTGTACATGCCCAGCTGCATATTTAGAGGATAAAGCACCCCTTCAAACTTTTTTTTGAAAAATCATATTTTGGTATTTTTCTCATACTAACCCATAAGAAATTTTGATAACAAGTGGTCAAAAGATTTTGACTGAAGTTACATTAGTCTAGAATTTTTTTCATCGGAGTTACATAATTTTTAAAGGATTAAACACCACTAAGAGGTTTAATAAAATTTTTTTGGGGGAAATCATAGCTCAAATTTTTTAAAATTCTCTAAAAAGGCTACAAGTTATAAGTTAATAAATAATAGGCATTTTCCCATTGTAATTAGGCGGTGGAAATGGGGGGTTATGGGGGGCTATATATGAGAACGAAATTTTTAACAAAAAATAAGTATTTAGGATTTTCCCTATTATAAAATTTATAAAATAGGAAAAATCAATTTAATTGGTAATTTACTGACTTAAAATAAATAGCTTATGGTGTCTGCGGAACATTTGAATATATGTATGACAAATGTTATTATTATTTTACATAATTATTTTAAATACAATTGAGCAGATATCATTTTTTTTTTATTATTATAAATTAAACGTGCTAGTTTATCATAACTTTAAAACCGATCATCTGGAAATGATTTCTATTTCCTTCTAATTCATTAACAGAATCAACACCAACGCTAACTGTCACAGCACTAATGAGATCTATTTCTATAAAATAGCAAATTCAATTCGAGAGATTTGTAATTATTTAACGCTAGATGAAAATGGTACGTACAGGTAGGTACATTAAACGAACAAAAAAAAGATAAGAAAGAAAGGAGGAAAGAACTGAATGCGTTAAATGCTGGGCATCCTTCAATTTACGTCAGAAATAAATTGTTCGATAGATTATTGCTTACGATAGCCCTCATCCATCCAAATCAATAGATAGGATCAAAAAGTATTTTTTTAAGAAAAGTAAAAAACATACAGTAAATACAGTAAATGCCCATAGATTTGGGACTATAAAATATTTTATAGTTTAACTAATAATTATAAATTATTAAAATATAAAAACTACTAAAATTATTACCCAACTGCATCAGAAGGAGGGTAATGTGTTTAGGAACTATGTATGTACCCTCTGACTGTGTCTGTTTTTGTGGCGCAGCCTGCAGCCTAAACGGCTTGGCGGATTTTGATAAAGAAGGTGTCGTTGGATTCATCTTAATCTCGGAAGTGCTAGAAGCTAAAGATTTTTGGAAATTCATCCCCTAAAGGTATAAATTAGGGGATGAAAATTTATGAAAAGTAAAATTTCGCACGGGGCCACAGGGGTCCTTTAATAATGTAGAAGAGTACTGAGAGGGAGAATTTTTGTAAAAATTTATCCAGTAAGGGTATGAAATAGGGGATGAATATTTATATAGGAAACCGATGGGTTTAGAAACGTAAAATTTTGTACAAAAATTCCTTTAGTAACGCAAGCAAGCACCAAGAGTGAATTTTTAGAATTTCACTTCCTAAGGGGTTAAAATAGGGGATGAAAATTTTTATGGAAAACCGTTCAGTCTAGAAACGTGAAATTCTACAAAGGGGTTCTTTGTATAATGTAGGTGAGCACCAAGAAGGAGTTTTGGAAATTCATCCCCTAAGAGGGTAAAATAGGCGGTCAGATTTTATTTAAAAAACCTACTGGACCCAGAAACGTGAAATTTTTTACAAGATTTCCTTATGTACCGTAGGTGAGTTCTACGAAGGCATTTTTGGAATTTTATTCCGTAAGAATATAAAATAGAGGATGAAAATTTATATAGAAAACCATTGAGTCTAGAAACGTGAAATTCTGCACAGGAGTTTTTCAGTAACATAAAGGAGTAAGGTAAAGTCGCCAAATAACGGCCTCTTTTTGAAAAACAATTGTAAAAAAAAGAATATTAGGGTAAGTACGGGAGAGATGCCGCGTCGGGAGTGATGCCGCAGTAGCCATAGTTCGTCGGTTGATTGACAGATAGCGCTATTGATGGATTATATGTTTAAAATAAGTTACTTATTTAAGCTGTATATGGTAATATTTATGATTAGTCCATCAGTTTAGTAATTATCCAACTTTTTATTATTGAAAAGTACGTTTTTTAACATAATATTTTATCAGCCATTTAATTCATTAGAATTTAAGAATGTATACTTCATTGTTTTAATGAAAATGAGTTTTGTTATTAATTTAGGTATATTTTAAAAGTACTGTATAAAATTTTAGGTTGAAATTCCGCACTATGCTTGCTATAGCAACATGCGGCATCTATCCCAACAAAAAGGAGAGACGCCGCATTTAAAGTTGGTATAGATGCCGCATCATATTACATGTTAAAAACATAGACCTATATACCTTAATTATGCAATTTTTTTTTTGGACTGTAAATTATGCCACGTAAATATAAAAGATCCATTAATGGATCAGGAAGAGCCCTCATATTAGTGAAAATAACGAAAATAATGATGACTGCCTGTGTATTGAATGTTTTGAAAGGTACTCAGAAACAAATAAAAATTTGACTGGTTAAGATGCATTAAGTGCCAAAAATGGTTACATATGGCATGCATCATGTATGGAGATGTGTGTAAAATGCAAAATTTTTAATATGAACTATGCCGCGTCTCACCTTCTTTGATGCGGCATCTCTCCCATGGGTGTGGGAGAGACGCCGCTTTGCAGGCTCTACAAAAATGTTAATTATGAATCCTTTATGACTCATAATTTACAATTATTTATAAATAATTGTAAAGAACAATGTTTAGATTTATTGTGTACCAAATTTCAAATCAATTAAATGCTTACTTTAAGAATTATCAAGTGTTTTCAAAATGTGCGGCATCTCTCCCGCATTCACCCTACAGGTAATTAAATGAATGAACTGTCAAAAATTAGTTTAAATATTCCTTTATCCATAAACTTAAACAAAAACGCGTTAATTTTGTAACAAACTCTATAAATTTAGCTTTAAAAAAAGTGCAAATTTTAAAATTAAATTTTTGGGTTGTTAATTCTGTCCCCGGAGACATTTTATCAGAAACTATATTTTCTACAGATTTTTTGGAACTTTTCATATAAGCTTTCAAAGTGGAATGCTCTTGGAATGATAATTATTACTGCCTTTTTATAACCCATTTCCTTCGTTTATACCTCTTTAACAGCTTTTTTCGTTGCTTCAGGACCACACAGCTTTCTCTTTGGCATCTAAAGAATTAAAAAAAAATATTAAACAAAAATAGAAAATAATATTTTTGCAATTCTGACTTAAAAAGTGAATTTTATAGTTGCCTGTAATAGTGTCAAAATGGCTTAATTTTTTCATACGTTATAAAAAGTATCTACTTTTTGCGTAAAAAAGTAAGGAAACAAATTCATTTTTTTAGTAACGATACAATACAAGCCATAGTCATCCATGAATACTTAAGTCAAAACAAATATGTTAAAATAATTTGTTTAATATAGCTGTCAACCTTTTAAAAATTTGAGGTTATTTTTTCATTTTTCGTTAATTTTTTAAATTTTATTTCAGAATTGCAAAAAATATTGTATGCAACACGTGCAAAATGAGTTCAAAAAGACATCTTAATTTTGCAACTTATGACATAAAAAAATCTCGACAGTTGAAACGAAATTATTGAAATGAAATGAAATTATTAGATATCGTCCCGGGGACAATATAATATGGTCCACGTAGGGGGAAGATATTATGAATTTTCTATTTGTTAAATTAAATAACCATTCCACAGAAGCACATGATATAACCTAAAATTTTTCGTATCGTTTTTTATCACACGTAAATAACGTTCATCTTGACCAAACTTTAGCTTCAATAAGTCAAACATGTCAATATTTTATCAAATTCGAGAAAATTTCAATAAAAACTCACCTTGAGCAATTTTTTTCTTTCTTCAAAATCTTGCTGTAGGAGTAACGTTTCACCCACGCTTTTTTACAGTGATCGACTGAAGCAACTAACATTTGATTTGAGATGTAAACACGAGATGATATTATTTTAAATGGGAGAAATGGAAGGGGACGAAATTAGGTTCGCGGACGAAATTTGGCGACTTTACCTCACCAAGTGCAGATTTTTAAAATTTTATACCATAAAGCGGTAAAACAAGGGTTGAAATTTTATATGGAAACTAGTTTTTGTCGATGAATTCACCCGTGTGGAGTCGATGACGACATAGTAAGTGTACGAAATCATTTAATCAACTTTCAATAACTCTACGCGGACGAAGTCGCAGACAAAGCTATTATATTAGAGCTAGCATAAAAAAATTTTAGTATTAAATTCGTGGTAATTTGCGCTGCCAGCCGCTGTAATCTCTTATGGGAATCTATATATTTTTTCTTTTAAATAATTAAACGACGCTAAAAAGGCCTAAATAAAAAAATTAATTTAAAAAATCGAAAAACCCGACTGCGTAAAAAGTGAACTAAAACGGTGGAAGCAAGATTAAATAGAGAAAAAGAAGAATGAATAAAAAGTAAAGCAGTCGGAGGCACACCTGTTGTACCAAATTAAATAGAAAAGTTTGATGCCTCCGACTGCTTTACTTTTTATTCATTCTTCTATTTCTCTATTTCATCTTGTTTCCACCGTTTTAGTTTACTTTTTACGCAGTCGGGTTTTTTGATTTTTTTAATTAACTTTTTTATATTTTCAAATTATAAGTGTTTATATGCGTCTGTAAATATCCATTACAACTTTATTCGAATAAAATTGATTGAACACATAATATTCAGAAGCAATATTATTCGTCAATCTTTCGTCGACATGAGATGCTGTACAGGACCATGGAGAGAAATGGCGGGCCCAGGGAATAAACCACATGGTTTAAAAATTTTCTCACCAAAAATAAGTGGTGAGCAAAAAAAACTCTCAACTTTTTTCCCGAGCACTCTACCGACATTAATGGACCCCCTCCTCAGACTACCCCATAGTCTTGTCGAGTGTACAAGTGAATATTACAAACAATAAAACATTTTACTTTATACAAATACCACTTGTATTTAATTAATTTGGCATATGTTTCGATGAATATCACTATTATCAAACTAAGAATAATATAATAAATATTGAAATTAAATAATAAGGGCTCTTAGATTGACTGTAAACATTTAACTGGACACTAGTCTTTGTTTTGTGTGTATTTAATCCCAAAAACCAGTGGGTATTTTAGCAAATCGGTTAAGTAGGCTCGGGTCTACTTAAAAATTTTGCAAAATTAAGAAAATCAGTGACTATATGTTTTAGAAAAAATACTTTGTTATTTCGTCGCATAGAAGAAAATTAGCATTTTTTTTTATTTCACGGCTCTCTTACCTTTACATGTAATTATAACATGTATAAAAAAATTCGGATCTACCCGAAATAAAAATCCTAAAATCACGTCTGAAAAAAACCCTTAGGAAAAGAGTTATTATCATTATACGCATAAAATAATTTACAAAAAAAAGCAATATAATTTACCAAATCATCGAATTTTTTAGCCTAAAAGTTATCATAAACTCATTAAAATCGTTTACAGATAAATGTGGTAATAAAATTAATTTGATAATTTATTGTTAAATTTTGTATTAAAGCTCACGCTTTATATTTAATGTTGCTTCAAGCAAAATCACCGCATATATTATATAGATATGATTTTAAATTTGCTTTTGGCATTTTATTAATAATTTTTCGACTGTGTTTCGATTTTAGGCTTAATAAAATTTTGACAAAGCGTTCCAATTATGCAATGTATAATATTTGGGCACATTAAATTTATAATTTTACTATAATGTCTGTGTGCAGTATGGCTTAGTGTCTATTTATTAATAATGAAATGTTTAAAATCTGTTTTCTATTAGCGTTATAATAACTAGGGAGTGAGGAAAATAGTCACTTCTGTCACTTAGATAACACTGTATTAGAAAACTGGAGTGTTCCAAATATACGTATAACAGCAACAATTGCACTGCAACGTTTCTGCGTTGAAGTGCAATTGTTGCTGTTACTATAAAAAGTATAGAAAAATACCAAAGGTAGAAAATTTTAATGCTGATGACTCTACTTTAACAAAGTTTGGTGAAAACGTTGGAAGTCCGAAAAATTTAGATGAGTTCTTTAACCAGACACGTCCGATGCTCCGAACTGGGTATTTTTGCAATTTTGTTTAACAGTTTGTTAGCTTTTTGCTAAAATTTGCCGAAATTCAGAAGTTTTTCCATATTTTTTTACTTCATGAAAAAAGTCATATAAGCTTTTGAGCCGTTATCCTATTTCAAACCAATATTCGAGACAAATGAACATTTCTCGTAATAAAAATGATTTTTTTTGCTTTTGCAAAAATTCAAAACTTTTTCAAAATATTCTTTACACCATGGCAATGAGCGGCAAAAGTCATATAAAATTAGACTTTGAACCATTATCCTATGTAAACGAGTTTATAAGAGAAATCAATTTTTGTAATCGGAAATTCGCTATATTATTAGGAAATACTGAAAGCTAAAATGCCTAAAATACCCATTGCCCTTTTCAGTAGAAAATAGAAAATTTATATGGCCTTAAAATTTCTCACGTTTTGGTTAATACGTTTTTGGAAAAGCTTTTCACAAACTTTTTGAGTGACTCGTAGTTACGGAGAAAATCGAGTAATTATTTTCAATTCAAAATCGGTTCTACCAATTCTGTTTTATACTCATGATAAACCCGCCTACGATTTCTAAAAAAAATCACTATCTGATGACATTACTATACAGTGGTCCATAATTACTATGATCTTACTACCCAGTGACTCGTAAACACTATGACTTTACTACCCAGTGGCTCATAATCACTGCGATCTTACTGCTCAGTTGTTCACAATCACTATGACCTTACTGTCCAGTGATCAATGATCACTATGAATTTACTACCCAAGTTCCGTCTAGCTGTTTATTTTAATTAAGCCATTTTTGGATCTATAATACTCTTACGGACAATTTTGACCTCACGTTAACTTCTCTCATAATATAATAGTAGGTGTCTGAGAAGAAATTTCTCCTGAATTCTCGGCAACCTAATATAATATAACCTATGTCAGCCTAGAATTGTGTAATTTTCTAAGAGTGAAAAAATTTTCAAAATCGGTTGGATAGTTAATTTTGGAGTTCTGAGGTCCCCGCGACCCTGTCGGACCTCATGCAACATAGTCAGTGCCAATTTGAAACAGTATAACTTTGTAACAATGGAAAAACTTGCAAAATCGATCGAGTAGTTTACTTTAGATCCTTTTGGGTCTCTAGGATCCAGGAATACTCCAATCTGGATTAGTTTAACTTTCTAACAGTGCAAAAATTACTCAGTCAATCAAAGTTCAATAGTTTATTTTGGATTCTTTTTGGGTTCCCAGGATCTCGCAGAACCTCATAATGTCATATAACATAGTCTGTTAATCTGGAATAGTTTAACTGTGTATTTAACAGTGAAAAAATTTTCAAAATTGATTGGGTAGTTCACTTTAGGCGCTTTTTAGGTTCTTAAAGTTCAGAGGATCTCATATTCATATCATTTGTTAATTTAGAATAGTTTAGCTTTCTAACAGTAAAAAATTCTCAAAATCAGTTCAGTACTTTTTGAGTTTACTTCAGACATATGTTGTGACTGGTGTGTTTATGGGCACGTTATCGCTAGCCCTTATACACACACTCTTTTTGTTACAAATGAATTCCGCTCGCATAAATTCCGATTCGGAATAAATGGAGTCAGATGATTGTTTCACTGATTGTTTTTAAATAATAAACATTCAAATTATTTAAAAAGAAAATTATTTATTTGATTTGAAATACTTATAAAATTTAACATTTAATTGTTACAAATTCTTTAGAAACTTATTGTTGCAAATAAAACTTTGAATTCCATCGTTTGAATTTAAAATGGAATTACTCAAAATCTTCAATTTGCCTTATAATATAAACCGCTTGGGTCTCGATCTTAGAATCATGCCACATCATATTAGTCAATCAAAAACTTTTACGTTTAATTAGAATAAGTGGTATAATACAATGATTAGGGCCTTTCAAAAATATGTCGTCTATATTTTAATTTCAATGTTATGTAAACAGCACGTGTGGCGTTGAAATATTAGAAATAATAATAAAATAATCATGTATCGTTACTTAAAATGTAATACCATAGAACACTGGAAGGAATACAACTATCTCTTTTCTGCAATCACTTATGGGCATTTATGTGCATTTCGCAGAACTATGTTGTCATTCACTTAGTAGCTACCAATCGGTGTGTTTCAATTGTTGTCATATTGTTGCCGTCGTGTTGACACGATATACGTGCATGATGTGTACCACATGCATGTTATGTATATGCGTATGCAAGACACCCATACACACAACCATCCATCTCACTAACACACACAACTCCGCGTGCACATATATTACATATTGGTGGGATATTTTCTATCCTTTGTCGTTACACTGGTTTCAGTAGTATTGAGATACTAGCGTTCGTTCTGTAATATTCTGTGTGTAATACATAATAAAATAAATGTAAGAAGATTTTGTGTCGTCAGCATACCAATATATCCAAATGATTGATTAGTAAATAATAGAAGTTATATTTTAAAATACGTATTATGATCTGGGTACAGTTGAACCCCTCACAATGTACACACAAATTTTCTCTCTTTATTATACACTGATTTCTCGTTGTAAGCAACTTGAAATAGAATCATATGTCTTACTCTTTTTAGATAATAAAATTCGCATATACATAAAAAGAGTAAGACATATGATTCTATTTCAATTTTGATGTTGCTTACAACGAGAAACCAGTGTATTTGTATAGATACATAAATATATCAGGTATTCCCTTCTTTGTTTCATATTTTAATAAATATAACACATTTCCAATGTCGTATCTTTTATAATCAAGTAACTCCGGGACGTCAACAAATCGTCATAAGGACGCAACGATCAACTTTACAGTTAGCAGGCTGCTTTTTAAATAATGGTCAAATATTGGGCACGTTTTCTCCCTTTCATTGCACACAAAATAAACACGTGGAAATGATTCATTTATAATTTTCTAGGAATCAAATGAACAATGAATGTACAATTTGTTAAGAAAAACTGAAAAGTTTTCACCACCAAAATAAAATGAAAATTAGAAAATGTAATTTATAAAATAAAATATACTTTTTTAATTAAAAAATAAAAAATATAAAGTGTTCACCGTTAAATTAACAATTAACACACCACTTAAAAAAACTGTCAATTTAGATTTTTTTTGTTAATAAATTAGCAAAAATTGAGAGTGATGTGGAAAAAAAAATTATGTTGGCATGACATGTAGTAAATACAAACTTAATTATGTTCATATTTACAAATTAATTTATATCCTAAATTCACCCGACACATGTGTGAATGTACATCATAGCAAAATATGTAATTTTCATACTATATTTTTATAAAATAATTATATGTATGAAAAATTTTCAATTAATCTCTCATACATACATACTGTCTTAAAAATAAATTTTATACTACCTGTACAAAATATAACCTGTGGCTTCGATTGTATGTAATTTCTAGAGCTTCAAACGTTCACCCACGCCCCCAAAATACTCCTTCACAAAAAAATTGCAACTGTACATAATAAAATTTTTTACAATTTAATTTTTTTTTACAATAAACTTCTCACAGCGCTCCCACTATTTGTAATTTATTAGAACTTTCAAAAACAAACTATTTTTAACATTTTGATCAAAAGAATGTAATGATCTATGTTTATTCCAGTACAGACTGTGCATAATCCAGAAGTACAGGTAGTCGAAAGTACCCATGTAATAAAACTGAATTAACAAAAAATAAATTATAAAAAAAATTTAAATCCATTGCTTTTTCACTTTGTACAATGAAATTACATTTCATGCTAATCTGGGTACAGTTAAGGTAGCAGCGATTGGGTGCCGCAACTAGTGAACTGCAGATAGTTCAACCCCGACAGTCCAACCGACGACAAATCAACCTAACGACAGATCGATTGACGGCAGATCAATCGACGACAATTCAGCCTATCGACAATTTAACCGTTGTACAATCTATTAACTAATAAGAACAAAATTATTTGAATTTTATCTAACAATGAAATTTGCCTTCCTTGAAACTTTAAATAAGTATTTATGTAGTTTCAAGTCTCAAGGGCGACTCTTTACTATTAGGGATATGCTATTTGGTAGTTTATGTTGGATTTGGTTACCTTATTCATTGAATTCGGTTAGTTTAAGTTGTGTTTGGTTAAGTTAGGTTTTATTTAGTTAAGTTGTGTTTGATTAGGTTAGGTTGGGTTTGTTTAGGTTAGGTTGGGTTTGTTTACAATTTGTTGAGTTGGGTTAGTTCAATTTGGGTTTGGTTAATGTATATATTAATGTTAAACAATTGAAATGTCCTGTGGTTTAACTGTTCTACGATTGAATTGTCGTTTAATTGAACTGTCATTAGGCTGAACTGTCGTCAGGTTGAATTGATGTTAGCTAACCTGTCATTAAGTTCAATTGTCGTCGGTTAATCCGTCGTCAGGTTGAACTGTCGCAGTTGAACTGTCGGCGGTTTACTTGTTACAGAGCTTAGTGATTGATTGCACCAAAGATTGATTGCTGATGTAATATAATTATTATTAATCAGTAAAAAAATTTGAAAAAATTGCAGAAGAAAATATACGTACAAAATTTAACGAAAATTTAATACTCTTTTAAAATTGATAAGTCTTCTTTTCCATATGGTTTGATATGAAACTAAAATTATTTCGTTAACATAAACATCGGCACATGTCGCAATAATAAAACTATACCTAATAATTTCCGTTGAAATGTAATTTTCCAGATGCCAAAAGAAAATTAACCATAATGAGAATTGTAATGAAAATGTAAACTTGTTTGTTTGGTATGAAACAAGTAAAACAATTGCTAAAACAGTATTGTATCACAATATGAAGAATATGTAATTAACTTACTGTAACTTTCTATTTCGCGATAGTACTTACATGCAACATACATATGAATCTATATATATATACACTCAATTTCAAAAGCAGGTACTTATTAAAATATTTATTTTCAAATATGTGATGTGTAAAAAAATGATGACTAAAATACATGATTTAGTTCCTCATAATAGGGAGTATAGTGTCAGGTTTAGTTCCAAGGGACTAAAAATATTTTTGTTCCCGCTTTTAAACCGGTCAACAAACTTTGTTTGCCTTAATATATTTTGGGTCTTATCCTCTAATACTGGAACACTTTATGGTTATCATAAAATCTTTGAAAAATTTTTAAAAACGAAAAAATGATCATTTACGATGGTTTTATTGACATGGGTACTTACATAATATTATGTTCGTATATGTACCAGATGTTACAAGTTATTCATTCATTAAAAAATAGAATATTTTTATTATGGGTGCAAGCACAAAAGCCCCCCAGAAATTGCGGTGAGGGCAACACAAATTGTATTATTTACATAGTTACCAACCAAAGAAAGTAATTATGTTTCTATACGAGTGAGTGAGTAAACTTCTATTTATTAATATGATAGACAAAGATAGGTGCAGATGTAGGTAGGTAGGTTCTTTCTGGCTTGCGCCCATAATAGTATTTATGTTTGGTCAAATTTTTGTTATCATATAAAGTTTCATCTAAATTAAACGGATGCAATATAACAACAAAAATATTTGTCACTGATAATGTGTCGACCAGCCCCTCCAGTAGGTCCCCCCAACATATCAATCAAAACCTCTTCAAAATAAAGTGGTGTCTACTAAAGTGCTTTTTTCTATCTCCTATAATTTTCGAGATAATCCGAATAAATCGAAAACGGGGTAGAGTCAGATGCAGAGTATACTATTCCCGAAAGAAACTTATATCAGTAACTACGTTGTCGTTTAGGTAACACCATAAGTACCTCATATGTATAACTTTCGTAGACAAAGACAAAACAGTTACAGAAATGTAATAGATATAGGGAGAGTTTTGGTGATTTTGGATTATTAAAATAAGAAATTTTGGAATAAATGATCACCGTTTTATTTTGTTTTATTTGGCTACGTACGTTTCGAGTGAAAAACTCTTCTTCAAGCCATATTTTTAAAAAAAATTTAAGAATTTAAAAACAGGAAATTACATTTTTGAACAACAATAAATTTCTCACAATTTCTATTTAAAAAGCAATAAGATGAATGGAATCATAATAAGTTATTAAAATATAAAATTAAATTAAAGATTTATAAAAACTAGACACGTAATTTTAAGTCAATTAGAATAAAATAAAAATTATTAAAAGCAGACAATATTTTACAGTAATAAAATAAAATAAAATACTTTTTAATTAATAATAGTATCATGTCAAAATGATAAATGAATTAAAAACTAAAAAATTATAAAAGTTTGTGAATTACGTACTGGCTTAGAACAACATGCACATAATTTCGACCACGTCTTCGATTTCAACAACACGAAGATGCTACAGTATGAGAAGAACTACAAGAACAAACTAAACCTGGAGACGCTGTGGATTTTTTCTAGAAAAAATTTTAATAATCAAGTAAAAAATGATAACCTGATATTAATTTTATAAATAATTACCGTCAAATGGGACTATTTTATATCGCGTAATCTTTGCATCACCAATATGTATGCGACATAATATGTAGAATCTACTGTAATTAGGTATTTTTGTTGAATATATTTTTAGATATGTCATTGGTACATTTGTACATGTCGTACATCTCGTACATGTTAGCTTGGAAAAAACTCCAGGGAAAAAAATATAGAAAAAAAATATCGATATATCGATATACCGTTACTAAAAGTATCGCCAGAAATTATCGATATATTTGAAAAAAAAAATATCGATATTTTGATATATGACTATATTTTATACATCCGTAATCTGTACTCTGTTTTTGTCTCTAAAATTTTTATAATTTTTTCGTTTTAAATTCATTTATCATTTTGACATGATAGTATTAAAAAGTATTTTATCTTATTTTATTACTTTAAAATATTGTCTGTTTTTAATAATTTTTATTTTATTTTATTCTAATTGACTTGAAATTAAGTCTCTAGTTTTTATAAATCTTTAATTTAATTTTATATTTTAATAACTTATTGTGATTCCTTTCATTTTATTACTTTTTAAAAAGAAATTGTGAGTAATTTATTGTTGTTCAAAAATGTTTTGTTTAATTTCCTGTTTTTAAATTTTTAATATTTTTAAGAATATGGCCTGAAGAGGAGTTTTTCACTCGAAACGTACGTAGCCAAATAAAACAAAAAAAATTTTAATATAATACGCTGATCATTTATTCCAAAAATTTCCTATTTTATTTTAGAAATATAATGCAAAATTGTGACAAAGAGTGTTTTCAGTGTGCTTTATAAAATGTACTCCAATAAAGTAGGGATGTATAAAATATATCGATATATCAAAATATCGATATTTTTTTTCAAATATATCGATAATTTCTGGCGATACTTTTAGTAACGATATATCGATATTTTTTTTTTTTTTAATATGTTTTTCCTGGAGTTTTTTCCAAGCTAACATGTACGAGATGTACGACATGTACAAATGTACAAATCATACCTAAAAATGTATTCAACAAAAATATGTACCTACAGTAGATAATTTTCTGCATAATATTATGTCGCATAATGGTCGCATACATATATGGTGCGCGCTTGCGCGCCAAATTTATTCTAATTTTAAATATTGAAATTAGATGTTAGATATTAAATGCAGTTTATTTAAGTCTGAAAACCTTGGTTTTTTAACATTATGACAGTCATAACCTATAATGAGAAAACACCCAACTGGTTCACTATTTTGACAGTCAATATACTTATACTTTATGTGGAATTGTTGACGTCGTACGACGTGGTGTGTGAGTTAGTAAAGTTTAACTTGGCCTCTTATGACGTCCAGTGACCGTCAAGGTGTTAAAACAAAACTATCTAAAAAGTTACTAATATCAAGATTATTTAGTAAATTATATTGTTTAAAAAATTTCTCTACCTCAGTAATGTACAAAAAAAAAAAACGATATATCGATATTTTTTTTCAATATATCATTGTACGATATTGATACTTTTTTAAAATATCGATACTATATAAATATCGATACTTTTAAAAATATCAACATCCTTACAATAAAGTATGTTCCATAACAAAACATAGTTCGCTCCCTGTCTAGACACTATAGGTACATATTATGACGCAAGCTTGTGGTATTTATTGTACCTACATATATTGACAGAGAGCGATGAGCGCGAGCTACGTTTGTCTGTTTATTAGTGGATTAGTTGTCAAAGCAGTGTATCAGTTGGGCATTTAATCATAATACTTCATGACCTTCAACGTGTTAATAATAATAGTAATATTTAATGTCAGGATTCTATGTGATTACTCCTTTCGTACGTCTAGGTATGCAGTAAGAGGTAAAAAAATAATTCCGTTTATAAGTTGCGCTCTTCATAATAAAAACAAGCTTATATTTCGGACCGCTTGTACAGATTCAAATCTAGATATTGAAACTGACATACTTACTATTCACAACGAAAAATTATTGAAACAATACTTTTGTAATTAACTGTAAGTAAATGAAGCAATATATCAATACCATACGATAACCAGGGCCGCAGGGCACACTTAACTTGGAGGCTTCTGCTGCATACACTGATTTAGGAGCATGTTTTAAAAGTCAAGACTGCTAGTAAAGGTAAATTCTTAATAATGATGACATTCTTTTTTTTTTTATTAATCTCGATTTTGATATGAATCATAAATTCAACCCCAATCCCAAAAAATCACTAGAAGTCAATCGGGATCTCGAGACTGCGAGATTAGATGCCCTACTTTTATATAACTGTTAACATTATTGGCACTTCGTCCAACATACGACATGTAGCATGCGCTTCCGGATCCAAATACATGATTTTTCACACATACCTATTTTTAAAAATCTAGTACTGTCATACTTATAAGTTTTATAGGTATAAGTCCGGAGCCTTCTTAGGTAAGGGGGCCCTGGCCTCGTACCCACCGTGTCCCTTCAGTAAAGACGGCACTGACGATACCATACGATACGATCTCAATAAATTAAATCAGTTATTTGAATAAACTAAAACACGTACACACGAACACACGAGTGCTCAAATTACTATTTAAAATGATTCATTAACTTTCAAATTTATTTCATCCTTAATTTCCCGCTTTATGCTTTCGTAACTAAATCAAAATATATAAATATTATATGTATTCCTACTGTTCCTTAAAACAAATCTTATTTCTTAAAAATAATCCTTAATTCCTTAAAAGCCCTTAAAGCTGTTTCAAATATTATTATATATTATAAATAGGAAATGTTATGCATGGTTTACACCAAGCTTTTTTACTAGTTGGTACTGGACCAACACGCTAGTAGTAGTACAATACCCCTATCACAGCATCCTACATCACACAGTGAATTTTTAGTTACAAAAATTACCTTCTCTCTAAAACTCATTTATAAATGGTTCAAAGACGTATCTTATATAATTCTTTCCACTCTTTACCATAGTGTAAAAATATTTGAAAGCTTTTAAATATAGAATATATCAGAAACAAACTTCGTATCTCTATACTAGCTTTCTCAACGTAGACAAAAGCAGACGTCACAATGACCTAAATTTCTCTCCCAACCCAAACGCACACTACATAAATCTCATATCTATGTACACGGGATATACGCTTGTGTGTGTGTTATACGTCACACTCTACCTGTGGAGAGTGGGGACTGCACTCTGTGCGTATGGTGGTAGTACGGTGCCTGCATATAATATGTATGTATTCGCTTATTGTTGGAAAGTGGTTGACAATAATAATACCCCTGTCGCAGCATCTGCATAACATAGCGAATTTCCAAATCTTGGGCACTGGCGGATCTCATCTAAGACCTGTACCTATTTAAAATAGTTTAGCTTTCTAAGAGTAAAAGAATTTTTAAAATAGGTTGGGTAATTAGTTTTGGTATTTTTGGGGACCCAAGAACCCGAACGAATTTTGTGCAGCATAGTTGTATCCATCTAAAATAATTTAGTTCTCTAGCAGTGAGAAATTTTTAAGCATCGGTTCGATAGCTTATTACTGGCGTTTTCGGATCTGCAAGATCCCGGTGGACCTCATTAAAAAATCAGCTCGACCGTATATTCTAGGCGGACTTTATGTAATATATATATATATATATATATATATATATATATATATATATATATATATATATATATATATATTCAAAACCCGTTGTGTAGCATTCTACGCCGCATTTGCATCCGCAGGACAGTTGTGGATCTCAGATAACACAACCTGTACCTATCTAAAATAGTTTACCTCGGTAATAGTAAAAAAGTTTCAAAATCGGTCAGTTATTTTATTTTTGACACTTTTAGGTCCTACTGACACTTCAGACCTTACATAACGTAATCTATATGTATCTAAATTGGCTTAGCTCCCCAACAGTGAAAAAATTTTCAAAATCGGTCGGTTAGTTTATTTTTGACACTTTTGGATCCGATGGACCCTGGCAGACTTTACATAACGTAATCTATATTTATCTAAAATAGTTTAGCTCTGTAACAGTGAAAAAATTTTCAAAATTGGTCGGTTAGTTTATTTTTACCACTTTTGGGTCCCATGGACCCTGGCGGACCCTAAATAACGTAATGTATGTCTATCTAAAATAGCTTAGTTCCGCAACAGTGAAAAAATTTTCAAAATCGGTCGGTTAGTTTATTTTTGACACTTTTGGATCCCATGGACCCTGGCAGACCTTACATAACGTAATCTATATTTATCTAAAATAGTTTAGCTCTGTAACAGTGAAAAAATTTTTGAAAAATCGGTCGGTTAGTTTATTTTTGACACTTTTGGATCCCATGGACCCTGGCAGACCTTACATAACGTAATCTATATTTTTATCTAAAATAGTTTAGCTCTGTAACAGTGAAAAAATTTTCAAAATCGGTCAGTTAGTTTATTTTTGACACTTTTGGGTTCTATGGACCTTGGTGGACCTTACATAACGTAATTTATATTTATCTAAAATAGTTTAGCTCTGTAACAGTGAAAAAATTTTCAAAATCGGTCAGTTAGTTTATTTTTGACACTTCTGGATCCTATGGACCCTGGCAGACCTTACATAACGGAATCTATATTTATCTAAAACAGTTTAGCTCTGTAACAGTGAAAAAATTTTCAAAATCGATCAGGCAGTTTATTTTTGACACTTTTGGGTCCTATGGACCCAGGCGGACCTTACATAACGTAATCGATATTTATCTAAAATAGTTTAGCTCTGTAACAGTGAAAAAATTTTCAAAATCGGTCAGTTAGTTTATTTTTGACACTTTTGGGTCCTGTGGACCCTGGCGGACCTTACATAATGTATTCTAAATCTATCTAAAATAGTTTAGCTCTGTAACAGTGAAGAAATTTTTAAAAGTGGTCGTTTAGTTTATTTTTTACAATTATGGGATCAGTAAATCCTGGCGAAACTCATACAAGTCTAGTACTCTAACAGTAAGAAAAGGGTTCTAAGGATCTCATATAACTTATGGCAGTCCGTAAGCTTCTTGCGGACATCATTTAATTAATTAGTTCAAATACTTTAACTTACTAACTGTGAAAAAATTTTTAAAATCGATTGGTTAATTAATTTCTGGCCTTTTTAGGTCCCGAAAACCTTGACCTCACATAAAATACCTTAAATCCATTTGAAATGGTTTAATTTTTTAACATTATTAATTATTAGTGAAAAAATTTTCAAAATCGATTCAAAATATTTTTCCGTACATACATATGTACATTGTACATATTTTGTTTTGTTTCATATATTTAATAATATTATATCATAACATAATCTTCAATTTCTTGTTTACTTAAAAATTCAATAAAAAAAAAAAAAATTCTTCATTACTTTAGCTTAGAAAATCTGTTTAATTTATATTTTTTAACATGAGATAGAACCATGCTAATTATAATGCAATAAATGAGAAAGAAAACTCTATACATGTATGTGTGTTATAACACATATATGTGAACAGTTTTCACTTGTTCTCACAAAATTCTTTAATAAAAAAGTGAAATATTTTTATATTTCATAAAGAACTGAGATATAAATATAAATTACTTATTAGACTAACAAAGAAAGAATAAAAGTGAAAATTTACATTTTCTCGAAAACTACTTAACATAGAAAGAAAATTATAAGAACATTTTCTTCATAATTTTTTTTTTCCTTTTCAACGATGTAAAAATCGAACTGTCTTATGATAAGATCGAATGATAAAAAATGGCCAGAAAACCTACTTCTGGGCATCCGACGTGTCTGGCTAACGAACTTAGCCAAGCCAATTCAGAATCCAGTCCGCACACAAAATTTCATAAGCGTTAGACGTTTCGTTCGAGAGTTATCGTGGGAACACATAAATATATATATATATATATATATATATATATATATATATATATATATATATATATATATATATATATATAAATTTTAGTGAATATCATTTCCGTATTCTAGGGACCTCAAAACAGATTTCTGCCATAGTCCCGGACTCAGATTGCGTCATGACACCTACTGTAATAGCTGAATTTCGAGTTTTCGAAATTCGCTAAAAAACAATCGATTTTCACACCGCTATACAGTTGCTGCACGACTAGTCAGCTTAAGCGGTATCTGACATACTCTGACACACTGCTATCCACAGTTTTTTATACATACGCTTAGGGCTTGCTTTTAAATTTTGGCAAGTTTTGTGCCTAGCTAAAGAACACATCCAAATGTTGGGAACTTCCAAGGTTTTTAACAAATTACGTAAAAATAATTTACTAAAACACATATATTAAGTATGGTTCATTTCAGTTAAATTTAACCATGCTTCGTCACTTTGAATTTAAATAATTTCCGTTTTCTTGGCTTTATCTCTTTTATTATTGCATTTACGTAAATTTTAAATTTGCAGTTTGTTTTTAGAAAAGAATAGAAGATTTATTTGTTTCGAATATAAGAATTATTTAATTTTTTAACGAAAACTCATGATCATTTGTATCTGAAATGAGGTATATATTAGTAAATATCATCTTCGGTTTCGAAGGACCTCAAAACAAGTTTCTATCATTGTCTCAGACTCAAGACTCACCGTAACAATGGCTGTAATAGCTGAATTTTCCATCTGAAAACGGACTAAAAGCATCGTGTAAATGAATGTACTAGTTAAACTAGTGTGCTCTTTTACTCGCTAACTACAGCACGTTTATCAAGTTGAAATATTTCGACATGAATAGTAGCTGACAATCTTTTTTTAAGATTTCGTAAGACAACAATGAAATTCATATAAATTCGTCATGTCTGTTATTGCATTAGATGGTCTGGTCCGAACTTGACTTAAAAGGAAACTGTAATTGATTTTATACATACAGAAATTATGATAAAATTATAAAAAGGATAATCATATTATTAGAAAATTAAAGGCTAATTGTAATATTAAATAAAAGCAAGAAATATTTTATTCCGAGAATTGTGAAAAATATCAACTTCTGAACTACGAAATCCTAACTTAATACGTATCTAATACACGCTCGGCGAATTTCCTTTATCTAAATCGTTGTAAATATTATTTGCCAAAAAATGCAACAACGACGCAACATTTTAAATGTTTAAATTATTAGTAAGGAATCTTTTAAAAGCTGAATGGAAAACTAATTAAATTATAATGTTTTTAGAATTTTTATTACAGGTACATTAGGTCTTGCAGAACATATATTTAAAGATTATTTAAATTTGAATATATATTTGTCTACATAATATGTTTACATTTACATTATATTTTCCTTCATAATTAAATTTTTTTTCTTTTTTTAGAAATATTTTTTAAATTTACTATCGACTATATTATATTGGACTCTCGATTCTGTCACATAAATGTTGGGGTCAGAGTGGGGACGGCCAGAATCAAGAGTGACTATCCAGTGGCGGTTCATTTGCAACCCTTGTAACATAGAGAATCGTAGTTTCATTTCACTAAATAATTATTGTTTAATCTAGATCATTAACCCCACCCTGGCCCCAACATTTATGTGACAGAATCGAGAGTCCAATGTAATTGTCTATTGCAGCTTTCAGGACACTTATTTTATTAATAAATTTTTTTGGTACTTTTTGCAAAAAACAATTGTAAGCGATTATTCTAATAATTTACGAAAAGCAAGTAACTTAAAGAATATTATTTACTTTATAATATGTATAAGTAGACTTTTTTACAAGAATGTTTTGAAACAACAAGCATGTTAGTAGCTAGTAAAAAAGCATTGTGTAAAGCCTGCTTTAAGAGGAATGCATATTTTATAAAAAAAAAAAAAACCGACAGAAAGAAAGAATTAACAGCAAAAGAAAAAATAAATAAGAATAAATATATTTTCATAATCAACCAAAACAAACTTGGATATATAAGGACCGACTTTGACCGATGTGCCGGTTATTCAAATATTATTTTATTTTTATACTAGGAGCAGGTGACGCAAAACGGCGTTCCTGAATATTTCTATGAAAAATATTTGTAAAAATGATCAAATAAAATATGCAAAAATCTCAGTAAAACATTTTAGAATTTCTTGAATATTATTTTACTTTTTTCAAAGCAAATTAACTAATAATTTAAAAAAATAGGTTTTTTACCCCAATAAACTACGTGCTTATGTTTCAAAAACTGAGACTATTTAAGGTACCTATAATCAGTTCAAGTAAGAATAAGTTAATTAGTTAGAAGTTCATTACTTATATAGTAATAGTGATTGTTTTTTTTAAGGTTATATTATAGGTACTAGCTGTATCCGCGACGTCGTTTGCGCGTTGTAATAAAATCAGTGAGAAGTACAAATGTAATAATTATACAGAACTTGCATAGAACAATAATTTTTGCGTAATGAATGCACATGCTCAAAATGGTTTTTCAATTTTTCCGTGATTATGCGACATTTTTCCGGAGTAAAAAGTATCTTAGTTGTTGACCCAGGTCAAAAGTTATCACCACACCAAATTTCATTAAAATCGGTTCAGTAGTTTTTGCGTAATGTGTGCACATACTCAGAATGGTTTTTCTAGTTTCCCCTGGGAATGAGACATTTTTCCGAAATAAAAAGTATCCTAGATGTTGGCCCAGGTAATAAGTTATCATCACACCAAATTTCTTTAAAATCCATCCAATAGTTTTTGCGTGATGTGTGAGCAGACAGACAGACAAACAAAAATTTTAAAAATCACTGTTTTGATATCTACATCGATAACTATTTACAGTACCAATACAATTTTCAAAAAATATTCCATGTACAGAAACGGTCTCATTACAATTTCATTATATGTATAGATTACTAATCTCAAAATGAATTTTTACCGTACATACAGCGACAATTTATATATAAATATAAATTTTTAAGAAATTTACCTCCGGGACAAGTATTAACAAAGTACATGGGGTAAGTATTAACACGCTAACATTTACCTCGATTAAACTTTGTGCAACACATACAATGTTATTAACTTGTATCCACTTTTAGAATAGCATTATGAAATTACCTTTTAATAAAAAATGTAAACAATACAAAGACAACGGTTGTAACTAATTGAAAATGATGCTGCGTTTGGCATGTTGTATATCTAATTACCTATAAAATACAAACACACATTGTTACACAAGTTTTAAAAAGAATAGGGATTTTTGTCAATCATGATTAAAAGAAAATGAATTACCTATGCCTTTTGCAAAAGTTTTATTGTTTTATTGCAATCATTATCTTGTAGTGTTTTATATATGAAAATTGATCCTGAGAATCTCATCTTTCTAATGCTATACACTGAGAAAAAAATACGGTAATTTTTACGGAAATTTCTAGTAAAAAATTACGGAGCTCTCTGGTAATGCGGGCATAAGTGACAGGCAAAGGAAAAAGTACGATGAGTATAGTAAAAATTACCCTATGGCTCCGTAAAATTTGACTGCACAGTAAAAATTACACTGTGACTCCGTAAAAATTTCGGCGCTGTACAGGAAAAATTCTACTCTCTTACCGTATTATTTATAAGGTTTTTTTTTTATTTATTAATAAATAATTGTATTAAAATAGTTTAAAAAAATATTGATAGAAGGGTAAGGATTAAAATCAAATTATTAATATTGAAAAAATGTTCTGTGGTTTTTTATTATTTGTGGAAAAACATGTTTTAATAAACATCAATACATATAAAAATCTTAATTGCTATATCTTAATTATTATTAGTTCTTTATCAATAATAAAATAATGCGATTCTAAAAATGATAACACTCCTGGTACACATCCACTCACTATCATGGCTCGACTGCTACTGAACTGCGGTAACGGCGGTAACGGTCGGGTTGTTAGTGAGTTAGGTATTCAAAATGACCTCGGTGCGGTATGACGTGCCTGTTTACCGTCGGTTTTGTGTGATGCTTGTGTGAGAGAGATGCTGAAAGAAAGGTTTCAAGGAGAAAATAGAGATAACAAATAACGTCTACCGTCTAGCTTAGTAAAAATTACACTGTGGCTGCGTAAAAATCCTTCTATGTCTAGTATAATTTTACAAAAATTAAGTAAATTTTCCTGGTATCCACTTGAAATTTTACTAGCCCATCGAATTTTACGGAGCTGTATAGGAAAAATTCTTAAGCTGTACAGGAAAAATTTTTAAATGAATCGTAAAAAATAGTGTTTGAAAGGCATTTTTAATATTTTTGCTTGATAATTTCCTACCGACTGGTCACTTGAGCCTGGTTTACCGGAGGCAGCTCCGTAATTTTTATTGTAATTTTTTTTCAGTGTACGTTTTATCACGTTTTTTTTTTACAGGCAATGTGTTGCAAAGTGCTCGGAACAGCGATATGTCGACTTTGTCGATTAATCGACAAAGACAGCTGGCAGGCGGAAATACTTTGTCGATTAATCGACAGTTGCCAGCGCTAGGGTTAAGAGTGATAATTTTTAATGACACTATTATAATAAACCAAAATTGAACATCGACTGTTGACATTGAACGCAAACAAACAACTGAAAAACTTTGAACGACGCTCTCAATTTATTATATCTTAAAATTCTAGATATGTTTTTGACAAAAAACGAAAAAATTACCAAAATATGTCGCCCCCAAAAATCTGCCGCCCTAAGCTACAGCCTATACTTAGCCTATTTAGAAAATAGGCCCTGTAGTTTACTCGAAATTCACTCAATGAATACTGATTACACATACATAGTAATAGTATATTACGTGAGTGAGGTTGTATGTTACACATGAGTGAAAGAGTTACGCAAGAGCCGCGTAGTAGCGAGTGCGTAATTGCGCGAGTGTGTAATATGCCTTACAAACGAGTTACCTAGTATATACTTTATCTACAACTAATTTGAAATTCACTTCACAATTAACAATAAAAATTTGGTACAAATACAATACATTAAAATTATGTAGAATTTGAAATTTATTCAAAACAAATGTAAACATTCAGTTGCTATAGGTAAAATTTTTGTACAGATTTTAATATAATGTACAATATAAAAATTAATAAAAGTGTAGTAGGTTGTGGTATTTTACAAATACATGCGTGTAAAGAGCCATTTTTTTGTACAGCTGTATGTAAAACATAGCTTACCTAGATAGTATTTAAGCAATTCCATGGTAGTCATAGATAAACTCGTTTATATAATGTACTAGCTGTTACCCGCGGCTTCGCAAGCGTAAATTTCGTAATTTAGTAAAGGTAATTCCTTTTAGGTTGTTTGCTAAAATATTTTGCCCCTATTTTCTTATCATAAGCTGAAATGATAGGCTTTATTTATTTATATAAAAATTTAAACTAAGCCTGTTAAGATGATGTCAACGAATTTGGTATAGACGTAAAATTTCAAATATTATATATTTTTAAAATACCTAATATTTTGTAGACTTGACTCTAAATAACTATCCTCCCTATTCCTATTGGAAAATTTAAATCCCTACATCCCCTATAAGTCTGTTTGCATTATATTTGAACATTTCCTAAAGTAACTGACTAATTGTTGAAGACACTAGAACAGTACGCGTTAAAAATGTAAAGTTTGACCTCTCCCCCATTTTTTTGCGTTTATTCCCTATTTTACTCTTTATAGGATTAATTTTCAAAAAGTGATGAAACATGTAGTCATTAATTTATTTTTGACCTCCTTTGAATATGCCCTCCAGTTTCATTCGTGTAAAATTATCTTAACTGTGAGCAAGGCTACTTTAAATCAGTTAATCCGAAACAAATCGGACAAATTTAGCTCCAAATTAGTTCTTTAAAGTGCTTCGCTTCGCTCGCCAAACAGTTCAAAATTCTATAAAAGGTTAATTCCATGTAATGCTTCGCTCCGCTGGCCAAACGACTCGGAAGTAAGCATTAATATATCTAATTTTCACACTCTGAGATCTTTCCATAGATTCCATCCATAGATTGATGGTTTAAAAAATTATTTTAATTTTAGATGCTTTTCGAGATCGCAGAACCCTGGTGGATTTTTCAAAATTATGTTCAGTTCCCCCATAATTAAACTTTACTACTATCCTTTTCTAAAGTGAAATTTTAGTAAAAAAGTTTTGAAGTTAACATTTAAATTTTTAAATATTATTTTTATTGTAACCTAGGTAATATTTTGTTTTTCTTTCTTTTGTTTCCTTTTATTGTTAAAGGAGAATTTTTGATATGTCAACTTTTGTCTTGAATATATCAACACCCATAATGGACATTGTTATAATTTTGACTGGAGATGTTGTCAATGTTGAGATGGTGAAGCGTCTAAGGAAAAACTTATAAAGTTTCACTGAAATCTGTCTCGTGGTTTTGTGTCAGCCGTGCCCATAGAAAATCTAACTGATCATTTTATTATATAAATTCTATGTAATTTCCAAAATATCAGTTTTAGGTATAAGAATATCTTATAGTAATAGATAGACTTTATATTTTTCTACATAATTATGATAAATAATATAGGTGATTCACTTGAAAAAAGAAAAAAAAGATTTGCACAATAAACAAAAGATATTTAAAAAAATGCTTTATGTGACCACCCTGTATCAAGTCAAAAAGCTGAAATGTCACTGTCACATAGAATATTAGTAACAATTTCCAGCGAAGTCAAATTTTTATGTCAAAAACACTTCAAATAACAAATTTGGTGTCAACTTCCGGTATAACCGGAAATGGCACCAAGTTAAAAATATTTTAATTAAAATCTTCATAATTGCAAACTTCTATAACCAAATTTTCAAAAATCTATTTTATTTAGAAGACCATAAACTTTTAATGAAGATCCTATTTAAATCATCCTGTACATAACCATTTGGGAGATCACATTAAAATGTGGCTAAGATTGATCGGGAGGTTAATATCTATATTCCCTGTAAATTTCAATTCTATAACTTTAATAGTTTTTGAGTTAAATCGTTTCGTACAAACAGACAGATAGACAGACGAAAATTTTTTTAAAGTTATATTTGGTATAGATGTCGAATTTGCTAACTGAAAAACATACTAATACTTAAAAATTTGAAAATCACAGACAGACCATTTTATTTTATTTATAGGTATTGATAATGTTATTTTTTTAGTCTTTAAATGATTAAAATGAGTTAACTCGTCCTGCAATATGGCGGCTCAAAATGCTGTGACAGGTACATATTCACTGGTACAGGTGCCGCCATCTGTAACAGATTTTCCAAAATACGGTATATGTTTAAATAATGTTCAATTTTAGCAACATAGTTTAGTTTTTTTTTGATGTTGGGATGTTTGATATTTTTTCTTTTTCTTTTTTTGTAACCTTATCTATTGTACTTATCACTGGCAGTAAGTAGTCCGGCATTTTGAGACAAAAAAATTTTTCCATATGGTTTGTTTAAAAGGGTTAAGCGGGAGTTTTTATTTTTCAACCAAAAAAACGGCAAATTTCAATAATTTTTCTCCCAGTGATTTTATTAACTAAGGGTACAATTCCTTTTTTCTTGTATTGAACAATATTCAAATTACAAAAAAAAACTTTCTTCTCCCTCATATCATTTTTAGTCGAATTTTCTCCGAAAAATTAGACTTATACAGTCTATACGATAAGAGCTGCGAGAGGCGAGACCAGGGGCGCTATCCGTTTTCGGACCCGTAGAACACGATTATGTAAAAAAAAAAGATGTCTGATATATATATATATATATATATATATATATATATATATATATATATATATATATATATTTCCCGCAACCTTTTAATATGTGTAGGGCGCCCCTATGGAAGTTAAGAGATGAAATTTGGTAAGTGGGGCTTATTCCGATGCACAACAATACTATCAAAGTGGGGTCAAATTTTGGGCAAATTTTTTTTCGGCCCGACCTTTAAGGGGGTGGTGGGGGGTGGAAAAGCAATAAAACTTTTCCAAACCGGTTTTAAATAATGTTTCGGTCAATTATCTACAACATATCCAAAATTCAGCTTCCTAGGATGATATGGTGGGAGTAGAGGGGGGAAAAACGATTTTCGCTGGATCTAACAGGCCCCCAGCCCCCCAGAATTAACGTAGAGGGTTGAAATTTGGTGTGTTGATAAAGTTCGTACCTAGGTTGTGCTTTTTGGAGGTTTTAATATTTTACCCCCACCCCCCTCATTTTTAAGCTACAATTTCATGCATTTTCGACGTTTTCGAAGTTTGTACCACTCGCACAGGTCACCCGAATAAACCTAGAGGGCTGAAATTTTGTATTCGGATTGAGTTAGTATCAAGGGGGTGCCTTTTGGGGGTCTCGACTTTTAACCCCTACTCCCACCATTTTTATACCCAAAAGAACATGATTTTTCTTGTTTTTTAACAGTTTCGTTCGGGTCAAAATCTCCCCAAATAAACGTAGAGGGCTGAACAGCTTAAGCTAATAGCCAGACACTGTTTTTTGGAGGTTTCAACTTTTAACCCTTACTCCCACGATTTTTACGCCAATATTTCCTTAATTTTTTTGCTTGTTTTCTAACACGTCTAGAGACTCCATAAGGAAACCTAGAGGGCTGAAATTTTGTACGTGTATTCAGTTAGTATCCAGCTAGTACCTTGTAGAGAGTCCGCATCACTTTTCCCCCCACTTCTCCCATTTTTACATCGGAATTGAATGCTATTGTTAAATGTGTTTTAAAAGCATTATGTTTATTCTAAATACAAGTAGGCGAATAGTAATTTTAAAAAATTTAAAAAAAAGTGAACTTACTTTTATGACAAATGAAATACATACATATTAAGTAATTTAAAAATGTTATTAAAGTCACTGTTTATTTATAAATTAGGAATTTTGGATTTTTAGTATTTATAAAATAGAAATTTTGGATTTTTTTGGAAAGAAAAAATATCTTTATAAAGGCCTTCCAGTTTACTATTTAAGGTCCTTTTTTAATTTTTAAAACTAAAACATAAAGGCAATTAGCGGATAAACATGGGCAGGAATGTCCTCGTACGAATTGTGTTGGGTTTTTTTCTGCTACCTGTTTTCGGCACAAAATTGAAATTTACTGAGATACAGCCCTTAAATACTTAAAACCTTTTTTTAAAGCCTCGATCAGCCGAACACTCATCACCAGTTTTGAAACCAACAAAATGACAATTCGGTTGTAGACTTTCAATACCGAAGATGAAGGGGAAAATTCGACTACCGTGATGGGGCCCCGCTGCTCACGGCGTTTTTATTATAAGGGTCGTCAAACTCGAGGCTGCAAAAAAAGAGGTGTCAAACGGTAACACCGATAACTCCAGTCAAGAATAAAATCAAAATTCTAAAAATTGTAGGTATGTATTTTAAAAAAATTACGTTTTGGGGCATAAAAGTGCCCCACAATATTGAACGAATAAATAAAATATTAAACAAATTTTTATTTTGATGAACAAAAGATGCTATTTCCAATATGTAAGTGCTGCTAAGGGTTAGAATATTTAAAAAATTAAAATATTCTTTACAATGGCCTCTTGGTGGTAGGCTAACCATTATCTTAATACATTAAAATCGAGTAAAAATTTTTTGAGCTAGGATTTGCGCAAATTTGAAAAATGTCATTTCGAGCAAAACACATTTAAAGTTTTTTTGAAAAAAAAATTTTACTTATATTTTATGAAATACTTATATAGATAAAGATACTAATAGCAAATCAGCCAATCCGGTACCGTAAATAATCCATAAGCAATTTCAAATTCTTCCTCCTGTAGTTCCGTATCCTGCTTTTTCCTTATTTGGCCTTCCGGTTTTACGCAGCGTCATCAAAATATGATTATACAAAAATCGGTATAACTTTTTTTCTACTTTGAATTTTGACTTGAAATTTTAAATACATATTCTCGGAACATTTATAGACTCTTTTATTTATTTTCTTTCGTTGGCGTCTGTTATATTATAATGTTTTATGCCTCTATCCCGTAGGACCTGGAAAAGATGCAGCTGTGCCTAACTTAATCAAACAAGCGTAAACACTTTTTTACATTATTACACGTTGAAAAGAATATAAAGCTCCTTATTAAAACCAATATTGATACATAAGACTACGTAAAAGCAAAATGAATGAGTATTTACTGACCGTTTATAAAAATTTTTCACATAAACTTTGCATTTCATAAAACAATTTTATTATGGAATTTATTAGCATCATAGCACGATTGATGAGCTTTCAATTGAAGGTTATTATAACTATTTACTACACGCATGACATTGCTGACTAAAAACCAGTGCTATCGACAGCTTGGTACAGCTATTTTTTTTTTTATTATAAAAATAAGAAATTTATTTCCCAGTTCTCCTTTAAATAATAAGAAATTTATTCTGCATACAGCGATATCAGTTTTATCCTCGTGAGACCTAATGTGTTCCATTGTTATACAAAACTATTGAATGTTACAAAGTTATCAAGTTTCTAAAACTAGATAACCGCAGCAGGAACATTAGCAACTATTTTATAGCGACTAATATTCTAAATATGAATCACAATAGAAGCTGATGTTTCTTTTACAGATTTTTGAAGTGAAAACTGTAACTGTTGAGAGTTAAAACTATAATGCTTTGGCTGTAATGACATTTACAATACAAAATTGTACGGTGACAAAAATGCTAGCAGTTACTTGATCACTGCTAACAATAAGTGTTTCATATTAGCGAATTTCCAAAACTGGAAATTCAGCTTTTACGCCAGGTGTCATGGTGCGACCTAAGCCCGAGACCATATCAGAAATATGTTTTGAGGTCCCTAGAATACGAAAATGATATTCACTAAAATTTATATATATATATATATATATATATATATATATATATATATATATATATATATATATATATGTATCCGCGCGATAACTCTCGAACGAAACGTTTAATGCTTATGAAATTTTGTGTGCGAATTCGATTTTCCAAATCGTTGGATGAGTTCGTTAGCCAGACACGTCGGATGCCCAGAAGTAGGTTTTCCGGGCGTTTTTTGTCAACAAAATGAGTTTTTTGCCAGAATTAAGCAATTTTTCAAATTTTTTTTTACACTAAGCCATTGTAAAAGGTAAAACGCATAAAAAATGTTTTTATACCGTTGCTCTAAATTACTTACTTTTCGAGAAAAACTAGGAAATATGTCGTTCTCCATTTCACTCGCACTCGCATTCTTTTTTTTTCTGTCTCATTTTTTGCGAGCTAAATTCGAAAAAAGCCGCTTTATAAGTAGCGTGTCATGATTTTTTTAATCCAATTTAACGATTCGGCTATATTCTATTTCTCTGTCAGTTAAATGTTTTTATAATGTATCTCTGTTCCATTTTTTTTTACAAAAAAAATCCCGACGATATCTGTTATGTGATATGATCAGAATTTAGATTATATTTACACCTTCCTAAAATTAATAAGAGTTTGCTTCAATCGTATAAAAATTACGTTAAATCATATTCAAACAATAATATTTTTACGTAATTTTTTATCCAATTGACAATACAGTTATGATTAGAATTGTATAATCAGAGCATTCTAATATTAAATAATTTTGCACATTCAATTTTTTTTTTTAACAAAGAAAAATTTTTTTAAATTTTGACACATTCTTTTATGAAATTTCGATTAAGAAATATTAAAAAATTTTAAAGTGAATCATTTAAAAAGAGTTAAAAATAAATTAAAAAGGAAACATTTCTCTATTTTAACATATTTGTAAAGAAAATTTTACAGTTTACTTACAGTTTTTTGAAAAAATGTAATAACATTTTTACATACAATAAAGATTATATTTGAACGGTAGGAAATCCACAAATTTTTTTTTATTTCTTTAATTAATTATTAAATTTGGTTTTAGAAGAAAATCTTCGTCTAATTCGCTTCAAGCCGAAAGTATAGCCACTAATAAGGACATTCCACTGTTAAAATAAATGGAAAATATATTGAAATTTATTTAATGAAAGCCATTCATACACATTTTTAAAATATCCTTTTGAATTATATAACAAATAAAATCTGTGTAAAAAAATCTAATTGACGTGTTTTTTCTCAATTTGCTAATATTAAGTAAGGCTCGTTAATTAGGGAGTGATTGTGTTAAAATTTTCATATAAAATATGGTAATTTTAACCCTCTTTAAAAGAACATTTCGATTTTAACAATAAAAAAATTTTAAAAAGTGTTTTCGTTTTTCCCGGATTACCAAAAACTGTTCATAGGCATATCTGTGACTAAAGTTGCCTCCCTTTCTTAAGAAAATAAAGTATTTTTAAAATTTTGTGCAAAAGAATAAAACACAATTAACGAAAAAAAAGTACGCGTTTCCATATTTTTAAGATTTTGTAGTACAAGAAAATCCTTATAAATTCATCATATCTGTTATTGCATTTACTAGCTTTTACGCAATTTAATAAACAAAAGTCTGAAAATGGACGTAGAATCTCACTGTTATTAATTATTATGTCTTAGTCTTTTGAAAAATTATTTTTTGAACTAAAATAAGAATAGGAGCAATATAAACTTAGGGGTAAACGACAGGAGTATATAAACTTTATTTTAGATTCTACGTTTATTTTTACAGAAAATCATCAAGTACCTATTATTTCTTTTTTGAATGTATAAATACAAAAAGTTCGAAATTATTTTATATTAGAATTTCAATTTTGGTCGACCCTACGGGTTGTCCCCATTTACTCTTTTCTCGTCTCTTTTGACCCCAATTTTTCATAGAGAAGAAATTATACGATTTTTGAATTTTTCAAAAACCACCGATATTTTTAAATTTTTTTGGATACTGCTGATAAAGTGATCATCTTCGCGTAAATTTTTAATATATTAAAGATTAGGTACTCATAAAATAAATACAAAAAAATACGGTGTGAAGTCGGAATGCGTACCTATTCATCCTTGTCTACGGTAGCACATTTTTTATTGACATAAATATTAGAAACGCAGGAAAAGAGACCAGGAATCAACATAGAAGTGGATTATGGTACGATATATTTTCTGAAAAAAGTGCTTAGGACCAAAGTTATAGAGTTCAAAGTGATGCACTTGATGATCTTGAAGCACTTGACTCTCGTGATGCACTTGACTTTGAAGTTGACCTTGAGGTCAATTTCCAAAGTCATTTGAAAATCATTTAATATTTTTCAAAAGGAGTAGTTTACTTTTCATCCCTAAATGGTTCAAAGTATATTCGAACGAATTTCACATGCAAGATAGAAAATAAGTGATCAAGAAGTAATTTTGAAAAATACTTGCTCAATCGCAATCGGAAAAATAATAGTTAATCATATGTTGAATTGAATTCCTAATATGATAACTATAGAGTAGCAATAAAAATTTTAAAAAATTTTGAAAATTTCTAATATAACATAAAGTTAATGTTTAACTTACAATTGGAGTGATATTAAATCTTTTCTTAACTTCTAAAATTACTTACAAAAATGTTTTCTTCTAATTTTTTCTATAAATTTGCGCCTATTTTTTCATTTCGTCAGGTTTTTATTTTTTTTATTTTAGAAAAATAACGCAACAAATCAATTTTGAAGATAGATTGAGTCAATACATGAAATTACTGCTTATAGGTACAGGATATGGTCAAAGTTCGGCAATGGCTAATCATTTTCAACTGACCTTGAAAATCGATTTCAGGGTCACTATCAAGTGCATCGCTTTAAATTCTACAAATTTGGTACTCAGCCCTTTTTTCAAAAAATATGCCGTTTCAAAAATATTTAGCTATAACTGTTTTCATCTACAGAGGTTGAATGGTGTTTTCTACCCCTAAAAAGCGTATTTAGCCGAAATAAAAAAACACGTATTTAATATTTTTCGCTGTTTAATAAGTATGTTAAGTTTCATTCAAATTGGCAAGTATTAGTTGGGTAGTGTTATTTGTCAGAATGTTTTGCCGATCTAGTTTTTTCAATATTTCTTTGCTCGTTTTCAGAATTTGTATTTTAATTTCTACGGACAAATAACTCATTCTTTTCTTCGATTTTAGTAACTTTTATTTGCTGATGTTGACCATTAATTGATCGAAACATATCAAATATTTTTCAATGATTTTTTTAGCGAATGTCGAAAATTTTGAAAATTTTTTCACCGTTAGTAAGTTAAAGTATTTGAATTCATTAAGTAATTAAATGATGTCCACAAGAACCTTACGAACTACCATAAGTTATATGAGATCCCTAGGACCCGTTTTTTACTGTTAGGATAAACTTTTTACTAAAATTATTTTAGATGAATAAAGGTTATGTTGTATGATTTCCGCCAGGGTTTACTGTTCCCATTATTGTAAAAAATAAACTAACCGACCGATTTTGAAAATTTTTTCACTGTTAGAGAACTAAATTATTTTAGATGGATACAACTATGCTGCACAAAGTCCGTTCGGGTTCTTGGGTTCCAAAAATATCAAAACTAATTACCCAGCCGATTTTAAAAAATCTTTTACTCTTAGAAAGCTAAACTATTTTAAATAGGTACAGTTCTTAGATGAGATCCGCCAGTCCCCAAAATTTGGAAATTCGCTATGTTATGCAGATGCTGCGACAGGGGTATTTTTTCAACTACTTGAATCGTAAAATGTCGTTTATATAGTAAATAATTTGACGCGTAAGCAACATTTACTATTTTGTTTTCTGATTACTATGGTTACAAAATACAGTTTACTATATAATTACATATATAAAATATATTTTCCCAGTACTCTCATCATAATTCATCTAAGTCATTATGAAATAAAGTGTAATTTGATTTGAAAAATTGCACTTGATCAATTACAATGTTGCAAGGCATTATCGTTTTTCCGATACGACGTGATGTTTAGTAATTAACCAGCACTACCATTAATAAACAGATGTGACGAAAAATGTAAATTTTTGATAGTACCTAAAGGAGTAATAAAATAGTTCTGATACATAAGGTAACGGGCCTAGTTTCTGACCTTTTAAGAGTGACGGCTGAGGTTAAACGACAGTAATAAATATAAGTTTAAACTTAAGAGACAATTAATAATTTTATCAACTAGTTTATGGCTTTCAAAATAAAGTCATACAAGTAAAATAATTATTTGAATTGAATTAATAATTTAAATTAATGTTTTAAAAATTGACAAAAAGGACCCAGTTTCTGACCTTCAAAAATTCTCATGTGACAGTTTTTGACCCTGACAGTGGCCTAGTTTCTGATCCTTAAATTAAAAAATACAGTTTTTTAAAATTTAATTTATAAATAATTTTTTATTGATAAAAATGAATGTTTAATGTAATACGTTATGAAAAATAACAAAAACTAATCGAAGATAACTATAAATAACAAAATAACTAACAAAAACTGGTTAGAATTTAATTGGGCCATACCACTTTAGAAGTGAGCCTAGTAATTGACCCTCATATTTCAATAATAAAAATCATTCTAAGGTATTTTATAAATATTTTAAAATAAATTTTAAACAAATATTAACCTGCTCATATATTTTTAATTAAGTTTTCATACTTACATGATGAATATTGCACAGATCAAAATGAGTACTTTGTAACATAAACTGTTAGGAAACTACCAAAAAAATAGCTTTACACACATTTTAAACTTAAAATTTTTTTTTTATTTAGTTAATATATTCTAAACTTTTTAAATTGCTGTTCATTAGACACAGAATAGATTACTTTAAATTAAGAATTTATTTTTTTTCTTATTTAAAATATAGTTTTTTTATTAATTTATAACAAAGTTGAAAAGTTCAGAAACTGGGCCAGGGTCAATTACCGGGTCTTTTACCTTATTATCAATATTTTTATCTTTTTAACATGAGTATGTTTTTAAACTGAAAAAGGTTGTAGCTGTGACACCTAAAATTGATATCTAAAAAATTGGTATTCGGCAAATTGGTATCAAAAAGTAAAGAACATGAGAATGACATGTATTTGATTGGACTATATAATAGAATGTAGTATATAATAGTGTATTATTCAACGAGCTGGTAATGATAGCTATTACTCACGAAGATGGAATTGCGACACGAGCCGAATTTACGAGGCGAGTGTCGTAATGCATCTGAGTGAGTAATAGCCATTGCAAGCGAGTAGAATACTATATTTTTTCTATGACTTTTTTCCTTTTTGATTTAAATAAGATTGAATATAAATTTTAAATCAAAAGAATAAAATTTTTAGTCAATCTCTAATTTCATTAAATGTTTGTATAATATGTACATATGGAAACGACTAAAACAAAATATAAACTACCTACTTTGTTTACTTACACGTTACTACGCAACATATATTAAATTAAAATTCGATACATATATTATACACAAAACAAATGCCAGACCATTGAATTATGGTTAATACGGTGATTTCGTTGGTTGAAAGGTATTGAGTAATGATCAGTCCTCCACACCTTTGAATAATGCCTAACTTGCTCAGCAATAAGCTACTGATTCAAAATAATAAACAAATTCAAACAAACAGTTGTACATTAGAATATTGAATAAAATAGAGGGACCCACAGGTTTATGCACTATGTATGTATAAATGAGATACAAAAATGACGAATTTGTTAACAAATATGGCAATTATGTTAACCAAACAAAGTTAATTTTAAAATGTTTCCACATTTATTGTTATAAATATTGTTAAAATATTTATAACAATAAATGATTTCAAATTATAGCAAAAATTACATAGAATTTTAGAAGTTATACAGTTGTGATGTTCGGAAAAATTTGTTTTATTGCATATACTTTAAGCACGTTATCTCAAGAATACTCTTATCAAATTTCCTAACGATTGGAACATTTCATCCGAAGTTATAGTTATTTATAATACACTACCACGAGTAGCGTCCGCGGTTGCTCCTGCGCAACTGTCGCTGAATCATGCTATAATATATTATAAGCAGTACTTCGACTTTCGCCGCTCAGTTATATTAGTTTTGGAGCAGTTGTGTCTAAAATGTTCAACATCGAATATGAAAGAAACAAAGCTTAACTTTAAACACTATTATTTCAGAATTGTATTTCTTGAAAGTATCTTTACGGTGGACACGATTACTGAAAAACTATGAATCCGATTAACACTAAATTTATAGGTACTACTTATTTATTATGATAATAGCTAGTCGCCGACTAAAGGATCTTTGATTTTTTAAGATTGTTTTTAGAGCCAAAATATCACAAATTTAACACCTTGAAAAAATAAATTTTTTATTAAAATCGTCGCCATCTTAAAAAAAATTGAAATCTTGAGAAATCTTTCGTTCAGCGACTAGACTCGTTCTCGAGTTATCATGTCCATCGCAATGATACCCACAAAAACCGCTCCTGGAATACACCCGTACAGTTCCGTTATTTTTAAATATTATTCTATGAAATAAATTTAACAAGTATCTCAAAACATGTGCTAGTCCATATTGTTAACAGTTTTTAATAAAATATTTTTTATTTTGCTGTTGAAAAAAAATTGAGTAAATTTCACTCACTACAACCGTATATAACCCCTTAAAAAAATAACGATAATGGAGACTTCTTCTTTATTCTAAAATAAACATAATTTCTTGCATTCAACTTAACTCAATTGGTACATATTTTATTCATTAGAGTATGCATATTTTAACACTTTTCTATTTATTTAATTTTATTTAACATTGTTTCGTTTACAAAAGCTGGTAAGTACCTAAACCTTTTATCGTTTTTATGTATTTACTTAAATTTTGTTTAAATAAGCTATCTTGGGTATTCAATTTTTAAATTACTCTCAATAAGTTCCCACGCTTTATTAAGGGTGCGTGTCCATTTGAGAGTAACTAGCAAAAGTAACTATTCAGAAAGTTGATAGTTCATTGTCCACTTGAGATTACTTTCAATAATTTTCACTCTCCGGAAAACTGTTTAATAGCAGACTCCCCGACAGTGCTCTCAAAACCGTGTCGACTTATAATAATAGGGGACAGCTAATGTTAAATTTTGACTAAGATGTCAGGTTAATGCAATATATTATGTTTGCAATCGTCAAAAAAGTTATAGACAACTGAAAAATTTGCTTCAATTATAGTCAAATTTATATTTTAAAAAAGAAACAATTGTTTAAAACTAAAATTCTGTTGATTTTTTAAAATATTCAATTTACGTTGGGCTTTTATGTTGAATATTCAGGTATAATTCAATTTTAGAAAATTTTTTATGATCAGAGTTTTTATAATTTTCATGTTTTGGGTTTTAAAAGAGTCCTTATTTCTGATAAATATTTTATTAATTTTGTAATTTCGTCTTTAGTTCATTCCTTTCTATTCATTTTAAAATTAATTTGTCGAATAATTAATTTTGATATTTGCATTTTTTTAAATGCCTATTCAATTTAATAGATTTTTATTAAATAAAGTATAAGGTACCTACAAACGACAAATTAGTACAAATAAAAACAACATTGAACATACAAAATCAATATAAATATAGCTGAGAGTGCTGTCACAATACGAACGTGTTTCGAATTTTAAGAGTAACTGTCGGAGAGATGAATTTATGCTTGTTCATTTGAGAGAACTAGAAATTTGTCTACTTTCCGAGAGTTTTTGCACAAGCTGATGGATAGTACTAACAGTTCTGTGTCTACTTCTAATTACGACTCTCGAGAGCAGCTCTCGATAGGATTTCTCTCAGATGGACACGTACCCTAATATAGTCAATACCATATGTAGGGCGAATTCTTTACATTTTTTAAATTCCAATCACTTTTAAGTAAGAGATGCTAGTAACGACACACTATACTGCCTACGTTTATCGCTTACGCATTAAACGGTATTGGTTATCATCGACACATATGTCTTTGACCAAGCCAACAGTATTATACTTTAACTTTTGTGATATTTTGTTTACATTCGTTTAAATAACGAACGCATTTCAATTTAGTTATATTTGAGAATTTTTTTATTGGAAGATGTAAATAAAAAATTGACTTTTAATCAAAGTAAATGGTGAACATATTATTCGAAGAACGATTTATATTTAATTTTATCTTACATAATTTATTTTTACATTAACTGTGCGATATTTTATCAAAATATAAGGTAATAAAAAATTTGGTAAGTTTGAATTAGAAAATTAAATGGACCGGATGCATACCACTAATTACATTGATACAAAAGAAGGTTTATTAAAAAAAATTGGGATTTTCGGTTTTTAATACAAATGTTTTATATGCTCGTGTAATAAAAATGTTTAAAAGGGCACGTTCGACTTTGTTTTTATGTAAATGTATTATTATCGCAAAGAATAATTAAGGCGGGAGTGCTTCCTTTTCTTAGCGTTTTTCTATTTTACTATTGTAGTATAAGACTGGTGGAAAAAGGAAGTAGGTATCGATATAGGAGACATTAATCCCATAATTATTAACTTAGGATCTTAATCAAGGGATGAGAAACATGACTTGTAGTATCATATAAGAAAAAACTACATTGAATTATATTTACTACATTGAATTAATAAAATATTTTATATACAATAACTTCTTTTTTTTTAATTTCCTCGGTACCAACACATTTTTAAATAACAAATAGACCATTATTACCTGCAAAGTTGTATACTATTTAAATTTTAATTATATTTAACTTCTTTTTACAATATTTTTTTAAAAAAACATTTTTTTTTTTTTTTAAATTGTCAATACTGAAAATAAAATATTAAAAACGACTGCAAACAAACTAAATTTGTAGTAGAAGAATGGAATGGTCACAACATTTGGTCGGCTTTGCACGTATTCGTCACAGCATACAAGCTGTAATAGGCTAAGCGCAAAGCAGTGTTTGTAGCTTAGCGTACGACCCTAGATAAAGTGTATGTTATATATTGTAGTTTTGTATGTGTTAATATTTATTATTAATAAATAAAATACTTCACTTTGCAAAAATACCACTTTTATTGTGTTAAACTCTTATGACATGTTTTGGTCAATCTGACCATTACAAAAACACGTGAAAAATTAAATTCAAATAAATGCCTATTATACTAAAATGTAACCTATAAATGGTAGTAGTGGATGATGGCTTACCATCTATAGGCACTTATATAATATGTTTCAGTATTCAGAAATGCTGAAAAATTCACAAAATTTCCGGTTTTCGTAAGTAAATCCAGAACACCGTAAGTACTGGATCGTGCAGCATGTCATTAAAAAGATTTTTTAAAATATGTCCGAGGTCATTCCAACTATTTTTTATTTTTAAGGATTGTTTATGAAATACTGAACTTTATATTAGTAAATAAAAACACTTTTTGGTGGTGTTTTGCAAAGTAAAGTGTTTTTATTTACTAATATCAAATATGGAATACCATAAAGTTACGCTAAAATTTATTAAATTTATTGAACTTCATAGTTTATACTTATGATTCTTGCTATAAAATTTATCGGTGAATTGAGCTGTGGCTTTTGTCGAATATATTTATCTTCTTATTTATCTGAGAAACCCTGATTTAAAACGTGACCAGCACGGACTTGGTGGAACTCATGTAAGAGTAATATAACCTTTGTTTCATTATTCTAATGACACTTTTTATTTAAATTAAATATACTTATATGACAGTCCTATATTTCCAAGGGAATAAAAATAATAAAAAAATAAAATAATACAATAAAAACTAGAGCACAAAATGTGAAATTTTACATGTTATTTTCGTACTTCCCGTAGTAGGTGCGTGTATCGAATATTTATTCAACTCGATTTTTCCAACTGGATTTTTATTTTGTATTTACATTAGTGTTGGGTCGAAGCGACTCTTTTATGTGTGCTAGCACACATGACTCCACACAGTGAGGTGTGCCGCACAGAGTGAGCGTCTCTTTTGGAGCACACAACGTACCAAGCACACTCGCATACTGTGTTACGTGTCATGTTGTGTGCGATTAAGTTTGAAACGAATCACAACTCTACTGGAGCACATAGCACAGTGTTTTATTGTGGTATAGGTGCTGTGCTGTCCTTTCTTTTATTGCTCTGTCGTTTCTTTTATTGTCCGTTCCGTCCTTTTCTATTATTGTCTTTTACTTGTCCTTTTAAGTAGGTACTTGCCCTTTAAAGTCTGTATTAAATAAAATAAAATTTACTATTTCTTTACTCTGCGGGAGTAGTTTTCTGTACAATATTTCGGACATATTAATAAAATAACATATAATACGTAAAAAAGTATAAATATATATTGTTCAATTTATATGAAATATTTTTAAACATTATAAACTGGAACACAATTTATCAAATGTCAACCCAGGAAGTAGGAACCCATAAATTAGTGCATAACATGTATCTTCTTCATTTTTAAAAAAGTTCAAATCTTTTGTTTGTGCCATAATATGCAACATATGTTAATCTGATGTCCAGTTGAGTATAGCATGTGCAGAAAAAAAATGTGCACAATTATGTGCCATGTGTAGTAATGGCGGACTGTGCTAATGACTCCTTTTGTAAGAGTCGCACAGCACACCGCACACTTAAAAGAGTCACTCTTTTGGAGTGACTCTTTTAAGTGTGCGACCCATCACTAATTTACATACCTACTAGTGTCACTGCCTGTGAGCAGTTGTGCATATTGAAGTGTCTGGTGTTGGCGACACATACAATGTATCTGAAAACAATTTTAGTTTCCTAGAACTTACAACATAACATTTACGACCTGCCATTCTATTCTGAATATTGAAATGTAAAATATGACAATAACAATAATATTATGGACGTGATAATAAGATAGATGCCGCATTCACTTGCCATGTAGTTAATACACAATCATAAAGAAAACAAAAACTCGGTTGCTGTGTACTGGTTGTGCTCGCGATATTTGAATGAAACTACCATAGCAAACGATTTCTAAGCCAAGTATAAAGTATTTCTTGCAGTAAGTATTTGAAAATGATCACATTGATCGAAACATAAGAGCTTTCAAAATAAAAGTGGTATCTTTTAGGTCAAAAACGGGAGCAAAACATTTTCGGATACAGAAAAAATGACCTAAACTATATTTTCACGCCTATTTCGCGCTGTCGAACAATAATTTTGCCCTGTTTTAGAACTCATCAGAAAAGCGGAAAATTTAAAAAATCGCACCAAGCGACAATAATAAAAAGAAAATTACATCCCTACATCTCTAGTTTTCCGGATAATCGGAAAAAATTTTTTCGTTAAAAATCGATCAAACCAAAATCGTAATCAATCACATACTACTCGTATATTGCACACTCTCGAGCACATTTTATGTGCAGAGGCTAACACATATGAACGATTTCGAATATCGCTCAGAGAATTTGGGAGTATATATCCTTGAAATGTTTTTCTAATACTTATTCTACGGAACAAAAATTCAATTTTTTTAAAGACGTTTCTCCCCTTAAATAACATACCGCAACCAATTAATTGTACAAAGCTATTAAAAACAATTTCAAAATATTATCTTAATAATTTTATTTCTTACGAAAGGAGTACCTGCAGTGACCTCTAAGCTTTAAATCTAGAAAAAAACTTCGTTTGATTAGAACATTTTAAAAAAAATACCATTGTCGCAACACCTGCATAACATAGCGAATTTCCAAATACTGGAGACTGGCGGATCTCATGTAACAACTTGTATCCATCTAAAATAGTTTAGCTGTCTGTGTAAAAATTTTCAAAATCGGTTGAGTAGTTAATTTTTGGTGCTTTTGGATCACCAGCTGATCTCATATAGTATAGCATATTTATATGCATTTAAACGAGTTTAACTTTTTAAAGGTGAAAAAATATTTAAAATCGGTTGAGTCGTTTATTTTTGGCACTTTTGGGACCCCGTCACCCCGACGGACCTCATATAACATAACTTATATTCATCTAAAATAGTTTAACTCTCTAAGAGTGAACAAATTTTCAAAATCGGTGATGACGTGCTCTTGAAAAGTTAATTAATTTTTATTTTGAAAAATGAAACAGATATAAATATTTTTAAAGTAATGACAAAAACGAATAAGCATTTATTGTAAAGAAATTCAGCAAACTTAATTTTTCCAAAAGCTAGTTCACTTAGAACAATGTTTTAAAAGCTTATCTTATGTAATTTTTTACGCTCTTTCCGATGGTGAAAAAAATTTTAAAAATTTTTGAATTCTGGTCAAATTTTGCAAGAATCACTAAAAATGGCAAAAATTGGCCAAAATTTTGGGCTCAGGTTTCTTCATAGCACCCGCTGTAGAAGTAAATTTCAAAAATTGAAATTCGCTTAAAAATCAGTCCTAAATGCATTTGGGATCACTACCCTAAAGTTACTTCCCCATGCTTTTTACAAAGCCCTTTAAAATGATATTTCCGTTTTGTAAAAAAAAAATATACATCTTCCTGATTTTATAATAATCTCACACAATGAACTGAATTACCGAGGTACATCTTTGTGATGTCCCTTTTTAGGTGTATTACGAACATTCACATAAAAAAAACAATAATTATCGATAATTTTAAATGAATAACGTCGTTTAAAATTTTCTAACCACCAAAACGTTCTACTACGTCCATGTCAAATCGCTTATTAATGAAACCATACGCCTACATCCGAGAAGACACGTACATAATATACCAATCTATATTTTTATGTTATTACAAATAACAATCTTTTCCCACTTATAAGAAAATTATTTCGTTTTAACTAAACTTTTATTAAAATGTCTTTTACATGAACATTGAAAGTTTTAATTACTTTGAAAACACTTAATATAATACACTTAATTAGTTGAAGAACTATATAGACTGATTTGTTTAAGAATACATTTTCTCAAACAAACCAATAAAACTATTCGCGACAAAGCGTTTATACAGCTATAGGAATATTCTTACTGCATCAAACAAACTAATACGTGGTGTCAACGATATCTAGTAATTCTCGGGCAAGTGCACCACACGAAATACGAGCACTCAGGGTCTAGGTGCTTTCAGGGCGTATGCACCAAAACTGTTGCACTGGGTGATGTTCAATACCTTTTACCGACTTGTTTTAGCTGTTTGGCACACCTGGGTACTGTACCTCGCTGACAATGGTGTCCACGTACTACACACGTGGAATATAACATATAGAGTGACATCTACTGACACATAGAATGTCAAAGTAGGAAACAGAGAATGGTTTAAATATTCGATGTAAATAAACGATCAAAATACTGTATTTTGTACAAATAAGGTTTCGCAATCTAGTGATGTTGTAAAAAACGACAGTGGAATTTATTTTATGTAGTTCAGTTTTAATACTAATATGTCAAAATGGCCCCGATTTTTCAGTCAATTCAGATTCGATTCGATTCAGATTTTCAAATTTCAAATCAATATTTTTTCGTTTATCAATTGATTAAATGTTCCAAATAAAAAAAATATTAAAAATTTTACGATTTTAAGTAAATATTTTAGACTCAAAAAGAAATTAACACTATTTTTATTATAAATATTTAGTTATTTTACGTACATGATATAAGTTTCATACAAGAGGTTATATTTGTACTCAATAGAAATACATATAAATATATAAATATATATACATATATATATATATATATATATATATATATATATATATATATATATATATATACATATATATATATATATATATATAATATTTATACCAAATAAAAAGGTAATTTAGCTCTTATAATCTCTTAACTGGATTAATAAAAATTGTTTGTACAGTTTTATTGTGCTAACTTCGGAAATTAACTGGAAAATATTGATCATTAAGTAAGGAAACATTAAATGCGAGGTGAATTTAAATTGAAAAACAATCATTCTATTATTAATAATTTTTGTTATCAGAGGTTTCTTTCAGAAATAATTTCATTAATATACTTATAAATGTCAAAACTGTTCAGACATATGATCGCGTTCCGGTATGGGGGCTTTTCCGTCAGACTTATAAAAAAAAAATCTCCTTTTGCTTCAATAAAGCAGCTTTCTCTTTTAAGGTACCATCACAGTGTAATTCTGCCGAAAAATAGTCAATTTTCACAATTTTTTTTCAGACGGATAGGATGGGGGAATGGGGATGAATTTTTTTTACGATTAATATCACTCTTTAACAATACAAAAATATTTTTTTTATTTACCTTACTTCCCATAGGAAGTTATTGTAATGGGTCCGATTTTACGAATCGCTAATTTTGACATATCTCCACGTTTCAAGGTCACTAGAATTCAAATCCATCGTTTTTAGCGTGATGTCTGTGTGTGAGTTCGTTAATTCGTTCGTTCGTTCGTGAATTTTTTTCGTCTCGCGTATCTCGAGAACAAATGATATCAACTCCGGACTAATTTCATTAGATGCGTAATCAAAAAATGAAGACCGGATAAGCGAAGACCGTTTTCAGCAAATTCGGATTAGCGGTGTGTTTTTTGTGGTAAAAAGACGGAATTAACTTTATTAAGATAACATAGGTTATATGGATGGATGTTTTACCATAACATTATTATATAATGGCCTGAGAACCTTCCTTGATGTTAAAAACGCCAGTATTTTATTATAAAATTTAAAAAAATAAAAAATAAAAAAATAAAAAAACCAAATAAGAAACTTTTTGTGAAATATATTTTGTCTCGCATATCTTGAGAACGAATGATGTTATAATTTGTTTGATAAGGGTGGAGCCCCCACCCTTAGGTACAGAAGGTGAAGCCCCCGGTATGGTACAAGGGGCAAAGCCTTTATCGGGGGCCCAGGGGAGGAGTCGCCTGAAATGAAAAAAGAATTATTTATGTACAGTAGTCTCTAGTCTTTAAGGACACCCAATGGGAAGTTGACAGTGTGGGTAGACCTGTCCCCCAATTTTTTTTTATTTAGTTTTTATAACTATCATAATTTTTTGAAAAAAGTGTCTATAAAAAAAGGCCGAAATTTCGTGCCCACGATTGCGGCAGCAATTTTTACCTGAAAAAATAAACCAAATAAATTATCAATCTGTAGGTAAGTCGCTATGTTCCTATGGGAGCTTTTTGTTCCTTTGAAATTTGAAAAAATGGTGGCGATTTAAATTAAATGTACAAAATTTTTTTACAGTTTTCCGGGTGAAAAAATAAGATTTCAAAAGAAAAAAAAGCTCCTATAGGAACATAGCAGCTTACCTACAGATTGATAATCCATTTGATTTTTTTATTTTTCAGATAAAAACTGCGGCCGCAATTGTGGGCACCAAATTTCGCCCTTTTTTAAAGACACTTTTTTCAAAAAATTATAATAATTATAAAAAATAAATAAAAATAAATAAAAAAAATATTTTTGTATTGTCAAATAGTGGGACTAATCGTAAAAAAAATATTCATCCCCATTCCCCCATCCTATCCATCCGAAAAAAAATTGTGAAGATTGACTATTTTTCGGCAGAATCACACTGTGATGGTACCTTAAGATTGTATTAAGTGGGGAAGGGTAAAGTTAATTCGCTATAAAATAAGCATATATTTTCGAATTTTTTTTTTTTTTTTTTTGTTTTTGACGATACAATTAATATAAATATGTTAATTGGTACATAATACAATGATATTTGAGGAATATTTTGTAAAAGTTTCGTTGAAAAATATACAGAAATGAACCAAGTCAGATTTTTGCAGACGATTCAGAAAAAAGTTACATTGCAGTGAATCGCATAACTCATCACCGAATCGTTCGAAATCAAAAAACCAAAAATATTTCCTTTCTTTATATAATATAATAAATATTAAATATGTGCTTAAAAAAGTCCTTACCTTACGAAATTTAAACACTATATTTACGAAATCCTATATTTACGAAATTTAAACACTGAAATGTTTTACCCGTTTTACCTATAAGTGACATCTACAAAACCTCTTATGTATAAAGTATTCTTTCATGCTTGACAAATTTTATTTCATCATGATTAACAAGTCTCTAGTTTACACTCTATAAACACAAAAAACGCCGTGAGCAGCGGGGCCCCATCACGGTAGTCGAATTTTCCCCTTCATCTTCGGTATTGAATGTCTACAAGCGAAATGTGATTGAAAGTCTACAACCGAATTGTCATTTTGTTGGTTTCAAAACTGGTGATGAGTGTTCGGCTGATCGAGGCTTTAAAAAAAGGTTTTAAGTATTTAAGGGCTGTATCTCAGTAAATTTCAATTTTGTGCCGAAAACAGGTAGCAGAAAAAAAGCCAACACAATTCGTACGAGGACATTCCTGCCCATGTTTATCCGCTAATTGCCTTTATGTTTTAGTTTTAAAAATTAAAAAAGGACCTTAAATAGTAAACTGGAAGGCCTTTATAAAGATATTTTTTCTTTCCAAAAAAATCCAAAATTTCTATTTTATAAATACTAAAAATCCAAAATTCCTAATTTATAAATAAACAGTGACTTTAATAACATTTTTAAATTACTTAATATGTATGTATTTCATTTGTCATAAAAGTAAGTTCACTTTTTTTTAAATTTTTTAAAATTACTATTCGCCTACTTGTATTTAGAATAAACATAATGCTTTTAAAACACATTTAACAATAGCATTCAATTCCGATGTAAAAATGGGAGAAGTGGGGGAAAAAGTGATGCGGACTCCCTACAAGGTACTAGCTGGATACTAACTGAATACACGTACAAAATTTCAGCCCTCTAGGTTTCCTTATGGAGTCTCTAGACATGTTAGAAAACAAGCAAAAAAATTAAGGAAATATTAGCGTAAAAATCGTGGGGGTAAGGGTTAAAAGTTGAAACCTCCAAAAAACAGTGTCTGGCTATTAGCTTAACCTGTACACCAAATTTCAGCCCTCTAGGTTTATTTGGGGAGATTTTGACCCGAACGAAACTGTTAAAAAACAAGAAAAATTATGTTCTTTTGGGTATAAAAATGGTGGGGGTAGGGGTTAAAAGTCGAGACCCCCAAAAGGCACCCCCTTGATACTAACTCAATCCGAATACAAAATTTCAGCCCTCTAGGTTTATTCGGGTGACCTGTGCGAGTGGTACAAACTTCGAAAACGTCGAAAATGCATGAAATTGTAGCTTAAAAATGAGGGGGGTGGGGGTAAAATATTAAAACCTCCAAAAAACACAACCTAGGTACGAACTTTAGCAACACACCAAATTTCAACCCTCTACGTTAATTCTGGGGGGCTGGGGGCCTGTTAGATCCAGCGAAAATCGTTTTTCCCCCCTCTACTCCCACCATATCATCCTTGGAAGCTGAATTTTGGATATGTTGTAGATAATTGACCGAAACATTATTTAAAACCGGTTTGGAAAAGTTTTATTGCTTTTCCGCCCCCCACCAGCCCCTTAAAGGTCGGGTCAGAAAAAAAATTTGCCCAAAATTTGACCCCACTTTGATAGTATGAGGTGCCTCGAAAATGAGCCCCATTTACCAAATTTCATCTCTTAACTTCCATAGGGGGGCCCTACACAAATTAAAAGGTGGCGGGAAAATATATATATATATATATATATATATATATATATCAGACATTTTTTTTCTACATATTCCTGTTCTACGGGTCCGAAAACGGATAGCGCCCCTACTCTCGCCTCTCGCAGCTCTTATCGTATAGACTGTTCGGAGAAAATTCGACTAATAAAACAGATGGGTAATATTGATTCTTCTTAATACATTGTCGTCATTTTTGTAAAAAAGTATATGACATAGGTATAATAATAATAAAGAAAATTCACAAATTACGTATTGGACACACATTAAATCAGGATTCCTAGTCGCTAGAACTTTCTACAAGTTCCAAAATAAAATTTAAATACATTTTTTTATCTAAAAATAGATAGATAACTATATTATTTGACAAGAGCATTAGTTTACCTCGCCCAAAATTGTTATCGTAAGAAATAAATAAATATTATAGTCCAATGTTTCACAAACGAGGTTTAAAATTTAACCAATTCAGTGCCATTGGCATGCTAACATGCCAAAGGAAATAAAGAGAGAAATATATCTGACAATAAAAGACAACACTATCTTTCGAAAGCCATAAATCTAATAATTTTGACAATTTTATTTAAGCATCAACCGAATTATTTAGATTGAAAAACATTGTTTTTCAGTTCCATAATAAAATTAAATTAGTAATATACTAAAAATCCACAGTAGGGTTATTTTTCTAATATAAATTTTTTTCCAGTAAACGTTAAATAGAAGGTGAATTAATACCTTTCTACTTGCCCAACATGCTTTAAAATAAAATAGTAATAATTAAAAAGAATATTGTGAATAATTTAACATTTAGATATTTAGAACAATATGTAAAAGTTGCTTATGATTTATTGAATGTCTTAACATAACTCGATTTATAGTGTACCTACTAAGAGGTACCTCGTATTATAGTGTACCTACTAAGAGTTCGTATTCTTGTTGACAAAAAATTTTTCCAAGGTGGTTTGACCTTTAACACAGGGAAGACCTACTGACTAATTGTAATATCAATATGTATATTTACACTGCTGATCCGATTAAGAGAAAGAAAAAGGTGTATATTGGTCACACAGATATAAAAAAAACATCAGGAATTTTTTGAGTAAACAAATCATTATGTATGTATACAGGGTGGAATTTAGTAACTCATACCTTTTGGTGCATTTCGATAAAATTTTACGATGATTTAATACAAAATTTGTCGGAAACAACATAGCTATGTTTTAAGCTGTTTTTTCCGACAAATACCTAAATACATAGCTAAATCATCGTAAAATTTTATCGAAATTCACCAAAAGGTAAAGAGTTATTAAAATTCCACCCTGTATACATACATTCCATACTGTTACTGTCACACATCGTCATGCTAGGTAATTACCTCTCTCTCCCTTGTTGGTGTACGTATTTTATGGATGAGAAAATTTAATGTTGTAACAGTATTCAATTACACGAAACATTACTGCTTCATCCCCTTTATTGTTGAGGTGGTGACTAACGTAAGAGTTTGGAATTCTCTTTTCGAAAACTAAAAAAGTACAGTTCATGCTCAAAATACATCAAAAGAAGTCTTGAAAATATAGTTATAGTTTACCAAGACGCATCGTTTGGTGCAAAAAAAAAAACACACATAGCATTAACCCAACCCGTTGAAATCTAATCTTGAAGTTTACGTTTAGAACAGAAACAACACATGTGAATCAGTTGTAATACAACTGATTCATTGTCAATTGACAATACAACTGTTGCATTGTGTTGACTATGAAGATGAGTGAGGCTGATGTGACCACAATCGTACATGAAGTTTAATGATTACGCTTATTTTAATAAATGTTCTTTTTTCGAAATAGGTCGATGTTAATGTTCCTGTTAATCATTTTTTTGTTATTCCTTCTTTTGAAAGCAATAAAAGTTTAAAAAAAGGAGTTAATGCGTTACTTTTGTTGTAGAAAACAATTTCCTGCAGAAACAACACATGTGAATATATTTTGTTTACAACGTATAATTTTTTCAGATTTCTAACGCACAAATTGTGTGAGCTGCACAGTTTTTTGTTGTTTACTCAAAATTTTAAAAATGTAACATATGTGTTGTTTCTGAAATAACTGATTCAATTAACGACTCGGATTAAATATTATATAAATTTTAACACAATCATTTTTTTAAATTTTTCAAGAAAACTTAGCTTATTTACTATTAGTTTAATTTACGTGATAATTTCCGTAAGAAAACAAAAAAATAAATTAAAATTTCGAATCGCGGATAAACCAACCCCAGGACAATCAAGAGTTGACTATATGGAATATAATCAATTGTATTTATTGCACTCTAAGAAAAATGAAAAAAAATACAATGTGGTATCTACGGACCAGTATGATACATAGATATGGTACGATGCAATCATTTTTCCAGTAAATATGTATGTTTTAAATGTCAGGTAGCCAATGTAAGATAAAACAGGAAATTACTGTTTTCAAAATGCCACAAATAATAATATAGGTAAGATAGATTTGTATACAACGTGTCCCGTTTTTTATGGTTTTGCACGTAAGCTGCATGAAGAAATGAAAGAAATTGATATACCTATCTGATTTTAAAGAAGAGATTAAATATAAATATAGCTCAGAGCTTTCTAGCTATGAACAACAAGTACACTTCAATTTCTTTATGTGTCCGCTTACGGGGCTGTAGGAGAATATAATTCTAAGAATTCCTATACCCCCACTTGTACTAAGTAGTCGACCGCCGTAACTCGCACTTCCACTACTTTTCAAGCGTGTGACTGTATACTTACTTATATTTAGAGCCCAGACGTTTAGTGTATTATAAATCATCTGTCAAAAAATTGATTATTCTTCAGGAGCGTAAAAACAAGTACGGGGGTCTAGATATGACAATAAACTGTAAATTTAAAACCTATATAACGTAAAAGCCCCCATTATGGAATAGTATCTAATACTAGAACAGTTTTGACATTTACATATTAATGAAGTTATTTCTGAAAGAAACGTCTGATAACAAAAATTATTATTAATAGAATGATTGTTTTTCAATTTAAATTCACCTCGCATTTAATGTTTCCTTACTTAATTAAAGAAATAAATATGTAAATGTCAAAACTGTTCCAGTATTAGATACCGTTCCATAATGGGGGCTTTTACGCTAGTCATTTAAGACTTTTAACTGTTATTATATTTGTTGGACGACCAACAGAAAAGGAAATATTTGCAAAAGAAGCATATTCAGGGTTTTCAATCTCGAATAACCGTTTTAATCAACTATTTTTTATTTGTTTATTAATTTTAATAGTAATGTAAAGATCTACACTAATATACTATCAGACTAGTATTTTTTTAAAGTGAAAGTTTAACGACATTTTGCAATATTTTCTATGGCTTCGTACCTTACTGGTCCACTTTCACTGTGTTTAAAATCGGCAAATAGATACCGAATTAAAAAACTAACTAGGTGAAATTATTTATTAGAAAATGCTCTATAAAAAAGCTAAGAAGCACTTTTCTATTTGAATGCAAAATAGAAAAGTTATATGGGTGGAAAGTTTCTTACGCTTTGGCTAGTTAGCTTTTCTTACCATAATTTCTAAAATATTAACTTTTCGCCAAAATGTTTCAAATAAAAGTTATATATAATTATATAATCTACAAAAAAGTTCCTTATAAAATTTTTGTCAGATTCGCGGTTACAGAGCTAATTGAGTAAATATTTTTGACCTTCAAATCATCTTTGACCAGTTTTCGAGGTCGGTCCGCGCAATCGAACAAGAGATGGTCTGGCCGACAAAGCATTTTAGTAACTTCGAATGGTAAACTATTAAATGAAAAATGAATTTTTTTTTAAATCGATGGGTAAGGGCGCCTCGAAAAATTCGCGCCACTTTTCGAGGTCGGCCAGCGTAACCAGACAAGAGATGGTCTGGCCGGCAAAGCATTTTAGTAACTTCGAATGGTAAACTATTAGATGAAAAATTAAATTTTCTTCAAATCGATGGGTAAACACTTTCTTATTACCGCCTCTCGGTCTAATAGTATGAATGTCCTAACTCATATTCGAATTGTTGATCATGCGGTGATCAAAAAAATACATTTTAATTTATTGATGTTTGTTGTGTATTTATGAAATATCTCCTCTTAAAATTTTACAGAACTACGCTTCTTTAAATAATTGTTTTTAATTTTTGCCATCAAGAAAAAAGAATTTTTTTATGGGATTGTTTATATAATATAAATATAGTTGGACAAAACAAGATCTGTCCGTTCGTGGCGCAAGTGATGTTACAAACTTTATTTAGCAGATTATACTAATTATCAATTTGTATAAACAAAATATACCTGAATAGCATCGTTTTCATTAAACATCAACACCAATGTTCCGGTCTCATAACGAGAGACTGAAATGAATTTTTTTCGGTCATGGAAAGGAAATGTTTACAATACAAATATAAATCGACGGACTCATAACGAGCGGACTCATAATGAAAGTCGGCTGTAATTTTATCATTTCAAAAAGTTGAATTCTGTTTATACAGACAACAGTCGTAAGTCGTAACAACAAAAAAGCGTTGACAATTTTTTATTTCTTAAAATTTTAAAAAAATTATCCCTACGAAAAAGGTTCTAAATTGATTTTTTGCGAAATGAAGAAAAGAATTGTACCTTATAAAAAAATTTTGCTTGGTTATAAATATTTGCGGCTTCTAGAGACTACAAGACAAATTTCTATCATAGTCTTGAATCCATCAAATTTTATCAAGTTTTACCACAATAATGGCTGTAATAGCTGAATTTTCCATTCGAAAATTCGTTAAAAAGGGGCTCCCACCATACGTTTTATTATATCTCTTTAATAAAACATCGAATTCTCTTGAGACTATTATTCACTTCAATTCCCAGTTTAACGTTATGTTAATTACACAACATTAACTGTTTGTATTTTTTTTTTAATTGCGTTAAATTCAATTATAATTTTATGAATTGTAATTATCAACGTATTCGAATTTTTATTTAACAACTGATGCAGAGCAACATCGAGGAGGTGCACTAAATGAACTAATTTTTATCACTCACACGAGAGGTTTGTATTTTTTCGAATAAATGTGGGGTTGTCTAACGAAAATTTGTTGCCCAGCAATTTAACGAGAAAAACTGTCAGTTAACAAAAACGCGACAGCGAAGGTGAAGCTATACAGTAAGATAATTTAACAAATAAAGTAAATCAGCATAATTCATACTACCTATTTTTTTTTTTTTATTTTTTTTTTTGATTAAAATTGGGGTACTGCTGCCGGTGGATGGCGCGGTCAGCAGCACCCGGCGGCATCGCCAACAGAGGGCATGCGCCGCCATAAACGGTAAAGATAAAAACATACACAAAACAGACAGGAACACATAAATGCACTAGACAACGGACAAACATACACATGATAAAAACCAACGATGAGCCCTGCCATCCCAGGGCTTAAAAGGAGTGGACAGACCTTAGTGACGGTACGATAAGTACTAGACAGAGCGTCCGGTCACCAAGGCCTGGAAGCCATCGCTGGAACTCCCTCCGAGGCGTAAAAGGCCCCGGAGTGGAGGAACCTGACTAGAAACACACAATGACTAGAATTATAAATCACAGAAGTAATCACAGATAAAACTTATTGCGTCGCTGGGGAGCCACAGGCCCACCAGTGACGCAATAAGGGGTTAAAACAATACCGCTGTAGAGCCATAACAACAGGCCTACAGCGGCATAACAAAATATCACAGAAAGTAAAAACAAATGATGTACCACCTCGGGTGTAAAAGGCCTTCGGTGGTACATCGATAAAAAACAATAACGAAAACAAATAACAACGTATAAATAACGAAGTACTACTAAGGGTGTAAAAGGCCCTTAGTGGCATAACAACAATACTAAAAGTACCCTGCCAGACCAGCTGGAGCAGGGTATAGGCAATAAATACATAAATAAATAAGACGCACACAAAGCATTTTGAACACAAAATTAAATTAAAACAAGGCTAAAAATAAAGTTTAAAATATCGGGGGAGACAAAACGAGACGACTTGTAAAATCTGAGATGTAAAGCCCCTACAGTCTCTGAAGAAGGTTCGAATTTCGGAGAAATTCAAGCATCTTTCTTTCAGAGACTGCATCGTAAGCTAAAGCTTCGGCTACACTATTGGGGAGCTGCAACCTCTGGCGCAATGGCTCAAAGGTTACACATTCCTCAACTATATGCCTCACGGTCAGCGCCGTCCCGCAGGCGGCGCACCTTGGCTGATCCTCACCGGCGAGAAGATGACGATGTGTTAACGCCGTGTGGCCCAAGCGTAAACGTGTCAGGGCCACACTCTCTCGCCGGCTCAGATTTACAGGTGCCGGAGTTCTTCGGACCTCAGGTTTCACCTGTCTGAGCTTAGCCGTGAGGTTGTTCCACTCACGTTGCCATTTATGTTCGATCGCGGATCTAATGCACACTCTCAGATTCTCTGGGCGTATGGCAATGTCCTGTGGCTCACCGACTTCGGCTGCGTGACGTGCTGCCTGGTCGGCGAGTTCATTGCCAGGTATCCCCACATGTCCGGGAATCCAAAAGAAGGTGATAGACTTTTGGCGGAGCATGTAGAGACACGTTCGGATGTTCTGCACCAGTGGATCGATGGTATGAGAGTGGCAGATCGCTTGCAACGCGCTCAACGAGTCGGAACAAATGAGGAATGCGCTGTCTTCGGATGTTTGACAGAATCGCAGGGTTTGCAGAATAGCAAATAATTCTGCAGTATACACAGAGGCCTGGGGAGGAAGTGACCAAGCGTGAGGATCGTCACGAATGACGATGGCACTTCCAACACCCGTAGCTGTTTTGGAACCATCTGTGTATACGCAGAGAGAGTCAAGTTCGCTAATGATCTCATAAAAGCGGGCTCGATATTCGATTGAACTGGTCTCCTCCTTGTTGAGACCAGTCAGGTCGAAACGACACCTTACGTTAGGGATCAGCCAAGGAGGTGCTTCCATAGGACGTTTGGGAAGTACCTTAGCGAACTGTAAGTGCAGACTCTCTAATAACTCCTGCGTTCGAACGGCCACTGGTCGACTTATGGTGGGACGTCGACCGTAGAGCCCCTGTAAACGGTATCTGAATAGAGTCGGGTGGTTTATATGTGAAGGTGTTGCATATATCCCCGCCGCATAATTGAGCAAGAGACGCTCACGTCTCAGTCGCAGCGGAGGAAGACCCGACTCTACGCAGAGGCTCATAGAAGGGCTCGTTCGAAATGCTCCCGTAGCCAGTCGTATGCCTGCATGGTGAACAGGATCTAGGAGTAAGAGCGCAGACGCCCGGGCGGAGGAGTAAGCAATGCTGCCGTAATCAATCCTAGTCAGAACTAGCGATTGATACAGGCGAAGCAACGACTCCCGGCCCGCACCCCACGATGCACCAGCCAAGCACTTAAGCATGTTTATTGTCCTGCGACAACTCGCAGCTAAGGCTTGGAGGTGTGGGCGCCACGTAAGTTGTTTATCAAATATGAGTCCTAGAAACCTGACGCTATCAACGCACTGGAGATTGGATCCTTTCAATGTGAGAACAGGATCCGGATGTGCGTTGCGCTTTCTGCAGAAGTGTACCACCGATGTTTTTTGAGGTGAGAAGCGAAAACCAAGAGCTTCTGCAGAAGTCACCACTTCGTTGATGCCTTGTTGCAGCCGTTGTTGAATATCCTCGATGGAGTCGGCTGCATAAAAAATGGTGAGATCATCAACGTACAAGCAACGACGAATTGGGGCTGAAGCTGCAATATGACTGACTGCGATGGAGAACAAGGTGACACTAATGGTGGAGCCTTGAGGAACACCATTCTCCTGGGTATGGGCCTCAGACTCAGTGTCACCTACCCGGACACGAAAAGAACGGTCAGTCAGAAAACTTTTTACGAACTGAGGGAGGTTACCTCTTAAACCCCAGTCGTGCAGCTTCTTGAGAATGCCATACCTCCAGGTCATATCATAAGCTTTCTCCAAATCGAAAAACACGGCCACGAGGTGTTTTCGTTGAAGAAAGGCGTCTTGAATGGCATTCTCGAGGCGAACAAAATGGTCCGTAGTCGAATGGTATCGGCGGAACCCACATTGATGTTTAGGAATGAGATTGTGGGATTCCAGCCACCAGACGAGACGGTTGTTCACCATTTTTTCCAATACCTTGCTGAAACAGCAAGTCAAGGATATTGGACGGTAGCTAGATAGTTGCGATGAATCTTTACCCTCTTTTAGCAGCGGAATGATGGTAGCTTCCCGCCACTGCGGAGGGTAAACGCCTTGCCTAAAAATTTCGTTGTACAGATCCAGTAACCTACACTTACCAGGATAAGGCAGGTTCCGGATCATGGCGTAGGGGATCTCATCAGGTCCAGGGGAGGTGTCCCCAGATCCCCGAAGCGCCTCCAGTAATTCTTGCATAGAAAACGGTTGGTTATACTGGAGGGATTCATCTGAGAAAAAATCAAGATCATTTTGTTCGTGTTCGATCTTGATCCGCAGGAAGTTCGGGTCATAATTCTGGGAGCCACTGACGCGCTCAAAGTGCTTAGCTAAGCAATTAGCTATTTCCGCGCGTTCAGTGATGTTCCGACCGTCGACGACGAGAAGGGAGGGCATAGGCGAACGGGAGGATTTCCCAGTAATGGCCCTCACTCTTCTCCATACCTCTGAGGTGGTGGTGGAGGTATTAATGGCCGAAACATATTGCTCCCATGATAGCCTCTTTTGCTCTTTAATTGTTCTTTTGCATCGTGCTTGAGCACGCTTGTAGGCTATCACATTTTCCTGCGTGGGGCGACGTCTGAGTTCGTTGTACGCCCGCTTTTTCTCTGCAACTGCTACACTCACGACTTCATTCCACCATGGTACACGACGTTTGGGTGGAGTGTTGGACAACTTTGGAATACTCTTATATGCTGCTTCATTGACACTGGAGGACATTTTCTCCACATCATCTTCTACGTCTCCAGTCAGCTCGGGTGTACGGAATGAATCAGCGTACATTTCCCAATCAGCTTGACGGAGACGCCATCTCGGCGAAGATGATTGTGGAGTCATCGGCGTGGTACTATTCAATATAATGGGAATATGGTCACTACCGTATGAGTCAGACGCCAGCGTCCACTCATAACGGTGTGCCATGACCGGTGAGCAGAGTGATAAGTCAATAGCCGACAACTCACCGGTTCTTGCATTAATAAAAGTACCTTCACCGGAATTCAACAAGACCGTTTCAGACTCATCTAGAAAACGTTCGATGAGTCTTCTACGGGCGTCTCTTGTGCTACAGCTCCACATAGGGCTGTGAGCATTGAAATCTCCTAGTAACAAAAATGGACGTGGTAACTGTAAGGTAAGCTCGGTCAAGGATTCGACATTCCAGTCGAAGTCTGGTAGGTAGACCGAGCATACTGTGAACTGGGGCGGTTTCATTAAACGAATTGCGATAGCTTGTAGGGGAGTGTTTAATGGATGGTCCCGGAAAGGGACGCCATCTTTTATCAAGATGGCAACACCCCCCCTCGCCCGGATGTCTGGCTGTACATTATGCCGGCGGATATGATAATTTTTTATTGAAAATTGTTCCGCCGGCTTTAAATGGGTCTCTTGAAGGCACACGCACATAGGCGTGTGCTCAGCCAGAAGCATCTGCAATTCACAGTAATGGTGCTTAACACCATTACAGTTCCACTGTACGATAGCCATTTCTGTTACTACTTAGGGTTGCTCCCTAGGAAGTGTGGCTACTTCCTAGGTTTCCCCTTTGGCCAGCCTTTTTTTCGTTTGATCACTTTCACCTCGGCGTCCGAATTGTCAGATTCTGTTGCCGAGGTGTTGGTATAGGCGTCGGTCGTCGGGCGCTTAGTACCCGTACGTACCGACGCGGTCGTACTTTCCGAGTCACTCATCGGTGTTTGGATAGAGCGACTCGGGAGGGGGGTAACCGGGCGTTCAGGTGTGCACGGTCGAGACGGCCGCTGTGGTAGCGGAGCCGTCATTGGTGGGGGCAGCATGGTTTCTGCCTCCGAGGTGGTAGTGGAAGGTCCCTTTTTGGGGGACCTTGGTTTTTCCACCTCCTTCTCCCCCACACTGTGGCGCCTTCTTGGCGGTGTCTTCTTTGGTGATGTCTTCTTTTTAGAAGAAGACGTCACAGTACGTACGACGGGTCCCTGAGGGGTGGTGGTAATCACCCTCTTGGTCTCAGGGACCTTGGCTGACACAACAGCGGCTGTACTGGGTGTAGACACAGCTACACCCACAGAGCGCATAAGGCTCTCTTGCAATCTCTGCATTGTTTGCTGCATCATTTTTATAGTTTCTTTTACTTCTTTTAAGTCGTTGTTTTTATCAGCCGCTGAAGGGGCGGGGGCGGCAACAGCTCGTGCGTATCCATCCAAGGCTGAGCGACGGGGCGTATTGCCCAAAAGCTTAGGTCGTGCCTCTGGATAGGATAATCGTTCCAGGGCTCTCAGCTCTTGGATGGCTGACTCTTGTTTAAAGATGGGGCAATTCCTCGACTTAGCCGAGTGATTGCCCCCGCAGTTTACACATTTTATTGGTTCGCCGCACGGTTGTCCCTCGTGTAACGGCTTACCACACACGCATATCTGTTGTTCGACGTTACAACGCTGTGAGACGTGTCCGTACCGTTGACAGTGATAACGGCCGTACATACCGGCCCCTCATAGGTGCCGGTATGTACGGTCGCACGTCCACTTTGTTGAAGAGACCAATGACCACTTCTCTTGGTAGTGTGGTCTTGTTGAAGGTTAACAGTATGAGGGGGGATTCTGGGTGTTTATTCCCCCTATTATATTTCAACCTTTTGGCCTCTATTACCCCCTGTGGAGACATCTCCGACACTATCTCTTCCAGGGTACAGTACGCTAATGAGGGGTGAATAATGACCCCTCTGGAGTAATTTAATACTCCATGAGGTGTCACCTCAACCGCGTACTCTCCTAATTTCTCCAGACTTTGAATTTTCGATGACTGTGCCGGTGAGGATGCCTCCACGAGCAACCCTTTGCCCGATAGTTTGGCATCTTTTACCTGCCCAATATCACTTTTCACTAACTTACTTAGAAGGAAGGGACTGATCTTGCTGAAGTCACCTTCCTTCGGTTTAATGACGAGAAACTTAATATATACTTCTTGCACTCTTGGAGCGTTCATTTCAAATGGACGCCCACGACGGTACCCTTTTGTTTTCTTGTTGGGAGGAGGGTTACCCCCCGTTGACTTAGTAACCTCACTGCCAACTGGCTGTGGGGTTACGTTAGATGTAGAAGCAGGGATCATTGCTTCCGCCGGATGTTATTGGCGAAGCGACGTTCGCGTCCGTATTTTTGGGCCCGGACTCGCCCGTGTTCAAAATGTTTTTATCACCCATAAAATGTAGTATAAAAAAACCCCCACCCCGCTCCCCACCCTCCACGGAGCCTCATAAGGGACGTGGGACTCCCACGCCAGGGATACGGGAATGAGGGGCCCTAGGGACGAAGCCCATTGCCCCAGTGACACGCACGACCCCGGGGCGCTCGAATTTACTGCGGCCGGTGCATAACCGCAGCCACGGTCTATGCCTGAAGCCAGGGCCGAAGTGACGTGTTGTTCCGCCGTACTCGCAAGTAACGGCTTCCCTCAGTCACCAGGATCCCCTTTTCCAGGCAACGCCGCTAAGCCACACACGAGCTAGTGTGGGTCCCGAAGATGACTTGAAGTTGGGACAACAAAGAAGAACGAAAACAAAACAAAACCAAAAACAAAAAAGGAAACAAAAGATAGAAGAAAACTCGAAACAAAAGGAAATAAAAATAACGAAAACAAAAAAAGCAATAAAAACGAAACGAAATAATAAAAAAGGTTAATAAATTAACGATCGAGGATTTCTCCTCTAGATCCGGCATCTTTTGTGAAAACGGTGGCACCTCGAGAAGGAAAGGTGCCGATCTTGGGTAGTCAGAGGCTAACGGAATCCGAAGATTACTGTATTGCGCATAAACTACCCCTGGAACCCTTAGCCTCCTTGACACCAATGGGGGATAAATATCCCTCACGGGTGCCGAGGGCAGCTGCTATAGGTGTCCTCACCACCATATACTACCTATTATTTAATACATTGTTACTATGATTCTGAAATCAGTTAAATTTACTAATACAAATTTTTGTTTCGTTTTAATCGTGTTTACCTATTATGAAATGATCAATGAAATGTTTTGTATCATTTTTTTCGCTGTAAAAATCTGTTCTAACGTTTAAACAGGGCAGTAGAGAGCTTAAGCTTAACATTATATTTTTTGCATAATAATGTGCAAAACCTTATTTATTTCTACTTGTTTGGTTAATCCGGTATAGGTTAAGATATGAGCAATTGAAAAATTGCGATTTTTAGCAATTTTTTCGCAATAACCAATTTGTATTGCGCTAGTTTACGTGGTCTGATTTTTTGTCGGCCCTAAATAGTTCTACAACTTTTCTATGAAACTTTTTTTTTCTACAAAGTCTAGTCTTTTTTAAAAATGCGAATCTAATTACTTGAATATTGAAAATTTTATTTTTTGAATTGAATTATATACCTGTTTCGTGTACCAAACTCATTCTTTTAACGCAACTTCTCAAAAATTTACTAAGTTTTGCAAGTTGGTACGACAGAAGTATTTCATATAAAATTTTGCCTCCTTCCATGTGTTCAAGTTAATTCTAAAAATGAATCTGTATCATATTTTTATTCCCCGGAAAGAAACATATTCGCAAACACAATTTGATACTTTTAAAGCTCTCCATTCAATACGTTAGACATATGTATATACCTACTTATACAATGTACACGTCACATATTTATTTATGTGAGCTTTTTGTGACATTTCAACATCTCTTACAACGTAAAACTAACTTCGAACAAGTCAAATATTTTATTCTGTTCATATAACACATGGAAAGCAAATAAATAATAATAATGAAACCATTCAGGCACAGACTACCATGTAGAAAGTTTTCGTGGTCAAAATTAAATTATATTGAACTAAATGGAATCAAGGAAACATGACAATTTCTTTTTAAATCTTTTTTCAATTGGAAATAAATGTTCAATGAATATTTTACTATTAAATTAAATGGTTTATATTTTTTATACGATTACCGCCTATCCAGAATCTTTAGCGATAGCCGATACTTAATAATTTTCTTGGTACAATCTGTTTACGTATTGCTGGCCTTCGAAACTATATGCTTATATTCTACTTACTCTAGTAACTGTATAGGTCTTACTTTCGTTAGATCTAAAGCACTAGTTTTATTTTAAACTTTAAAAATACAACTTTTTAAAAAATCAAAGAAAACGAAAGTGTGCCCGAAATAAAAATTACATTTTCAAGAAAAATTCTAAAAGTCGTAGCCGGATAAGAGGGGATAACTACTCGGGACTGCTTAAAATTACAATATACCGTATTATTTTACCCACTAGAAGCAACAAAAACACATTAAACTAGTTGGGGTTATGGATTACAGTGTTACCAACTTAGGGGTTTTCCACCTAAATTTAGGGGTAAGAAAATTGCACTGGGTTTTTTTTAGGGGGAGCGAATGTTTAGAGGTTTTTTAGGGGGTTTAAAAAGTTTTGTTTTATTATATTTTTTTACATTTTTTTGCTGATATTACGCCCTCCAAAACCTAGGTTTTGATGAGTGTTGCTCCTGTAGTGTTAGGATTGGAAGTAATTTATACTATTTTTCCCAAAATTTTATTAAAAATTCCGAAGGACATTTTTTATATTCGACTGTTTTATTGTCAACACATATCAATAAATATATGCCTACAATACCACACTAAAAATTTAGGGGTTTTGAGGGGGATTTGATGTTGACTTGGAGGGTTTATTTTTCCAACGGTTGGCAACCCTGATGGATTATTTTATACATTTGAAAAGAACTGCAGAGATGCATTACCACAATACATAGTCTAAATAAAATTGAATCTAATATTTGTATGCAACAAGACCTCAAATACTTAAAGCGAAGGACATGAAGAATCCTTGCACTATTTCAAACAAATATTGTCCAGTACTAAGAATGAAGATTATTGATGAATTTTTTTATAGTAAATTTAAAATTCAAACATTCTTTAAACATTTTAGAAATTTCGGAGAATTTACGGACATAGCGAATCAAAGTTTCATAATTCTCTTCCGGTGCAAGACACCTTGAGTGTGCGCCAAGCTATAAATGGTCTGGCTATTCTCCCTGAAGGCTCTGACTGAAAATGTACCTTAAAGAGGTAAATGGGATGAGTAGACAAGCATTGTTATTAAAAAGTATAAAATAAATACTATACATAATTAAACAATTAAAAAACGCGACTACCATAAGAAAATATGAACTGAAAATTCAGCGATTACTTACTTTTAACTTTTTAATTCACTTGTTTTTTCGCATTAATTTTTACTTTAGTTGTTAATATTGTACTTACAACTCTCTTAAACAATAACAATATGCTTTATTCATTTTGTTTACAAATATTTTCATTCAAGTTAAAAATTCAGTAAATTCTTCAAGTATAAGCCCAGTATATAAGTACGTATATTATCCTGTAGGCAGAATATAACATTTACAGAAAATATTATTTCAAATACATAATGCAGCTTTGTTTACATTCGAGATTTCAACAAATTAATTTTTTCTTCCTTCATGGAAGTACACCAAATATATTCAACATATACGGGCATACGGGTATATAATTTTATGTAGGTACTATAATTCGTATAATTTTCAACATTTCATTATTCCGTTTCGCAGAAAAGTCATTCAACTAAGAAAAAGTAACTAAATTTATTTAGGTATATAAAAATAATATGTTAACAAAATTTTACGTAGAAATATAATAATATATTAGTTAGTGAGGAGCGTTGCCGTTTGCGAATCCGAGAATAAATTCTTAAGCAACTTTTTTAACCGAAAAAATGTAGAATGAATTAAAAAAAATGAATATATACTAGAAAAATTGATTGAAAGTGCAATTTTAATAAAAACGAGTAGTAGCTGTCTATAAAAAACTATTTCTATAAATGAATCTGTTTACAAATTGACGGTAAACAATTACGTTTTTGTCTAGAAAGGTAAATAAACTTTTATGAGGTGTTATTTTTTTTTTTTTTTTTAAATAATTAACACTTGGAAGATTTGCTTTGTGAAAATCCATATCACGAAATATGAGAATAACTTTGCTTTGTCACTTTTCACTGAACTAAATTTTTCTTGTAACGAGCTAGCTTTCGAATAGTTAACTCATCATCAGGTTTGACATAATTGAAAAATTCTGTTATGAATCACGGCATTTTATTATACATTGGATGATGGTGTTGTGTGTGCTACAGTATTAACAGCGGGGAGCACACAGAAAATTAGAGCAAAGACGTCAAAACCCAAGGAAATGTTTGACAATATAAAAACTCATGTAAACATGGGATCGTTGCTTTGTTACTTTTCACAACAAAATCGTAGAAAAAACACGAGTCGACTTTCGGCTTTTACACCATCGTCAGGTGAAAAACATAGGCTAACTTCAAAAATGCATCACTGCTTGCATGAGGCAGAGTCAAAAGTTCAAAAACGCATCAGACGCATCACAACGAAAAATCAAAAGTTCATTTTTGCATTTGATGCGTCAAAACAATGCATCAAGAAATTTGGTGATGCGTGTCCAAGATGCATGTCATGTATATGATGTAGAATTATAACTACTTGTCATATTATGTAGGTATTAACACCAACAGGAATAATTCCGAAAAAAAAATTGTTGAAAAAAATTTAGCTTTGATTAAAATTGTTTAAACTATTGGAATACATCTTGCACTCAAAATAGGTATGTAATATTTTTTATTCAAATAATTTCAGTATTTTCAATTTCAAGTAAGTTCAAGTTGAAACTCAAAGATAATATACCTATACAAGGACTGTATTGCTATATTATCTATAGTCTATCTGTAGCCAAATCAGAGGCTAAATGATGCCAATATCCCGTTCAAAAACATCTAATGTGCATCAAATTTCAAGAGAGCATCAGTAGCGCATCATGTAGTATTAGACGCATCAGAAAAGTCATGATGCTGCATCGATGCGGTAAAGTTTACATTTTTGAAGTTACCCATAACTAAAATTGTTCTTTTAGGCGAAAACTATTTATAATATAAATTGAAGTAAATAATGTATTGATGGGGGATGTTAGAGATAGAGGCAGATATAATCACATCAAAACAGATGTAAGGGGAACTCTCAAGTTGACCAATTTTGATAAAACTAAAATTTTTTTAATTTTTTTGTATTATTATTTACAAATAATACAAAAGAATAAAACAAATTTTAAGATAATTTCTTTTAAACAAGCTAACTTATTGTTAGAAGTTTTTTTTTTTTAAATCTACAGACCGCAGATCCCTTCTAAAGTGAGAGCTAGATCCGTCTCTGTCTGATTTCACATAATATACTAGATTAAATGGACTAAAGAAGTAAGCGAAAAGCTGTAAAATAAACTTTTAAAATCTGTACTTAATATTTTAAAACAACACATGAAGCTATTTTGTAGATAAATATTTTTTTATTGAACTGAAAACTAAGACGCTATCACATCACATTATGTAGATACAGGTTTTATTTACAAAAAAAAATGTAAGAAATAGTGTCCATTAGAAACGTTTCTTGTATTTCACAAGTGTGCAGATGTAGAGAACTGTAACGCTCAATAAATTTTAGTTATTCTTTATATGTATGTAGGTATAATATATTCTTATTTCGTTATAGAGGTAAATATCAATGTGGGTATCGATTACTTAGTATATGAAAGAGAAAATTTACCAAAAAATTGGTTGTAAATAAAAATGAGAAAACTTTATATTATATTGTTCAACAGATGTGCCAAAAAACTGAGAGGCCTATACTATTACACTGAAAGAATTTTTCATATATTTCAATTTTATTTTATTGTATAAATTATTTTGTTAAACAATTTGAATTTTTTATATTATTAGTTGCAAAAATTTTAGTTGCTGTTATATATTATGGTCTAAGAACTTATGAACATTTTTACATACATTTTATTTTATGTAAGATACGCATCACGACGGTGGGTTTAGTATAGTAGCGACGATACTCTAACAGCCCGGGACTAAAATAAAAATATAAGTTTTATGAAAATCATGTTCAACCCATTTGAAAAATTGAAATTAATTCTTGGTATTTGGTATACAAAAATTTGAAATTATACAGCCTGGTAATCATAACGACGAGCATGATTGTGGCTACCATGTTCATGCCTGGGAGTGCTATACTGTATAGTAACTGTCATAGTGTTATAGAGTGAATATTTCTATGTAATCTGGTTGCTTATTCTATATTTTAAATAAATCAACCCTATATTACATAGATATTGCGATTATAAAAAATAATAAAATCTATCATAGGTATAAAAGTTAATTTATCTATAATTATAATGGGCACAATTATGTAAACATGTTATGAGGAATATGCTCACTACTTGATTATTTGTACCATCCTACATAATACCCAAATCTAGGTACATTTGAAATTTTATTATTTTCATTCTACACCATTCATGTTGTGAGCAAAATACCATATAATATAGAAGCCTGAACCACATACTTTTTTCAGGCAACAAGGAAATTCAGTATTTTCTAACACATCTTAAAATCATCTTCATTTTTTCTTTTCAATTCACCAAAATATTAACACTATTAGATTTAAATTATAAAAATTTTTGTGAGTTAATACGACTCTTCGTTGTCAACAACGCTTTTCTTTAGTTTATAAAAGTAACTATTTTATACATTGAATATACAAATTCAGTTTAAAATGTTTTAAGTGTGATATATCGTTTCTTATGAATTAAGAAATGTTTACTTTCAACTGTATAGAATGCTTAAAATTTATTTACAAAGATTTAAGTCAGTAATTGGAAAAATTCATAGATCAGAAGAATCCACGTAAACAGTAAGTAAAATCTTAGACTTGACACTTGAGTGACAACTATTTAATCGTTCAGTTAATACGTGTAGGAATGAACTGAAGTGCGCATATGTAATGATTCAATCAAAATATGTAACTCAATTATAATAAATACAAAAATAAATATTATAGTTGATCTGTAGTCGTTGACTTAAACCAACTTTAGCTAAACTATTGTTTAATTAAAAAATTGGTAGTGTCCTCTTTTACAATCAATCTTATAATCTTCATCCAAAGTTACTAAAATTATACCAATAAAACGTATACGAAATTAATTGGATTATGTATTTGAAACTACATTAACCTCTTTACAAATACAGAATAAAAATTATAATTTGAAACACCTCTAGCACATTTATTTTATTTATTAATACTCACAAGGATGTTATATACATAAAATAAATAAATAACTCTGATTATCAGTAACATTTTAAAATGCTTCCTTTATGTTGCTATAAACAGGTATTTATAAAAGTATCTACAAAAATATTTAATTTATCTATATAGCATTAACATACTTGTGATTAAATTTTAACAATACCTATAGTAATGACATTTCCACCTGCAATATTTTTTACTTATAAATAGCATATTGATTAAAATTGACTAAACGTATCCACAAGTTTTTATATAATTCTATAATGAACAAAACGTCAAATGACGGCCACTTGAATTGAGTCAAGAAGTAAACTAGTAATCATTTATATCTGCCTGCTGTAAAGCATCAACGAACAATATGTAAAATGTAGATCGAAATTATCTTTTGTTACCGGAACATAATTTATTCTGTTTAAATATAATTTATAAGGTTCAAGAATGGCCCGGCGTTGTGTTAAAATCAATCTTCATTACCGGTATAGTTTATAGTTAGATATTTATTCAAATTATCTAAGATTAAGTTAGGCTTAGGAGAAAAGGTACACAGTTTATTAAAACTAAGTTACAGATTACCAAAATGAAAGTTTCAAAGTTTTGGAGCAGTCATTTTTCCTGTACTAAATGTGTTGAAAACAGATATATATATATATATATATATATATATATATATATATATATATATATATATATATATATATATATGGCATGTGTGGATAACCTAACAAACAACGGGAGCGCTGTGAAGAAACACAAATTATGTTTCTAGAGTGTTTTACACTCATTCATTTAACAAAATAGTTAAAAAATTCAGTTTGTTTACGGTTTATACATATTTACATGGTATTTGAAATTTATAACAAGCTATCATATTCGTAACATCATTATTATAGTGCTGGTGGGTGTGCTGGGAACATTAAGAAAATTTTAAACTTTTTTCCATTCAGTTACATAACAAGATATATAACATTTAACAAACAGTGGAAGCGCTGTGTATAACGTTTTTTAACATTATACACAGCGCTCACATGGTTTAAAATAGTTTAAAAGATTTTTCTTAAAATTCTCCATACCGTAACTTTGGATAACTATGGCCCACTTTTTGCGTTTTTTTACGTAAACTGCCTTATATTTCTCATATAACTTCCTTTTACTATTTGCTATTGAACTCTGCATATTTCAAAGTATATATTGATTGGTTAATTTAAACTCAGAACTTATTTATTTTAATTTTAAGATAATCTGAAAATTTGGGACAATCTTGTCTTCATTTGGGATAACATTGTCCCAAATATAAAATGCCATAGTAATTAAGGCCAAATATGATTTGGAACAATGTTAGACACTTTTAATTGTGGTTGTACGTAAGTAGATATAGTGTCCGATAAGTTGAGGATCAAATAAAGTGAAACTTAACATTTTACAAAAAGTAATAAGCATGTATTTGCAAGATATTTCTTTTATGTAAATATACATGATATTCTTTGTAAGATATTCTTTGTTTAAATACTAAAAATGTGAACAAAAATACTATGTTAAAAACACATCCAGTTCTCATACGATGAACTGATTTCGTTTTGAAACCATTTTTGGTGGGGGTATTTTACAGTAGTTATAAGAAAACGTGTCTTTCTTTTCGGGTCACCCCCAGCATTTGAGCTTTTCCTCCATGGATTCAACCGTAGGGTCATTGCTAGTAAGACTTACATTTCTTCCAGGGTGCTTTTGTCCATTACAATTCACAACCACAAAATTGTCAACGGCAAACTCCGACGGGTCGATTATGATCTTGAATGCAATCTTCCAGATCCGAGAAGGTTTCATTAATTCCATCAGACTCTAAGTTGGGTTAATCATGCCCCAACACTTGGGCCAATCTTTCCCGAATACTTGGGCCAAAGTTACCCCAGCTTACAAAAATCACATTTTACAAATAAACAAGGTAAGTATCAGACAAAACAAACTTAAAATACTTTGAATATATATTAAATGGAAGCTGTTATACACTTACCAATCAAAAATCTTAAGTAGTTCTGGATGTGTAAACAAAAGTTGGTTTGCAATAAAACATTCACAAGAAGTAATGGTGAAGTTGGAGCAGCACTGAGCAGTGGCAAAAGATGGAATTAAATCAATCTTAGCATTCGAGTATAGTCAGTGCTGCTACCTGTTATTTACCACAAGAACCAAGTTGATAGCTGTATTTGCTAACTAATAGTAAATCAAGATTTGGGCCAATGTTACCCTTAGGGGCCAAACTTATCCCAAGTGACGGTACTTAAACTTAAACAAAACTCTTTTTTTTACCGTAGGAACGACTAGGTTTACGTAAACCTAGCCGCCCCTTTTGTTTTTCATGTTCTCTCAAAAACGGTAAGTACTAGTGATGTCGAGCTGTTGAGCAGTTAGTCGGTTAATCGACTAAAGTTGTTTTTCAGACAAAATTAGTCATTAGCCGAAAATATCGAGCGAACCGTGGTCGATTATTCGACTTTTTTAGACGAATTTCTTAAATAACGTAACCTATCCAACTCTTTCCAAAACGATGTCTTCTTTTGAATTTAATTATTGACTTTTAATATATTTTTTAAGAAAAGAAAAGATATATAATGACGTACCACAATGTGTCAATCACATAAACGTGAAAAATTATACAAATAGATAAATTTTTAGTTTTTGTCTTTTGAAAAGTAATAAATAATATACAAAAATTAATAAATTAGTCACTTGTAGTCATTTAAAAAAAGTAATCATATTTAGTCATTTAGTCGAAGTTAAAATAGTCGACTAAAAAATGACTAAATGTAAATTAAATTAGTTGACTAAATCGATTATTTTAGCACACGTAATCTAAACCTACTACTAGTTCTTTTTTTATCTACTAGTTTTTGGGGATTTTGCAATTTTTTTGTGGGGAGGGGGTTGGCTACCTTTATGGAGGTGTAACCGTACTACTTTTGGTATAAAAGTGCTGAAATAAATGCCAAAACATAAAAGCACGAATTTTTTTAATCCAGTATACGAAAAAAAATGCCCCCAGGGTAACACATTATTTTTTACATGGTTTTAATTTTAAAACATTTTGAACGAAACTTTTTATTTGAAAAATGTCAAATGTTTTTCACATATACCACACTATAATTGATACATTTGATAGAAGGGATGCCTCAAAAGCGAACGCCAAACCACATTGTTGTTATTATTATAGACTTGACGCCAACCTAGTGCTCACTACCTCAGCAGGATAGTACTGGGTAAGATTCACCTATACCAGCATTATGCAACGTATTAAGGTACATATCCATCTGAGAGAAAAACTATAGAGAACTGCTCTCGAGAGTCGTAATTAGAAGTGGACATAGGACTGATAGTACTGTCCAACAGTACACGCAAAAACTCTCGAAGAGTAGATAAATTTCTATTTCTCTCAAGTGGACAAGCATAAATTCATCTCTCCGACAGTTACTCTCAAAATTCGAATCATATTCGTATTGTGACAGCACTCTCAGCTATATTACATATATTGATTTTGTACGTTGTTTCTATTTATAATAATTTATCGTATTTTGTTGTACGCAGAATGTAGGTATTATACCTTTATACTTTTTATATTTGTTTAATATAAAAACTGTTAAATTGAATAAAATTAGAATATCAGAGTTAATTATTGAAATTAATTTAAAAATGGATAGGAAGGAGTGAACTAAAGAAGAAGATACAAAATTAATTAACCCCTTTAGAACTAATGACGAGCTCAGCCCGTCATACTAAATTTTAGAAAAAATTTAACTGAAGAATACATATTATCTTATATCGGTAACTGAAGGCATTACAGTAAAGAGTGATCATACTGTAAATAAATTAAGCAAAATGTACCAAACTTGCAATTATACTTATAAAGATATTAAATTTTTTATCTAAAATATTGGAATATATGGCGGTACTAAAGGGGTTAAATATTTGTCAAACAACATTTTTTTAATGGAAAATATAAAAATTATAAAAACTGTGATCGTAAAAATAAAATGTACCTACAATAAGTTCAACGTAAATTGAATAATTTGAAAAATCATAGGAAAATTGTTTAAACGTCTATCTTATGTGATTTTTTCCGTACTTTGCAATGGTGTAGAAAAATGTGGCAAAAACTTTTAAATTATAGCAAATTTTGGCCAAAAACTTATTTTCACGAAAAATGCTCAAATAACTATGTTCTTAGCATCCGACGTGTCTGGCTGAAGAACTCATCCAAGATTTTTGGACTTTCAACGTTGTCACCTATAATAAATATTTTGAATTCAATCACCTAAACCAATTTAAATTAAATCTACTAGTTTTCGTAACTCTACCTTTCCACGCTCACAAGACGTAGCTCTACCTTCCCACGCATGCGCATACAGCAAGGTATATTTTGTGTTCATAAACTAAAACACATATTGAGAGAAATTCTAAAGAATACTCCATGTGCTCATGCTAGTGCTAATGCTCATGCTCCACTTGCTCATGCTCAATATGTTCGACTTGCTCCATGTGCTCATACTTAGTTTGCTTCATTTGCTTACAATAATTTTCGTACTTACGTACATAATTATATAGAGTAAACGGTATAGTTATTGGACATTGACAGTTATTGGAGAAGACACTCTCTTTTGAAAATTATAAGTTTTATAGACTTGTAAAGCAAATTTCCTGATCTTTTAGTTAAACAGAACCTTCTAGTATCTACAGAACTTGTGGATTGTGGAAATACACCAGAAATTAATAAATTAAATTTTTGTCCAATAACTGTATTTTTCTACGCGCACAACTTTAATATTTTTTTTTTTTTTTTTTTTTCAGAGACTTACCAATATGTAATATAGAAATTTTATATGGTACATTAAAATAGACAGGTCTTACTTTATTTGTGAATTTTTTCGTTAAAAATAAAGCTACAACACGTACTTTTTCTCTACTTTGCTTTGAAAATTTTTCTTAACTGTCCAATAACTATACCATTTGCCCTACCTACATTTTTTCAAAGTCTCCGTTGAAATGCATTCATAATTATTGTCAATAGTTTTATAAAGGGTCATCTTTTGTTATATTTTTACAACTTGGGCTAGTGAAAGTACATATTTGTACACATTAATTTCTTTTATTTAATAAAAACAGGTAAATTTTTAAGAAATTGTTCTAAATAGATATTTATGATAATTGTTATTTTCTTATTTTTAATATGAATTTATATAAATATAAAATCCTTATATAGAGTCTATGTCAGACTAAACTTTTTTAGTTAGTTAGACTAAAGTTATATAATATTATGATAATAATTATTCATTAGATTTGCAAAACCATGTCGGGGAAATGTGAATGGCTTATAAAATTTTTGTTTTTCATACGAAGTTGTTCAAAATTTGTGTGGTGCATCTTGAATAATATAGAATTAAAAATAAATCAATCATAATGTGATATATAAAATAAAAAGTACTTAAAGCAAAGCTTTTATCTCAATTCATGAAAAGCCATTCACAATTGCCCCGGTCGACCCTACCTTCAAGTTTTATGAATATTTATTAACCAAATTCAAATGTTGGATAAAAAAATCTTCATTCAAATGTTTAAATTCATTTGCAAAAGTACCTTTCGCTGAAAAAACTTTCACTAATAAAAAATTTTTAAATATTTGTACAAACAAAAAATGTTTTTATACCAAATAAACAAAAGTGGCAAAAAACACAATTAACCTTTTTTGTATAATATAAAAATAAAAATTAATAAAAACGATCAAAAACGAAATAATTCAAATTACTTTTAATAAAACTAATCCCACAAAATAAAAAGAGATATTGTTATTTCCGTTTTCATTTATAATTTTTTATAAGAGAAACCAAATAATATTGTATTCCAAAGAGGTATACAGTTTGTTGCTCAAAGTTTATATTTTAAATATTTCTATTAAAAATTGTAGATGTGTATCAAGTCCCATAAGAATATTAGAACAGATTTTTACAGCGAAAAAAATGGTACCTACAAAACATTCCATTGGTCAATTTACTATAGGTGAACACGATAAAAACGAAACAAAAATTCTGATTTCAGAACCATAGTAACAATATACCTATTAAATAATAATATGAATTATACTATAGTATATTGTGCAATGAGTGCGGGAAATTGTCGATTGCCCACGAAAGTGAAATTGAGCGCACGAACGTAGTGAGTGCGGTCATTCGCTTGAGTGGGGCAATCGACAATCCCGCACGAGTTGCACATACTATTTTTTATTACGAATTTCACATACTTTTTTCTATTGTTATCAATATTTTTGACATTTATTACTTTTTAAAATAATATTTTTAAGTGTTTGTCTTTTTTTTTTCTGAATTAATTATCGTTTAAATTACTTTGTTGGTGGTTTCTATAGAAATAATTATGAAATATTTATTAAATGAAAAATTAAGAGGCGGCTTTGCGTGTTTTGATTAAATTTTTCGTGTTTTATTGTCAATTTGCGTATGGAAAGTTACTTTCCACACGCAAAAAAGTACGCGGGAAGAGTACAGTGGGCAAATAGCTATTTTGCGTACAGAAATATGTGCGCCAAGTTAGTACTTCTCCCGCATGAGTAATAAAAAATTATTTTGGTTGTTAAATTGTCTTACCGTATTACCTACACCTATATTTTTGCACTTACAATTAAATGAGAGGTTTGTATTTTTTCGAATAAATTTGGGTTTGTCTAACGAAAATTTGTTGCCTAGCAATTTAACGAGAATAACTGACAACTAACAAAAACGCAACAGCGAAGCTGAAGCGTTTTTGGGTAGACAGTTCTTCGAGTTAAATTACTTTTAGGTAAGAAATTTGAATTGTAGAAAACAAACTTATTCAGAAAAATAATAAAACTCAAGTGTAATTCCGTAAGATAATTTATAGAATAAAATAAATTAGTATAATTCATATTATGATTTAATACATCGTTACTATGGTTCTGAAATCAGTTAAATTTACCAGTACGAATTTTTGTTTCATTTTAATCGTGTTTTCATACGGTAAAATGACCAATGGAATGTTTTGTACTATTTTTTTCTCTGTAAAAATCTGTCCTAACTTTTTTCCATGGTAAAAGTGAAAAACTACAATATTCTTATGGGACTAGATACACATGAGTTAATTTACCTGAATAAATTTGCGTTTTCTACAACTCAAATTTCTTGCCTAAAAGCAATTTAACTCGAAGAACTGTCAACAAAAAACCCCTTCACCTTTGCTGTCGCGTTATTGTCGCGTTCTCGTTAAATTACTAGGCAATAAATTTTCGTTACGCAAGCCCCAATTTATTCGAAAAAAGACAAACTTCTCGTGTAATAATAAGTGACAATTTAACTCATGTGTATTAAAACTCCCATTAGAATATGTAGTTTTATTTTTAATTTTAGCCTGAAAAAAGTAGTCAAGTACGTGTTAGACACGCACCAAGGCAGGATTTCGTAGTACCATAAAATTGGATGACTTTGGCCACCATGGGTGTCTTTAGCTATTTTTCAACATTTGCTTTATTTACGCACGATTACGTTATAATCATACTTATGTACGGAATAGTATTTTTTACTGATTCTATAGATTATATTGGATTCTAAAAAAATTATATACATAAAACAATTTAATTTTTAGTACCTGAAAAAGTTTAAATAGAAAAATTTACGAAAAACCTGCAATTTTTACCTTTAAAAACTTTAAGGGCAGCTTGATATAATAAAACATAAAAAAGAAGTATTTTTACCATATTTTTATTTTTAAAAAAAAAACCTCAAAAAATATTTCAAACATACTTGGCGTGTCTTTGCGTGTTACAAAAAAAAGCAACATGTGGCCAAAGTAATCCAACTTCATCGTCTCTCTTTGGCCACCCTTATTTAAAAAACAAAAAAATATTTAGAATGTATTTAGCTTCTTCTCCATTTCAAAGTTAAAAGTACTAATACAGACCCATAAAACGTAATTAGAAACAAAAATTAATATCATTTGGTGTAAAACTTATAACAGTGTAAAGTTCAAAAATGGACCATAGTCACCCAACTTTACGGTACAGTAGGAAGAATTCGAGATAAAATATTTTTGCATTTACTTAAAACGTTGATGGTCATGAGCACCACACAGCATCAAGTTAAACTGACTAACGCGTAGATAATCATAACCTACTATGATGGAACTCCCAATTAGTACACTTAGGTATTATAGAATTGTTGACACGGTACAGCGTTGTGTCCCAGTTAGTCAGTTTAACTTGATGCTGTGCGGTGCTCATGACCGTCAATATTTTAAGTAAATGCAAAAAATATTTTATCTCGAATTCTTGCTACTATACTACGAAATCCTGCCTTGGTACGTATCTAACACGCACTTGACTACTTTATTTAGTCTTATTAAAATTGCAAAAAAATTATTTTTCCCTCTAAATTTATTTTTATTTATGCTAAATATTCAGGAGCACATATATCGGTTGGGAACAAACGTTCATTGTTAATAAACTAATCTAAGATAACTATTTTATGCATATGTCACTAAACAGATAACCTCGCCTGTTTTAGCGAAATTTTTTTTATTATTTAGTAAATCTATTCTATATTTTTTCAATTGCTATTTATTAGGAATAAATTACTTTAAATTAAGAATTTATTTTTTTTTCTTATTTAAAATATAGTTTTTTTTTTATTAATTTATAAAAAAGTTAAAAAGGTCAGAAACTGGGTCATGGTCAATAACAGGGTCTTTTAACTTATATTTCAATTAACTTTTCGAAATCTGATTTCACAATCTTATCAAATTTTCAAAAAATCCGGAATTTTCACAAATTTAAATGGATTTTATGTTTTTCTAGATTGTTAAGTAGTGCAATAAGCTAAAACCACTTTCCATTTAAAATAATTTAATTTACCTACACCACAAATTATTTACAATTAAAAGTACAAAATTTGGCGCCTCCTCAAGATTTAATTTGAATGTTCAATATTTGAATGTTCAAAATAATTATATTTGTTTGACAAAAATATTATTTAATAAATAATTAAAACCCAAATTAATTATAAACACCAGAAAATAATTTTTGTCACTTAACCACAACTTAACATTATTTACGTTATTTACTTTTGAAATTGTAAATGATAAAATGACATTTTAGTACATACATAGTTTGTTACATAATTATCACAAATATGTAAAGATAGCTCTGCCTGTATTAAAATAAGTTATTAGACAAAGATAACAATTTTTAGAATCTGACCCATTATTAATAATTTTAAGAAAAAACAGCGAAAGAAAGAGATAAATATATACATGCTTCTATAAAATAGAAAAAGAAAGAGAAAAAGGCATTTTTTATTACAATTTTGTTGTTAATTCGATATCACAACTAAACATTGGTTGTGCATTGGTGCCATACTTTTTTTTTTATTTTGTTAATAATAATAAAAAATAATTGCTATAAAATAACAGAAAAACCGAACTAATTTTTAATAAGTCGATGACAGTTTGTTCAGTTATTGAATAATTTGTAATTTTTTTAAGTCTTGCTCTTTAAATTTGTAAATTTGTATTGAAAAAACAGTCCCTCAATTAAAAAAAAATGTGGGCGTCTTATTCAAATACAAATGCGCATGTCTGTGACAGAAAACGCAATATTATAAGGTATTTCGAAGCTTGCTAGGGCTCCGAAATCCTAAAAAGAAATTAATTTAATTACGTAAGAATGTTCTTAGTATGTGAAATGTATACATACTTTTATTACTATTAAAGAAAAAATTCATTAAAAATATAATTTCTCGATAGTGACATGCTACTGAACCCATAGTGTATATACCATAACTCGATTAAATAATACAAAACATACCAGAAATGTTGTGGATAAATTAAATAATTTGAAACAACACAACTTAAGACAATATTTTAAATATTCTTGTGTAGATACAGCCTAAGTAAAACTATTGTAAAAAATGAAATTTTTTTTTAAATTTTCTGTTTGAAAATTGCTATGCTGCCTGCCATGAACCTCTTCGAAAAAAAACGTCAGCGTTGCTGTGTTTTTTAAATAAAAAAAAAATTGTACACTGCAGATCACGAATAATAAATCCATTCAGCCAAGTTTAATACTGATTCGGTTATTCGTTACGAAAAAAAAAATCACTATAAAACCTACTTTTTGGGGATTTCAAGGTGATGTAACGGCTTAAAAAATCGGCAAACAGAATAACAATGACTGTGTGACAAACGTAAAATTTAAATTCAAAATTGTTGTGTAGGTTGCCTAATTGAAAAAGTGAATAACTGTAATTAGAACTGTTACAGGGTAGACGAGTTTATAAATAAACTAACCATTGAGAAAAAATTTTTAAACAGTAAAATAAAAAAAAAATTAAACATGATAAAATGGAGCGACGCCGGTGTCTCGTATACAATAAATTAATAAGTAACTCGTAGATGGATTCGGATGTTATCCTAATACTGTTAAAATATTACACTGGCTCACTCGTTCAACCACATCCCTCATTCGACAAGCAATCTCTAAAATAATTAATTAAATTAATTAATAAACAAAACCAACCAACAATTTGTTTTTTAAACTTTTTTAAAGCTATACAATAATAAAAGAGCAAACTTTTTGCTGTGGCCAAAAAGCCTATTTTTTTCTCTTTTACTTTATATACATATAAAATATAATGTCAAAAAAGGGACAATTTCGGATTGGTAGTTAGTAGGTATGCAAAATATTTCTTTCTTACTGATTACTAAAAAAAAAAAAATAATAACTTTATAAACGAATAAACCATATAGAATAAATTCTAAAATAAACAAAAAACAAATTTTCAAAAAATATATACCTACCATAACAGAAAAATAGGTACAAACAAATTCCCGCCTACGTTTTATTTAAATTTTTTTCTTATTTCCTTAAATAAACGAGAATAAATTGTGTGAGTTTCGCTCGTAGGTACCGTATATGTGAAATAAAGTTAAAATGTCAAAAATAAAAAATAATTTCAGGGATCAATGAAGATTTTAAAGGATTTATGCTACCATAATCCAGTATACCCACTGACTACTGTTTTATCGGTAAGGATATTATAGTAATGACATCCGCCAGGTGAAATCAGCATGAAATTTGCAATAAATATTCAGTTTTCGTTTATATACACATATTCTCAATAATAATACAATTCATATGTAGATATTTGGCGGTAGATATACATATATATACAAATTATAGTCATATTGTGTATTTTATTTTAAATTTTATTACATAATATGTTAAGGTATTTGTTCTCTATATTCGAAACAATTTCAAATATAAATAGACGGTAATAGAAATTTATTTTGTGAAACTGATAGGTACGGTGATTTCAGTTCTTATTTAAGATTTATTTTAGCTAAATACTTTTATAATGATTTGAGTTTTTTGAAGTGAAAATTTCTATAGCGAATGTACTCACAAGGAAAGATTTTGAACTGTCAATTCGCAATTTTGATGAAACCTTGTATACGTGTAGTACAAGCAAAAATAACGGACGCGTAATTTTTTTTATCTGCCACCGTCGCCATTTAAGGGGTGAAATCACCCCTTGTAGGATGTTGGTTGGAATGTCGCTGGTTCTTGTTTGTTGAAAATTGATTTCCCATATACTATATACACACAACTTCGATAGCTTAAATTATTTTCAATTAGCGAAGGACAACCCCTTTTGCGGGGAATAAAACACAATATATTGATATATATTAAATACTGACGTATAATTAGTTGCTTTATTGTAATTATAACAAAACAGAAAATATTTCATTAACAGGTGATGATTATGCACTAACAATGAAAGGAAGTGATAAGAACGGTTAAACAATAACACAATATGTGTTATTGGTGGTCTTTGCTCATCTAACAAGGAGAAGGTACGACCTGGGAAATTGACTTCGGGATGGGATTTCGCAGGATTATAGTCCCTCCAAAAATTAATTGTTAAAATATAAAGGCCCATTGGCCAGTCAATTTCGAGAAAAACGCTTTCAAGCGTTTCAACGCTTTCAAAATTCTAGCTTCATTTAGTGAATGTGTCAAATCAACGAACAGGTGGCGCAGTCGGTAGCGTGCTGGATTGGCGACTAGAGTGCACGGGTTCGATTCCGACTGATTGCAAGTATTATTACATTTTTTTTATTTTGTTAATTAACTATTAAAATTAATAAATTTCAAAAATAAATAATTATTTCTAATAATAAATATCATAAATTAAAATATAATTGTATTTTTTTTTTAATTCGTAACCATTTACTGAATACTTTTTTAACAAGTAATTTTTTTTTTTAAAGAAGTAAGAAAATTACCAAAACCATTTTTTAATTATAAATTTACTTATTATATACAAAACCGGAATGATAATTTTTTATAAAAACATTCAAAACAGAAAATATTTTAAGTATTCAGTAAACGGTTACAAATTAAAAAAAAAAATACTATTATATTTTAATTTATGATATTTATTGTTCGAAATAATTATTTATTTTTGAAATTTATTAATTTTAATAGTCAATTAACAAAATAAAAAAAAATGTAATAATACTAATAATACTTGCAGGCTGTCGGAATCGGACCCGTGCACTCTAGTCGCCAATTCAGCACGCTACCGACTGCACCACCTGTTCGTTGATTTGACACACCAATAACTTGTATATAAATATTCAGTAAATGAAGCTAGAATTTTGAAAGCGTTTTCCTCGAAATTTACTAGCCAATGGGTCTTTATGTTTTAACAATTAATTAATCCTTGGAGGGACTATAATCCTGCGAAATCCCATCCTGAAGTCAATTTCCCAGGTCATGCCCTCCCCTTGTAAGTGATACTGACAAAAGTAGATTAAGATAGGTACTCTACATTCAGGACCAAAATAAGCATTTCGACATCTACGTCATAATACGTCACATATTTGAATTTTTAGGAAAAGACAACATTACAATTACTTATTATTATATTTATACAGCATGAGTTTTTTGAGAGTTACCATCTTTATTACAGCCAAACCGTTGAAAAGAGCTAAGAGCTATAAAGATCTTGACTATAGCAATCGATTACCCCCGTCGATATCTGCAACTTTTATTTGAACAATTTCTCAATTAAATCCACGGTTTGGCTGCAGTAAAAATGGTAACTCTCAAAGAACTCAGACTGTATTTATACAATTCGCCATCTACGTCATCAAGATCTGCGCGTCGGCATACCTATTTTAATCTACTTTGATACTGACTATTTTGATAGGTTCGGTGCCTGATTCCTACGGGCACGATGGGCACGACTAAGTCGTTTTACATACCTCTGTTGGCTAGCTGATTGAATACATATACGCGGGCAGGTGATGGCACTAGGCGTACATACAATTGAATTGAATTAAAAGCAATTACATTTTGATTGCAAATACCGAGCCCCAACACCCCTCAAAGTTACCGTAAAATTTCAATTTTACTTAATAATTTGAAAACGACGACAGATAGGAAAAAACTTTGAATTCACAAGACACTTTATTTTTAGAGAGCTTTCTATTGGGGTATATAAATCCAGAATCGGACCTACTGGAGGGGCTGTTCAGATAAAATTGAGGGTAAATTTTGAAATAGGGTGGATACACGGAGAGAAAAAGCATATAGTTTTTGTAGAGAAAATTTCAGAAAAATTACCATGCTCTCTTATAATGCGTGCGCGATCGACGACCAAAGTAAAAAATATTTTACGATCATGTAAATATTATTAAATTGAAATGTAAAAAGTATTAGTCATGGCTTCATAAAATTTGTTGTGCTAGCATTGTAAAATTTAATGCGCTAACACAACTTCTATCACACTCTTATGCATGTATGTTATAGTTTAATTCTTGTTGTCGTACTCTTTCATTTACGCATCTGACCCGCAACCTTATGTTGGTTGGGCTGTACGGGCTGTATGCACTGAGGAACAATATATGATGCATACAAAAATGATTGGCAACAATATATTCTAATACTAAAGATAGTGAAGTCACAAAATAATGAATTAAACGGTGAGAGTCCGTCCTGTAAGACAGTGTAATAAATACTGCTTGCTGCTTGTAAGACAGTCTAATGAATCAAGGTGCTTGGTCCGACCAAGTTGGTCGCGTTGGTCGTCACACCACTCACCAGCCTGGCTATATGACTTGCATGTATGAGTGGGGTACATTTCAACAGCATTGATACCTTCTTTCTCTTTCTTTCTTTCTACTATTAGCAGATAGCATTTGAATAATTATAAGACGGCATGGTAATTTTTGTAAGAAAAACAATTAAAAAATATTTTTCTGTCGGGAATGGAACTTTTTACTGTGCTGTTTTACAAATTTTACGGAGCTAATATTACGGAAACAATATTCTATCCTTTAAATTTTCTATGATTAATTATAATTTTTATATTTTTACGGTACAAAATTGAATATGTTCGCCTTTTACACGTCGATTGTAGTGCTGAGCACAGTAATTTTTCTATGAATTTTCTCTCCGTGTATGCTTTGGTATTTTAAAATTTGATTAGAATATATGAAAACTACATGAAAAGTATTTTTCATTTATTTTTCATATATGCAGGTAAACCTGTTTTTGCTCAAAGTTGTAATTTAAAGTCAAAAATCTCAAAACTGGACAGCTAATTTGAAGTGCTAATCGTAATTTTACTGCCAAACAGCAGAATAAAATTTTTTTTGAAGTTTTCAGCAAATAAATTGCTTGTAATTAACACTATGAGGCCCGAGCACTTTCACAGCAAACTTCCCCGGAAGCCGGCAATATTTGAAAAAAAAATTTATATAAACAAATACATAAAATACTAAATAAATTCAATACCGTTCAACATTTACATATGTGTAAAACTGTAAACATACAGTCATAAACGCACACATAAACGTGATATGTACATACTACATAATTATACAATGACTACATTTAAATCAATTTTATTTAAAAACATAAATTATATTTTTTATGCATTGTTTGTTTATCTTAAAATGTTTTATATTTTATACGTACATAGAAACCAAAAGAGTAGTGTGTGTTAGTATGTATTTGTGTGTATGTGTTGGTATGTATGTATCGCACACATAATACGTAACCAACTTACTAATCAATTAATCATTGATCGCGGTCGGCCTCTGGGGATGTTTTGTTTGGTTTCGGATGCCGAAGCCATGGGACTGAAAGTGTTAATAACTGACTAAAATAATTATATTAAATTATACTTAACTTATACTCTAAGATTTACATAAGTAATATTAAAATTTGATTTTGTTAAGTCATGCAAGAATATTATTACATATAACGTAAAAGCCCCCATTATGGAATGGTATCTAATACTGAAACAGTTTTGACATTTACATATTTATTTCTTTAATTAACAAGGGGAGTATCAAACATGGGAATCACGGATTTGGGAGAAATTAATATATGTATGTTGTGGAATATATTTCTCTGAGTATTGTAGTGATAAGAGTATTGTAGTGAAACTTGAAAAAAAAAATTGAATTTTCATTAAATTTTGTTCATTCAATTTTGCTCCTTTATTTTTTAATTCGGAAATTTTGAACAAACGGTTTAGGAAAACCATTCGATAGATCGATCTGCCGATTTACAGGGTTATTGGGGGTACATTGAGGTATAAAAATTCGTACAAACATTAGACTCCCCATCAATATTCGCAGGGATGCCGACGATTTTTCGCAACAAGGAAAAAAGTCCCTTTTTTCATATTTTTCAGATTAAAATTAAGGATAAAAAAATTTTTTCCTAAAGTACGCGATATAGCCTTGCAGGAAATTTATTCCATATTCCAAAACTGCCCTTCAATTTTCTGTCGATCACTGGTTACTGAGATATCGATGGTTAAAGCAGAAGCGATCCTTTTTCATTCAAAGTTGGATACCTCCGGAACAAATCAACGTAGAGAAAAATTTTAAAAAGGAATTTGAAGCAGAATAAATAGGCTATCATGCCAATACCACGCTTTTATTGTAAAAAATTTTTTCAAGCCCGTAGACCAAAAAAAAAAAAAAAGAGCAAAAACTTTTTTTGTCTTATTCCTTATAATTGCTCGATAACTATCACTACTAAAAATTTTTGGACGGAAGATCTGGAAACTAGAATCTTTGAGCTTCAAAATGCTTTTTTAAATATCTCGATACGACCATTTTTCACGTAAATACAGCCCTTCAAAAATCACTAAAAAAGTAACTTTTTTTTTTGCTCCCTTAATTGTTTGGAGTAGTAGTCATAATTATGTCAACTTTATGGGTTTCCTTGAGATAATAAATACTGTATACACTTTTTGTTCTTTTTACTACATATTTAATATTAGATTTATAAAGTAATTTGATATATAGAAGTTCGTTTTATAAGAAATTTCAATGTATTTCCTTATTGTTAAATATCGTGAACCAACACTGGTGACTCTCTAATGGAGACACCCACTTTTCTCCACGTGAACGTGTCGCCATGATTGAATAAGTACTGTATAATGAAACATTGTTGAAAATGATTTCTAGTTAATTATGATGTCAAAAGCATATATGCGGAAAACTATAGTAGGTATGTGTGTCAATTAAGAATATTCGAACCTTTTTGTCATTTATGTGATTTAAAATAAACGTGTAGCGACAACCATAGCAACAATCTGTTTATTGTCTCCGTTTTTGGTTGAAACATGTTTCATGTTATTATATGTTTCTGTTTACATGAAAATGTTTGGTTGCAATTGGCTTGCTTTTTAGTTTGTTAAGGTTTATACGTGTGTTGTATATGACAGAGTATTATTTTCATCCAATTACAGGATCCGTATGTATAGGCGGCATAAGCGGTGTTTACAGTCTTACCTACAGCATCAGCCCGGTATTATATTTTATTAAGTGAAATTTAAAGCTAACCACAAGATGTAATAACTATACATTTCATCCACTTACACGCTATGTACACAACACACAAGATACCATAAGTTATTATTAATTAGCCATAAGAATTGTCTAGCCATAAAATCCATGGTTTTTTTTCTCTTATTTTATATTATTAAACGAGTTATGAAGTTTATATGTCCTATTTTTTCGGAAATGACGATGAAATTTGCAATGGAAGGGTTATTGGAACTTAATCCCAATTCACGAAAAACTTAGGTACCTACTTACAGTTAGAGAGTCAGCATGGGTCTTTTTTTACCAAGTAAGTAAATGCTAGTTTTCCATTTGTTAATTATTAAATATATTTTTACCCACGGCAAAACGGAGCAGGTATATGCATTTGGGGTAAGAGATGTGTGTGTGTGTGTGTGTGTGTGTGTGTGTTACCATTTATCTCCAAAACGGCTTAAGTAAGGCGGCCAACGGTTCCGGATTCTACGGGGCAGTCTCGGAAAAGCAGCTGTTGTCCCGCATTAAAATTTTTGTTAAAATAATCCCGAATGGAGATTAATGCTTTCCGGAAGTTCCGAATTTAGTAAACTGAAAATAATAAAAGAGCAATTTTATTTTCAAGACCGATTTCTCTCTTACAGGTTCACTCCACTTCTAGTTTGGAAACAATTTTTAAATTTTTACTTACAAGTTGCAGCTAAATTGGATTTTTGAATAAAAAATAATTACCATTTTTTTTTAATTTTATTTCAGTACTATATCGTAAATAATATTGATAACCGATGCAAGAAAAATTTTAAAAATATAATATATAATAAATAAGAAATTAATTAAAACTTAGGAAATTTCAAAAAATTTCATTTGGTTATAAACAGCACTACAAAAGATCGCGATGTCTGTGACGTCATAATGGTAATATATTCAATACAAAATTACTTTTAGCAAGGAAAAATTGCATAGCAACAATAAGTCAAAATAAAAATACATTGAATTTTTAGGTAAGTTGCCATTATGACGTCACATATGCGCTAGGGGATTGTCGGCACGTTATCGGTTTTATGTTTAAAAATTTATTTTTAATTTGAAATAACTTTTTAAATATTACGTTTAAAAAAAAAAAAACTAAAAACAGTTTTCTTATAAAACATATATGATCTTGCCATTTACGACAAAAGAAATTTTTCTTTAAAAACTAAATTCCTTTAATGTTTAAGTAATATAGAAAACGTAATTTATGTTTCTAATTGTTTTTAGAATAAGGTCACATTAGTTTTGATGTAAATTACGTAAAAAAATTGATAGATATGGGTCGACAGAGGCTTCTTTTCATGCATATGATCTTATTAATAAATCAACACAATGAAATTAAAATCAGCGCTACATAATTTACTTTTTCGAAAGTAATTCTTAACTGTTTAAAACACAAATGGAAGAGCAGAAAATGTGCGTAATTTTCTTTTTTTGTCCTCATTAATCAACAAACCTTTCTCAAAAAAAGCCGTTTTAAAATTTAATAGTTTTGAAAGTCTGTCTGTACTAATGGTACTGTGTAAGTAGGTTTTACATATTATTGTATATTATTATTCTTTGAATATTTCCTGATCTATATAAACGTAAAATTGCTTTGTAGAAATATTACATGTATTTATAAACATACCCACATGATATATTTTTATATATTTGATAAATTTATTTTGAAAATATTATCACAAAATAATATAGTAATATTGTTTACTTATTAACTGTACGCATTATCAAATATTCATGAATTGTTGTTACAAATAATGAAATTCACATACCAATATATTTGTTGAGCGCGTACATACAAATATGCTCCCTAACGCAATAGCTCACGCGTTATTTTATTTTATTATACAATAATAATACATAGTGCTACCCACGTACGTATGCACATAATATGTATATAGTGTTGATAAAAAATCTATTAACAATAGGTCTATTCCCACAAACATTCTGTTTTCTAGACAGCCCGTCTCATACGGATAGAAAACACATCATTGTTTTTCTAATTTTCCTTATCCGATTATACATTACAATACGTTTCACCAGATTTAAAATATTCAAAAATAGTGTACTACCTTCTTAAGTGGGTAAGTTTATTTCTTAACAGGTTGGCTGCCACCATTATTGAAAATAATGTATTTATCGTATGCCATTATAATAAATGACTTTGTAAATAATAAACAAATATTTTACTTTGCAAAATACCACTTTTATTTTTACATATTGTCACAGTTTCAAAAATAAAAGTGGTATTTTGCAAAGTAAAATATTTGTTTATTATTTACAAATATGGAATACCATAAAGTAACGCTCAAATCTATTAATATTATAAATGACTTTCTTATTTAAGGTGCTATGAGAGCCGCCAGCAAGTCTTAGTGTTGCGTTATCTACAGGCCACGAGTCCCGCTAGCAGATCTCATGTAACTTACAGTTTGTATGCAAATATCTTTTCACTGACACTGCGCTAATGCCTAACTATTTGTATAGTGACACAGGAAGAATGTACAAGTAAAATAGATCATAGCCTCAACCATGTTTTCCACGAAAGTGAATGGAAACCCTCTAGATCACAACAAAATAATGTCTTATGTTAAAATTGATGTATTTCATACGAAATCCTATCATGGCCTCTGGGTTATGTTCACGAATACTGTGTGGTGGCACCCCATACATGTTACTTTGAGACACGCCGGCGGGTCTCATGGCATAGCAACAACAAATTATTGAGACCCATCGGCGTATCTCATGGCAGCCCACCTGTTAAACTACGTGAGGTTTGAAGTAGTCGGATTAAGGGGAGAATCGCCAAAAAAAAAGAAAAACAAATCAAAAATGGAGCTTTTTAATTATTTGTTTTACACAAATAAATATTTTATTAAAAAACTAAATAAACATTATTTCTACATGTCTTGAGACTAATTTTTTTTTTTTAAATTCAAATTTGAGCTGAGTATAAATGGCGTTGAAATCGACACTACGAGATTTTTTCACTTTGATGGTTCCGCGCTTTCTGAAATTCCCAGTGAATCAAAATCAAAAAATCAAGAATTTTTAAAAATTATATATATTATACAGTTATGGCACTAACTAGGATCTAAGAAAAAATTTAAAAAAAAAAAGTGAGAAATCCCATTTTGAAAAAAAATTTTCAAATATCACCGTTTTTTTCGACTATAAACAGCCGCCTGTTTTGAAAATATATTACAGAACCAAAAGATCCTAGTTCCTGCCAAAATGACGGTATTGAGGAATAATATGCACTTTGATTTATGCCGATACCTCAAATACTTTTTGAGATATAGTACAAGATCCCGCAGCTGATTTCTGCAGGTATCTGTTTTTTTAATGAAACTTAATTTAAATGAATTCTTAATGGTAATGTAATATATTGTTCCCGGGTTGCCAGCTCTCAATCGGCCGCAACCTCTAGGTTGCCAGGCATTACCAGGTATATTGTTGTTAATAATTTGCGGTCATGTGTTTTTTGAGAAAATTAGATACTAAATTAAAGTTTTACTTTTTCTGAACACGATAATAGATGGTTGCCTGTGAAAAAATAGCCGCAAGTTATGGTTGCCATTACTTTTAATTAATTACTCTCTTATAACATCTCAGCTCCAACTATTAAAAAAAAATTATACATATTGATTACATTGTACATTTCATTGCTTTTGATCAGTATGTATAAATTTTTTTTCAAAAATAGTTGCAGCTGAGACGTGATAAGAGAATTAATTAAAAGTAATGGCAACCATAACTTGCGGCTATTTTTTCACAGGCAGCCATGTATTATGGTGTTAGGAAAAAATTAAACTTTAATTTAGTATCTAATTTTCTCAAAAAACACGTGACCGCAAATTATTAACAACAATATACCTATTAACACAACTACAGATTGCGGCCGATTGAGAGCTGGCAACCCGGGAGCAATGTATTACATTACCATTACGGATTCATTTAAATTAAGTTTCATTAAAAAAACAGATGCTTGCAGAATTCAGCGGCGGGATCTTAGACTAATACATGCGGAACCAAGTCGAAAAACATACTTTCGGGAAGAAAGCATTTTTTTTAAATTGAATTATAGTAAAGTGCGAGCACTAAAATGCCCATAACTTTTTGATGTTTAATTTCTATTAAATAAAATTTTAAGAGAATATTTCTAACACTTTAAAGGACATAATTATGAAGAAAAAAAATCGATTTATTTTTTTTTAGCGAATGTCTCTTTAACTCAAGTAGGAAGTGTTATACTTAGGAATGATGCTCTCATTTGGAATTAGTTAAACATTATAATTTCTAACACACTTTCTCCAGATTGGTTGATTAGAGGTTCAATACTTAATTTCCAAAAATTTGCAAAAAAAAGAAAATAAACTTATTTTATTCAGCTTTTTTATAATGCGTATTTTTTCTTCTTTACTAGTAGAGGCAATAGTAGGAGAGAACTCCATTATATATACGTACGTTGGTCGGGTAAAGGGATGGCTTCAAGATACCGCGTGAAATGATCCTGAATAGTTAGAATATACTGATTCCCACGCAGAGTTCTAGTTAGTGGTCCGACTATGTCCATCGATATCCTCTCGAATGGTTCTGAGAGTTCTGGTAACCTTTGTAGTGAGGCTGATTTTCGATTAGGTGGTGTTTTCCTTTGATTACACGATCCACAACTCTCGATATATCGCTGGACATCACTTCGCATGCTTGTCCAGTATAGTTTGGTTTTGATGAGCCCTAGAGTTTTGGCTTGACCCGCGTAACAACAAAATGGCGCGTCGTGGTAATCCCTGATAACCCTGTTTACCATTGTCTTTGGAATTACCAGTCGATCATGACGTTCCGAGGGGGTTCTTGCTTTATACAAGATACCATCGTTGTCGAGGAAGAACTCGTTATAATCCGGGTTTGTTTCTATCTTCCGGAAAATTGGCCTTAAGCTGGAGTCCCGTTCTTGTTCTGCCTTAATCCAATCCCTCTCCCAGTATCGTTCGTATACATCCTCATCCGTGGCTTCGACGTAATTCACTGGAATCCGTGAAAGTGCGTCGACATTCCCATTATTCTTCCCGGGTCGGTGCTGTACCTCGAAGTCGTATTCGCCTAGCATCGCCCATCGAGCTAACCTTGAACTGGGGTCCTTAATGCTCGGTAACCATTATAACGGCCGATGATCTGTTATAACTATAAATTTCCTCCTGTATAGATAGCATCGATAATGTTTAATGGCTCAAACGACGCCTAAGCATTCCCGTTTCGTCGCAGAATAATTCCTTTCGGCCTTATTGAGTTGGCGGCTTGCGTATGCTATTGGCCTTTCCAACCCTTTTTCATCTCGCTGTGCCAATATGGCTCCCAAGGCTGATCCTGATGCATCCGTAGTCAAATAGAACAATTTCGAGAAGTCCGGATATTTTAGTACGGGGTCGGTGCATAATGCTTCCCTAAGGGCTTGGAAAGCTTCCTCGGTCTCCTTGGTCCATTTGAACGCGACGTCTTTCTTGGTTAGTTCCGTCAATGGTTTAGCAATTTGTGAGAATTTTGGAATGAACCTTCGGTAAAAGCCTGCGAGTCCTATGAATGCCCTTACTCCTTTAACATCCTTCGGTCGAGGATAGTTCCTCACTGCCTCCGTTTTGGTCGGATCTGGGCGTATTCCTGTATTCGCGATTATATGCCCGAGATATTTAGTCTCGGTGTGTAAGAATGCACATTTCTGGGGTTTTAGTTTTAGGTTTGCTTTTCGTACGCAGTCGAAGACTTCTCGTACGCGTCCCAGGTGCTCTTCTATCCCATTTTCGTTAAATATAATTATGTCGTCCAAATACGCGAAATATTTTATTCCCTTGATTTCAGATAGAATGGTATCCATAAGTCGTTGCAAGATGCTAGGGGGGTTAACAAGGCCAAAGGCCATTCTTTGGCAGTGATAATGCCCATCAGGCGTCGAGAACCCTATCTTCTCCTGATCCGCTTTATCGATTCCAATTTGCCAGTATCCGGATGCGAGATCGAGTGTAGAGAATAGATTTGCGTTTCCTAACATGTCGATTGTGTCTTGTATGTTTGGCAAGGGGTAGAAGTCCCTTTCGGTCACCTGATTTAGTCCTCGGAAATCTATACAGACTCTGACCTTTTGTTCTCCATTGGATGCCTTCTTAGGAACCATTACCACCGGTGCAGACCACGGTGAAGTGGAATGTGTTATGATTCCGTCCTTTAACATATCCGCTATATTTTCCTCTAATACTTCGCGTTGAGCCTGAGGAACAGGGTATGGTGCCTTGGCGATGGGGTTGACATTTTCCGTGATGATCCGATGTTTGACGCCTTTCGCATCTCCTAATTTATCTCCTTCCAGCAGGAATATATCACGATATTCGGTTAGTAAGTTGAGTAGTTTTTCCTTGTCACTACCACTTAAGTGACCCATATTTACATATTTTGCCAAACGAGCCCTCTTTGACTGAAAATCTTTAGTATCCATACTATGAATAGTATAACAGGATTTTCCGCTATTTATTTGATTTCTGTCGGTCTTCTTTTTATTCCGTTTTCCCTTAGTTTTCCTGTGTTTACCAGTAGGTTTCCGATGTGATCCTTTGTTATGATTTTCCTGAATTTTCCCATTTAATTTTTCAGTGAATTCACCTTTAAATGTTTTTTCCAATTTTCCATTGAATTCACCCTTGAATTCTTCTATAAGTTTCCCTTTTAATTTCCCTTTAGTTCGCCCGTGTGTCCGTTGCATGGATCCTTTTGTTGCAGCATTTTCCGTCAACGGGTTTATAATCCCGGTATTTTCCTCTTGGGGCAATAATTCCGCATGACCTATGACCGTCTTGGAGGGTACCTTTAATTCCTCCTCCGTGACGTTGATGAGGTTCACCCGAACCTCCCTTATGGAGCTAACGTTGTCGACCACGCTAGCTGCCCGTATACCATGTATGCGTATTTCCGAGGGTTCAACCAGAACTGGTCCACCATCGAGGTCCACATGAGCTACACCAATAGCTTCGGATCGCCGTTCGATCGACGATCCATTTCGTCTGTCGTGTTGACCCCTTTCCTTTGTACTTTCTTTTGTTACGACCGACAGCGTTCCAACTGGAGTCCCCAAATCCATTGGAACAGTAATCCCGTTCAACGTAATAGTATTGTTCCGATAGTTTAAGATGGCGTCGTTAGTTACCAGAAAGTCCCTATCTAATAGTCCCGCGGCGTCGATTGGCAGAGATTCACAGATTAACGGGGTGCATGTGAATTCTTGTTCCCCGATTTTAAATGTTATTTTTCTGTATCCTTCGTGTGGTATCATATTTCCCGTAATTCCAATAATAGTTGGACTATCCCCTTGATCCCTTTTCAGACGATGTTTGCCGAGTACGTCCTTTTTGACGAGTGAAACGGCGCTTCCCGTGTCTATGATTAATTCTTGTTAACGCCCCTTGATGCAGACAGAGATGGTATTGGGGATGTCCTTTCCAGAAGAGGTGTGTGAGATAATGATCGGTTGTTTCCCTCGGGGCTCACGCCCTCGTGTCCCCCCCCCCCTAAAAAATTTTGACCCCGAATCCCTGCTTTAGGTCCCTTTGTTGTATTTTTTCTGCATTCATATCCCATATGTCCTGGTCTATGGCGGTTACGGCCATATTTCGGATCTACATTGATACGTGTGGTGGCCCTGTCTATAACAGTTCAAACAGGTTCCTGTTTCCCGAGTATCCGTTGTGTTCTGTGGGCGTTGGCTATGATAACTTTTATTTTGTCCTCGACCGTGGTTCCTTCTTCTCCCTGTATTCTGCTGTCCGTGGCTTCTCCTATCCTCGTTGATAAAGGTGCCCAAAACTTGTCGATCCCCATTTATTATGGTTTGATTGATCTCCGCTAATTCCGCAGCTTTGTCTATAGTTAGGTCCGGTTCTCGTACGAGGTATATACCAATTACACGCAGGAGTTCCCGTTTTAGGTTCTGCCTAAATTGTGCTAACACCAATTCCTTATTTTTTCTTTCGATACCCGGAATTTCGTCAGGACGAGCATTCTGAAGGTCTTCTTCGAGGCACTCTTGAGCGAGTTTTAGCCGTGTGACATACTGGCTGACTGGTTCCGTAGTTTTTTGAACTGTTTGGGCTAACCGATACTGTGCTGCCCCTGGTATGCGTCTTGGTGAAAATCGTGCGATGAATTTAGTTTTAAGTTCCCTGTAAGTTATACTGGGTGACTGTAGGGCTGCTTCGCTTTTGTAATATCTATAGGCTTCCGTTACTAATTTACATTTGACTATAGCTAGTAACTGACTACCCGTTAGTTGTTCTAATTCAGCTCTATCTTCTAATCGTTCAAACCATTCTTTAACATTAACGTCGCCCTTCCCTGAGAAGTTGTCAATAGTGTTTATAATAGAGGTCAAACTAACCCGAGGCACCTCTATTATAAACACAAACTAACCCGAGACAGTAACGACCGGATTATTTTCTTGTGTTGCCATTATAATATCTTAAATTTCTCTATGTTTATTTTATAAATATTTCCTTGTATTTTTAAATTTGATACGTAGTTAATCGTTTTCTAAATGTTGTTAATTGTTAAGATGATAAAAATGTAATATGATACCTCTATATGTTTTTAATATAAATGTACATAATTACGTGAATTCATATACTATGTATTTTATGTGCACTTGACACTGAAGGAATATTTCCTGATGCAGCAAAAAGAAAAAAGAAAAAAATGTATAATGAATTAGTCTTGAATAAAATTATATCTATACCCATACGTAGTTATTCCCAAATAATTTTAATATAATTCCCTTTTCCTTGATTACGTCCTACCACTTAACCATCATCGCACCGCAGCTACCACTCTTACGAAGGGAGGCCTAATTGCTGGAAACCTAGTAGCGATGCCTTGAACCCCGAGCGGATGGGTTCGCAGTCCTAGTTCTGAATGAACCGTGATGGCCGTGGCGGGTGGTGAGGAAATAAACAATTAAAACAATGAAGGATTAAAAAATAATAACATATTAGTAATTTATTAAATTAAAAGTGATGGTTGGTGATAATATAGGTAACTTACTAATCTACGTGATAATATAGCTAACTTACTAAAATACGAATCAGCGTTTGTCAATACGATGTGTTTATGTTTATCATAAAATATGTGCTTCGCTATTATTTATTATTAATACAATAATAAACAAAACACTTTACTATAACAATAATCAAAACACCGGTTCGCAACAATAATTAATAGACTTGAGCGTTACTTTATGGTATTCCATATTTATTTATAATTTATAATTTACATCTTTCATATTTCAATAAAACTGTTTTCCAGAAAAAAATATAGTTTATCTTTGTTATGGATAAGATAGTTTAAAAAATAAATATATACTATTTTTAAGGGAATAAATACATTTGAAATAAAAAAATGAAATTTTTTCCAAAAAATATTTATCTTAAAAATATATTATTAAATTTTCGTATTGATATCCAAAGTCTTTCATCCTTCAAAGTCCTTCAAAGAATCAGATTTTGTCCTAAAATGTACAATATTTGATTTCACATAGAGAAGCTATCTACTTCTGTTACAACCGGAAGCAACTGTTACTTTTGCTTTATTTTAAATCCTAAGAAAAACAAATTTTCATATAGATACTTACCAAAAAGTTTATGCCCATACTCTGCGCTGTTGTAGGTAGATAATAACCAACTCTGCCTAAATAATATAACGACTTTAATAATCTTTTGTCAGCATGCCCATTATCCAGTTCCATTAATTTGTTAATTATTAATTAATTAAAGTCATTTTGAAGCGCAACTCATGATATACATTATTTATTTTTTAATAAACATAATATAACAAGTTTAACAAATTATTCACATTATATTAATAGAATGTTATGTGGAATAATAATTTCATATTATAATTTTTTTTTATTAAAAAGATAGCAATACACTTTTTACTCTTTTTAAATAATAAAATTCACATATACGTAAAAAGAGTAAGGCATATGATTTTATTTCAATTTTGGTATTACTTACACCGAATCAAAAGTGTAATAATAATAAATATCCTCAGTGTTGACCATAATCGAATAAATTTCTTATTCGATTATTTAATGGATTGATATTTTTAGTAATCTAATTCTCTTATGATTAAATTACATATTCGTGATTGGTTAAACTTTTCAGTTCTAACTACAATAATTTCTTTTAATCGACAAAATATTCAAAAAGCGCCAAAAATCGTGGCAGTAAGGGTTAAAAGCTGAAACCTTCAAAAAGCACAGCCTGGATACTAACTTAACCCATACACAAAATTTTATCCTTCTAGGTTTATTTTGGGAGACCTTGACAGACCCACTAAAAACCCGAAAAATCATGAAATTTGATATAAAAATGGTGGAGGGAAGGTTAGAAATTGAGACCCCCAGAAGGCACACCCTTGACACTAATTCAATCCTGTTGACGTGACACAAACATCAAAGACGTCGAAAAGTTTGAAATTGTAGCGTAAAAGTGGTGGGGATTTGCGTTACACAATAAAACCACCAAAAAGCACACCCTAGGTACGAATTCTATCAACATACAATATTTCATCCTTCTCCTAGGTTAATTCTAGGGGGCTCTGGGCGTATCAGATCCTCCCAAAACACTTTTTCCCCCTCTACTCCCTCCAAATCGCCCTAGTAAGCTGAATTTTGAATATGTTGTAGATAATTGACCAAAATATATTGTCGAATTGGTTTGGAGAAATTGTATCGTTTAGTGCCCCCCACTACCTCCTTAAACGTTAGTTTTTACCCCACTTTTATAGTATTGTTGTGCATCCGAAAAAACCCCACTTACCTTTCAGCTCATTCTGTCCCTGAAGGGCCCTACACATATAAAAAAAGCGGGAATTATATATAGAGTGTTAGTGAATAAGTGTGAAAAATTCTAACAGGTGATTGCTGAGGTTCTTTTATGTAAAATGGTTCATATAAACCCAGGTCCGAAAACGCTTAGTTTCCAAGATACAGAGTATATGGGCTACTAGATAGCCCATACCGGTTTTGTGGTAGGAACAGTAACTGGAAATTATTTTTTATCTTGGAAACGGCTACATGAGCGGCAAAATACTAAGAGGTCATTTTTGTCAACAATTTATGGGACATTTGAATAAACATTTTCAAATTGGAAAAAATCATTGGCGTGCCCTGTTTTTCTTCAAAAATATGTCATCACATGGCCATACGGATGCCACTGGTTTGAGTGGAAATATTCTGCCTACTTCAGAATATGGATATTTATCATGTCATAGCATGCTCCAAAGTTTGTGTCAATATCTCAAAACGTTTTTGAAATACTATTTAAAAAAATATTAAAAAATACGCGAAACTAAACACCCTGTATCTTGGAAACTAAGCGTTTTCGGACCTGGGTTTATATGAACTTTCTTACATAAAGGAACCTCAGCAATCACCTGTTAAAATCTTTCGCACTTCACCCTATATATATATATATATATATATATATATATATATATATATATATATATATATATATATATATATATATATATATGAGGCTTCGAGAGCAAGAACGGACTAACTGCAAATTACTCATATCGAGATAACGTCAGTTAAACTTATGCAAAAAAAAATTTTTGTTGTTCTTAATCTTAATAAAATTATGGACGTTTACTTATGTATTATATTTTAAATACAATGTCAAATGCATGTATGGGTAAAATTCGAAGGTCTAGCATCTTTTTGCTATTTTTTTTTTGTCACTTAGACCATTTTTACACTCGTGGTTAATAAGAAATTAGTAAAGATGTATTAGTTAGGTCATGTTGTTTTCAAAGATTTTCTTCTTTAAATTGGGGAAAAAAATGTGCTGTGGGAAAAAATGTATATTTTTATCCAACAAAAGAAATACAATTTTAAAATTGTATAAACAGAATAAAAAAAAGCGTTTGAATAATAAAAAAAATTAAGTTTATAGATTCAATCATCATCAGTTTTATTAGTTTCATCTATAATATCATTTGTATTTGTGAAAATTTAAACGTCTGATGCATGAATATGGCAAACTTATAAGTGTTTCAAGATTTTGATTTCGGAACCAAAAAAGTGTATAATTTTATTCATAATTTAAAATTAAAGTTCGAAAATTCCTTAAAATGTTTGTAGAAAAAATTATAATTTCTTGTTAAGTAGGTACTGTTGTAAGTTTGAAAAAGCAGGATTTTAGATAAACACAATCTAGATAACTAGTTGTTCCACTGTATTTATCTAAATGTCTTATGAAATATGACTTGGGCAACAAAAACTTGACTATCGGAAAATATTGACAACTATCGATAGTTTTACGACTGACTATCGATAATTATAGATAGTTTCAATTATCGAGAGTCTCTCACCACTACTGCAGTTTAAGAAAATTAAGCCGCTGCTACACGATGCTACGAACACCTTCCAACATTCGACGTTGGATGGTTCATAGCATCGTGTAGCAGTTGTTCGAACCTACGAGTGTCCAATGTCGAGCGTCAAACGTTCGCATTTGGTCGTGTCCCGTTCGATGTCGGTATTCTTGGACCGAGTCAAAGGGATGCTTCAAACGTTTGAAGGTCAATGTTGGTTGCGTTCGTTGGTTGCGCACGACTCGTTCATGTGAAGAGAGACAACATCAGTGTATAACATTAGAGATAACATCAGACAGATAACAGCGTTGTCCACTGAGTACCAACACATCATCATTCGTATTGGATCAAACATTCGATTCACCGTGTAGCAGATACATTCGTCGCATCAACTATCGAACTTAATTGCCTCAAACGTTCGATCGAATGTTGGAAGGAACGTTCGTAGCATCGTGTAGAACCCGCTTTACAATATTGTCAATGTGAAAAAATGACCTCGCCCGCCTATGTCATTTAGGCCGATTTTACACTCAAATAAGATAAAAAGTGTATGATGCAAGGAAAAGTTTACATGCTGTCATCTCTAGATTCATATTAAAAACACATTTAGACAGTTTTTATTTCAATAAAATTAGACCTTCATGTGTACTTAGGCCGAATATTTCAATTTTATAAAATTTGTTTATATATATATATATATATATATATATATATATATATATATATATATATATATATATATATATATATATATATATATATATATATATATATAATATATATCAGACTATTCTTTTCTTCAGAATCGTGTTCTACGTGTTCGAAAACGGATCAACCCCCAACTCTCACTCGTTCCGTTCTTGTCGGATAGACTGTGAATCGTCTAATTTTTTTCTGGGAGAAATTCGACTAAAAAATAGATAGGTACTCATCATTGTTATCGTATGATAAACATTTTGATCCATTTGTATTTAGAGAATATAAAACAAATGACTACTTATAAAAATATTATTTTTTAATTTTTCTTTTTTCTTTTTTTTTTAAATCCATTCATACCTATATTCAATGGATTAATTCAAAAATTTCAATGAATAAATATAATAGGTTTGGAAAAAAATTGATTTATAAGCTTGTAGTTGATATATTTGTATACAAAAGGGATTTTTGTTTATTTCGCTTTGTCGAGGCAGGATACAAATATTTTATTTTAATTTTCAAATAAATCAGTATTCAAATAATAACTTTTTGTTATAGGTACTGTAGATATATCAAAATTAATAAAAATTAATTAATAATATCTATATAAATTGTTAAATTGACCAAAAGTAATTCAACGGCGTTGTATAAATATCAAAAAATAACACTATTATGTTTTGTTTTGAAAATGAAATTATTGAATATTAAACCAATTACATATTTTACCTGTAAGCTAATCTATATATATATATATATATATATATATATATATATATATATATATATATATATATATATATATATATATATATATACATATATATATATATATATATATATATATATATATATATATATATATATATATAGCTGACCCGGCCACGCATTGCTGTGGCTCAGTAGTTATAATTGATTGAATTAATTTTTGCTTATGATTTTGATACAATCAAATCAATATTTACTAATAAATCTGAAAATAGTTTAGCCAATTTTAAATCATATGGGATTGAGAATAGGCGCGAGAATAAAGTGCTTCGCTTCGCTCGCTAAACAGTTCAAAATTCTAGAAAAGGTTAATTCCATGTAATGCTTCGCTCCGCTCGCCATGCGACTCGAAAGTAACCATTAATAGGGTGGGATTGCCTAATGTCGGCCGGTGCCCTAAGGTCGGCCACTAGTTGCTTTTTTTTAAAAAATAAGGGCTTAAGAAATAAAAAATGCTTGGCAATCACATGGAGACAAAAGGTTCACCTATTCTAGATGTACGATTTCTAAAATGAATATTTTTTGTCAATTAGTTAGTGTTTTATTACACTTAAATCGGCCGTTCTATAATTTGTAAGTTTAGTCAGTGCGGGAAATAAGCAATTATTCTTAAAGTTTTTAACAGTAACGATTAAATTTATGAAATCTGATGACATTATACACCTTCAAAGAAGTTAGAAATTGTTTAAAACGTTTATCGTTTGAAATTTAAAAAATAAACGGGTGGCCGACATTAGGGATAAAATTTGTGAAGAAATCCTAAGGTCGGCCAGGCCGTCAACAAACTATTTTTCATGTACATATTATTATTATTAACACACTAGTTGTAGGTAGTAGTCATAATAAGTGCTTATGAAGTTACGCTATTCTAAAATCGAAATGTTTTTTGCTACTTGTATTTAAACGATACATTTCGTAATCGAAAACTATATAACGAAATTTTTGAAAGCTTAAGCGAAGCAAGTTATGGGTATTCCAAACGTATTGCAACTATTAAAACCTACTTTTCGTTATCGAAAATTATCGATATCGAATTACTTATCATAAAGTGATTATAACTGATTAAATTAGGCTCTGTTAGTCCCAATATTGACATAACAAAAAATTTATTTGTCAACCCGACCTTAATTTCCTCTTTTAACTATCCAAATTGCTTTAATTTAGATAATAGCAGTTTTATGCATATTTATGTCTTAAGCAAAAGTAATCGTAATAATGTAATTAAATGACATCTTTTGTAATTTAGAAACTACAAATTACGATAATTATTGAACGTTAATATTATTTTTGCCAAAAATTAGCAGTTTATTTAATATTAATATGTAATGTTGTTATTGATTAAAAAATATTTAAAAATGTTGTTTTATAATTATATTTTAGTTTAAATTTAAATTAGTAAAATATTTTAATGCTAAAGAGTTTTCTTTAAATGTTTTCCTTACTCTTGTAATAAACTACAATCAGGTAATTCATTTCTATTATGAAAAATCCGGGTGGCCGACGTTAGGAACATTTTTGGCCGACTTTAGGGCACAGGTGGCCGACTAAAGGGAAATACATTTTTAAAGATAAAAATTAAATTATTTTAATTGTTTATTAATTTAGAAATTTAATCTCTATTTAGTTAGAAAGGCGATACTTAAAAGTACTTAAAGAGATGATAAAAATACGCGTAAATTCAAAATTCAGAATTTTGCATATCATATGTATAAAATTCTCATGTCACAATGTCTGGCTATAATAAACTCCGAAACTACTGAACCGATTTTGTCAAATTTGGTAACTATCTGTAATTTAATTCAACCTAAAATATAGGATAGTTTTATCTCAATCATCATCTCACTCTCGCCTCTCGCCGTTCTTGTCGTATAGACTGTATAAGTCTAATTTTTTCAAGGAAAAATTCGACTAATAACGTGGATGACGTCTATTATAGACTGTTGTCTGAAAAACGGACGTTAAACCGCATTATTATTTATTATTTAATTTATTGAAGCTAAACATAAAGTGAATCACTAACATGATTATAATATCGCAATTTCACTATAAGATTTTGACATTTTCTAGTAATATTGAAATAATTAAATAAATTAATGTCAAATAATCAAACAAAGTATTTGCTTATACATTTTTTATAATATTTTTCATTTTCATAATAATAAATTGATTTAGTTATATTAAAGGATATCCTGTCAATAAACTGTCTACATGCATACATTTAGCGTTATTGCATGTAAGCTACGGATATTATGGTAGTATTTGTTTTATATAAGAATATTATTTTATTATGATAACATTTTAAAATAAATTATAAAATATCAGTTTTCAGAATATAAATTAGATTTTCTCATATTTATTCTAATATAGAACATGCAGAACATATTTATATTTTAGTCACCATCAAGTTGACTGTGATTAAGGATAAGTGCGGACAATTAAATCAATATTCAATTTCGTAAAATTGTAGGCTTACCTTACACCCTTATTTCAACCTTTTGCAATCCAGAAAAAATAATCATGCTTTTTGATTAGCTAGCAAGACATCTCTGACATTTTTTTTTATAAATATTTAACTTTGTTTCTCGAAGCCCTAAATACTAAATTCCCTGAGTGCTGTTAATTTGTTGTTTTCAAAAGCTGGTTCAACGCAAAACATTCAGTGTGTCATCTGATACATGCCTAATGATCCCAGTAACCAAAAAATGTAAAATATGGTAGATCTATTCGCAGATCCGACGAGAGGTCCGGGGCCTCCTGTCCGAAAACGGGGCTTGGTATCATTAGTAAGGGGCCCGAGCAAAAGTGAAGTTTTTCTTTGCTCGTCGACTATATTTTTTTAGAGAAATTTTGTTTTTCCCCGAAGCTCCTCGTTTCTCTTCTACGGGCCAAACCACTTTACCATGCTCTACATATCTTATGGGCATAGATTATAAATGCAAGTTTTTTAAAATAACTATTCAAGTAGCCAAGGGTGTTAAGCCAGCGCAACCGACTATACGCCTGAGGATTTTTCTATAGTCTCTCTTCACAACTACCTCATAATCAGTGTTGTGCTTATCTAGATAACGTTATCTGAAATTTTATCTAGATAACGTTTTCGTTATCTATTGTCCTTTATCTAGATGTTTTCAAAAGAACTTATCTTTTATCTTATCTTTTCATTAAGCGAAGGAAAAAGATAAGATAATAACAATACATCTTTATTTTTTCTGAAAAAAAAGAAAATTGAAGCTAAATTTATCATTTCCCTATATGTATTCACTAGCATTTACCCGCGGCTTCGCCCGCGTGGAATTTGAAATTATGGCATCTAGTTAAAACATATAAAGTGAACTTTCATCACGTCGCTATTACGCGTCGAGTAGGTATTATTACTTTTTTCTTTGAAATTTTCCCACAGAAATACAATATTTTCCCCGGGCAAGAAATAGACTATAACATTCCTTTAACAACACGCCAAGTTCAAATGAAATCAATGATTCTTTTTTCCCACGGGAATAAGACTTTCCACGGAAGTTAGATATTTTCCCGGGATAGAAAGTAGTCTGTGTCCTTTCTCATCGTCTCTGTCAACAATATGCAAAGTTTGAAATCAATCATGCTTTTTTTTAATAGTCAGTTGTTATTTCATTGTTTCGTTTTAAATACATTTTCCCTCGGAAATGAGATATTTCATCGGAATAAAAAATAACCTATGTTTATCGCTGTATATCGTCATTGTCTATCATAATTTTTTGTTTCATTTAAAATATATTTTTTCACAGGAATGAAATTTCCCACGGGAAATTTTCCGGGGTATAAAGTAGTTTGTGTCCTTTCTCATCCCTTCTGTTAGCAATATACAAAGTTTGCAATCATTTATCCGTCTTTTAATAGTCAGCTGTTGTAATCTAATGCATTTTCCCTCGGGAATGAAATATTTTCCCGAAATAAAAAGTAGCCTATAACCGTCTCTGGCCCGCAAGCAACGTCTCTGCAAAGTTTCAAGTTGATTGGTTAAGCTGTTGAGGCGTGAAAGCCAGTCAAACAAACAAACAAACAAACAAACAAACTCACTTTCGCATTTATAATATTAGTCAGGATTTGGTCGACCATGTAATTCAGATAAATTTTGACACTTTCTTAAGAATTACAAAAATATTTAAAAGCAATTATTTAATTTTAAACAGAATTCTTATTGGTTTGGAATCATTGACGTTATTAATTGGAATGACACTAGTCTTGTAATATGAAATGTTGTATTCTGACTACTTGGTCTACCATGTAATTCAAAGAAGTATCGACATTTTTTTAAGTATTAGAGAAATGTTTAGAAGCAATTTTCGTATTTTAAATGGAATTCTTGTAGCTAGAAATCATTTCGGCCATTAGCTGGAATAACAATTTATCGTGTAATATGAAGTGAGGTTTTCCGACCACTTAGTCGATCATGTAATTCAGATAAAACTTGACACTTTTTAAACACTTTTTTAAACAAAAATGTACTCTATTGTGCTAAACGTATGCGTAATCGTAACAGACGTAATCGTAAATCAAATAACTAAATTCCAAAACATGCGATTTTTATCGCCAAAAACGTCTCTTTAACATTTTTGTAATTTATTACAATTTATACATCTTTCTAGAGACCGGTGAGGTACTTTTGCAGCCCGGCACCGGTCCACGGACCAGCGTTTGAGAAACATTGACCTAATGCATTATTTCTGTAAATATTATCTTATCTGTTATCTAAAATTTTATCTAGGTAACGGTTAAATTATCTGTTATTATTATCTAGATATTTTAAACTATGTTATCTGTTATCTAGATAATAAAATTCGATATCTTGTCCAACACTGCCCATAATGCAATATAAATGTAAAAGTTTATGAAATATTATCTTAAAAAAAAATAATGATTTAACTCAAAATTAATTTAACGTACAGTAGAAAATTATGGGTTATACATACAAAACCGAGCAGGCCTGAAAAAGGAACAAACGGAGTTGCAGCTCGAGGGGTCAGGCCGGAAAACCGAATCCGAGCGAAATGCAGAAACGTTTTTTTATTTATCGACTGTATTTAAAAAAGAAAAAAAAAATCCCGAAAATTTTTTTTTTAAATTTTTGTTTCTCCGTGAAGTCGATCATTTTTCTAGTCAGTCCTGCTTACATATTTTAAAACTATTCCTTTAGGTATATATACATAAGTATCTTTATTTATTATAAACCCTGTCAGTTTTTATCTCATTTTCTAAAATATGACATTATTACCTATACAATACACAATACAATACAAAATATTAATATTCACATGTATTGTGTTTACAAAATCAGGCAAAACATATTTTAAACCAACATTTCAAATTGTTAATTTATATGCTAAATAATTTGTGGATGTCAGTATTAAATCCTGAAAAACATATTAGTATTAAATCATAAAATCCCAAGGCAAAAATAAATAGACAGGTAGTTGAACGTTGGAAATTTTAAGTTATTTATTTATTGAGCAGGCGCTTTTATATTATATTATTTGTGAAACACTCTAAACCACGTCTGCCTAAGTACCTACACTAAGAAAAAATTACAGTAAAAATTACGGAGCTGCCTCCGGTAAACCAGGCTCAAGTGACCAGTCGGTAGGAAATTATCAAGCAAAAATATAAAAAATTCCTTTCAAACATTATTTTTTACGATTCATTTGAAAATTTTTCCTGTACAGCTTAAGAATTTTTCCTATACAGCTCCGTAAAATTCGATGGGCTAGTAAAATTTCAAGTGAATACCAGGAAAATTTACTTAATTTTTGTAAAATTATACTAGACATAGAATAATTTTTACGCAGCCACAGTGTAATTTTTACTAAGCTAGACGGTAGACGCTATTTGTTATCTCTATTTTCTCCTTGAAACCTGTCTTTCAGCATCTCTCTCACACAAGCATCACACACAACTGACGATAAGCAGGCACGTCACACCGCACCGAGGTCATTTTGAATACCTAACTCACCAACAACCCGACCGTTTTCGCAGTTCAGTAGCAGTCGAGTCATGGTAGTGAGTGGATGTGTACTAGGAGTGTTATCATTTTTTTCGGTTTTTTTTTTATAATAAACTATTTAATGGACTTTACATTTAAAACAAAGAATTGTTATTGGTAAAAACTCCTGATAATAAAGAACTAATAATTAAGATATAACAATTAAGATTTTTATATGTATTGATGTTTATTGAAAGATGTTTTTCCACAAATAATAAAAAAACACAGAACATTTTTTCAATATTAATAATTTTATTTTAATCATTACCTTTCTAACAATATCTTTTTAAACTATTTTAATTCAATTATTTATTAATAAATAAAAAAAAAAAAAAAAAAAAAAAACCTTATAAATAATACGGTAAGAGAGTAGAATTTTTCCTGTACAGCGCCGAAATTTTTACGGAGTCACAGTGTAATTTTTACTGTGCAGTCAAATTTTACGGAGCCATAGGGTAATTTTTACTATACTCATCGTACTTTTTCCTTTGCCTGTCACTTATGCCCGCATTACCAGAGAGCTCCGTAATTTTTTACTAGAAATTTCCGTAAAAATTACCGTATTTTTTTCTCAGTGTATATATTACTGACTTTAAAATTGAACGGGTTCCGGTTCTCCATGTCCTTATTAGTCTAGTATGATTTAATATAATGGTTTGTTGATAATGTTTGGTGTTTTCTTTGGGAATTATTTGAGGACTTGTGTCTCAAGTAGCAAAGTGGCGTTTTTAAACGTTTCCAACCACTCGAAATCGTTTCAGAAATCAAGTTCAAAATGATTTTTAAAATATTTTCGAAGTCATAACTCCTTTTGGGTATCATTCTGATGATGCTAATATATTATTTAAGCCAATAAAAAAAAGGGAAACAATTTTTACAAAATTATGAAGAGTTCGTAACCATCTTCACTGAAAAATCAAAACTGAGCGTTTGCTTCATATATTTTCTCAACACTTACTAACTTATTAATATTTTTATGGAATTAAATAAATGAGCAAACGATATGACTAATACTTTTTTTTCAAATTCGAGACGTTATTCTCCGAAACATCAACAATAACGGCATCTGAATTTATGGTTATAATCTCGATTTTCTGATTCGTATAAACTGCAACCATGATGCCAATCATTTTGACCAAGAAATAGATCATATACGAAAATTTCCATTAACTCCCTCACTATAATAAATATTTCCTATAAATATAATTAAATCCCAGCTTAATTAAAATGATAATTAATATTATTAGCCATTAAAGACCGAAAAAGAAACATTAAATTTTAGTATACTGCAATGCCCTCCTACATCTTTAATATTAAAATATGATACCAACCAGTATATTATAATATTATCCGTATTCATATTTAAAATTACCATCATAAAATTTTTGAAAATATTTCAATTAAATTAAATGACATTCAAGATATCCATAGCGTCCTACTACACATATTTTCCGGTTATGTTGAAATATTGATATTATTAAATTAATTAATTTGCATATATGAGAATCAAGTTATGCAATAACGATTAGATGAGTAGCTGGTTTGAAATTAAATGCATAGAAATAACTAATAAACAGGATTACCAAATTGGGCTATTTAGTTAAAATTTAGTTTTTAGTTTAAAATTTTTGTAGTTTTTTTCCTAAATTTTCCTTTTTTGCTTTTTCTGGCCGACTGTCTTTAGAAAGACATCTTCCAAAAAATTTAGGCATTGGCAACTCGAACGCCGCTCATCAGCGGTTTTCATTAAAACTTTTCTGGCAATACTGGAAATACCTAAGTATCAAAACCATACATGTCCATGGAGACGATGTGAGGTAGATGTCCCGATTGAAGCCTCGTGGAATGGAGGGATAAATTGCCTTAAAGGGTTTTTTACAAGTGATGTGTTTAAAAAAAAAACACTTTTTTGTGAATTTTTTTTTGGAGCAACTATTTACTGTAATGAAAAAAAATTTTACATTCAAGTACATATAATTAAATGTATCTTAATTTTTTTTCCCATTTTGTGTGGCCTTCCACCTGCTCTTGTAGGACTGTTGAATATCATATAATTAATTTTTGTAATTAAAAACGGTGCCTACGATTCAAAAAAAAAAAGCTAAGTCCAACTGAACTAAAATTGGATGCATTCTCTTTATTATAGTGTTTTCTGTAAGATTATCTAGAATCAACCCATCAGACCTCATACCTACTTTTTTTGGCGTCATTTTGAATAAAAAGGAAGAAAAATTGCTCCGTTTTTTGACCTTTCAGGCATTCTAAAAAAACGAATTTTTTATATTAAGGGCTGATTCTAGATACTCTTATAAAAAACATCATAATAAAGAGGATGCATCCAATTGTAGTCCAATCGAACTTATAGTTTTCTTTGAGTCATTGGCGCCATCTTTTTAGGCGCGTGACCTTCAACAGGCTTACAAGGGCAGACAGCTGATCAAAAATAAAAGAAAAAATATTCAAGATACACTTAATTATATGTACTTTAATGTACAAAAGTTTTTTTTTTTTTTATTAAGATAAATAGATTCCCCCCAAAAAATTCCCAAAAAGTGTTCTTTTAAGGGCGGGGTAAGGTATTAAAATAATTTGTTTGCTTTTTTTATTTTTTTAACTGAATGCATAATATCTTAAGAACATTGTCTCAAAATTTCAAGTTGATTGGAGCAAAACTGACGAAGTTATAAGCATTTTTGTTGTTACCTGGCAGATGTTTCGTTCTCTATATATATCTCTCTCTCAGTTATATTATAGAAATTTCAATACAAATACAAACGTGTTTATACCTGCACTGTATATTTTGTCAGTGTAGGGTACAAAATTTAGTTTAGCAGTAAGTATTCTATATCAATTTTATACAAGAATTTTTAAGTGTTCAAAACTCTAAAGCTTTTTCCCCACAGCTCACGTTTTCAAAGACGGTGCCCCTCATAACTTCAAAACTACAGCACCGATCCTTTTAAAATTGTGAACACTATTTCTGTACATAATTTACGAGGTAACGCTCGAGAGGTTTTTTCAAATTTGTTTAGAATTTTTATTTTACAATAACAAATTAGCCGATTTTTTTCGCAAAAAATCGTGTTTTTCCTTTCTAAGTGTTCCAAAATAGTGAAAAATTGAAATTTCGAAAAACCCTCCCAGCGTTACCTGAGGAAAACTATTATCTAACGAATGAACTTTAGTTTTTTTATTTCGGATGATCCAGCACCAAGTTATGAGGGGCACCGCAATTCTACTTTTTTCCGAAACACGTCCGAATAATTGCTGCCATTACTCTATTATTTAATATTTCTTCGTGAAAACTTTACACAATATTCTTCGAATGTCATACTTTAATGTACCACTGGTTTTAGGTGTCGTCAAAAAAAATGACAAAAACATGCCTTTTTTTGTACGAATTAACCTTACCCCCTCCTTAATAGAACATCACTTGTAAAAGATCTCTTAAATGTGAGATTTTTAACGTTATTTGAACTAACCGCTCCCCGATATGCGTCTAAATAGAAAGAAACTAAAAATTTTAAAAATTAACAACAATATAAATCGATTTTAAATCCGAATTACGATCGTAAATAAAACTGTTCTCATCACATTAACCACATTTGCGATAGAAAAAAAAGAAAATGCAAATCACTGACATTAACAATTTTAATACAATTAATGTATTCTTCCTAAGAATTTTATCTTATAAATTTAAATAAAAATATCTTTAAAATATAAAAAAAAAAACGGCAAATAAAAGGAAATATTTACAAAAAAATGTTTCACCACCCACAACTCTTCTTTGTTTACTTTGTACAAAAAGTGCAAAAAAGAGAACAAACTATTTGTCTTTTCATTTTAAAACAAATGAAGGCACTCTGAATGGAATGACAACAAAAGACTTACGCAACTACCGTGAAAACACTGTTTAAAAAACATTTTAACGTATATAGAATGCTTTATGTAAACTCAACCATGTAATATTGTTTTTGTAAATAATGTTTTATTGAAGATAATACTTAATATAACATTAATAGAATGGACATGGTCAGCCGAACAAACCTTTGTGTAATATAAAACAAATTTTGTACATAGTGTTTACGATGTACCTACATAATTGATTGTCCGAAAATGCTATCCGAAAATTGTCTAATCACAGTCCATTATATGTATATGCTTATTATACGCTATTAAAACAATAGTTATTTGTGTATTAAGAGCGCAAAATGGTACATTGCCGCTCGATTGAGAATGTCGACGCCCGACGCCGCCAGGCGGAACGCGTTATTCTCATGAGAACGGCAATGTCACTTTGTACTCGAATTACACACAAAATTTTTCTACAATTTTTTCTCCTTAAAGAACATGGTACTTGAAAACATAATAATGAACGTTAACATTTATTTTAATGTTATAATTTTTGCAGCTTCAGAAATATTTGGAGGTGTACTTGAAAAATCGCTGTCACTATTGCATTTTTCCATCATATATGTATATATAGTATTTATTAACTTATTTTTGGTTTTTATTTATAATTATTTATTATTTTTAATTAATATTATTGTAGGTAGTTATTTTGAAATTTAATAGTATATTACGTGATTGAGGTTGTAAGTTGCATATTACACACAAGCGAAAAAGTTACGCAAGAGGAGCGTAGCCACGAGTGCGTATTTGCGCGAGTGTGTAATATACCTTACAACCGAGTTACGTACTATACTTTATCTACGACTAACATGAAATTCACAATAAACGATAAACATTTGGTACAAATTTACAAATACCAATGCATTAAAATTATGTAGTATTTGAAATTTAATCAAAACAAACGTAAACATTCAGTTGCTAGATAAAATTATTGTACAGATTCTAATATAATATGTATCATATATATATATATATATATATATATATATATATATATATATATATATATATATATATATATATATCACTGTATAATATATAAAAGAATTAATAAAAGTGTAGTAAGTTTTGTTATTTTTAGTATTAATTGTAAAGAGTCATTTTTTGTACAGCTTATGTGGCTGTATGTAAAACCTAGGTTACTTACATAGTATTTTGTACAATAAACAAGCAATTTCATGGTAGTCGTAGATAAAAAAATTTATATTTCACTTGTTCATAGATAAAAATAATATAAAGTTTAGAATCTGTTTATTTGTTGCCATAGAAAGTACAAACAACGCCAACCCGATTTCTAATTAAATGTACGTTTAGCGAGCGACAAAGTATTACTTTACCGCTTTAAAACGAAAAGTAACAGTGTTCGGCAATCATATGTTTTTCGCTTGCTTCACAGAGCGTAAAATCGTTCTTTCAACTATGATTGTAAAAAAAAAAATTTATTAGACTAATTTATTTTATTCTTTATCTTACCGTACTGCACTCGAGTTTTGTATTTTGTCTGAATAATTTGGTGTCTTCTCAAACTCAGATTTGTTGACTAACAAATTTTTAGGTTACAAATTTTCGCTAGATAAATACAAATTTATTCGAAACAATACAAGTCCTCTCCGTAATAATAAATGAATAAATATTTATGTATTAGGATCATTATGATGAAAAACATAGAGCGGATAATGATAATGCATATATGTATTTAAGAGAAATAATGTAAGATAAATTTTTACGTAAAACCATGAATGGATCAGTGAAGCCAAGAGATATGCGGGGAAATTCTTATACATACGTAGGTATCTCTTTTATTTTAGTTTTTATCAAGATCGTAATAACCGTCACATAAAATTTAACATCTGAAAAATATCAGGATCATAATAATTACCATATGAAATTTGACGTTTAAAAAGAATATCAGTATTTAATGTATTTATTCAAATTACTAACGAATGACAATTTATTTCATTTTCCTTTTACATTATATCTAAACTTTCCAACAGAAAGTATCTTATGAATTCAAAGGTAAAAAATACAGCTTACAGTAGTACCTCGATAATTCGGCCTTCGAAATTCCGGACCCTCCAGTAACCCGGCCCGATTCTAAAAGTTGTAATTTTAAGAGAATAACTGATAACAAATATTAGTAGATACAATTTTACACACATTTACATTCTGTATTTACACTTTTACAGTCCGTTAGTACAGTACAAAATAGAATTGTATTGTACAGTAATTAATCTCGCGTACAGTGACCTTTTTACTCTACACGTGAAATTACTGTATCTAGGTTTTAGTAATTGAAGGAACCAGTTTTGAGAAGTGCCTACAAACCCAATACATAGAACAGCAGTGCTTGCTGTTAACTTCTTAGAGGAGCTATAAGGGGTCTCAAATTCATTACATTTTAAACGGTCTCTTTCATTTCCGGTCACGCGATATCGCGTGATAGGCTAGTTTATTATATGGTCAAACACGCGATATCGCGTGACAAATATAAGAACCTACACTGAGAAAAAAATCTATTTAAAAATATTATATATATATATATATATATATATATATATATATATATATATATATATATATATATATATATATATATAGATAAATGGTTATGATATTACCCAAACTCTTACATTTTGTCTTTCCGAAATCCAATGATTTGTATAATGCCATGTTGAAGAATAATTTTAAGATACATTACACGAAGAATATTCCAATTATTATCTCGACATATTACTTTATATGACTAGAATTTTGGTGTTGTTACGTTACTAATAATCAAAAATAAAATAAATAAAAAATCCATTATTCTTGCTCGCGATAATTGTGTCATACCGCGCGAATAAACAACACGTCTATTGCACTCCATCATTTTGGCGAAAAAAGTGAATATACCGACATAGCGTCGCTCTAACAGTAAGTAACCAGTACAGCTATGTGTGTATTAATTCAATGAATCTATGTGCGTCGCGGAAGAAAAATAGTCCCAATTAAATTTTATAATCTATACATGCCACAAAATATATTTAAACTGATAATATAATTATTTATTTTCAAACAAATATTTAAACTGGCTACTTAAAATTGTTTCGGTTGGAACTGATTCCTGAATGAATACTTAAACGTATGAGAATATTATTAACTAACTTTTTAAAATTAAAACAACGATAAGGAAGGCTATATGTCCCTTTCTCGAGTTTGCGGGTTACTTATCATAGAGAAGGGATCTATGGATCTAAAATCTATTATGAAGTCAATGCAATACAACACCAAAACTGCCAACAAGACACGCAAATTACCTTATCCACCAAATGAGCTGTTACTTCATGACAGGTCCAAAAAAGAAAAAGAATTTCAAGATATACTTAATTATATGTAGTTTAAGTTTTTTCATTACAATAAATTACAGTTTCCCCGAAAAAATTTCCCCAAAAATGTATTTTTCTTTAGCACATAACTTGTAAATAACCATTTTTTTGATATTTTTTTAATATTAATATTTCCAAATTCCCCAATATCGAAAACATAAAGAATATTATGTACAGTAATATCTTCAATTTGATATATGTAACTACTTAGTTCTTATGTCACTGGTATTTTACAAAATATTCATAAAAATTTTGGTATAAAATAGTTTCCATAATATTAGCATGTAAATCAGTTGCTCAGTTTCTCTTTTTGTTCTCATTCGAATAACTTTTTTCTAACTTTTTCTTTCTAGTTATACTTTTTCTAAAGTTTCTTTTCTTTTTCCGACAAAAAAAATATAGAGTATAATATTTTCTTTTAAATGGGGTATTTAAATACAAAAAAAAAAATCAAAAAGGAAAAAGAGAAAAACAGAACAACTTGATCGTTTGGTTAATAAGGATAACTTATTTTATTTTATTTTTTATTTTTTGTTTATTTTTTTATCTAAAGATATATACATTAATATTACTTTCGTAATAAAATATTATCAAAGTTGATATATAAATATTTTATCTGTTTACCATAAATATAAAATTATACATACTTACTTAAACCAGGACTGATTCGTTTGATCCGCCAAAAAATAAATTCCCCTGTCGCAGCATCATGCATAACATAGCGAATTTCCGTTTATAAAAATCGTTTTCCTGTGACTTTTCACCCATCTAAGGGATTTTTCCTCCTCTTTCTAATGGTGTAAATAAATGTCGCAAAAATTTTTTTAACTTGAGACAATTTTGACAAAAAACTAATTTTCTTCACGAAAAATGACCAAAAAAACCATGTTCCAGGCATCCGACATGGCTGGCTAACGAACTTGTCCAACGGTGTGGGACTAAATACAAGTATAATATATAAATTTTAGTGAATATTACTTTCGGTTTCTAGGGACCTCAAAACAAATTTCTATTATAGTCCCGGGAAATTTCTTTCGGAGCTCTAAAAATAAAACATTCTTCGGAACCTTAAAAAAAATGGCATATAACATACAAACATATACATATCGCGCGTTTTCTGTCTCAACCTCGTATCTGAAAAATCCCAATTTTTGGACACACAAACAAAACGTATTTAAATCTGTATCTTCATCACTATGAACTTAAGATTTATGCTAATTACACCCATTGATGTTGGCTACCTATATATATAAATATATATAGATAAGTATATGTATAAATACAGTATTTAATATGATTTTTGTGTGTCCTAAAACATGTAGTTTTTGATATACGAGGTTGAGACAGAAAACGCGCGATATGTATAACTGTACAAGCTATTAATTATCCTGTTGTACAACATATATACCCCTGTTGCAGCATCTTGCATAACATAGTTAACTGCCGTTTATAAAAATTAATTTTTCTCGGAAACTAGTTAACATAGAATAATAGTTTAAAGAACTTTTTTATGTAATTTTTTCTCCTCTTTTAATGTGTTAAGTCCAGCAAGTACTTAACACATTAATATTTTTTGTATATATCAACATCTAAAAACATTTCAGTCCCTTTTTGACAATCCTGCCAGAACTAAAACACTTTTTTAAATTTTTTTTATTGTTAAAATCGAAACGTTCTTTTGAAGACGGTTAAAATTACTATATTTTACATTAAAAAGTTGACACAATCACCCCCTAGTTAATTACCCCTAGACTTGATGCTAGAAGATTTTTTTATTTAGAAAAACAGGTCATATAGATTTTTTTATTTAGATTTTATTTGTTATGATTGAGTTACAAAATTCAAAAGAATATTTTTAAAATGTTCCTATTTCGTGTGAGCTTTTGCCTGCAGGGAATCCAGCTCCTCAAAATCGACTCCAGCGCTCAAGATGGACAAATATATCAGTTTATCAAGACGGTATTTGTACATAATTTTAATATTTTCTTTAACAAATAGTATTTTCTTAAATACTGGTTTGATTTTCTCAAGGCGAGTACTTATTACGATTTCTATTTACCAGATTCTACAAAATAAAAAAAATCATTTGTAACCCTACTATCAAACGTCATTTTATTTTGAAATTTTCTAAGAAAAAAATATCATAAAAGTTACCTCTTATCAAGATCATTTGATTGATTAGTATATTATACAATACAGGTATAACAGGTTTTAAATGCATATATAACTCAGTGGTGTAGAATCTAATTATTAAAAAATTGCAAACTAAATAGGTTTATATGATATACGTATGTATAAAAGAAAAATATTTACAACCGTGTGCTTTCGGAAATCGAAAATAACTAACTTCGTCTTGAGGAAGGTGGATTGGCGAATATTTACTTACTTTAAATACAAAATCTGCTATCCATTTTTAAATTATACTTTTTACCTAGTTGAACGTCACTGGTAAAATATATGAAAATTACAGAATTTTTGGGTAATTGTGGTATTTGCTATAGTAATTAAAGGTTTGTTTACTCTTGTAACTACGGAGATGGCTTGCCCGTAATAAGCTGTAGAAAGAAAAATGGGTATAGAACAATAACATGTAATTGGCCTACCTGTTTAGCAAATAGTGTCAGATTGATGTATCTTAACCTTCTTCTGCGCTAATTATTGAAAAATATTCTATTTTCAGACATTTTTGGGTAAAATGAGCAGATGTATGACTTTTATTAAACAAATTTCAACTTTTTAATATATTTTCCATTCATTTATAATAATAAAATCTTCTGATAATTTTTTAAATAATCATTTGATATATACGTGGCTATACTTTCGACTCGGACCGAATTAGACGACGAAGATTTTCTCCGTGAAGAATAGAATTCTAAAAAAAAAATAATAATAAATTAGTGAAAAAAATTAAAAAAATTTACCGGTGAATTACCTTTCTAATACAATTGTTGTAAATACTTAGGTAAAAATTTCATTACATTTTGTCAAAAAACTGTAAAATTTTTAATACATATTTATTAGAATATATAAATGTTTGACTTTAATTTATTAATTTAACTCTTTTTAAACGATTCGCCTTAAAATATTTAATATTTTCAAAAATGTATGATAGAATATGTAAAAATTTAAAATTAATTGTTTGTTGACAAAAAAAAAAACGCCGTGAGCAGCGGGGCCCCATCACGGTAGTCGAATTTTCTCCTTCATCTTCGGTATTGAATGTTTACAAGCGAAATGTGATTGAAAGTCTACAACCGAATTGTCATTTTGTTGGTTTCAAAACTGGTGATGAGTGTTCGGCTGATCGAGGCTTTAAAAAAAGGTTTTAAGTATTTAAGGGCTGTATCTCAGTAAATTTCAATTTTGTGCCGAAAACAGGTAGCAGAAAAAAAACCAACACAATTCGTACGAGGGCATTCCTGCCCATGTTTATCTGCTAATTGCCTTTATGTTTTAGTTTTAAATATTAAAAAAGGACCTTAAATAGTAAACTGGAAGGCCTTTATAAAGATATTTTTTCTTTCAAAAAAAAAAAAATAAATAAATAAAAAATAAAAAAAATAAAAAATTATTTCTTCGGTATTGAGTGTCTACAAGCGAAATATAATTGAAAGTCCACAAGCGATTTGTAATTTTGGTGGTTTCAAAACTGATAATGAGTGTCCGGTTGATCGGGGCTTTATAAAAAGATTTTAAGTTTTTAAGGGCTGAATCTCAGTAAATTTCAATTTTGTGCCGATAGAAGTTAACAGGGCAAAAGCCAACACAATTCGTACGAGGGCATTTCTATCCATGCTTATCCGCCAATTGCCTTTGTGTTTTACTTTTAAATATTAAAAAAGGAACTTAAATAGTAAACTGGAAGGCTTTTATGAAGATATTTTTTCTTTCCAAAAAAATCCAAAATTTCTATTTTATAAATAATAAAAATCCAAAATTCCTAAATAATAATTAAATAAATAAATAAACAGTGACTTTAATAACATTTGCAAATTACTTAATATGTATGTATTTCATTTGTTAAAAAATTGTATTCACTTTTTTTTAAATTTGTTAAAATTACTATTCGCCTACTTGTATTTACAATAAAAGTAATGCATTTAAAACACATTTAACAATAGCATTCAATTCCGATGTAAAAATGGAAGAAGTGGGGGGAAAAGTAATGTGGGCTCACTAAAAGGTACTAGCTGGATACTAACTGAATACACGTACAAAATTTCAGCCCTCTAGGTTTCCTTATGGAGTCTCTAGACGTGTTAGAAAACAAGCAAAAAAATTAAGGAAATATTGGCGTAAAAATCGTGGGGGTAAGGGTTAAAAGTTGAAACCTCCAAAAAACAGTGTCTGGCTATTAGCTTAACCTGTACACCAAATTTCAGCCCTCTAGGTTTATTTGGGGAGATTTTGACCCGAACGAAACTGTTAAAAAACAAGAAAAATCATGTTCTTTTGGGTATAAAAATGGTGGGGGTAGGGGCTAAAAGTCGAGACCCCCAAAAGGCACCCCCTTGATACTAACTCAATCCGAATACAAAATTTCAGCCCTCTAGGTTTATTCGGGTGACCTGTGCGAGTGGTACAAACTTCGAAAACGTCGAAAATGCATGAAATTGTAGCTTAAAAATGAGGGGGGTGGGGGTAAAATATTAAAACCTCCAAAAAGCACAACCTAGGTACGAGCTTTATCAACACACCAAATTTCAACCCTCTACGTTAATTCTGGGGGGCTGGGGGCCTGTTAGATCCAGCGAAAATCGTTTTTCCCCCCTCTACTCCCACCATATCATCCTAGGAAGCTGAATTTTGGATATGTTGTAGATAATTGACCGAAACATTATTTAAAACCGATTTGGAAAAGTTGTATTGCTTTTCCGCCCCCCACCACCCCCTTAAAGGTCGGGTCCGAAAAAAAATTTGCCCAAAATTTGACCCCACTTTGATAGTATTGTTGTGCATCGGAATAAGCCCCACTTACCAAATTTCATCTCTTAACTTCCATAGGGGGGCCCTACACATATTAAAAGGTTGCGGGAAAATATATATATATATATATATATATATATCAGACATCTTTTTTTTTTACATAATCGTGTTCTACGGGTCCGAAAACGGATAGCGCCCCTGGTCTCGCCTCTCGCAGCTCTTATCGTATAGACTGTATAAGTCTAATTTTTCGGAGAAAATTCGACTAAAAAATTGAATGTGTGAAATTATTTACAAGTAGAATGCTCTGTTTATACATTCTAATCATAACTGTATTGTCAATCGGATAGAAAATTACGTTAAAATATTATTGTTTCAATATGGCTTAACGTAATTTTTATGCGGTTGTAGCAAACTCTTATTAATTTTCGTAAGGTTTAAACGTAATCTAAATTCTGATCATTTGACATAAAACAAATATTCTTGATAATTTTCCGAAAAAAAAAATGGAATAGGTATTTTATAAAAACTGAGAGAAATAGAATATAGCTCAATCGTTAAATTGGATTAAAAAAATCATGACACGCCACTTATAAGGCCTTTTTTTCGAATGTAGCATTGCAAAACATGAGACGGAAAAAAAAGACTGTGAGTGCGAGTGTAATGGAAAATGATTTTTTCAAACATATTTTTTAATTTTTTTCAAAAAGTAATTAACTTAGAGCAATGATGCAAAAACATTTTTTACGCATATTGCCTTTTACTTTCGATTGGTGTGAAAAAAATTTCGAAAAATTGCTTAATTCTGGCAAAAAACTCATTTTGTTGACAAAAAATGCCCGAAAAACCTACTTCTGGGCATCCGACGTGTCTGGCTAACAAACTTAGCCGAGCCAATCCAGTTTCCAGTACGCACACCAAATTTCATAAGCATTAAACGTTTTGATCGAGAGTTAATATATATATATATATATATATATATATATATATATATATATATATATATATATATATATATATATATATATATATATATATATAAATTTTAATGAATATCATCGTATATCAATATTTTCGTATTCTAGGGACCTCAAAACATGTTTCTGTTATAATCTCGGCCTCAGGTTGCGCCATGAGAACGGACGTAAGAGCTGAATTTCCAGTTTTGGAAATTCGCTAATATTAAAACTCACACTACGAAATACAAAATATACTTTTCAAAAAAAAAAGTACTAGAGTTTACAAAGCTTTTTGAAATATTTTATATAACCATATGCCAGGGGTGGTCAACCCAAATGATCTTGCAGGCCACTTTAGAAGCGCATCATAACTCCACGGGCCGCATATAAAATTATGTGTTCCCATATATTATGTATTTTTTAATATATTGATTTTCACTACCTTGATCATTATAAAATGAATATATTTTGTATAAGTGTGATGAATCTCGCTGGCCAAAAAAACTTTAAGGCGTTTTGATTTAAAAACATATGATTTATATTTGTATTTAACTGGGAATATTATCGCGACTAGGTGCATCGTAAAGTTTGACATTTTTGACGGTATATGTACGTTTTGATACAAATACCGACGCTGTTTATGTTGTTTATAGAAACTTAAAAATTTCATCTGGGGAAAAAAATGGAATTAACTCGTGAACATTTTCGTGTGATTACTTTTTACAACATGGTTTATTTCAACAATAGTGCAACGATGCAACATGGTGCAACACCATCAAAACCCTTTGGCGGTAAACAGAATTCAATCGTAGCCGTAGTTCGCTCACGAACGAATTTTGTAAAGGTCGTCAAAAATCGATTGTTGTGCCAGAAAACATTTATCCGTGAAAAAGATTTGTTCACGGTCAATTCCGCATAAGTTGACTGATGCTCAAAAAAAGGCTCACGTCTGAAAAAATGATACAAGGGAATCTTTAAAACATATGATCGTCGTTCATCAAAAGCTACGTATAACATCTGATTAGGTGACGAATTTTAGTTCTATGCGTATGACTCGGAAACAAAACAGGAATCTCCTGTATGGGTCTTCCAATGCGAGCCAAATCCGACAAAAATTGTTCGCGCTTGAAACAATTCGAAGCAGCTTAGAACAATTGATTCTGAGTAGTACACAATCATTTGTTGGCCAGAAGTGTTTGATGAAATATGGAAAAAGAAGCGCCAACAAAGGATCATTCTACAATGCAAGCAGTCACACCAAACGACTTCTTTTTATTCCCACATATCAAGAATAAATTGTGGGGCCAACATTTTTTGACGTCTGAAGAAGCAAGTGAAGCATTCAAGACCTATTTGGGGTACCTCAATCGAAGTGAAAATACTGATATAAAAATTCGTTCAGCAGCATACAACTTTTTAAATGCACACGACCTTCTAAGTAATGTTCCAGTTCTTATAAAATTTTGTGAAAATATTCTTAATATCATTTTCTCACATGAAGTGTAAAAAATAAGTTCCGAAAAAGTAAGTACATACCAATATTGTCCAGTGATAAGGTCCATCTAATTTTTATTTATTGTGAAGAATGGAGGAAAAGACACTAAAACAAATTTTCTGTAGAAACGAAAACTTTATCCTCGTAACGGGTCCGCCAAATAACTTTCTTTTTTTTTAAATGCTATAAAAAAAACTACTAAATATTTTCTCAAATTTCTTTTTTATTTGAAAGTACAATCCTTCCGGTTAATAATGGAAAATAATGTCATTCAAATGGCTGCCTCGGCTGGCCATGCAGTAGCCTACACGATCGGTCAAATTTTTAAGCACATTATCGATTGTGTGCAGCTGTATTTCACCAATGGCTTCACGAATATTGTCCTTTAAAGCGTCAATTGTCTCTGGCTTGTCGGCGTAACACTTATCTTTGACGGCACCCCACAAATAATAGTCCAACGGTGTCAAATCGCAGCTCCGAGGTGGCCAAACGACATCAGCTCTGCGGCTGTTAATGCGATCTTCAAAAACAGGGCGCAAAACATCGAGTGTAGCTTCGGCTGTGTGGCACGTAGCGCCGTCCTGTTGAAACCAAATGTTGCCAATATCCTCCTCTTCAATTTTTGTGAACAAAAATTCGTTCAACATGGCCCGATAACGATCGCCATTGACTGTAACGGCCACTCCTTGCTCATTTTCGAAGAAAAATGGCCCAATTATGCCTCTGGACCAAAATCCGCACCAAACAGTGACTCGTTTTGGGTGCGTCGGCTTTTCAATGTATGCATGCGGGTCTTCTGTGCCCCAAATGCGACAATTTTGGTTGTTTACATACCCGCCAAGATGAAAATGAGCTTCATCTGAAAAGATGATTTTTTTTGCAAAATCGGCATCTTCTGTAAGTCGATCGCAGGCCCAGTTAGCGAAGCGAAAACGCATTGGATGGTCAGTTGGCTTCAACTCCTGAACCAATTGGACTTTGTATGGCGTCATACCAAGGTCTTTATGCAAAATTCGTCTCAATGATGTCTCCGAAATGTTCAGTTGTTGAGAACGACGGTGAATTGATGTTGATGGCGCTTCACGCACACTTTCTGCCACAGCAGCAATATTCTCGGGTGTACGCACTGTTTTTGGCTTTTCACGTTTTGGTTTATCGATGAGGATGCCAGTTTCTTTCACTTTTTTCACAAGATAACGAACATACGGAGCTGACGGTGCTTCCCTTCTTCCAAAATCCGTACGCAATTTTCGCAAACATTTTGCAACATTACCATGATTTTCAAAGTAATGTCGCAATATTTCCCAGCGTTGTTCAAGCGTATACACAACCATATTCGTTCAGCGGAAGGATAAAACTAATTATCTATCAAATCAAACATGAGCTAAATGTTACCATTCACGAAATAAGCACTAGTTGAAAAAAAAAACGTTAGATGGCGGACCCTGTAGTACAAAAGATATGTTAAAATGGATAATCAAAAAGTATATTAAACATTTTCTTGTTTTTATTTTTGACTTTATTTTTGCTATATCGATAATAAAATTCACATTATGAAAAAAACTCAGTTTGTAAATAATAAACAAATACGTTGTAAATAATAAATAAATAAATAAACAATACTTTACTTTGTAAAATACCACTTTTATTTTTGAAACAATATTATCACAGTTTCCAAAATAAAAGTGGTATTTGCAAAGCAAAGTATTTGTTTATTATTTACAAATATGGAATACCATAAAGTAACACTCAAATCTATTAATATTAAAACTCAGTTTCTATATTCTTGACAGATAAAGTTGGACTCTGCTGGACATTTTTTATATTACCTAGACATTAGGGATAACGTTGCCGATAAAATACAATACATTACGCGAAACGGTCTTCGTTAGTTATATTTATTTAAAAATTTATATTTATTTTATTATGTTGCTTATATCTGCACTGTGATAACATTTTACTAGATTTAACCATATTATACCTATGTACAATAATAATAGAAAAAAGATAATACATTGTATATTGTTTTATAAAAGTATAAATATACCTATTTTCCAGGTGATATTTGCATAATGGATATATTCCTTATCAGTATATGTATGTAGTCATGTAGGTAGATATATTTTTGACATTGTTTTGTAACATAACAATCAAGTTCAAAAAATTTCTATCTGGATATATGTATAGAATTGTAAACTACGTTTTTGAGATAACAAACAAACGAACAATACATTTACGCCATTAAAATTTATAATGATACAACCTCATCTCCCTCAAAAAGTCAAAATATAAATTTAAGATAATGTATAGCATTATTTTTGAAAAAGAAAAGAAGAAAATAAACCATTAGTCCGTAATTCTGAGTACTTTACGCGTTACGCTAGGGAACGACAAAAAAATATTTGAATAATTTTACACACTTAAAAATTTTTGCAAACTTTTACAGAGGTAGCATATTTAAATTTTTACAAATTTAACACGTTCCTATTATTGACATTATTGTGAAGAGAAATTATTAAATAAATAAAATTATCAAAAACATATGACAGCAAAATATAATAAAGAAATCTAATTCCAGTTCTAATCCTGAATTAGAAAATAACAAAAAATTATTTTCAGACAGGTTTCTAATAACTACGTAAACGTCTAAATATATTTTGGAATCAAATATTTCTACATTTTTTGACTAGTAATATTTTCGATTCAAAACAACCTCTCTTTACAATGACCAAGTGACACCCATGAATATCGTGTTTAGCTGACGTATGTGCTAAATGTATTTAGCTATGCTAATATGTATTGCCACCTACTGAGTTGCTTTTTAAATAAATAAAAAATTCAAATAATTTTACTAAATTAAACTAAATTAAGTTACTCTGAATAATAAGGTGGCAAGTGTCGGACGTATTTGGCTGAAGAACTCATCAGGGCCGGCGAGAGGGTGGGGCAGGTATTGCCCGGGGGCCTGGGTCTAAAAAGGGGGCCCGCAACCTCGACTAGAAAGGAATAGGATATTTTTGGAGAAAAAATGTTTTAAAACTTTCTATTGTGTCCAGGGGCCCGTCATTTCTCTCTCCAGCCCTGGAATTCATCCAAGAATTTAGGACTTCCAATGTTTTCACCAAATTTCGTAAAAATAGGAAGTTTTGTTCGAGAAATCTTGTCCATTTTTACAAATAAATTCATACAAATTTATATATATATATATATATATATATATATATATATATATATATATATATATATATATACATATATATATATATATATTTATATATATATATATATATATATATATATATGTCAATTTTAGTGAATGTCACTTTCCGCTTCTAGAGGCCTCACAATAAATTTCTACCAATATAGCTTCGGACTCAAGTCTCATCATGAAAGTGGTTGCAATTGCTGAATTTTCCATTCGGAAAATATTTTTTATTTGTTAGTAAAAGTAAACACATAATAATATTTTTATTGCCATTATTATTTGAAAACAAAAATAGAAACATCACAAACAGCCATAGTCCATCACACTGCAAATACAATAACAACAGAATAATGTAAACATACATTTCAGATTTGTAAAACAAACAGTGGATTCTGTTTATTTAAAAATTTAAGATACAAAAAGAGATGAAAAATTAAGCATGCAGATAAATCCGAAAATTTAATTTTTCGTTATAATAATTTTTATAAAATTTTTTTACTGTCATTTCCTTCGATACACTGTTTAAAAATTATACTTACAAATATTTTGATAAACAAACTAAATTTTTGTGGAGTTTAAATTCATCTAACTATTTATCATTTCATTATCTAAATCATTTCCCAACACTTCCACAAGTGTTGTAACATGTTCCACCACAAGTATTTGTAACATGTACATGACTGTAATTTTAGTAGAGTTGGGTAGTGTAAGACTGCGCTCTTAATATTTATGTGGCTGTGAAAAGATTACAGAACATGTTATAGAAATAAACTGTTATTTATTGAGTACCTTAATGATTAGTCAACGCCATGGTGACATATATACCGGGTGTCCCATTTTGATGTATACATTCGATTTACACGTTAATTGATAACATTGGATTTCCATAAGGAAAAAGTTATGTCACAAAAGTGCTTTGGATAAACATTTTTATATTATCGGTAATTTTCTTTTATAAAATAATTTTTTTCCACCTAATTATTTGCACTATTTCTTCAACAGAATATTTTTCGGTATTTTTATTATTTTAATATTTATTTTCAAGAAAATAAAAAAATGCCTTTTGAATTTACAGAAAATGACACAAATATTTATTATGTGAAAATGTGAATTGCTTGAAAATTGCGACATTCATTTCTTTATTTTACTGCATTATTGTTGTTAGAGCGATAGTAACAGTAACTATAATATTAAATTAGTATTATTAGTTTGTTCAAAGCACTCTTGCGACATAACTTTTCCTTATGGGAATCCAATGTTATCAATTAACGTGTAAACCGTAGGTATACATCCAAACGGGACACCCAGTATGATAAAATCCTAAAAAATATAATTATGGACTAATTTTTTATTTAATCTTATTAAAATTAATTTTATTTAGCAAAAAATAAGTTCCTTAATTAAATATAAGCATACCTTATACTGTAACTTACATAAAAATAAACTTATGCAGCAAAACATGAGTGGCCCTTATTTTGCTTTGAGTAGTATATTTTTAATAACTTTAACGGTTTAGTAAATAACTTACCTTAAGATCCTCGGCTTTCAGCCTCCTATATTCTCAAGCTGCATCCGATGCTATAAAAATAACACTTACGGTCTTCGGTATATAATATACTATTTTTTACAAGGTCAATACCAACTAAGTTACTAAAGAAAATTTACAAAATCGAAAATACGCAATCTTACACAACCAGTCTTGTAAAAGTGCACATTGAGTTCGACAAAATTGTGCAATTATTAAAAACCTAACGCACCTAAGTAAGAGTTGAATTTCTCATGCCATCAAACCTCCCTATTTTTTGTAATTCTAAACTTTAATCGTAAATTTAATTAGCACGCCAAACACCAAATGGGTATTTAAAATTTTTAATTTTTTTGTTACTTTTATCACGAAATTTAATATAGGGTGCTTTTTTTAAACATGACAATTTAACTCATGTGTATCAAGTCCCATATGAATATTGTAGTTTTTTCACTTTTACCATGGAAAAAAGTCGCGTTTTTGTTAGTTAACAGTTCTTCTCGTTAAATTGCTAGGCAACAAATTTTCGTTAGACAATTCCAAGTTTATTCGAAAAAATACAAACCTCTCGTGTAAAAATAAGTGATCAAATTTGAAACTGAAATAAAGAAACGTAGGTATGAGTTAAGTTAAAAGTAAAATTTTTTATTTGAAAAACGATTGTACACAGTGAAAAAATTTGTGTTCTGCGTAAAAAGAAATAGTGGTTAAAATTTTTGTGCTAAATAAATAACCCAACACTGTGTTAATGTAACATTTAGTGTTTGTGTTAAATAAAAATATTAACAAAAATTTTCATTTAACAGAATTAAGATGTTAATCTGTTTTGAACAACACACAAATAAGACAATACTTGTGTAAAATGCGAAAGAATGTCTTAAATAGACTTATTTGTGTATTTCCAACACCAAAAAACTGGTTTTGCGTGCATCTATTGCTTTAGTTATAAGAGTAGGGGCAGTGGTAACTGATACCATCGGTAGCATTATTGAAAATCATTGGAGTATTGGACATTGTGTGACGTGCGTTCAACAGAAACATATCTATGTATAGAAGTAGACGGAATATTTCAATATCAAGAGCGTATTCCTAAGGATAAATAGGTTTTAGTTATTTAGATATTAAATATTGGTAAGTTAAGTAAAAATATCATAGATTGAATTTTTTTCTTTATTTGCAGAATTTACTGCAATTAATTAAAAAATTATCGAATATTCGGTGTTCCAGAACACATTGAAAGGGCAAAGAAGATCAGGTAAAGAAGGAAGAGTAGTCGTTCCATTTTGCGTTCCACATTCAATTTGACAACGATCTTCACAATTTTTGAATATTGCTTCAACATTATTTTCATCAGAGCACAACTTTGTAGAAATATTAAATAAAAAAGTTTAAGTACTGAAAAATTATTTTTTACTATTTCCTTTCATTTATATAAGAAATACATAGAAAAAATACTAACTTAAAAAAAGTATCAAAATATACCAACACATTTACTGAGTAAACTTCTACATTCTAATTCAGTTAATTTTACACATCACTGTGGTAAAATTAGAACTAAGTAATTGTGTAAAATTAACACAAAATGTATGTCCTTTTGTGTGTTAAATCATTGACACAAATCTTGTGTAAAGATTTGACACATATGCTTTGTGTTAAAATAACACAAAAAATTGAGTGCACCGTTCTGGACATGTGAAATGTGTTAATTTTATCACAAGTTTTTTCACTGTGTATGATATTTACTGATTACTCTAAGACTACCTCTTATAGACTGCATTCTGTCGGTACAATTTTGAACCACATGATCAAATAACTGACGTCTTATGTCGGCAATAACACGAGTTATGTTGTTTTACAAAGTGTTAGAGACTTTACATATCGCCAAAGAAATTAATCCACTGGCGTCAAACTTGAATTATTAAACCAATTCATTGAACCGTTTTCCCAAGTAATGTTTTTTTTTTTTTTTTGTATTCTTTTTATTAATTTTAATATATTTTTATAAATTTCCACAATTTGTAAACGTTGTAGCGTTATTAATCTTATCATGATAATTTATCAGTATTTATTGAATACAAACATTAAAACAAAAAGCCATTTATTTACTTTTTTTATTCACAGATTTTCTTATCAAAAGTTATGTTACTGTAGAAAAAATACCCTATATAAAGGATGACAGATAGACAAGACAAAATTATAAGTGTGTAATAAATACTGATGTAGAATTAGGTGGCTTGGTGGTTGTTTTGAACTATCCCACCGCTGCCACCAATTGTAATATATAGGGGGTAAGTAAAAAGATGGTAGCTGTGGCTGCATTAAAATATTAAAAAATGTTTTTAGGTATTAAATTAATACAATATTTAACAACTAACAATTAATTATATGGTTTATTAAAAAATAAAAGTTATAAACAATTTTATATACTTGTATATATTATTATATACCGAGCGTTAAAAAGATGATTCGCGCAAACTACGATAATTTGGAAACTGTTATTAAAATTAAAATAATGAAATTTAAGCATAAATAGCAAATGTATAATGAGTGTATAACCTTAATTTAACTTAAAGCTTGTGTATGCAGGCTGATCCGTGTATGTTACATCATCATTTTGTGAAATTAACTTAAATCTTTAAAATTACAGAAAATTATTCATTATACCAAGAAAATCAAACTACGTGCACCGATCAGGCTACATACACCAAAAATATATTGTTAAGAAAAGAAATACATATTACCTCTCCGGTGGAGGTTCACCAATCACAACACTAAATTAAAATACATCTTTATACTTTAAAGATAATTACATGATTGAATTTACTGAACCACTTATTCAACTTATGAGAATGGGAATCAGATTAAAATGCTCCCCGACTGAAACTCAGTTCCTGCTTTTATATCGTTCGATTGTGTGACTATGTGACGACTTCTCACTATTAGAGCCTCTACGGTTTAGGAGGCCGCACTCATCGGGTTATTGAAATGACCGTCTGACCATCTCTATCTAACTACGTATTTTTTCCGTTTCTAAGAAGTGATACATATTACGGCTTATCGTCTGATTGTATATCGTTCAATAAATTCAATCGATAATTGATATTTTTAGAAAATTAATACAGTGGTAGACTGCATAAAATGCATATACATTACAAGTGTTTCGAAAGTTTTCTATTAAATCCTCATAAACTTGTCTTACATAACATAAACCGTCAGACCACCAGTAACCCATATTTATTTTTAGCAATATGTATATGTACCATCTCTATCTAACTACGTATTTTTTCCGTTTCTAAGAAGTGATACATATTACGGCTTATCGTCTGATTGTATATCGTTCAATAAATTCAATCGATAATTGATATTTTTAGAAAATTAATACAGTGGTAGACTGCATAAAGTGCATATACATTACAAGTGTTTCGAAAGTTTTCTATTAAATCCTCATAAACTTGTCTTACATAACATAAACCGTCAGACCACCAGTAACCCATATTTATTTTTAGCAATATGTATATAGTATTGCAATTGAATTTTTGATCAACAGGATAAATAAACACATTATTTGCTAATTATCTATTACCTACAGCAGAATCATACAATGAGCATCGTTAAAAATCGAAATACGTATTTATTAACTGTTTACTTTGTTACAGAAGTACAGTTAAAGGGGAAACAATCAGAACATGACTAGTAATTTAAATTACAGAAATGGTAAAAGATGATTAGACGTTATTGTAGTACATTAATTTATTTGCACAAATATAGTACAGGTAGCCCCCAAGAACACGCTCGAAGAACACGGGTACCTTCCCTCGAATTACACGGTTTCAAGCAACACGATTTTTAAATAGCTAGGTAATTTTTTTGAAAAAGAATAAAATACACATATTATATATTTAAAATGAAGTTACACCTCAATGTATGCGAATATATTCGTTCCATGTAGATTTGATTTACATGAATAAAAATCGTGTAAATTGAATCTGTTGTTATAACAGGAAAAATACTGGAAATAAAAACTACTCAAAATTTTAGAGAATTTTGTAATAGAAATGAACGAATATCCTATAGAAATTTACGTATTTAAATTCTGAAAATATCGTTATTTTCGACATCGATAATTTTCGATAACAAGAAGTAGGTTTTGACAGTCCCATTATGTTTGGAATACCCTTGCTTCGCCTAAACCTTCATAAATTTCGTTATTTTTTCGCTACGACTCACCGTTTATTTACGATCAAAAATTTACGTTTACGAAAAGTATCGAAAACTATTTTTTTTTTTTTGAAAATATTCTATTAGTGACTAAATCAGTGGGACTAATGAGCTTGAATTAATTAATTATAATCAGTTTATGATAAGTAACTCGGTGTCGATAATTTTCGATAACGAAAAGTAGGTTTTGACAATGACAGTACATTTGGAATACTCACAAGTTGCTTCGCTTAAGCCTTCAAAAGTTTCGTTATTTTTCAACTACGATGCACTGTTTACGAGATATTTGCGATCAAAAGTTTACGATTACGAAAAGTAACTAAATGTAATTTTTTTAGAATATTCTATTGTTGACCAAACCAAAGGACAAATAGAGCCTAAATTAAACAATTATAAGCAATTTATGATAAGTAGTTCGTTATCACACTTGAAATGGAATGTCTGTCTTTTGTAGTCTCGAACAATACGGTTTCAAAGAACACGAAACCAATTAATCGTGTTCTTCGGGGGGGGGGGGGGGGGGGTTTACTGTATTTGCACTATTAATAGTATGAAATATCACAAAAATTAATCTTAGATTAAAAACCAAACTTAAGTTTGGTGTAAAAATTGTCTTGTTGATAACTGTAAATGTTTTTATGGAAAATTTCATTTGAATTATCAATTAGTCTTTTTTCCCTTTTTGCATTTATTCAACAAAAATTTTCCACAATCAAATTCACATTTTAAATTTCCTTTGAAAAAACACCATTATTGATTCAAGAAACATTCATTCGAAATTCTGCGCGACAACACATTATTAAACCAACAAATGGTTTAATTAATTCAAATTATCGATGCATGACTTAGTAAATGAAGAATACTTTTTTTTAACTCAGTACTTTTGTCACTTGTATATACAATTAGTATTGTCTATTAGGTACATTCAATTTATGCACTCAACGAATACAGACGAAAAAAATTGTATAAATATATAAATGTTCTTAACCCTCTCCCGGTTATTTATCATCATTTGACTTAACATTTTTCATACGATTCTTTTTTTCATTTTATAAAATCAGTGTAAACAGTAGTTTCGCATTTTTTCCTAATTGTAGGTAAGTACGTATACATAAAGAATAATTTATCAAATAATCAGTTAAAACTTTTTTGGAGAAAATTCATTCTTAAGAAACAATTGTCGCTGTCGCAACATTAGATTTAAGCTTCGGCCTACGAAGTCCTGCCGTAGAACAGAGATGACTTCAGAGAACGGAAAAATTTTCAAATATCATTTTTAAACTGAAAATTTTAGATTTAAGAAACTTATTTCCACTTAGGTTTATCATTAAATTTTATTCTGTACGGCTTGGGATTTGTTGCCGTTTAGACGTTTACTGGTATACAGTCATATACAGTCAAGTTTCCTATAGCGCGGTTAATTCGTACCGCGTTATAGGGAAGTCACGCTATAGAAGACTCAGAATTAATTGATGTCAGAAATTCGTTCTATACAAACCGCATTGTGAAAATCACAAAAATAAGAGAAACCAAAAAAACTTATACTACGTTATATGGAGACTGAGAATTAATACAAAGTAAGTGAATCGTACCGCGTTATATGGAATATCAAAAATAAAATAATAAATTGTAAATAATGCAGACCTATATAAAAAACTACATTGTCGAAGTATGAAGTTGTGATTAAGATGGATTTAACTAATGTAATTTTGTAAAAGAAATAATAACGAATATTTAGAATTTGACATATTTAAATTTTGAAAATATCGTTATTTTCGATATCGATAATTTTCCTATAATAGAAACTACATTTTAATAAAATTTCGTTATTTTTTCACTACGTCTACTACACACGGTTTTGTGAGATAATTACGATCGAAGTTTTCGATTATGAAAGGTATCATTTATAAACAAACATATTAAAAAACAGGCACATTTTACGATAGACCGACTTCAGAAGCGCTTCGAAAATTTAATACACCGAATAAGTGCTACTATAGATAATTTTTTCAAGTCATTTGAGTTGTTGAAATTTTCTTGTACAAAAAACCGCGTTATAGGAGACTTGTCGCAATTTCATATCGCGTTCTATGGAGACCGCGTAATAAGGATACCGCGCTATAGGAGACTTGACTGTACTACGAGTATACGAGTATTTCTATTTATAACAAAAAACAATACAATATGTACGATACTAGTTTTTTTTGATCCTATCCATTATATGCCTATAGACTATGTGATCGTGAAAAAATTCGATGTCGGGTTAAATTAGTCATTTTAAAAAAAATCCATCTACCTGTTTGTTAAGAGAGCTATTTTGATCTCTAACTATGAAATCACTTAAGGGATTTTGATGAAATTTAGTATGGGGATGAAGTTCATCAAAATACACAACCTGGTGACATCAATACACCCAAAAGCTGTTGTGGGAGGGACCTAGTGGCCCTTGAATTTTGAAAATGCCCCGAAAATGGACAGATTGGCGTTTTGTAGAAAAACGGCTCTAACGATTTTGATTAAATTTTAACTTTATAAAACAGAACACAGTTGTGACCTAACAAAACAATCCGTATGTCTGAGAAAAATCTGAAAGCTGTGAAATCGAAAAAGGATCTGACCGCAGCAGCAGCAAATCTAGCCTGCCTCCGGTAACATGCTGTTTTTCCCTTTCATTATCTATTTTAATATTATAGGAACAAGTGTTGTACGAATATTCGTATAGTTTATTTTTTATTTCATGCTTTTCTTAGAGACTGCAGCTGAGGACTTCCACAAATTAATAGGTACACAGTAACTATTTTTTGTGCGATTTCTCTTTTTCTTTTTCTTTTAGCGAATTTCCAAAACCTGAAAATTCAGCTTTTACGGCCGTTTTCATGACGAAACCTGAGGCTGAGACTGTAACAGAAATATGTTTTGAACTAGAATACGAAAATGACATTCACTAAAATTTATATATATATATATATATATATATATATATATATATATATATATATATATATATAGTTTTTTGCCAGAATTAAGCAATTTTTCAAAATTTTTTTTACTCGAATCGAAAATAAAAGGCAATATGCGTAAAAAATACTTTTGCACCATTGCTCTAAGTTAATTACTTTTTGAGAAAAGTTAGAAAGTATATTGGAAGAAATCATTTCCCATTACACTCACATTCACAGTCTTTTTTTTCTGTCTCATTTTTTGCGATGCTACATTCGAATACATGCCTTACAAAGGCTTACAAGGCTTTACAAAGGCTTGTATGAGTGTAAGTGGCGTGTCATGAGTTTTGTAATCCAATTTAACGATTCAGCTATATTCTATTTCTCTCAGTTGAATAAGTTTTTAATCTATCAATTCCATTTTTTTATAGCAAAATTACCAAGAAAATTTGTTTTATGTGATATAGTCAGAATTTAGATTATGTTTACACATTACTAAAATTAATAAGAGTTTGCTACAACCGCATAAAAATTACGTTAAACCATATTGAAACAATAATATTTTTACGTAATTTTCTATCCGATTGAGAATACTGTTATGATTAGAATGTGTAAACACAGCATTTTACTCGTAAATAAATTTGCACATTCATTTTTTTTTTTACAACAAAACAAATAATTTTAAATTTTGACATATTATATCATACATTTTTGAAAATATTAAATATTTTAAGGCGAAAATATATTAAAAAGCTGAAATTTGTTTAATAAAAGCCATACATATGCTCATTTTACCTCAAAAATGTCTGAAAATAAAATATTTTTCAATAATTAACCCAGAAAAAGCATATAAGAGGTAACTTTTATGATATATTTTTTTTTTTTTTTTTTTGAAAATTTCAAAATAAAATGACGTTTGATAGTAGGGTTACAAATGATTTTTTTTTTATTTTGTAGAATCTGGTAAATAGAAATCGTAATAAGTACTCGCCTTGAAAAAATCAAACAAGTATTTAAAACAAAATACTATTTCTTAAAGAAAATATTAAAATTTTGTACAAATGCCGTCCTGATAAACTGATATATTTGTCCATCTTGAGCGCGGGAACCGATTTTGAGGAGCTGGATTCCCTCCAGGCAAAAGCTTATAGCCAATACACACATTTTTAAAATATCCTTTTGGATTTTGTAACTCAATTATTACAAATAAAATCTAAATAAAAGAAATCTATATGACCTATTTTTTCTCAATTTTCTAGCATCAAGTGTAAGGGTAATTAACTAGGGGGTGATTGTGGCGACATTTTAATGTAAAATATAGTAATTTTAACCGTCTTCAAAAGAACATTTCGATTTTAACAATAAAAAAAAATTTTTAAAAGTGTTTTAGTTCTGGCAGGATTGTCAAAAAGGGACTGAAATGTTTTTAGATTTTGATATATACAAAAAATATTAATGTGTTGTTGTGAAGTACTTGCTAGACTTATAGGTTTTATTGGTGGTTTTAGCGAATTTCCAGAATGGAATTTAGCTATTACAGCCACTGTCATGACGCGACTTGAGCCCGAGACTATGGCAGAAATTTGTTTTGAGGTCCCCAGAAACCGAAAATAATATTCACTAAGATTTATATATTATATTTGTATTTAGTCCCACACCGTTGGACAAGTTCGTTAGCCAGCCATGTCGAGGCGGTAGTAATTTCCGCACCAAACAAAAGATTACAGGTAAATTCCGCACTCATCTTTTGAAATTATCATGATCCTATGTGTATTTTCGGCACTAAGCAATTGAAAATAAAACGAACTACTTTTTGATAAAATTATATTTAACTGATGTGTATTTAACAGGGTGTCAATTTAAAAGCAAGCCAGGCCTTGTATCTTTGGAACGATAATAGGTAATTAAAATCTGTTAAAACAGTTTCTAGAACATGAAAGGGGAACCATTATGACTGGCATGGGAAACTTTTGCAACCAACTCTTTAGACTTCAGCCACCCCAATCCTATATTTTTAAATTGTAAGACCCCACTTATGGTACATCATTGGAAAGTTCTTTAAAAATGGAAGGTTAGTTTAATTAGTTTTGACAATATACTTCGACTTTGATATAAAACTAGGTGGTAAGGTTTGTTGAGGTTAGGTTAGGTTAGTTTAGTTTTGACAATATATTTCGACTTTGATATAAAAACTAGGTGGTGAGGTTAATTTAGGTTAGGTTAGTTTAGTTAGTTTTGATAATATACTTCAATTTTGATATAAAACTAGGTGCTGAGGTTAGTTAAGGTTTGGTTAGTTTAGTTTCCCTTTGCCCGAATTCTTATGAAATAAAAGCAGTTAATTGAAAATGAGTCAACTGTCTGATTAGCATTTTTAGCATTTTCCTTTGCCTAAATTTTCATGATAATAAGGAACTAGCTGAACATTAATCACCTTCATAATTAGCATTTCCTTTTGTCCAAATTTCTAAAAAAGTAGTTTCATTTTTGTTGTGAATATTTTAGGAATAAATAGAATGGTAGTTATCAAAAAACTCACCCGGAATATAGGTGTGTCGTGTACATACTTATGTTAATTTTTTTCTGACCAATGCGGAATTTATTACATAAATTAACAAACAGTTGATGCATTTTAAAAAAACTGCGGAAATTACATGCACCGGATGCCTGGAACATGGTTTTTTTGGTCATTTATCGTGAAAAAAATTAGTTTTTTGCCAAAATTGTCTCAAGTTAAAAAATTTTTGCGACATTTATTTACACCATTAGAAAGAGGAGGAAAAATCACTTAGAAGGGTGAAATATCACAGAAAAACGGATTTTTATAAACGAAAATTCGCTATGTTATGCAGGTGCTGCGACAGGGGCATTTTATTTTTTGGATTCAATATAAAAAAATTTCCATTATAATTTATAGTGCATAATGTGAATAAAGTATATAGGGTAAAAGCCCGTATACCCGAACGCGTTGAATACTCGAACAGTTTTGATATTTTATATATTAATGAAGTTATTTCTGAAAAAATCCAATAAATGTTAAAACTGTTCGAGTATTCAACGCGTTCGGGTATAGGGGCTTTTAGGTTAGTGAATAAAGTTACAACAAAAGAACCGCATAGAAACAAATTTCAATATAGTTGTTCTTTAAAGTTATACCTAAGTTAGGCAAATACTAACAAGCTTCACCATTTATGAAAATTATAAATAAAAATACAACAGTAAAAAATAAATCGTACCTACTTTCATTTTGATATCTTTCTAAAACATTTTTCTTACTTTTCTTCTTACTTTTCCTTAACATTATCTACTTATTTTATTTTTATAGAAACACGTGTTATGTATTTTTTATTATTCCCTGAAATAAAATTTAAACGTAATTGTCGCATATGTGTTGTAACTTATTATATGAATACATACTATTATGTTTCAAAAATATAATAAAAACATGTTAAATGGTCACAAATTTTTTGTAAATACAAAAATGTATTCGTGATATAATAATATTCTCTCTTATTTTCTGCTAAATGTCAGCTACGGTTAACGTATGTATAAAAATACAGTTTTCCGTAATACAAAACGTGTATAATGTTTATGTATACCTACTCTCCTTTATTCATATTAATTCAGGACTGTTAATTGCTTTGAAACACTAACCTCTATAAAAAGACACTTTGATATCTACCTATTAATTACAAAGATTTTTCTGTCATAAGATACGAAATTATTTTATAAAAAAAGACGCTGCGAATGGGGTGTGGCACACAGCTTCCTCACATTCGTAATAGACTTTTATATAATTTTTAAAATGATTGTGCTTAAACTGCTTCTTAAATTTCGTATTTTATTATATTATTAAGGTGACGTTTGAAATAAGAATAACTTAAAAATACAAAATTTCCAAGTTTTGCATCAATTATACATAATATACCCTGAAATTATATTTTCGCCATACAGTTCATGAAAATTTGTTACAACTCAAAACATTTTAGGCTCTTTTTGTGTTGGTAGCAAAGCCTTGGGAGACCATTTTAACATTACTCTTTCATCTTTTTCAGAAATCTCAATATTGTTTGAATAGAATTTTATCAAGAATTCTTCAGCTTTTTAATTTGGGTCCTATTTGGTGGCACTGACGGATAATTTTGACCACATGTTCCACAAAATCAGTTCCTTATAGTGTATCTAGAAACAGAAATCTAAATTCTTGTAGAATTTAAGCAGTTATGAAAGCAGAAACAAACATCCGTTATATCACAAATTTTCGAAAATTAGATGATACATTCGATTTATCGTTTTTTTATCGTTTACTAGATTTTATCGTATTGCAGCTTAGCCAAGTCAAGGAGTTCTTCAGAATTACTAAAAATGAGTACCACACATACAGGAAAAATGGCACGCTCCAGGAATAAATTGAAATAAATCACATTTTCACCAAAAAAATAAGTGAGAAGTAAAAAAAATCGTTTTACTTTCTCCCGGTCTCTCTCTTCAAACCTGGACACTGGGATAATAACCTCGACTGCTCCTCCCCATCTCGTCGAACCTGCACATTTATCCTTAAAAAGCTCTAAATAACTTTTCAAAGACATATACTAAACTTTTCAAAGACATTTTAAAAAAAGCCTGCTTTAATTTTTTCTTAAATGTTAGGTCAATAAACTTACCGAAGTTCCTTATAGACTTGCTAATTTTATCGATATGTTTATGCATTTTAAAATGGCTAAAAATTTAACTTTTTACCACAGCTTGTAAATACTGTAAGATAAAAGTAAATATGTGGTTAGGATATAAAAAATAACTCGTACGTTTTTTATTAGCTTATCTCCCTAGCTTTGTTACCCTATGAAATAAACGGGAAAAATTCCACCCGGTTGGAAAGTTATAACATTTTAGATATTCATAACGTAACTTTCATTCCTTGTCAGTATTGCAAAAGGGTTGACTGTATAACAAAAATTAGCAAATAAACGGTAACATGGGTGTCACTAACAGAATAACCTGTTGTTTTATAACTGATAATAGTAAATCAAATTAAACTAGTTTATATAAACTAAAAATGTACTCTGCATAGGTACTATAACTAAAGTAGTCGACGAAAAATATTTTATTGGTAAATAATGAGATATAATTGAGTTTGATAATTATTTTCAAAATATATTTTCTGTAAATGGCTAACAAAATAATTGGATTAATAATCCTAATTTAACAGAAAATATTAATTAACTGGGTTATGTATGTTTTTAGAATAATTAAAACAATTTTGAATGTTGTGTGTGATTGTGTGAATTCAAATAGAAAACATTAATTAACAGTTAGGTATATCAATTAAAAATTATTAACACATTTAAATGTTTGCCGCCTAACATAATAAATTTTACAGTTAATATTATTATTATAACTATATTTGATTTTAATTAATCTTTTTGCAAAGAGATAAAAATTTGTTTAAATTATGCAATAAAGGCAGTGGCGTAACGACGGGAGTGCAAGGGATACTAACATGACCTGGGCGCCACTTTGAGAGGGGCGCCAAAAGCGAATAGGTGGGGCGTTATTGCTTAAAAAATATTTTCACACAAACAAATTTCTGGCAAACAAAAAAAGGTCATTAAAATAAGTAAAATTAAAAATACAAATTTACGAGGAAGAATTTTTTCAAAATTTTAAATACACTGTTCCGTTACTCAGGGCCGGACCTAGCGTAAGTGACGCCCGGGGCAGGGTCAAAAAATGGCGCCCCTGTAGAAAAAACATTAATTTTTTCCTCCCAAAAAACAAGTGACGAGCAAAAAAAAGGTCTAGTATCTAATTTTGGCGCCCCCAAGACCTGCGGCCCGGGGCACGTGCCCCGCTTACCCTCCCCTAGATCCGGCTCTGCCGTTACCTACCAAATTTTAGGAGTTAACGGGGGGCGCAAAATTGTGTCACGCACCGGGCGCCAGTTATGCTCGCTACGCCTCTGAATAAAGGCCAGTTGTTTTATTTTGAATGTCTTTATTTGTTAAAAAATCAAAAAAAAAAATTGTATTTGTAAACTTTTTTTACATTTATTAGGGTTTCGTACGTTAAAAGAAAAAACTCTCGTGTCCGTCTATCCGTCTATCACAGAGAGTTTTCTCAAAAACTATGTAACGCAGAAATTTGAAATCTGGCATGATATGAAATTTTAACGTCATATATATCCCCAGACAACGATCAGAAAAAAGTTATTTTGGATTAAAATAGAGGATCCAGGTTAAGGCGTCATGTAGCCTATATATCACCCGGAGCAACATAAAAACTCTAACGATACCACATATATCAAAATCGTACATATTTGTTGCCAGTCATTATATAATTATTTGGTTACCGTATTTTCCAGATCAAAAGATGCACCTTTTTTATATAGAAAAGTCAACTTTAAATCGGAATGTGTGTTTATATATTTAATATAATATTATTATTTAAAAATCGTACCATTTTGAGATTTGTCTTGTCGTCCGAAAAATATGCTTAATATAAATACACCTATAAAATTATTTATAATTTTTTTTAAACTTCAATGAATGACAACATATTGTTAATTTTTTTTCATCTGTTCCAGATTCATCGTCATGATTCAGTTAACGAAATCAATTCAAATTGTCTGCTTATTCTTGCTAATTGTCGTTGTGGCTGATTCTGTCAAAGCAACAAGGCCGTCTCATAGATTCTCAATTGAATCATCGAAGGTATTTAAATAATTTTCACTGTGATAAGATTAGCAGAAAATATATTTTCCATTATTTGAACGGTCTGTATGTATTTCTCTATAGCTACTATCTATATAAGATGGAACTTTTCCGTAATTCTTCACGTTTAAGAAGTTGAATCAAGCAAAGCAAAACTGACAAACAGTTGTCACCCATCCATTTTTAAGAATATTTTATATAGCCAAATGTAAAATACTAGCTTATGTTCACATTTTTTCCATTTTTTCCTATTTTAAAATCTCAGTTTCTGGAAGAGTTAAGAAAAAAGTCGTAGCCACTTTTGAAATTAACTACATGGTGAAGTAATTTTCGGAGATATGACTCAAGCAACTGTTTAAATAATTTTTATTAAAACTTAATGATTAATAGGTGAATAATAAAACTAAATTTGTTAATAAAAATTCAACAGAGGATGTTTTTAAATTTTACAAAATATTACTTTTTGAAAAAATGTTACTTAAGTTTTTCATCTACTTGCTCATTTAATTTTTAATTAAATAAAATTCTGATACTCACTTTAGAATTTTAAATAGTACAGTCACTGAAAGATAAAATAATATAAAAGCTCCCAATTTTTTCGGATTGAATGGATTTTCCTGAAAATTTGTATACCAACTCATCTGACCCTACACTTCAAAAGTTATAATGTCTCGATGTGTGCTTTTTGATAATTAGGGATAAAAACTACCCTTGTATGAAAAAAATACGAAAGGTCCAGATTTACGTATTTTAAAGATTCAATTTATGTTCAAATATGTTGGATAAAATTCCTTTCAAGTTTTTTAATATAATTTATGAAATTCAATTACTTTTTTACCCAAAAAATCCTTAAAAACTACCCCTTTGTTTCCGAAAAAATAGGAAACAAAGTTTTAGCAGCTTAAAATAACCTTTTGGTGCATTCACAATGTATTATATCTCTTGTATTATTCATTAGAAAACTTATCACTCATTAAAAAGCTGCAACCGTTAGAAAATAAACCACCCCTTATAATAAAATAAAGAAAAAAACGATTATTGACGGCTTGAGATATTGTATACTGGTATACATATGATGAATTGTAACTTTCTAAAAGTTTTCAAATGTATGATTATATTGTAACTTTTTTATTTCCCAAAAACCCTGATAGAAGAACTACCCCTTATAAAAAATCCTACCCCTTCTGGAAAAATAGCATAAAAATTATATGTATAGAAAAATAGCATGTGACTTATACATTACATGTTGATACAATTAATTTTTTTTCATTTTTTTTCATTTTATTGAATTTATTTTTAATATTTTTAACTAAATTATTAAAAAATACAAAAAATACACTAAGATGATGGTAATTTACCTGCTCCAAAAATTTTACCGAAAAAATGCAACTAGTTTTCTTATTATAACTTTTTTAACTTTTAAGTTATTAATTCGCTTAAAAAACGATTTTGTAGGGAATTTTAAACAAAGTCTTATGATTTACAATTTTTTTGAGTCCTTCAATTTTTAGATTTGTAAGTTTAAAGGGCTTAGGAAAGGTAGTCTTCGCGTTCTGTTTTGAGCTTCTAACGATCCTAACTCAGTCAAATTTGGACGTACAAAAATGAACAAAAAAGTAAATTTTTCAGCAAGAAAAAATCTACAATTTTCATTTGAAAAAAATATGATTTTTTTAAAAATTAAATTTTTTTCAAGAGTAAATCAATCATATTTTCGAATTTAAGCTTCTAAATCCGTTCAAACTCCCAGAACCTATTGTATATGAATAAACTGGTGACGGATTGCGCTTAGTTTCAATGTTTGCCGTCAAGTAATTAATTTTGATACCGATTTTTTTTTCTCAAAAATCAAGACAACCATTTTGCTTTGAATGTGACTCCGTTAATTTTTATACTAATGGCTTTTACCACAGTTCAAAATAAAGGTCTATTCAAGTACTTTAAAAAGTGTAATATGAGCTTTTTTCAAAAAACCTTTCATTTTTCCGCCAAATGGTATTGAAAGTTTCTATTTTTGCTATCGTCAAAATCGATTTTAACTTCAAGGAGTCATAACTCGGGTTCTGTTCTACCTACAAAAATAAAAAAAAAATGCAATCTCTTTGTTACTTAATTATCTTTATTTTTTCTCATAACCATTTTTTGTGTAAAACGTGTAGTTTTTGAGATATTTGCAAAATATCCCTCAAAAACATGCATTTTTTGGGCTAAAAACGACCGCATTTAGGCGCCAATATCTCAAAAGGTATTGATTGTACAAAAAATCCTTATACAATACAACATTTTTTGCTTAGAATTTGTCCCTCTATCAAACGGTCAGGTTATTTTTCATAAATAAAATTTCCAATCCCCAGAAGGGGTGGCTTCCACCCCTAGGGTGAAAGCACACATCGGCATTATATAACTTTTGTTTCTTGGGCTACTCTCTAGCTACAGTTCAAATTTCAAACCAATCTATCCCATCCGAAAAAATTGGTAACCAAACGCTTCAGTTACTGTACTAAAAATGATTTCGTCACCATAAATCAAATTGTGATACATATTATTAGATCATGACAAAAAATTTCGTTTAGATCGTTTTTCAAGCAAAAATTTATAATACCAAAATTCTTTTCAGGGTAACAATGACGTTGAAAATGGTGCAGCAATTCCAAATGAATACGACTTACGATACCTACGAAACAGTTTAGGCGACTCAGATACATTAGCTAATCTACGTTTACAACTTCTTGCCCAACAATTAGGATTTGGTCCCGGTGATGCTGGATCAGATGATGAAGCATTTTTAACACCCAACAAACGTCAACAACAATTACGTTTCAGACAATGCTACTTTAATCCAATTTCTTGTTTTAGAAAATAGATGAATATAGAAGTTGAGTATAAGAGTAACGTAATTATTATTATGTTAATATTAATTGGTAATTATTAAAATGTTTTCTTATTAATCAAAAAATTGATTACATTTGTAAAAAATATTAATTTATGTATTACTAATTTAAGCTTATAAAAATTCGTAATTATTTTTCGTGACAAAACTATTATTATATGATAGTTACCAATTAATATTTTTACCTCCTTTGCAGTAAATGTATACATAAAATTTGTCTTTAAAAAACATGCTATAATTTTTAATATATTCAAATTTTAAAAGTAATGTTACATTTAAATCAATAAAAAAATATTTTCTAAAATATATTTATTTACAAAAAAAAAAATTAATTGATAACACATATCGACAGAACTTTTTATTTTAATTGTTTACATGTAGGAAATGTTTACAAATAAATCCCTCATAATAAGGAGCTTTGCAAATTTTACAACCCACAGTAATTTGCCACAACTTCATTATATGAATTTTTTGATACCTACAGACGCGTAAACGTCACATAGCTATCACTAATTATAAATTTTTCAATAAAAATGTTTTTAAAGATTCCATACGTTTCGTGTGGTATTTACGTAATTTCATATTGATTCATTTAACAGGCTGTTAAAAATTTTATGTTGACTGCGATGAAATTCCAACACGTTTTCTCTAATTATTTAAAAGCTCCTTATTATTAGAAAAATGTTAAAAAAATTATTTTAGAAATATAAAATATCTATATTTATAAAGAACTTGTACTTACAAAGTATTACATAAATATATTTTGTTGCATCTGTAAAATATATATAAATAAAATACTTCAGTTAAAAACTTATTGCCTATGTTATTTATTTATTCATTATTTTTCTAAAAAGTACATAATTATGTGTATAATAATCATATGCAATTTGCAATAACAACAATACTTTTGAGCTTTCTACATTTATTACACATTGTTACGTATTCGTTAAAAACTAAATAAAAGAGAAACGTCCTTTGATTTTATAAAGTATCGCTTAAACCTATTAGTTTTATTAAACACCCCTTAATATTGTAAGGAGTTATACCTGTTAAATATGTCCTCTACATAAAAGACTATGAAAATTTTACAGGAAGAGACTGAAATTACTTTTCTTACTTATTGGTAATAATTTTATTTTTAATTTTATAGACTCTACTATGAAATACGGCATTTTGCATGTAATGTATATACAAGGTGGTCCAGAATTATGTACCGTAATTGGTAGAGCTCGTAGTACGTTCAAAAATAATGGTACCTTTTCATGTACACTTTTTTTTAAAACTCAATAATAAGGGAGATACAACTCAGTAAAGGGGTGAAACGAAAACCATTATTTCTTAAATATTTTCCAAACGCTTTTGAATAACGGATTGATATTTTAGGGGTACTTATTTTGCATTAGAAGGATTAAATTTATGTCAACACTTATTCCACCACTCATAACTAAGGAGTGGTTTTGGGTGGTAGGGGTGAGATATCACGTCTTTTCTTTTTTAATTTGCAATTATTTAAACAAAATCCCTAATAATATAATTCCTCAGACAATTTCACGCAAAAAAGGTATACTTGTTACATATCGATAAATATTACCGTTTTCGAGTAATTTAAACAAGTAATTTAAACGAGTAATTTACAGTAGAAGTATCTGTTTCCAAATTATCCTCTATTCATAAGTGATCGAATATTTGATACCATAAATTTAATTATCTTAATGTTCATACGCGCCCCTAGAATATGAATCCAGTAATCAAAAGCGCCTAAAAAATTTAAAAAAAAAGAAGTCAGTTTCGTTCCACCCCTCTACATTTTACCCCTCTGCTTTATCTCCCTTATTATTGAGTTTTGGAAAAAAGTGTAGATGAAAAGGTACCATTATTTTTGAACATACTATCAGCTCCAGCAATTACGGTACATAATTCTGGACCACCCTATATATACCAAATATTATTTCATTTCTTTCTTTAATGACGTAGCTATTCTGAGTCCTGTATAAAATTTTATAACTCAAAAAATTATAGTATGGTTAAATAGGCACTTTTCTTGCCTGTTTTCGGTGAACGTATTTACCCTAACATCCATAGCTGAAGATGATTTGAGTTTCGTAAATTATTCTTTGAATAACATTGTACAAAATTTTACTTACACATGTTGGAACCCCTGTACATCAGGGGTACTGTAACATTCATACATCAATCACAAATAACATCTGAAGTAAGGATCATAGAAAGGCTTCTAGATAAAGAGATTAAAACAAAAAGTAGGTTTTAAAAAAGTATGACAAACACTCTATTCGAAAAAAAATTCTATCCTTCATACATAATTTAAAGGTGAAACGAAAAAATTAAAGTTTTTTAATTCCAACCTTAAAAAGTAGACGATTCAAGCTCTAAAATGCTCTTTTTAAAAATATTGTAGGACCATTTTTGAATGAGACACCACTTTTGGAAAAAGGCAAAGATATTCAAAATGTTTTGCGTTCTAACAATAATTCTAATTTTATATGTAAAAGGCTATTCATGCACTGATTTGTAAAGTAATCGCTTGGAGCTCGCCTCAACTCTTTACGATCATGCAGAGATTATTCAGAAGTTTACTCTGAGGTAGCGTTCCTCTTTCAGAAATCAATATAATTACCCTAAATTTCAATTTTGAAGATTATTTCTAAAATTTTCGTGAGTTTTACATAATTTAAGAATTTTTTTCTATTACTGTTGTATGTACTGTAGCTATTTCATCTAATTTTTGAAAACCAACTTTAAGATCTCAAATTCTGTGACTCAATTTGAGGTGGAGTATAATATTTGAAATCCTAAAGATGGTTTTTAAAAAAATACATATAGAAATAGGACATACCCTTAATACTTAATTTTCTCAGCACATACCTACATTTATGTATCACTACTAAATACAAAAACATGTAGATATGATTTTTCAATTTAATCAGTTTGTTTTACGCAATAATTTCGTAATACTATGGAATATATTATTACATTTTTTATAAATTACAAAATAATTACTTATCTATTAAATTCTCTATTTATATTTCATACCAATACACACATCTAATTTCATAATACAAAATCACTGACACAAAAATTCATACATATATTCAAAAAGATAAAATTTTATTTAGTTTTTGTACAAATTAATAACACTTAAAAATTATATTAGAATCAAAAAATACTTTTATTTTTTCTAAAAAAGAATCTACCATCCTTTTGATCAATACATGTTGTTTGAACAAAATTAAAAAATATATTCCCAAAAATGTTGGCCGATGTTGAATTTGAGTGTTTTAAACAATTATATAGCATATTATCACATTCACAGTATGATCTGAAACAAAAAGAACAAAATTTACATTAGTGGATTCAGATTATTTTAAGATCACTTATTGTTAAACTTTAAGGCAGGAATAGTTCGCAGACAAATCAGTCATTATGAAAACGCGACTACTTTTTATCATTATGACAAAAATAGTTTAATTCTTGCTTTTATTCTAATTATTACATATATAATAATATTTTACTTTTCGATCAAATTCACCAATCACAGTCTTAGGAAAAAAAAAACTCGTCTACGCGCCGAAATAAAAGATTTTCATAAATTTTTAAACGACAGGAATGCTTATCTATAAAACAATTAACAATCGCGTGATTGTATGTTATTATAGTATATTATTCAACAAGCTGGTAATGATAGCTATTACTCACGAAGATGAAATTGCGACACGAGCCGCGCTTGCGAGGCGAGTGTCGTAATGCATCTGAGTGAGTAATACCCATTGTAAGCGAGTTGAATACGCTATTTTTTCTACGACTTTTTTCTTTTCTGATTTAAATAAAATTGAATATAAATTTTAAATTAAAAGAATAAAATTTTTAATCTATCTCTAATTTTATCAATTTTTTGTATATGTATCTATGGAAACGACCAAAATAAAATTCACATTATTTTGTTTACTAAGACGTTACTAGGCAACATATTTGAAATTAAAAATTGATACGTATATTATACACAAAACAAAAGCTAGCCCCGTGAATAATGGTTAATACGGCGATTTCATTGGTCAAAAAGGTATTAAGTAATGAAAATTCCTCCACACTTTTGAATAACTTTCTCAACAATTAACGGATATGTAATGAGTGTGTTCTTCAACAGGAGTAGAAAAAATTATTTAATTATTATTATTTTAATGTTCAATTAATTATTTGAGTTTAACTGCATACTCAAGGGTAATAATTAATTAACTGCAAAAAGACCATTTAAATTTTCACAATGAGTGTTTATACTATTTTATGAATATTATCATATTGTGGTAAAATTAATATTGTACTCTTTTGCAAAAACAATAGTTTATACAATTTACAGAATCATTGTAGATAACATGAGAGAAGAAAATCTTAAAAATAATCTTTAACAGCATGAAATCTCTAGATACACATTTTCTACAATGTAGAATTAATTAATAAAAAATATTCTCAAAAAGTTCATAAATATTTTAAAAATAATTAATTATTATCTTTAATATTAAATATAATGATTAAAAAAATAACTGACATATTTTTAAAGAAAAAAAAAGTGGTAATTTAAAAAGTGAAAATAAATATTATTGTTTTCCCAAAAATTATATACATATACGAGTATACCTATACATAGGTAGTTTACCAAAGAAACAAAGCCCCAGAGGATATAAAAAAACAACTGATGAATGAATGTACCTTCCCATGCCGCCATTATGTTCATATTTTTCTTTAAAAAAAATTGTTTTTTGAACTCTACGGGCATGTTATACGAGCCTGAAGCACTTAAACTGTATAACTGTAGTTCTTTTAAAATTTCCATTTTTCTTTAGATAAATTAGACAATTTTATTTTTTAAAATTTTATAATGTTTTCCTATGACTAAACAAATATTATAAATACTGGAGAAATATTGGAGAAAGTGTAAATTGTTCATTGATGAAACAAAAGAAATTTTTTATGAAATTAATAAATATTTATATCATCCGGATAAGTTCTTCATTCATATTTACTCTTTTAATAAATATTGCAAGCATAACTTTCTAAAAGTAAGTAGGGTTGACCGGGGTAATTGTGAATGGATTTTCATGAATTGAGACAAAAGCGTTGTTTTAAGTATTTTTTATTTTATATATTACATTATGATTGATTTATTTTTAATTCTACATTATTAAGGATGCACCACATAAATTTTAGTAAATTCGTATGTAAAACAAAAATTTTATAAGCCATTCACATTTCCCCGGTGCGGGTTTGCAAATCTTATGAATTTTGGGGTAAAAGTGAATGCCATCAGAAAAATTATTTAGAATGGATTACAAGAGAAGTGAGGTACATCAAAGTAAAGCCCAACTTAAATTCTTCACATTTACCCCACTTTCAAATTTTTCATCATACTTTAGCGGTCACAATTTCTCTTTGTTTAATGCAAGTTACGCATACCTCAAATTTGTACAAAAAATCAAAGTTAAATAAAAATAACAAAAATTGTAGGAACAAAATTATTACAAGCTAAAAATGAAATTTTGATGATATTTTGTCATTTTATCATATAAAAAATAAAAAATTACATGATTTTCACACAAAAACAAGAAAAATAAGACTCTTTCAAGGAAATACATTTCGTTTACATGAATAAAAAACAAAAATCCATTGAGGCTAATACTGTAAATGAAAAAAAAAAAAACGGTTTTGTGTTAATCCTACTGCCCTTGGTCACTCACAGAGACATTGAAAACAAGAAATTTTTCTGTTTTTGTAAGTTTTTATTGGGTAAGGGAGCACAGCCAAGATTTCGTAGATTGATACATAAAACATATCGCTCTTTACACAATTTTTTTTTTTTTTTGTATCGTTTGTACAATAATGTCATCACCATCTTCATCAACATTTTCAACTCCGAAGAGGACACTACTGAAATTTTTGACCGAATGGGAGCATTTGTGAATGACGTTCACAATTACCCCACAATTTTAAAATCATGGGGTAATTGTGAATTAGTAATAAATTGTCCAATTTCTTTAGCAGTTAATAAGGAACCCTGTCAGGGCTTAGGCGACTTCTTTAGAAGTACTTTTAACCATTTTTTACATTTTAAAAAAATAAAATGTATTAAAAAATTGAGGATTGGTCAAAGTAATAAGATACACAAAATTTTGCAAGGGTTTTTTCAAAATAAAAAAAAATAGATATTAATACTTGGAGAATTGTTATCAAATTTTAATAGCATATTAAGAAAGGACAGAAAAACATACTAAGAGTTGATTTTTAACAATATTAGTGTTATTTTAGAAATTATAGGCGCCGTTCACAATTGCCCCAATTCACAATTACCCCGGTCAACCCTACACGATATATGTAAAATGGATATAGATACAGGAAAATCTATTTTTGTTTACTATCTTTTGCCTATATTCTATGAAAATTTTATTTAGTACATACTACGGAAAATGCAAACTTCAAATTACAATATGTGTATTTTCCCGATTAAATGACAACATACAAAGTGTCACTGACTGGACAACTTAAAATATACTTACCATTAGATTAAAGCATTAAAGATATACCTCATTTCAGATACAATAGGGTTCTTGACTGAAGTTACAAAAATATTCTAAAAGCATTGTTTTTCCATATAAATTAGGTGATTTTTTTATTTTCGACAGATTCTGTAAAAAATCATCAAAAAAAAAATAAACCTACAATTTTAAATGAGAAAAAGGCGGGAAAAACACCTCACTATAGTGACGTCACAGTTTGAAGCAACTAAATGTCAATGTCAATATTTATAACCTCAAAACTTTGATTATATTCATAAAATGTCAAAGTAAAAGCAAGTATTTATTTGAATTCCTGTCGATTATTATTACTATATATATATATATATATATATATATATATATATATATATATATATATATATATATATATATATATATATATATAAGCTAATAGAAATATTTAAAGAAAACACAATTTCATCTCACCGATGAAAATTATCAAAATCGACATATCTAGCTACAAAATGTTACGTCATTTTCAAGAAATAGCGTGTTTTCACTAATTTGAATATTTGTTGAAAATGGCGATTTTCAAAATAAAATTTCTAAATAGTTATCAAATCTTTTTATGTTTCATCATTAAAATTGGACATATGTAATGATAATGCAAAGAATTATTTAACATTTGACACAAATTTTAAATACAGTCAAGTACCGTATTGATCATGAGTTTTCGTTAAAAAATTAAATAGTTCTTATATTCGAAACAAATCAATCTTCTATTCTTTTCTAAAAATAAACTGCAAATTTAAAATTTGGACAAATACAATAATAAAAGAGATAAAGCCAAGAAAACGGAAATTATTTAAATTCAAAGTGACGAAGCATGGTTAAATTTAACTGAAATGAACCATATCTCTGTACTTAAAACATATGTATATGGTAAACCGGGGGGTGAATTGACGCAAATTCAAACTTCACATCGTATTTTTTTGTGTCACTCATACAAGTATTTACTTATTCTTTCATATAGAGCTAACAAAACTTACTTGGTGAAAAAAGTATATCATTTTATTTTATTTTGTTTTGCTCGTTAGTTAGGTATATTTTTTCCGGGAAAACGAAAAAAAACATGTAATATATAAGCCTATATATAATTGAAAAATAATAGGAGGAAAGTGTTCTTGTTTTTCTCCTCGTCACTTTTATTTTGGTGGTAACTTAATCAAGTCTTCGGGACGTCGCACACAGGTGAAATTCACGTAATTTATGGCCAAAATTGATAAAAATGAAGTTATTCTGATTAAAAAGTAGTAACCTAAATTAGCAACAAGACATATGACACTACCTATTAGTAATCTGTAAAACGTTTTTTACACGTTTTATTTAGCTACCAACACGTTTGATTTAAACAGTGATTGCTTATGGAATAATTTATTACAATTTTGAACATTTTTTGTTTAAATAACGTTTAATATATTTATTACTCATGCGGCAGAAGTACTAACTTGGCGCACACATTTTTGTACGCAAAATAGATGTTTGCCCACTGTACTCTTCTCACATAATTTTTGCGTGCGGAAAGTATACTTTCCGCACGCAAATTGACAATAAAACACGCAATATTTAATCAAAAGACGCAAAGGCGCCTCTTGATTTTTCATTTAATAAATATTTCATAATTATTTCTATAGAAACCAACAACAAAATAATTTAAACAATATTTAATTCAAAAAAAAAAAGGAAAATACTCAAAAATATTATTTTAAAAAGGATTACAAAATAGTAATAATAATGGAAAAAGTATGTGAAATTCGTAATAAAAAATAGTATATGCAACTCGTGCAGGATTGTCGATTGCCCACTCAAGCGAATGAGCGCACTCACTACGATCGTGCGCTCAACTTCGCTCTCGTGGGTAATCGGCAACTTCCCGCACTTATTGCATAATATACTATTATTTAGTGAATATTAGGATTAAAATATTATGGATTACATACCTTCAGGTAAATATATTATTACTAAATAATTAAAGGTGACTGTACACCGAAGGTAACATTGTTAATAACACGTGTTTTTAGCAATATTTTTAACAATTTTTTAATATTGGTTAAATTAATGTTAATAACATTTGCTATTAACATTTATTAATAACATTTGCAATTAACATGTTAAAATTTACTAAAATATTTAATAACATTCTTGCTATTAACTTTTGTTAATAACATTTGCTTTCCGCATTTGTTATATTTTTTACTAACATGTTAAAAAAGCTGTTGATAACATTGTTAGCAGCACAATTTTTCCTATCGATCTTGAGGCGGTCTAGATAAAAGGATGTCAGTAATATGTCAAAATTTTAATTGGGAATAAAACATGTTAACAACATTCTACCATACGTGCATTTTTCGAATAGTTAATTTGTGATAGGCGACTGCGTACATATCGGCTGTTATTATTTTGTAGGTATATTTACAATAGTACTTTACAATATAAGTTCGGTAAGTTGCTTTTACTGATCGAGAAAATGTTGCGAAAACGAGACCCGCAGGGTCGAGTTTTTGCAATTTTCGAGATCAGTAAAGGCACTTGACGCATCGTGTATTGTATAATATTTTTTGCACGATCGATTTAAAATAATTAAAGAATAAAAATATAGTAAACAAAAAATAAAATTCAGATAATATACCTAGGTGAAATTTATATTTCTATGTTATCACCTAGAATTTCATGAATAAATATTATAAATTTTTATATTAGCAACTATACGAATCTTTGTAGTGACAATTGACAACTATATTTGTAAATAAAAAAATTAAGTGTCAATATTTAATTGGTGTGAATATTGTTATGAATTTTCTAACGACCTTTTGAAATGTCAATAAAATATGAAGACTAATGCCAACAATAATAATAATAATGTGTAAACTAGTGAAAATTTTCCTATTAATCGATTTATTTTCCTAATTGTTCAAATTGTACTTTTAATTTCAATATAAATAAATAATTACAATCATTTCTGAGCTAATTTCACTTACCACACTCCTATTAACTTACCACGCATTTATTTCACTTACCGCACTGTTATTTTTTGGTTTCCATGGATATAAACAAACGTTCGGGAAATGTAATTTACCAGCATTGTCAACAGCATCGGTAAATGTATGAAAATACACGATCATGCAAAAAATATATGTCCCTGCACATTTCTTGTAAACTTATTTTTTCATTAGTTCTTGTAAAAATAAATTATATATAATGTTCATGACAATTAACAATGCAATGCTTGACATTCTAAAAAGAATGAAAACTCTCAATTGACAAGTCTCCTAGTTTCATTTATCATTCTTTTTTTTTTAATTAGTTAATATAATTCGTTCATTATGTGTATCTCTTTTTTGAAGATACGAGCGAACCCTTAATTTTTTTTTCTCTTTACGTGACTTTTGACTCTAATAACCACCACAGAAGCTATTACGAAATCATTTTTAAACTTAAAGTACTAACAGTTCTACTAAAAGTATAGAAAGTTCAAAGACAAGTATGTTAATAACATATGTTTTGTTTCTAACTAACACCATTAGTAAGGATGTTAGTAACACTGTTATTAACTTTGTGAATAACAATGTTATTAACAATACCACAATTATACTCATTGAAGTGACTTAAAATGTTACTCATTTTATATCAGAAACATTGTTATTAGCATATGAATGTTAACATTTTCAAAATCAAAAGATATTTAAACAAATGTACATAACATTTTTGTTATTAACATTTTTGTTTTCAACATGTTTTTGCTATTTTTTCGATGTACAGGCACCTTAAAACATTTACATTACCTACTACTGTAAAGATATATTGTTTTAAACACAAGACTATACTACTTTATCGTTTTATTTTTTTTTTCTCATAGTGAAAAAGTTTAGACTCAGTCGCACTCAGCCCGTTTTTTTATACATAGTTATAAAGAATATTTCAGTAGCTGTCAAATAATACTAAATTTGGCAGCATCTACTTGCGTCTCAGAAAACTACCAGAAAGACAAGTTTAGTCCTATCCTAACGGTATTATAAATCTCTTAAAAGAACCAGAAGTTATGATGTAAAATTCTATCATCTTCTTTTATTTTTTTATTAATATAGTATCAATAAATCTTTATTTTTCATAATATACATTTAAACTATTATTTTAGACAAACTAAAAATATATAGGCGTAAACACACTTCATGTAATATTGGCCAACTTTTAAGTAGATTTCGCCTGTGTGCATCGTCAGAAATTATTCGTACCTTAAGGGTGTCGTAACTCCAAGAAGTTTGGGAAACCCTGCTTTAAAATATTAAAAATTTATGCCGGGATGGTTACTTTATTTTAGCAACCAAAAAAATCTGAAAATATTTCAGATTTTAACGCGATAACGGTGATGAAGAATTATGATGAAATGGCCAACTGATACACTATTTTAACAGCTAATACACTTTACCTGTGTAGAATTGTAGACATCGTACGACGTGGTGCATGAATTAGTACGGCTTCACTTGACGTCTTATTGATGTCAATGGCCGTCAAGGTGTTAATATAGAAATATAATGCAATTAAAAATTTTTTGATATTTATAGATCCAAAAAAGAATAATAGGTCATAATTTTGGATAGAATTGAACGTAAAATCTAAAATATTGTTTATAATGTATAGAAATATTATATTTAAAGTATTTATAAAAATCTCAAATAACATCATTTCTTTAGGCGGCCCTACTCTTTAGTAATTAAGATTACAAAAACAGTTAAAACATATATTTGTAACAAATAGATAACGATAACATTCTCAATTCATTCATAAATTACATATCTATATATAATACGTACCTAGTAAAAGGCGAATCATTATAAATATTGTAACGATACTGATATTTAGCTATTTTCACCGGACATATATCGTGTGTCCGACAGCATTTATCAACATTATAGTCAGTGCCAAGGTCATGGTAATGGGCAGCAATATCTCCACTACCACACCATTTTGTGCCAGGTGCAATTCCGCTAAACAATAACGATATACCACTATTTCCCTTATTTTCCCCACTGCCATGATTGTTTCCGAATAAACTAAATTGTGTCGGTGGATTGTTTGACACGCTTGCCGCCGTTATTGATGATGAGTCATTTCTTCGTGTGTTACTGCTACTACTACTATCACCTGTTGCTGAATGTTTCGTTGTTGATAGCAATGGTGGCGTTGGTGTAGTGGGTACCGCTGATTCCGGTTCATCCAGCATTTCACATTGTTGCATTAAACCCAACATCTCTTCTAACGTTATCATTAACGGTCGCGATATTTCTCGACTGTATTTTTGAAGTGCATTGTTGGCATCTTTTGGATCTCTGCAAAAAGACAAATTTATTTTCTTTGATAATGTACTCGTATTTATAATATTAATAGATTTGAGCGTTACTTTATGGTATTCCATATTTGTAAATAATAAACAAATACTTTACTTTGCAAAATACCACTTTTATTTTTGAAACTGTGACAATATTGTTTCAAAAATAAAAGTGGTATTTTGCAAAGTAAAGTATTTGTTTATTATTTACTCGTATTTATAATACACAAACGAACACAATAAACGAATTAAAAATTAAATAAAACCTCCATAAAACTTAACTATTGTTTTGTAACATACTGCAATCAATTTTTACAAAACTAAATATTTAATTTATTTTTGTTTTTATGGCTAATAATTAAATTATTCATAATCTAGAAAGAATTAGAATCTTCGAAGTAAAACATTATCGGTACATCGTACATGTTTACAAGGGCGCCCGTACTCGGGGGCACGGATGGGGGGTGTGCTATCTGTTAGAGAAACGTTAAAATATATACGTGTAGCGGTAGTCAAGTGTTTTTTTTTCTGTAGCCTAGTATTTTAGCAACAGGATAAAGTTTTGCAACTTAGTCGAAATTAAAACTTTTTATTACTACTTACAAATCGCCATTCGTCATTCAAAATATTAAAAATACCCCCAATTCTAGCCTTTCCCCCCTTAAAATCATCTTATGGGCGCCCTTGCACGTTTACTAGCAAAATTTAATTAGTACAATGAGATCTGTTTGCTCACTTAACTTCAAAACTTATTTTTCTTGTCTTCAAGACCTTGTATAAATCCTTGTAAAATCGTATAGACAAAAAATTAAAGTCAGTTTTCTAAATTTTCTCTAAAACTAGTTGAAGAAATTTTAGGAAATTTATTAAAACAGTTAGCTATAGCAAAATTAGAAACTAAGGTAAAAGACCCGGTAATTGACCCTGGCCCAGTTTCTGAACTTTTCAACTTTGTTATAAATTAATAAAAAAAACTATATTTTAAATAAGAAAAAAAATAAATTCTTAATTAAAATAATCTATTCTGTGTCTAATGAACAGCAATTTAAAAAGTTTAGAATATATTAACTAAATAAAAAAAAAAATTTAAGTTTAAAATGTGTGTAAAAACTATTTTTTTGGTAGTTTCCTAACAGTTTATGTTACAAAGTACTCATTTTGATCTGTGCAATATTCATCATGTAAGTATGAAAACTTAATTAAAAATATATGAGCAGGTTAATATGTGTTTAAAATTTATTTTAAAATATTTATAAAATATCTTAGAATGATTTTTATTATCTAAGAGAGCGGTAGCTGTCGTCGACGAGAATATTTTGCCCCTCCCAATCCCAATAAGACAGTGAGCGCTCTATTATACAGATTATAACAAGATCTACCAATATGTACATTTTTCTTCTCGTATTTACGTAATAATTATTGATATTTATGTCAAAATGTCTTTAAATGTCTTATATAAATCAACTATAAGCTTTCCATTTTTCCTACTAAAAATCATTTTCTCTCAATATTTCCATAGATAATTTGACCAAAATAATAAACCACGCCCCGTGCACCGTCAAAACGACAAAACGATAAATAGGATTTCCCCTTTTTTAGGGGAAAAATATATTTTGGACTCGATTTTTTGGCGATATCTGAATATATAAATATATATATACTTGTTCTTGTTTTTTCTTAACAAATTCTTTATTATTTAAAAGTTTAATTTTGGCCAGGAAATACGATACGTCATTCTTTCATACATATGAAAACAGTCAAACCGCAGTAGGAGAACACATACGAACGAGTCACGCCCACGGAGTCACCCCTATTCTAACGTATACAATACAATATAATGTTAATAACAACATTTTAAACTGCTACAGTGAGTCTCAGAAAAATAGTTTCATAAAAAAAATATTACTACAGTATAAAATAATAAAGGTGATTACATATTACAGACCACAGAATAACACAGAACGAGCGGTAATATTTCTATACTACTGAAATCAGTGTAATGCTAAAGGATAAAAGATATCCCACCACTATATGTTCACGCGGAGTTGTGTGTGGTAGTGCGCTAAATGGTTATGTGTATGCGTGTCTTGTATACGCATATGTTAAAAAAAATGTATAATATGTATGCGCTACGTAGATGTACGTATACACGGTAACACAACACCAACCACACCAACAATATGACAACAATTGAAACACACCCACTGGTAGCTTGTAAGTCAATGACAACATAGTTCTGTAAAATGCACATAAGTGATTGCAGAAAAGAGACAGTTATATTCGTTCTATTTGTTCTGTGTTACAGACAGTAACGTATCCCACTTTCTATCCTTTTTTGATATAAGCACAAACAATTAAGCAAGTTCTTTTTTGCATTTATACATATGAAATTCAGAGTTAATAATGGTCATCTTAATTTATATGGACAATTAAAAGCAACTTTTTTTCAAAATGAATTGTGACAATAAGTTGATTAATAGTATTCAACACGAAAATTTAGATCGTCAAGACCAATCAGTATCAACCACTGTCGAAATCTAAAATATTAACTGAATTATTATAAAATATTAATAATTATTATTTAACGTATATTTATTTTTACATAGTCATTCAAATTATAATAATACTTACAAATTTGGATCAAACGGTACGGCAGAAAAAACTCAAATTGAAATTTTCTTTTGAATGATTTAAACAAATTTTAGCAGCTCAATAGTTATCACCAAACATTTTAAGCCACCATAATAATTCCAAACGTAGACTCTTACGTCATCTCGTTTCGTAACTATTTGTGAAACAAACTATTATTATTTATTTATTACAATATGATGTGTATTTGAAATACTCCCAAAATATTTATTAACTTGTTTGGAACATACTGTACTGGAACATTTCCTTATTGACTCCAATATTTTTTTATGTCTCAGACAAATATAAGAGTGAAAAAAACTAATAGTTAGGATGGGTAAATTAGATGGATGTATCTAAAAGTAACGCGTAAGAAAAGAACCAAGCACACAAGAAGCTGTACATTATATGAGCCGTTTATTATGAAAGTGGGGCAAGTCCACTTTTGAAAAAAATGGGGATAATGGTAGTTATAGATAAAACTTAGTATGATCTTTTCATTTATCAACAATTTATAGTCAAAAAAATTCAGAAGCCTAATATTTGAAAGATTGAAGTTTTAGCTCTTAACAGTATTGTAAATATGTTTATTTTGATAGTGGTGCAAGTCCATCTTACAAGTAAAATTTCCGAGACTGGACCTATTGATTTTGATGAAACTTAGATATGTTGTAGAACACTAAAAAATAAGTAACACTTGTTTTTTTATCTGCGGAAAAGCGGTTTGAAGGGGTGAAATCATCCTTCAAAAATTGGGGTGAAAATTTAATTTTTCAAATATCTCGAAAACGGTAAGAAATAGAAACAAGCATTTCTTAAATAAATTGGCGAGATTGCTCTTTTTTATAAAGCTATCTATTGATATGTAATTTGTTTACATTACATCAACAGGGGTAGTTTAGGGCTAAAATTTGAGGCGTTAATTTTTACAAAAGAGGTAAAAAATAAAATATAATAAAGTTTTATTTACAAATTTCAAGTGTACGTAAAAAAATCTAATCGACCTGTTTTTACTCAATTTCCTAATATTAAATCCAGGGGTAGTTAACTGCGGGGGTGACTGTGTCGACATAATCGTACTATTTGAGTAATTAAAAACTTCTTCAAGGAAAATAGTTTTAAGATGGTCTCTCACAATAAAGGTAGACTAAAATCAAATTTGCTCTGAAAAGAGATTTTATTTAACAAATCAATATAAATTAACAAACTGATAGAGAATTACAATAAAATTTTAGTTACCTGAAAAGAGAAATCGATTTTCAAAGTCACTTTCTTTTTCTATTTTAAATAAAATTAAAATTCTCAGAAATATTAAATAAATGAAACATAGAAACTTTAATCATAAAATATGTTACAAGCGTATAGAGTATAACAACTACTTTATAGTTGTTATACCCAACGCGCCTAATTCAAACATCCAATATGCATAAACATCAACAGTGTAATTTAGAAATGCTTGTTTCTATGCATTTCCAAATTATATAGTTTAAAACAATTAGAATAAATTTTCAAAATTAATTTTAAGCAACTCTGCAAAGGGGGTGAGTCGCCTTTTTAAAGTACATACTTATTTTCAAACACTCATTTCTACTGCTAAGGCACTGGCAGGGGGTAATAATGTCATAGTACGTGTTTCTCAAGTTGAACTGTGGTATGAAAAGTTTTTATTTTTAAATGATAAAACTCAAATATTATCCTTTTAAATTAACGAATACAATAATTCATTAATTTTGAAAGTGGGGCAAGTCCATTTAGTTATAATAAAACCTGCTATTTTTTTAGCCAGCGTTATAAACACTATTGGATCATAAACTTGCATTATCTAAGACCACAAAATACAAAAAGTATGTCTATTAACAATTACCAATATTTTTAAATTTATTGAAACTCAAACCCTTAAATATCTCGCAATAGCAAAATATGGACTTGCCCCACTTTCAAAATCAACGGCTCATATGTACATATATAGTAATGATATATAAGGTACAAATATACAGATCGTTTTTATCTAACCATAACATAGATATTGAAAAAATACAAACTTGTCCAGAAAGTTATTCTTATATTGTATACACATTTCTGTATTGAAAGTAGAAATCCGATTTAATATAATTTTAACCCTAGAATCATACGTACTCGTCAAAACGACGAACGAACTTCTCTACCTACTCCAATACTACAACTTGTCGTTGTCTGCTTGCTGTGAAAATTCTGTTATCTAATTTATTTATTATAACACATAAGACGTATAAATTTTGTTTATAGCTATTGTCGTTTTTTTTATACTGAAATAGTGTGCGTCAAAAGGACGACGATGTATGATTAACCTATATTTTTTTTAAAGATTTCGTACTTCACATATAAAAGGGTTCCGAATTTTTTTAAAATTTATTAAAGATATGGATGTTATAATTAATTTATTCAATGATTATGATAATGTGAAAGATCATTATAGCTGTTTGACTTATAGAGACGACATAATACTGAAATTTTAATATATTGAATCGAAAACTAAAGAATGCGTTTCGAATGACCTAATAAAAGATTAACAATTTATTTTGTGGAAAATATTTTAATTTTTATTATTTTTTGAGATCTTATTCGAAAAAGTACTAACAAATTTTAGAAAATTTACAAATGTGCCTAATGGGGAAATAACTACATATCTATAGGAATATTTATGACTGAGAAATTTCACATTCTGTAAACTCACACATGTCCACTGACTCATAATAGTTCATAAATTAATTATTTGAAAGACATGTTTTATGATACAATTGATGTATTTATCTATTTTTTAATTTTTGTAATGAAAATATGCTTTGATAAAAAGATTGAAAAAATTAATAAATATTTATATTAATAAATTTTTCCAAATTCAATTTTTTTAAATATTTTGTTCGCTTTTGTAGTACTGTTATGTAAAAAAACGTTTTTTGCAAATAAACTCTGAAACTCCCCGTAAAAAGTGCATTCGTCAAAGTGACGCCGATGTATGATTAACTGGACTCGTAGACCAACGTATGATTCTAGGTTAAAACAAAAATGAAATACCTAAAACTTCGATATTCGTTTTTCTAATATAAGATTATTCGTCTAGTTTTACTGCTAATGATGGGAGTGTTCCCTTGAAATGTATACATCCAGTGTACAAAAATTCAATTGCGGTATAAAGAAGTGCTATTACACTTTTGCATATTAAGTCTTTTTTGTTTTAAATAAGTAAATATAGGCAATGGAATCAACAATAGAACTTGAGAAATTTTTGTTAATACAAATTGGGACATAATGCATTAGAGGCCACTAGAATGTGCATTTGGAGAAATTATAATTAATGAAAAAGTTTGGTAAACAGTGGAGGGAATTGGTAATTACTTTTTAAATATTGACGAAACAGTTAGTGCTGACTAATGAAATGAGTGAATGATTTACCATCGCTGGACTCGAATGATAGATTGTAATGACAATTACCTTGTAAAATGTAAAAGAATAAGAAAATTATTTGATAATATTGTGTTTTAATTTTTGTATATAAAATTCCACATTTCACAAAGAAACTAATACATTGTCCTCCTATGTTATGGTTAAAAAAAAACAAACTGTTAGTTATCAAACTTGTTATACATAGCAACTTGAATAACCAATGGAAGCAGTTATTCAACAGTGTTATTATCCTATACAAGAAATAGGGGAACATAACTAAATTTGAATAAAGACAAATAGATAATGTTCATAGTGATTTAGATAAAGCTGTAGTGCATGATTATTATTCATATGTATATGTGTTGATATTTATATGTATGTGTTGATATGAAAAATAATTTTTAATGGATTTTTAAATAAATTAAGGAATTGATTTTTCTTTTAGAAAGAAATGTTTACATATTTTAAACATTTCAACAACAGAGAATATACAAATATGATGTATTTTTTACGGAAAAAAATTCATTTGCATAATTTTTTTTGCAATTTTGCAATCGATATAAAATTTTTACATGTAATTTTAATGCGAAAAGTTATTAAATTGGAATATAGTTAGAATATAGTATAAAAAATAAAACTCGCAGGGATGAAATTTTTAATTAATAGAGTTTAATTAACTCTAGAATCATACGTACACGTCAAAACGACGGACGAACTTCTCTACCTGCTCCAATACTACAATTTGTTGTTGTCTGCTTGCTGTGAGATTTCTGTTATCTAATTTATTTATTGTTTTAACACACCACACGTATTTATTTTGTTTATAGTCATTGTCGTTTTGTTTGTATTGAAATAGTGTCCGTCAAAAGGACGTTGATGTATGATTACGCGATCTTTTTTTTTAAAGATTTTGTATTCCACATATAAAAGTTTTTCTAATTTTTCTAAAATTTATTAAAGATATGCATGTTATAATTAATTTATTCAATGATTATGATAATGTGAAAGATGATTACAGCTGTTTGACTTATAGAGACGACATAATACTGAGATTTGAATATATTGAATCGAAAACTAAAGAATGCGTTTCGAATGACTTAATAAAAGATTAACAATTTATTTTGTGGAAAATATTTTAATTTTTATTATTTTTTGAGATCTTATTCGAAAAATTACTAACAAATTTTAGAAAATTTACAAATGTGCCTAATGGGGAAATAACTACATATCTATAGGAATATTTATGACTGAGAAATTTCACATTCTGTAAAGTGTAACGGATATTATGGTACGGGGGCTGACATCTAGCGGTCAAATTTTGAATTAATGAACTAAAAATCAGATTGGGTTTGATATCGGCTATGATAATTAGCGACATCTGTTTGCAAAAAATATGAACAACCTAGCGTTGTAAAGTTTAACTATTATCTTTTGTATGAATTTATAATATTAGATCATTTTGGGATTCCCTGTTTTTGGTGTTTAATATGTATTGAAAAATAGTTAAGCGGTGGGGAGAAGTGGCGAATTGTTCATATATGTGGAAAAGGGATGAGAGAGAGAGACGAGATTTGGACTTGTTTGAAATAGGCCGTAATTGATTGTTGCGCTAAGTCCAATAAAAAATATAATTGTTTTTATTAAGGCATTGTTAAGTTAATAAAACGTAAAAACAGTTCGGAAATGTTTATTTAAACATAATATTATATTTATAATTTATTTATTTTAAAATAATTATTGAACTTTCGTTTGAAATAATGTAAACCATTATTATAGAATTTTATTTAAAAAGAATTTTTTTGAATAAAGTAATTTCGCAAAACACACAACGGAGAGTAATTCTTCGACAGAACCCGACTTTGGACATTTTTAGGCTTCCGATTAGCGTTAAATCTGCGTGGGACAATAAGTAACAGCATTTGGGCGCGAATTTTAAGTATTTTTAAATATAAGCTAAACCGCCCCAACTGTTACAAAAGTCACATATGTCCACTGACTCATAATAGTTCATAAATTAATTATTTAAAACACATGTTTTATATTTTGGGTCATGAATGAAAAAAGTTTAAGAAGCCTCGGTTTTCGCGTAGAGAAATAATTAGCCTACCTTAAGCCCGGCTGCACACCTAGCAGATACGACACAGCAGATACGACATGAGCGACACAGACATTTGTCTTAAGACATGGCATCTGCATACCTAGGAGATAATTTTATTTTCGGGAAAATATCTCCTTCCCTTGGGAAAATACAAAAACCATTTTGAGCATGCATTACGCAAAACTATTTTTCTATGCAAATTCTTTATAACTAGCTGTATACCAAACAAATGGGCTTTACCATCGGCAACATCTCAGGATGTCAGTCAGTGCTAAAGATTTGTTATTAAATAAGTTATTTACATTAATAGCCATAGTAACATATTTTTATATATCACTAACTTCAAAAATAAATAATTTCTATACAAATTTTCATCCCCTATTTAATCCACTTAAGGGACGAATTTTCAAAAGGCTTTTTTTAGTGCTCACCTACGTTACATAGGGAACTCCTGTGCAAAACTTAAAGCATAAATTCTTCTAAAGCCAACAGTTTAGGCTGTGCGTTGTCTGTCGGTCAGTCAGTGTTAGAGACTTATTAAGTAGAATTATTATATACTTCTCATTGAATTTATGCGCGAATGACGTCGCGAGTGTACAGCTAGTGTCAAATATTATACTATTTCAACGCCTACTTTCTATTATAATTTTTTTGAATGTTTTACAAATATAACTTTCTGATTGGTCTACAGCAGCGGTTTCCAAACTTTGTGCACTAACGCACCCCTTACCTCTCCTACCCCGCTCTGGAAAAAATTTATAAACAATTCGTAAATTACTTTTTTACTGAAAAGACTCACATTCTTGGCGGACGGGTCTATACGACACTTGAGAAGAAACCGTTGATCAGACACGTTATTCGATACTTACGCGCTAACATGACTCTGACCGCTTGAGAATTGTTATTGTTAAAGTATTACCTACAGTAGCGAGCAGGAAAATCATTGTTAAGAGTTACATGGTTTTTTTTTTAGCAGAAAAACCTAATTTATTCCAACTTTTAGCAATTTTTTTTTCTATAAGTAAAAGCTTATGGCTTGTACCTGAACAAAGGGATTTAAAAAAAATGAAATTTCAACTTTTGACAGTGTTTTAAACAAAAAATTTTGATTTTTGGCAAAAATTTTCGTGTTTTTCATTGACTTTCTACTTGTAAAATGAGATGTAATGAACGGAAACAGTAATTTTTCGTTCAAATACAAGCCATAAGCATGTAATAATAGAAAACATTTTGTTTTAGCGAATTTCCAGAATGGAATTCAGCTATTACAGCCACTGTCATGACGCGACTTGAACCCGGGACTATGGCAGAAATTTGTTTTTAGGTCCCTAGAAACCGAAAATATTATTCACTAAAATTTTTATATTTATTTTTATACATATATATATATATATATATATATATATATATATATATATATATATATATATATATATATATATATATATATATATATATATGTATGTGTGTGTGTGTGTGTGTGTGTGTGTCCGGACGATAACTCTCGAACGAAATGTCCTGTTTTTTCGAAATTTGGTGAAAATATTAGAAGTCCCATACCGTTAGACAAGTTCGTTAGCCAGACACGTCCGATGCCGGAGACATAGTTTTTTGGGCAATTTACGTAGGAAAAATTAGTTTTTTGCCAAAATTTTCCCTTATTCAAAAATTTTTGCGTAATTTTTTACGCCATCGAAAAGAGGAGAAAAAATCACATAAAAAAGGTCTTTAGACTATCATTCTATGTCAACTAGTTTCCGAGAAAAACTAATATTTTTAAACGGAAATTCGCTATGTTATGTAGGTTGCTGCGACAGGGGATTTTATTTTAGGTCAGAATTTCAGGGGTTACTCTGCCTACGGCAAAAAATCAGTTATTTTCAAAAACTAGCTGTCAATGGCCTAATTATTTTTTTTTTCACGGAAATTTTTTCACAGTGTCCCAAAATAATTTATAATATGCCAAAAGTTGAAATAAATTATATTTTCTCACCTTGTAAAAAAAAATCAAAAAATACTGTTTTTTTTTGCTAAAAAAGACCCATGTATGTAACTCCTTAACATAAAATGTCCATTATTTGGTAATTATATTTGCGCGCTTATTCTTAAAACCATGATTTTATCAAAACGACGACGATATTTGCAATTAACCTGCGCCCTCCTGGTGGACATTGCGCGCCTCCCAGTTTGGAAACCGCTGGTCTACAGTTTATATAGAGTGATGAAAATTTAAGGTATATTTTAACAGATGTAGAAAATATATACATTATGCACCAGTAGAAAGCTGTAAATATTTTACTGTTTAACAAAAAGCAGAACAAAAATAAGTTAAATCCTACAAAACACAGATATTTGGGAATATCTGTACAAAAATGACGCCGAGAATATTTTGTGTTAACACTTTAATGCTTAAAAAAAGAGTTGAAATCCATTGTTATGCCGAGAATAGGTGTAAATAATTATGCTTTGGTACAGGGACTATTTAAAAAAATAATCCAAAAGAAAAAATTACAACAAATTTCCGGAATGAAAACTTTTGTTGTTCTCGGCTCTAAATTTTGCTTGATATTGAATAAAAGTAAAAAAAAATTGAGCCAAGAACAACAAAAGTTTTCATTCCGGAAATTTGTTGTAATTTTTTCTTTTGGATTATTTTTTTAAATAGTCCCTGTACCAAAGCATAATTATTTACACCTATTCTCGGCATAACAATGGATTTCAACTCTTTTTTTAAGCATTAAAGTGTTAACACAAAATATTCTCGGCGTCATTTTTGTACAGATATTCCCAAATATCTGTGTTTTGTAGGATTGAAATATGAGGGTCAATTACTAGGCTCACTTCTAAAGTGGTATGGCCCAATTAAATTCTAACCAGTTTTTGTTAGTTATTTTGTTATTTATAGTTATCTTCGATAGTTTTTGTTATTTTTCATAACGTATATAACATTAAACATTCATTTTTATCAATAAAAAATTATTTATAAATTAAATTTTAAAAAACTGTATTTTTAAATTTAAGGATCAGAAACTAGGCCACTGTCAGGGTCAAAAACTGTCACATGAGAAATTTTGAAGGTCAGAAACTGGGTCCTTTTTGTCAATTTTTAAAACATTAATTTAAATTATTAATTCAATTCAAATAATTATTTTACTTGTATGACTTTATTTTGAAAGCCATAAACTAGTTGATAAAATTATTAATTGTCTCTTAAGTTTAAACTTATATTTATTACTGTCGTTTAACCTCAGCCGTCACTCTTAAAAGGTCAGAAACTAGGCCCGTTACCTTACCAGAACACTCTCCAATGAAGTGACAATTATAAAAACATAAGAATGAAACAATATACGAATTCTATTAAAAATACCTAACGATGATCATGTAAAATTTTCAATTACATAAATAATTAACTTGATAGGAATATATATTACACGATTGGGACAAATTATATACTTAAAATATGCATATTAGTTTCTATTTATAGACAAGTAAGAAATCTCATTTAAAATAGGTCTACGATAAGTAATCAATACAGGTATGTAAGAATTTATTATGAATCTATGGATTTTAAAAAAAGAGAAAGTTGAAAATTGAAAGTAGCGTTTCAATTAACAGTCAAGTAAAAATAAGGTAGATACATAATTTATTATTAATTAAATTATTATATTTGTCCATAGTAATGTGATAGAACATTATTGATTTCATTTATATAAGAGAGATTTATTAGATAAGTATTGAATAATAGTACCCAAAATTTTTTTGTCAATTGTTCAAGTAAATTAAAAAATTCTCAAACGTTCATTGAATTAAGAAAGTTAAAAGACCTTGACTGACATGCATTCATGGATGATGACCCGGATAACCAAAAATTTACTGACAAGATAATATTTCAACTGTTAAAAATCTATTCACAATAGAAAGAAAGAATAATTCTTGCTTTTATGAAGAATTACGAAATTTAAAATGAAGAGGGTAGAAGTTTAAAATTTATAAGCTTACTCTGTTCATGTAATTTTCAGTAAATTTACCCTATTTTAACACCTAGACGGTCATTGACGTAATAAGGCAGTAAGTGAAACCTTACTAACTCACAAACCAGGTCGGAGAACATCAAAATTCCATATAAAGTATATTAGCTGTCAAAATAGTATACCAGTTGAGCGTTTTGTCATTATAGATTATGATCGTCAAGGTGTTAGTTATTTGTAATACTCCAAGCTCCGATAGCACAAAATCATACCGGATAAAATATCTCAAATTAAAAAAGCTAAATCGATAGTAACTAATGCCCACAATAGGAAATGCCCGCCAGACCTTTAAATTTTTGTTAAATTCAATTTTTAAAAAAATTTTTAAATGGCCGAAAAAAACGTCAAATCTACCTCATATAACAGCTCGCTGAAATTTACATATGTTATAGCAAATTATATGTATTTTACTGAAGAATCGGTTTGTCTGGCATATTTTGTTAATTAATGTCTGACAGACCTATTTTAATTAGTGAAAATTTTAGGAAAATCTACCTCACATAACACCCTCAATTTTTTTGTTTTAATTAAAAGCTTTTGGTATTATGTACGTATTAAAATTGGTCTGCCTAATAAAAAACGTTATTAACCATGCCAGACTTAACCTCAAATATTCAGCCTTCATGTATCAAATTGATAACTATTTGAAGCAATGTTATCTTCAAAAGTATGTTTTTTTTTTATTCTTAAAATTAAACTTGGGACCTCTTATATCAATTACAATTGACCCGGCTTTAAAAGAATATAGCTAAGTTTGTGAAAATAAATTTTAAAGTGTGGGGTTGATAGGGATGTGAAAAAATAATCGATTTTTATACTAATCGATTATTTTTTTCTTATAATCGATTTTTTAAAATCGATTCTCTTAATGGTAACAATCGATTTTTAATAAATCGATTATATAAGTTACACTCTATTATTTCCTTATTATTTAAGTTCAAAGCTGAAAGAAAAAACTGTGTTTGTCTTTTTGTTTTAAATTATTATAGTTATAGAAAAGTATGGAATTTTTTGAATAAAATTTAAAAAAATCGAATTTTTCACAAAAATCGATTATTTCTTCTAAAATCGATTTTTTACAAATCGATTTATATTAAAAGAAGAAAAATCGATTATTTAGGAATCGATTTTTTTCACTCCATGTCACATCTCTAGGGGTTGACTTTTTTTTATAAACAAATACACTTCCTTTGAGACCGCGACAAAGCACCTCCTATTTTCTTTTTTTAAAATGAAGTTTAAGATCTCTTCTAATCATAAATATTGGTCTGTCTCATAAAAACCGTTTTTACTAGGCCAGACTTAATGTTTTAAAGCTTAAAAAAAGGAACTTTTCCAATGTTAATGTAAAATCTAAGATTAGCTTTATTCATCGAAGCAATTTCTTTTTGGAAAATAAGGTGTTTTACCCAGTAAGGCTTCATTGCTAAATGCAGCAGTCTATTAGCGAATTTCCAGAATGGAATTCAGCTATTACAGCCACTGTCATGACGCGACTTGAACCCGGGACCATCGCAGAAATTTGTTTTGAGGTCCCTAGGAACCGAAAATAATATTCACTCAAATTTATATATATATATATATATATATATATATATATATATATATATATATATATATATATATATATATATATATATATGTCCGCACGATAACTCTCGAACGAAGTATCCAATTTTTACGAAACTTGGTGAGAACATTGGAAGTTCCAAACCCTTGGATGAGTTCGTCAGCCAGACACGTCGGATGCCAGGAACATGGTTTTTGTTCTTGCAAAAAATTAGTTCTTTGCCAAAATTTTCACTTATTCAAAAATTTTTGCAAAATTTTTTTAGACCATTTAAAAGAGAAGAAAAAACTACATAAAAAAGGTCGTTAAACTTTTTTTCTATGTCAATTAGTTTCCGAGAAAAACTATGTGACTTAGGCTGTGATCATATGCGCATATAAAGTCTTAAGTTACTCACAGTCTAAGCACATATTCGACACACTATGTATGTAGTCAAAGAGGATATAGTGTATATATTATATCGTATACCCATACGATCACATAATTATGATACATGTATAATGCTGTTGTAAAGGTGCGTCCAGACCAACGCGCCACGCAGTGCAGAATGCTCGCGAACGTTCGCGTTCAAAATCTGCTTATTAAACAACTAAAAAGCCGTCCAAACATTCACGCCGCGCAGTGCAAAACGTTCACGAACGTTGTAACAACAGTCAGTTTGGACGGGTATACACGCACATCTGCAACAACTTGCGCACGAACAAACTTGTTCCAAGTAAAGTCGGTACTTCAAAGGAATCTCTTTGTTTCAACATACTGAATTTGTTGCAGATGCGCGCGTTCGTGCGCGTACAACCGTCCAAAGAGACGCACCGCGCTGCGCAAAATGTTTGCAAACGTTCGCGAACTAAATGTACACTGCGTAGTGTGCATCCATTTATATATTTAGAATTTATATGTTTGGTTATGGTTGAAGAATTTTCAGATTTAAATTAAATCCGCGATGGACTTAGAAAATGTAAAAATTGCAGCAACCAACCTCGTTGTCTTTTAAATTCTTAGAATTATTTTTACCTTGTAAATTTATTGTAAACAGGGTTGAGCAAATATTTCATAAAATCCATTTAAAATAAAAAATGGAAAGTAAAACATACTGAAAATAGAAAATTAAAAATGTTTTTGTTGACCACTATTAAAACAAAAATGGAAAATAACTATTTAAAAATAAAAAATGTAAAGTAATTTTTTTCCTTTTTTTCAATATAAAATTATCATCCCCTTAAAATTATCTTAACTATGGATTAAATTACTTTTAAAACAGATATTTCGAATTTCTCTACAAAATCATTTTCTTCTAGTGCTTATATATAATGATGGCAATAAAAAATAATAATAATAATAACAAAGTTTTATGCTGCAACAAAAATGTCTTTTGAAGTATTTACCGACATTATCACGAACATGTTTGTTTGTGCGCAAACTGTTGCAGCTGTGCGCGTTTGTGCGCACGTACACGTCCAAACTGACTGTTTTTGCAACGTTCGCGAGCATTCTGCACTGCGCGGCGCGTTGGTCTGTACGCACCTTAAGACGAAGGACGAACGACGTATGACCACAGAGTGCAGAGGTACAGCAACTATTTTAAAAGAGGGTACGATAACCCAAGAACGAAATACCTGATTTTTAAGAAATTTCTTGAAAACGTTGGAAGTCCAAAAATATTGAATAGTAATACGTCTTTGAAAATATTCATCTTGAAAAATACGTCTTTTATAATAATCGTCCTGAGTCGTCTTTATATATCGTCTTCAAAATACGTCTCTATTTTTTTATCATAGGTAACTTAACATTATTGCTCAATTTTTAGAACAATTATAAATTAATTAAAATACCCCTGTTGCAGCATCCTGCATAACATAGCGAATTTCCATTTACAAAAGTACGTTTTTCTCGGAAACTAGTTGATATAGAGTAATTGTAAATAAAAAAAACCTTCTTTATATGATTTTTCCGCCTCATTCCGCCAAATTTTTTTCACGAAAAATGTCCAAAACCCCGTAAACGTTTTCACGAAATTTCTTAAAAATAAGATGTTTCGTTCTTGAGTTATCGTGCGGACACTTAGTAAACATATATATAAATGTGTCCGCACGATAACTCAAGAACGAAACATCTTATTTTTAAGAAATTTCGTGAAAACGTTTACGGGGTTTTGGACATTTTTCGTGAAAAACTACTTTTAATTATGTCTCTAATGCTTAAGTGTCGGTATGTATCTGAATTACATGGTAGATGAAGGCAGAAAAAGTACAATTGTAAAATAGAATTGTAATATGTTATTATAATTGTGACAAAATTTTGAGAACATCCGGACAAAATTATTCGAGGTTTTACCGACTTGTGACTGAAGAAAGGCTGAGAAGCACTGTTCTACAACATATTCAAATTTCATCAAAATTAAGAGGTCCAGCCTCTTGTCAATTACTTGTCAATTAAATTTTTTTAATATTTCCAGTCTAGTAAATGCGGAATTTCCAGGACGCATTAGGACTATTTTAACAAGAATTTCAATGCGGGACAGCAGCTGCTCTTCCAGGACTGCCCATGGCGGAAAAAGAGAAAATTTTCTCCAAATCGCAAAATTTGTGGTAACAGTTCTAGTTTTCATACATTATTATTTACGTGAGTTTAGAATCTTCACAAACGAGAATATCTTTTCAATGTTGAAACTCGTATATTTGGGTGATTCTACTTTTTAGGTCCTTCAAAAAATTAAAGTTGTCTCCACAATAAGGAAGGTTACAACTATATACAGAATGAAGATACTGTCATTTATTTTATTTAAATAAAATTAATAACTCCTATTTAGATGACCTACCTACATTTACTTTAATTTTTGATTTAATTTTTTTTATAAAAATGGTGTCAAACTTTTATTGCAGTTCTAAAACGCATGTGGTCTCTATTACATATTGCTTGGAATTATAACGTTTTTTAAAAATAAATTTACTGAAACCACACAATTTTATAAATAAAAAAGAGAGTTAAATTGTTACGCATGGTAATTAGAAAGTTAAATTTTATTTATCTGCAGAATTTTTTTTTTTTGGTGGGACGAAGAATTGTCGCGAAAATTTGAGTATCCTTCGTCACGACTGTCAAATATTGCTATAAGTTTAAAAAAAATAGGTCAAAGGGTCTTGTTTTTTCGTAAAATGGAACGCCAAAGACCATAGAACATACAGCCAAAGTCAAATCAACTGATTGACATAGAGAGCTTGTTATTTTTTAGATCAAGCAAGAAAACCGGCTGCGTGTATTTATTGAGTGTATCCTTCGTCACGGCTTTTTCTGGTATGTATTTAACGAATTTCAAAACGTTTTTACGTAAATATTATTTGTAATAATGTAAGCTTTACGATAAACTCATGTTTTCGAACTAAATGGTCGCTGTTCACGATTAATAACAATTTTGTTGGAAAATTGTCTCCTTCGTCACGGATGTATCCTTCGTCACGGTAGAATGTGACGATGGGAAACATGAAAGTGGCGAAGGATACGATAATAAAATAAATATATATTTATTATATCAGTGTTTGTTTGTATATCAACTAAATTTTTTAGTTAATTAAGTTGACTAATTTGGTCAACTTTCCTAACCAATTTTTTTATATCATAAAAAATACACACTCTTCAATTGTTCGCAAATCAGACAAAAAAGACCAACCAATTAATTCTTTTTTAATTGGTATTAGGAGAACATAATATAAATATTATTTAGATAATAATTTTAATTTTATTATTTAAATCAAGAAAAAAGGTATTTTTTGGCCCAAGAATATTAAAAATTTGCTTTAAAGTTAGCGAAAACAGTCTAAACGAACAGAAAAATAACTTCTTTCTATATCCCAATCAAATCTTGATTTGTACCATCCCCGCATACGTGCCGTAAAGTCGGTTGGAGAATAGACTTTAAATAATATGCCTTTAAAGAAATTAGTTTATCTAAATTATAAGCGCCGCCCACAATACATTTGAAAAGACTTTTGTGTGATAAAATCTTAACTTGAGAGAATATGTCCGATCAGCTTTTCATATTTTTTACTATTTCTGTTCTTAAATATCAGTATCTAACACTAGTAAAACATTCTGTTTTTATGTACAAAAATATGAGGATTTCTTCACACGCTACATATTTTTAGGTGGGCCCTTTTTAGACAGAAAGAAAACATAGATTTTGAATATGGAGCCTATCTGTCATTCTTGTTTATCTTTCAAATTTACATTACATTCATTTTTAAAATTTAATTTGTACAAGGAAAAGTGCACGGATTGTCAACATTATTAGTCTGTATTTAATATCAAGTAGAGTGGTGTCAATAATATTTTGAATTTGGTAGTCATAGATGAAAATGCTTTATCATACATTTGACGATTTTTAATCTTGTATAATTATCGAACTTATTACTTAACTATTTGCATGTAAAAATTGTTTGTTTCGGCATTGATGACGTCAAATACGAGTCTAATGGCGATTGTTAATGCTTAATTACATTATTCTAGTCATATAATATCCTAACATTCGCATGTCTGTCTCTTTGAAATGTTTAGATCACATTTTAATTAATTATGTACTGCTAAATGAAAAACGATATTTTGTCTGGGAAATTTGGACAAATTATTAACCTAGATCTCGAACTGCTTTTTTCAGAAACTTAAGACCCTATACAATATCCGTAAATGAAGAGTAAACGACAATTCTTAAAAAAAGAAAATTATAATTTTTAAAATATTTTAATAATCCGAGCACACATCAATATACACATATGTATGTATGTAGTTTTAAACTGTTACTAACTTACTAATGAATGTTTGGTTGGTTTGTGTTTGAGGGGTGAAAGCAGTGCAATAGCCAATAACAAAAGATAATATATAATTTATTAGTTTGACACATAAGTATATCATGTCGCGCGTTCTCTGTCCCAACCTCGTGTATCAAAAATTACATGTCTTAGGACACAAAAAACATATTAAATACTGTATTTATGTATATACCTTATATATATATATATATATATATATATATATATATATATATATATATATATATATATATACATATATATATATAATATATATATTAATATATATATATATATATATATTAATATATATATACATAATATATATATATATATATATATATATATATATATATATATATATATATATATATATAGGTAGCCAACATCAAAGGGTGTAACTAGCATAAATCTTAAGTTCATTGTGATGAAAACACAGACTTAAATATGTTTTTTTTGTATGTCCAAAAATTAGGAGTTTTCAGATACAAGGTTGGGACAAAGTACGCGTGATATGTAAACCATCAAAAATCTAGCTTTTTTATTTTTTATTTTTTTATATAAATAAATGTTTTATTAAAAAAACTAAATGTGCGAAGACAATTCAGACGCGTATCTAGGGTGGGGCAAGTAGGGCACGTGCCCCGGGCGCCTTTCAAAGGGGGCGCGCAAAATCGCCAATTATTAAATTTAAAAATCAATATATATAGCACAATAAACTAATTCATATCAAACAATCCCGTTCAGAGTTTCCACACTTCGCGAATGAGCGAGAGGGAGTGAATGTTGTGCTCAATTCAGGTGCGCTGAAGAGCTACTTGAATTTATTGTGCAGTATGGAGATGAAAGTGTATTTCAAAATTTGTGCATTTCCATTCAAATTCTGCTCCAAATTGCAGTATTCATGGCCATTTGTGAGCGATCTTCAAGTAAGTTAAAATTAATACTTTGGTATTTGAGGGCTACAACGGATTAAGAAAGGTTATACGACCTATAATCTAGTTCACAAGTTGAAAAATGTGAAAAAGAGAAGTAAAGCCCTTAAAAATATGAGCAATAACTCATTCGATTCGTAATGACCTATGCAATTGTTATTAACAAAATAAGATGGAAAAAAACGAGGTATTCAGTTTTTTGTTAATAACTTAAAAATTATTAATAGTTAAGAAATGAGACAAAGATTCTTAAAGAGGAGGAAATTTGCAATAAAAAAATCTCACTCCCGGAACTCTACCTCCATTATTTCTAATTTTAATTTAATGTCGAAAATCGGCTTCCACGCCCCAGTTTTAGCACAGACGCAGCAACGCTGAAAACAGCATACCATCGATAATAATTTTTTTTTATAGTAGTAAATGTTAATTTAAAAATTTAAAAAAATTATACTGTATTCAAAACACTTCAAAGAATAAGATCCCGTTCGGAAAAAATTTTTACCCTAATTTTTCATAATGTTGTGCAGTTGTTAACCAATAAATAATTTACGGATTTCTGCTTCCACAAATAGTTACGTAAAAGTTTAAATAATTACATTAAAAATTTTTTGCCTCTTGGAGCACTTCTCATATATATATATATATATATATATATATATATATATATATATATATATATATATATATATATATATATATATATATATATATGTATATATATATATATATATATATATATATATATATATATATATATATATATCTATATATAATATATACCTACTTAAAAAAATTATGTAATAAAAGTTTATAAAAGTTTTTTTGTTAATAAAACTTATTTACTATTTTGTTAATAACAATTGCAATTTTTTATGTGCTATAAAATCCTTAAAATACATTTTTCTCATTTTTCTATAAGCCATTACGAATCGAATGAGCTATTGCTCATATTTTTAAGAGCTTTACTTCTCTTTTTCATGTTTTTCAACTTGTGAACTACACTACTAGTGTAGAGCGAGAAGAAACGAAACATCGGAAACATCTCCGATATGTTTGCGTTGTAGAAGGCCAGGAAGGTGCAACTGTAAGTGTAACGGTTTTACGGTTTCACTTTCGTGGTAAAATATGAAATAAATACAATAGCGTAGGTAGGAGGGGCAAGGGGGTCTATCATACCCCGGACGCTACTTACAAAGAGGCGCCAAATGTGCACTAATAGAGTACCATATATTACTATATGTGTTTCTGGGGGGGAAGGGGCGCCAATAAAGGATCGTGCCCCGGGCGCCAGTTATGTTCGCTACGCCACTAGAAGACATGTCTTGAGTCTACCAAAAAAAAAATTTAATTCAAAAATTTAATTCATAAATGGCGTTGAAATCGATATTGGGAGATTTTTTCACCTTGATGGTTTCGCGCGTTCTAAAATTCCCAGTGAATTCAAATCAGTTGTGGCACAAATTAGGGGCTAAGAAAAAAAATAAAACACCAGCGAGAAATCACATTTTGAATATAATTCATCAAAAATCACGGTTTTTTCTCGACTGTAAATAGCCGCCATTTTAAAAATATATTACGGAACCAGAAGATCCTAGTTTCTGCCAAAATGACGGTATTGAGGAATAATATGCATTTTGATTTATATCGATACCTCAAATACTTTTTGAAATTTACCCGGAACCATGTCGAAAAACATAGTTTCCAGGGAACTTAAATTTTTTATGTCAACGAATTATAGTAAAGTGCGCGCAGTAAAATGCCCATAACATTTTGATTTTTATTTTTTTTTAAATAAAATTTTAGGTGAATAAGTATTTCTAACATCTTAAAAAACATAATTATGAAAAAAAACTTTTGATAATAAATTGATTTTTATAGATTTTATAAGCGATTTTTGGTCAATTTTTTCAAAAAAACAAAAAAAATTCAAATTAACACGCTTTTTTAAAAAACAATTTTTAGAAAAAATCCTACGACGTTCGCTAGATTTTGGACTACTTATATTTTAAAAAACTTTTTGATTTTTTGTTCCAAATTAAAAATTGTGACCTGTAGCGGTACCCCCATTTCGACCGTCCGAGATATTTTTTCCTTGCGTGCGCTGCTGTACCGCCATTTTAAAATTAAAATAAAACATAATTTTTGTAGTTAAAGACATTGTACAAAACATCATATCTCTATCTCTTTCCTATCGTTTGTGGACTCGTGGTACGTCTCAGAAAATCACATAAAATTTAGTGAACACAAGGTGTATTACCCCCTAACTCTAAATATTTAACAGGCGGTCTGAACATAGTCTTGTCAGTGAAAAAAAAACTTAGATGTAACGACAAAAAACATTAGGTTTTAAAAATTACAGGTAACACTCAAAACCTCATGATTTCCTTAGAAGTTGCTTTTCTAAACAAGATGAACCATTAATTTGCACATGAGAACATTTTATTTCATATTTATAATATTAGGAAAATGGTGGAAAATACATCTGTAAAAAAAAGTTAATGATAGTTAATGTCTAAGTTTCTTACTGTCTCTTGATTTTGATTCGCATTATGCATTTTAATAGTCATTTTTTTTTAAAAACCGTAAAAAATTGCATAAAAAATCGCATAAAAAAGGTTTAGCTGTACTATATCCACCAGATACGAACTCATTGTTAGTAGTCATAAACTACTGGAATATAGGTATTATGGACCAATTAGACTGGAGTGGGCGCACGGAACCCTGTCCATAGTTCAAAAATATGTAAAATCCGACAAAAACAGATATTTGGAAATATCTGTAAAAAAATGGCCCAAGAATATTATGTATTTGTATTTAAAAAAAAATAAAGCTTTGAAAAAATAATTGAAATCCATTGCTATTCCAAGAACAGACATAATTATAATAACTCAGCTAACGTACAGATAGTACTTAAAAAAAGAATCTAAAAAAAATTAATACTAATTTCCGAAATAAAAACTTTTGTTGTACTTGGCTCAAGATTTTTTTTTTGATATTAATAAACAAAACGAAACAAAAAAAATCTTGAGCCAAGTACAACAAAAGTTTTTATTTCGGAAATTAGTATTAATTTTTTTTAGATTCTTTTTTTAAGTACTATCTGTACGTTAGCTGAGTTATTATAATTATGTCTGTTCTTGGAATAGCAATGGATTTCAATTATTTTTTCAAAGCTTTATTTTTTTTTAAATACAAATACATAATATTCTTGGGCCATTTTTTTACAGATATTTCCAAATATCTGTTTTTGTCGGATTTAATTTAAACATTTTTTCTGTCTGGATTCAGTAATCCGCAAAAAAATATTGGTTTTAATATGAAACCGAGCTGCTGGTCTACAGATACCGAATCTATGATAATTTTCCTACATTCTAGTCGCATGAAATCTACGAAATGGCTTTTTTCTGGTTGAGACCTAAAAAGTAGAACCACCCATTTACATTCTAAAAAATGCGTTTCTGAACATTTGATGCAACATTTCTTTTTCTATACTTATAAATATGTAAATAATAATGCCTCAAAATGCCAACTTGAGGAAAATTGTGTAAATGAGATCGTTACATACCCTAGTAAGGGAGGTTTGACTGCTGCTAGAAGTAGGACCGACGCATATAATCAAAAAGGTTAGGCAACTTTTTTTTCTAACTTTAACTAACTAACCAGAATAGTGTAGACTGTCTACCAACTCTCCAACTATTAATGTAAATAAAAAAGAATTTAAAAAAAAATGAAAATTTGAACTTTTATCCTTGAATTTGAAAAAACACCGTACAACGTACATAGTCATTTTCATAAGTATTTAATGAGTTTTTCTTAATTAATCTTTGTACCAACATTGTCACGGTTTAAGTTTTCCCATGTTCGCCAGTGTACATTCTATTTTCAAATGACGTCAATAAAATTAACGTAATTAATTTTATTGCGATTATAACTTAAAAAACGTTAAAAACATTGACAAAATTTTTAAACTTCTTAATTATTCCATTATTATTAGAAATATAAATTTCCAAATAATTCCAAGTAGTTACCAAAATTTATTTTTATTAATAAGACGTATTATTAATTTTACCAAAAAGAAAATCGCTTGGAGATATTTAAATATTTAAAAGGAGGCGAATATTTTATATCAAAGTACAAATTAATGTATACCTACTACTATGTAGAAATGTATTCTGCTATGCTAAATATCTATACAGTAGAACCTCTATTAACCGGACAGCAGTGTTACGCAAAAATTTATCTGGCTAAGAGAGGTGTCCGCTTAACAGGAGAAAAGTAAATGAAGTAGTATTCATAACTAATTTTTTAATTCAAAATTTAAAATTTTTTAATTCAATTTTATAAACTAAGTAGGTACTTATACAAAAATATTATACCATTTACAAATGCATCGTCACATCAGAATCATTGTTACCAAGTTAAAACATGAACAATTTATACCTAACCTATAAAGGTATACAAACACACTAGACGTACTCGCGTTTGGTTAATGGAGGTAATAATGTACTAAATAGTATGTTTTCGTCAAGAAAATATTGTATCCGCCGCGCCCAGTTAGCAGAAGGCCCCCTTAAGAGAGTGCTAAATGCATTGGTTTTAGTATAGCATGCCACAATCATAGAAAATTTTGTCATAGAAAATATGAGGGGTCCAGTTAAGAGAAGTATCCGTAATCAGAGGTTCTACTGTAAACGTCGACAAAACCAGAGCGAGAGTCACACCAGGAATATCAACGAAATTAGTTTTTTTAGATGACTCTATTTCTACATCCTGTCCGTACATCCCGATTTGCCTTGAATTTGTTACGGTTTGCCGACAAATTCTTTCGAGATTGTTACTTGACTAAAAATCAATATTTAAATAAGTTCGAACCTAAACTCCTAAAGAAGACGGAAAATCAACGGATAAAAGACGATGAAATTATAATTCTTTATAAAAACGTATTTACTTTGAGATCCTGATCGTATACGAGCAAAGATTTAAGGAATAATTCAACTTAGAATTCCATATCAAAAGGCTAAGTTTTTTGTGCATTTGGCCTATATCTTATACCGAAATATAATGTAAAAATATTACCTAATATACTTTCGAAATCTATTTTTGATCAATCCTATAACTAAAATAACCTTTAATTAGTGTTATAAAATAATAGTATATTATTCAACAAGCTGGTAATGATAGCTATTACTCACGAAGATGAAATTGCGACACGAGCCGAGCTTGCGAGGCGAGTGTCGTAATGCAACTGAGTGAGTAATAGCCATTGCAAGCGAGTAGAATACGATATTTTTTCTACTTTTTTTTTTTTATTTAAATATTGAATATTTTTAAATCAAAAGAATACAATTTTTAATCTATCCCTAATTTCATTAAATGTTTATATACTGTGTGAGTTTCTCGAGAGTTGCCATTTTTATTACAGCCAAACTGTTGATTTAATCGAAAAATTGTTCAAATAAGAGTTGTAGATATCGACGGGGGCAACCGATTGCTATAGTCACGAGCTTTATAGCTCTTATGGTTTTCGAGCTATGATACAAACCTATAGATTTTTAAATGGGACTATATATTAATTTTTCGATAAAACTGATTTAATGCATTAATTAACAACATAAATGAGCAAAAAAATTTGTTTTACCCAAGTTTAATTTTTTAATTTTTCTTTAATTTAACAGTTAGGCGGTAAAAATATGCATATGTACTTGAGGCTACTTCAACCGATAGTGTTTTTCTTGGTTACATTTCCATTACATCCAAGGAAAGAACCTTTTCCAGTACCATTTCTATCATAAAAATTTGGTTGTAATAGAAATGGCAACTCTCAAAAAACTCACATGGTATGTACAAACGATGAAAACCAAATACAAGCTACTTTGTTTACTTAGATGTTACTACGCAACATATTTGAAATTAAAAATTGATACGTATATTATACACAAAACAAAAGCCAGCCCATTAAATAATGGTTAATACGGTGATTTCATTAGTCATTAGTAATGAAAATTCCTCTACACCTTTGAATAATGCCTAACTTTCTCAACAATTAACGGATATGTAATGAGTGTGTTCTTCAACAGGAGTAGAAAAAAGTAAAAATTACTTTGCACCTACGATACTTCAATATTCTTTGTTATTTTTTCTCCAAGGCTGTATGTGGTTTTAACAATTAGAGCAAGGTTTTCTAAAGTGTGACCCATAATCCCTACAAGTGTAACCCGTGATCTTAAAAATGATAAGGGAGAGTTTGTTTTTAACCGACTTCAAAAACAGGGAGGTTCTCAATTCAATCCGTGCTTTTATTTTTTTTTATGTATGTACATCGATTTCTCCTACATATCTGGCCCAAAATGCGCCATTCTTTTTTTAGTCAGTAGATAAAGTTCTCCAGGTGGTCCCATAAAAATTTTGTTGACATTAGTTGAGTAATTTTTTAACCATCTTCAATAATATGAACAATATGAATAATTATGGCAAATTTAAAATTTTTATATATATGCAAAATTATGTACTTTAATATCTATAGTAACATATTTTTAGACGAATTTTTTCTTGAAAAAATTAGACTTATACAGCCTATACGATAAGAACGGCGAGAGGCGAGTGTAGGGGCGCTATCCGTTTTCGGACCCGTAGAACACGATTATGTAGAAAAAAATGTCTGATATATATATATATATATATATATATATATATATATATATATATATATATATATATATATATATATACTCCTCAATACAAAAAAAGGGCCACTTGAAAGTTTGTATTTTAAAACTGATTTATGTCGATCCACGTCAAAATAACTTTTCTAAATGACTGCTGTTATGATATTAAGTGGTTGAGTAAATGATAACAGTTAGGTTTAAGTGATATTATTGTTGAGGGGAAGATTTAAACGTGTTTTTGTCTCGCACAGCGTCAAGTGGTTAGTTTTACTTATTTTTTTGAATTTGATTTTAAATCAGTTTGCGCTAGATTATTGATTGCTGAGGTTGTTTTTTGAAGTTTGGCGTGTTATTCAATCATTTATTTTTACAATGCCGAGATTGAGGGTGGTCAATCTCAACGTTCCGTGGCTCTGCAGTTGGGTTGTTCACGAAGGGCTATTCAAAATGTTTGGAATCGGTATCAGCAGACCGGTAGTGTAACCCGGCGCCGTGGCTCAGGAAGAGTTCGTGCTACCACTGCCCGTGAAGACCATTACATTCGACTGTGTGCACGACGTGAGCCGACTGTTACCGCAGGTACTCTGCAAAATCGCTTACATCGATCTACTGGTACTGTTGTCAGTAATCAGACCATACGAAATCGTTTGCATGAAGACCAACAACGTTCAAGAAGACCAGTAATCCGTACCAAACTGACCGGAGCGCATCGTGCAAACCGTTTAAGATTTGCACGTGAACACCTTGAATGGGGCTTGGAGGAATGGCGTCACGTACGTTTCACGGATGAGTGCAAGGTGAAGTTTTTTAGTGATGATCGACGTGTAAGAGTGTGGAGAAGAAGTGGGGAAAGGTTTTCTGATCGTCACATTCATGAACGCGATGGATTTGGCGGTCCTAATGTCATGGTCTGGGGTGGAATTAGTTTGCAAGGCAAAACTGAGTTTGTTTTCCTGAACGAGGGTACTGTAACGGCTCAAAGTTACATCGAACAGGTTGTCAGACCCCATGTGATCCCCTTTGCACAACGAGCGGCCGACGGACTTATCCTGATGCAGGATAATGCCCGAGCGCATACCGCTCGAGCGACGACAACTGTCCTTAGGGAGGCTAATATACAGGTTTTACCGTGGCTTACAAATAGCCCTGACTTGAACCCAATAGAACATCTTCGGGATCAATTAAAACGGCGAGTCAGAGCAGCCGGAGAGGATGTGCACACCCAACAACAACTGATTGATGTCTTGAGAAGATGTTGGGAGATTCCTGATGAAACTGTTAGGCATCTTATTGAAAGCATGCCGAGGAGACTTCAAGAATGTGTTTTAAAAAGGGGAGGGCATAATCGATATTAAATCACCGAAAAGTTGCATAATGTGTGCTTTTACTCAAAGCATGAACGTTTGTTGATGACTGTAAAAATGACTATAAAAATGATAAAATCCTAAAAAAATGTAATTATGGATTAATTTTTTATTTAATCTTATTAAAATTAATTTTATTTAGTAAAAAATTAGTTCCTTAATTAAATGTAAGCATACCTTATACTGTAACTTATATAAAAATAAACTTATGCAGCAAAACATGAGTGGCCCTTATTTTGTTTTGAGTAGTATATATATATATATACTGGTAGTTGCAAAGTTTCTGAGCGATTAAAGTCCACTTCCAGTTTTACTACAGTACTCCGTTAAATAAATGAAAGTAAGGGTCTACACCATTAAAAAAATCGTATTTATAAATACCAAAATATGTTATTATTACTATGTAAGGGTATTTTTCATAAAAAATTTTCCTGTTAGTATTTAATATTTTAAAATTGGTAGCGTTAAGTCGTTTTGAAACATTAAATTTCTTATCATAGGTATTTCTAGTTTTAATTATATTACATATTTCTTGTAGTTTAGAAACGTTTAATTTTTAATATTTCATACTTTCTGAACAATTTACTAAATATTGCAAATAATAAAACGGTCTACAATTTTCTCTTTTAAAGTCTGTATTTTTCAGTGGTTAATTAATTGAAATGTATTCAATTTTATTGAACTACCTGATACAGTCATAAAACCTGCGTAAAACCTACCTTTGTAAATATTGCTATTATTATGAATTTTTCAATAAAATCTGTTTATTAGTTTTACAAAATTTGTATGTTTACAAATAAATTTGTAATTTTTAGAATCAGTACTTTTACTTAGCTTTGGCTAGTCAAGTGCTTTACCTGCGAGATACAATTTTCGATATTTTAACAATTTTTTTTTAATTTATCGTATTCTTGATTATTATTTTACTTTTTTATACCCCCTATTTTAATCGGGTTTTTATCTATTGATATTTAATTAATTTAAATATGGAAATGAATACGAGTATTAAAAATAAAATGTTAAGTCCAACTTTAACTAGAATAGCTAGCGAAGCAAAAAAAAAATGATGGATTGGAAGCTATTTTTGCTGAAAGAGAAAGAAAAAAACATGTAAAACATAAAACAGATCTGGACAGCTTCGATAAGGGAGTACTTAATAATATTATACAAAATATTTTTACGACGGAAAAAATGGTTCCCATATTGAAAAACATTCATAGGAAATTTATTTAATTTAAAATTACTTATTTAAGTAGGTACATCATTGCATTACTATATAAATAAGCAAACTATTTCAAAATCGATTACTTTTTTTTACAACGTAGTGTATTTTTATAAATTGTATGTATCATTCAATATTACCTGAGTGAGAGATATAACAACTAATAGGGGGAGTTTAGACATAATTACTCTATATCCATCTTTATTGCAAAAGTATTTTATCTTCTTAATATAATAAAATATGTATATCTCTTACTAAAAATACATCTTTCCTTTTTGTTGGACTTTGATACCTCAAAAACTCTGCAACTAGTTATATATATATATATATATATATATATATATATATATATATATATATATATATATATTCCAGAAAATTCCAGGTTAAATGGATCACCCTGTATATATTCTATATATTTTAAAATTGTCCTCAAAACGTTAAGGAAAACTGTATATTTTTAACCAAAAAAAGTTTTATGAAAAAGTTTTTAAAACGTTACAGAACGTTTATTGTGCGCAAAAAAATGCGGTTATGCTTTTCAGCCGCCATATTGAAGCCATTATTTTGTGAGGTCAATCATGCCACTCATATTTGAAAATTAGAGTTCATAATCTTTAATTTGAGCTATTGTACACCTATTTTAAGCAACACAAATTTTGGCCGGCAGGGGGTCCCCCGTTATATATATATGTATGTATATATATGGGGTATTCTTCCTGAACGGGGTATTTTCTTCCTGACTTAGACTAATCCATTTTAAAATGTATTGCTGCGCATCTCTTAGTTCATTTTCGGTCGGATCTACCACTAGTATGATGTTTGAAGGTTATAGTGTAGTACTGAACAATATTATTCATTGTGCTTATTATGTGTTAAAATTAGTACTTTGCATTTGCAATTTGGCCCAGCGACTAAACTGAGATTTCCTCAGTTATAGTTTACCGTATTTATTGTTGATGGTGAAAGTGCATAACCTTTGCAGGCATACGTAATTTACGTCTAACTTTTCTTCTTGCGTAATAGATACACTTCTTGCTAAAGATAGATTCTGTTAACTTTTGACAATTTTTTATACATTTTTGAACTTTCTTCTAATGAGACGCCACATGAATTACGATATTCCTTTTTTTCTTGAATAGTAGCGTTAACACACTTGTCAGTAAATATTTATTAATTTTGGTTCATTGAGCGCATCAAAATGATATAAAACAAGATGCGTGAAAGTCAACGACTGAAACATCTCTTGCATGGTCGAGTATGTCTAAATTTGCGTCGACACTTGAATTTACCAAGGCATGAACGTTTAAAAAAATAGATAAAATTAGAGGATGGGTAAAAAATGACCAATCTTTACACATCTCCTTTCCTAACGGATTATACCTATTTATGAGTCAAACATATAACCAGCGGAGTGGCCGAGCGTGCTTAAGAACTGGCGTGGTCAAGGGTTCGAATCCAACGAGTCGACGACCGGCTATGCTTGCGAAGGTTTTTTGCAGTTTTCCTTCACAATTCCAGATGAATATCGGCATAGAAGACGACTGCAGACACAAACCTACCAAATCCCAGCCCTCACCCCACTTTCCTTATCCTCCACCCATATCATAATGTAATTGTGAAAATGTATCAATGTATAAAGTTATTAAAAAAAAAATGATGTGAGTGGCGGTTGTTATAGATTAATTGTCTGAAAAACGAACGTTTAAAAACCATAAAACCACGTTAACCCTAGAATCATACGATATGGACGTTATAATTAATTTATTCAATGATTATGATAACGTGAAAGATGATTACAGCTGTTTGACTTATAGAGACGACATAATACTGAAGTTTGAATATATTGAATCGAAAACTAAAGAATGCGTTTCGAATGACTTAATAAAAGATTAACAATTTATTTTGTGGAAAATATTTTAATTTTTATTATTTTTTGAGATCTTATTCGAAAAATTACTAACAAATTTTAGAAAATTTACAAATGTGCCTAATGGGGAAATAACTATATATCTATAGGAATATTTATGACTGAGAGATTTCACATTCTGTAAAGTCACACATGTCCACTGACTCATAATAGTTCATAAATTAATTATTTGAAAGACATGTTTTATGATGCAATTGATGTATTTATCTATTTTTAATTTTTATAATGAAAATATGCTTTGATAAAAAGATTAAAAAAATTAATAAATATTTTTATATTAAGAAATTTTTCCAAATCCAATTTTTTTAAATATTTTATTCGCTTTTGTAGTATTGTTATGTAAAAAAAATGTTTTTCGCAAATAAACTCTAAAGCTCCCCCTAAAAAGTCCATTCGTCAAAATGACACCGATGTATGATTAACTTGACTCGTAGACCAATGTATGATTCTAGGGTTATGAGTCAAACATTTACAGAAAACAAGAAGAAAAATTCGTCTAGAAAAATGGTAGCATGAATCTCTTCTTTCGAAAATTAATTGTTCATATAATTAATAAACTAGGTAGCTATTATTTTTCTATGTTATTTTACTTACACAACTTCAATTAGTTCACAGTTGAGTAACAATTTCTCAGGACCAATTTCAGCAATCGCAATTGTTTGATCATGATAATAAACCATACATAGCGAATCATTTCGCACACGTATACCACTATACGGTTTCGTTCGTAATCGCGTATCTTGCACTTCCCGTTTACGAAATCCCACTAATCTTGTAAACGATTCAAATGATGGAAACGAAAATGTCGGTTTACCCAAAACACTCGGATTGAACAAATTATACAAAAGCACCATAAACACCAAAAATAATAAATTATTAAAATATGTCATCGCGAAATTTGACACTTGAAATTAATTTGAACAAAAAAAACCGTAATCACATTCTTTATTTAATTGTTGAAATTCGAAATATTGTTGCTCTGTCACAATTGAAGGATGATTGTTGTACTGGTCAAAATCATTTGTTTCATATTCTAAAAATACTTTTTTCCACTTTCATTATCAATTACCTGTAAATAATAAATTCAAATTAATTTATGAATTTTGTATTTGTTTTCTTATTTTATTTCTCATAAGTTATTTATTTGTGTTAATTTTATACCTTATTATTTCTTTGCTACACTGCCTTTCACATATTATAACGGGGTTAATAGAATTATTTAATCGAAAATGTTATTAACTAATTATTAAATAATACAAAATACGCAATTTTCATGACATTGTTGATCTTTACTAAATGGCAAATCATATCCTGGTTGCACTGAATTTAAAATGTTTGATAAACTTTGATAAATTGTGTAATTCAAATGTTTGATAAATTTTGTAATTCAAAGAAATTATTTCCATTTAATTTTTGTAGGAAATTTTATAAGACTTAATTATAAAGACAGTAATTATTGACACTTAAATAATCTTATGGTAGTCAGCATTCAAATTGTTACGCACAAATAAGAGCTAAAGTACTATTTATTAGAAATGAGCTAATTTTTAAAAATATCGATATATATCGTATCAATATTTTCAAACAGTGTCGATATAATCGAAGTACAAATATCAGTTTATCGATATATCAATCGATATTCCCAATAATCATAAGCAGTGGATTAGCTTTTCCCAAGGCAGGGAACTACCCAGCCATGCAGAAAAATCTTTGGCCCCAAATCAAGGTGCACAGAAAAAACATTGGTTTATCCAAAAATAAAGCTGGAGACCAAAAATAAAAAAGCCCTACTAAAGTTGTCAAATTACTTTTAACAAATTTTAACAATGACCCGGGTCCCTTCAATATATCAAAAATTAAATATCGATACTCTTATTTATATCGAAATTAAAATATCGACGGTAAATATCGATATTTTTATAAGGAAATATCGATCTTTAGATATGACGATATTTTTGGCCCATCCCTACTTCTTATCAAATATACAAACCTAATGCAGGGTGAGTCAGCAGCCTTTCTACGGTAAAGGTCCTAATTTATATTGAAAAACTGGAAGGGGATAATGTACTATAACCGACAGATTCATCGAAATATCTTCTTTTAGAAATAATGTCTGGGAAATACACTGATAGGAATTTTTGATGTTTTTACATATAACATTTTTTGTCAGTCGTAAAATGATATCAAAATCATTATGGTTATTTCCAAGCCCTAAGCGTATATGTAAAAAATTGTGGATAGCAGTGTGCCTGAGTGTGTTTGATACCGGTGATACCGGTTAAGGCATTTAGTGCATTTAGTTAGTCCATGTCCGTCACCGAATACACAACGCATTGTAATGTATTGTTAGACCATTGTTAGCTTGGACCCCACCTTGCTCTGTCCGACAATACGTGTTTTGTAATTGTGTGTGTGACAACTGACACAGTTGCAAATATCAAACCAACACCACTATAAACAGTGCAACCTACACAACATAGTGGTGAGAACTGGAGGGGATTTTTTGTCTACACTGGTATCACTAGTGCAGAGATACCAACTTGGCTTCTGATTATTCTGTGGTTATTTCTGAGAATAATTTTTTTGTAACCTACTTACATAGTGATGTTGTTCCTCGAACTATTACGTAAGTTGAATACGACGAAAAGTTGAATTTTTGATTGTCTTAAATATTAATCATTATAATATATGTACATGAAGTCAGAAAAATTGTTTTTTTGATTATAATAAAAGTTTTTAATTATAATACCTATTTTCGTTCAGAGAAAATTCAGCTCTTACACTGGCCACCAAAAGCTAGTCACTATCTGAAAAAAATTTTATTAAATTTTCAGTACTTACAAGGAAAGGTTCTTTAGCGTCAACTCCCGATTTTGATGGAATTTGGTATATGTGTAGTACGAACAAAAATACTAGACCCCTATTTTTTTATCACGGTCACGGTGGCAGACCATTTAAGGGAATCCTCAATATTAGGGTAAAATTTCAATTTGAAAACTGCAATGGATAAACGAAAACTTTAAATTGATACAATATTTTCAAAGAAATTTTTTCTGATGTACCTAAACCCAGGGCCAGACTTAATGGAGAAGTTCTGAGGGAGAAGAATAATTGAGGGTGAAATTTGAAATAGGGTGAATATGCTTTGGTACTTTAAAAATTCAGCAATTAGGCAGAATGCCTTGTCACTGAACTAGTCTAAACATATAATTTAAAGTGAATATCGTCAACTTCACATGTATTCTCGCTGTTGCTTGGCTAGAATTCTAAGAAAGTTGATACTGAGATTCTATACTGTAAAATTATTTAAAAGCTTTAATAAATAGAGAAGCAACTGTACTTCTACCTATATTTTGTCTAACCTTGACAGGTAGTGATAGACACAACTATGCTTCATAAACCCATTTTTAGTTAGATCCATTTTTACCTCCATTTAATGTTTTTAAATAATTTAGTAGTATCGAGCGTCCGAATCAATCTAGTCAGACATCAGCGAGAATACATGTAAAATTTATGATACCTCAAATTATTTGTTCAGGCAAAAAGAATTATGTCTCAAATTATAATTTTGAGCGAAAACATCATTTTGTGTAGTTTCCACGTATACTGCTTCAACTTTAAAATATCAAAACATATTCACCATATTTCAAATTTTATCTCCAATTTTATCTAAACAATCCTTCCAGTAGATCCAGTAGATGGATTTACATACATCAATAGAATGTTCTTTATTATATCAATTTAAAATTCCCTTCTATCAATTGAAGTTTTCGAGTAATCAAGCAAAATTGAAATTTTAAGGGTGATTTCACTCATTAACTGGCCACGATAGCAAATAAAAAAGAATAGGAATACGTTATTTTTGCTCGCACTACACAAATACAAAATTTCATTAAAATCGGGAATTAACATCAGAGAAACTTTCCTTGTTAGGCTCATAGAGAGACTGCAGAACCTACGTCTAAAACTTGAGGCGCCGGTAAAATACTTAAGCGTCGTTGAAAGAAAATTTAAGTTATTAAACTAGCTACTAAGATTCCCACGACTAGTCGAATTATATCTGCTTTTTACTGCCTTTTCAACACTAAGTCTAGACTACTAATGGCATAATTTATTAAGACTAAAAACGAACACACAAATTACAAACGATACATTTTTACAATATTTCTTTTACTACTTCCGTACACCTGAGTGATTTGTAAATGTCCAGAAATTTTATTCTGTAAAGACAATCGCGAATAATTATTAGTGAAACGTTATGTACTAGGGTATTAATTTAAATCTTTTATAATCCTGTACTTAAACACTTCAGTAAATTGTTATTTTCTTTACGTCTACACTCATTTTTGCTCATCACTGTAAAAAGCTAATATTATTAGGCAGGTATATGTAATTATTTATTAAAATATTTTTGAAAAGCATGTGACGAATTCACACAAAATACAAATAATTTAAAATATTATGTTGAAAAGTTGTAATTAGTAGGGTGAATGCGGGAGAGATGCCGCACATTTTGAAAACACTTGATAATTCTTAAAAAAAGCATTTAATTGATTTGAAATTTGGTACACAATAAATCTAAACATTGTTCTTTACAATTATTTATAAATAATTGTAAATTTTGAGTCATAAAGGATTCATAATTAACATTTTTGTAGAGCCTGCAAAGCGGCGTCTCTCCCACACCTATGGGAGAGATGCCGCATCAAAGAAGGTGAGACGCGGCATAGTTCATATTAAAAATTTTGCATTTTACACACATCTCCATACATGATGCATGCCATATGTAACCATTTTTGGCACTTAATGCATCTTAACCAGTCAAATTTTTATTTGTTTCTGAGTACCTTTCAAAACATTCAATACACAGGCAGTCATCATTATTTTCGTTATCTTCACTAATATGAGGGCTCTTCCTGATCCATTAATGGATCTTTTATATTTACGTGGCATAATTTACAGTCCAAAAAAAAATTGCATAATTAAGGTATATAGGTCTATGTTTTTAACATGTAATATGATGCGGCATCTATACCAACTTTAAATGCGGCATCTATACCAACTTTAAATGCGGCGTCTCTCCTTTTTGTTGGGATAGATGCCGCATGTTGCTATAGCAAGCATAGTGCGGAATTTCAACCTAAAATTTTATACAGTACTTTTAAAATATACCTAAATTAATAACAAAACTCATTTTCATTAAAACAATGAAGTATACATTCTTAAATTCTAATGAATTAAATGGCTGATAAAATATTATGTTAAAAAACGTACTTTTCAATAATAAAAAGTTTGATAATTACTAAACTGATGGACTAATCATAAATATTACCATATACAGCTTAAATAAGTAACTTATTTTAAACATATAATCCATCAATAGCGCTATCTGTCAATCAACCGACGAACTATGGCTACTGCGGCATCACTCCCGACGCGGCATCTCTCCCGTACTTACCCTAGTAGCTAGGTACTTGCTTGATATTATTAATATTAACTGAAAATTAATTATAGTATGTATCTACTTTATTTACCAACAATTATAAGTTATATTTAAAACCATTAAAGATTAATTAAATCAATATTATCATTATCAACAAACCAGCAAGTTGTAATGTACCAATAGCTGTAAAATAGTAAATGTTTTTTTTTTTTTTTTTTTTTTTTTTTTAAGAACATTTATTTTTATCTTTAAATGTATAATTATTTATTAGTATAAAATACAAACTAACAGTAAAGTAACAAGTAAGAATTTTAGAAATGCCAAGGAGTCACTTTTAAAACTTTTTTTCAATTGTATGTTAACTATCCTTTCACATTGTACGGTTTTTGCCGTACGGTAAAAAACCGTACGACGTTTTGCCGTGATGTAGTTGCTTTTACATTGCACGGTTTTTTGCCGTGTTAAACTGAATATCTTCATTTGATTTGCAACATCATACAAGTAACTAGTGTAATTAAATTTAATTTTATAAATCAGTGGTGATTAAAGTTAATTCTATAAATAAGTGTGATTAAAGTTAATTCTATGAATTTGGAAGTTACATACAACCTATTAAAATGCTTGTTACAACATTCAACATTAGTTTCATCAATTTCACAAATAAAATTAATAATTAACATAAAATTCAACAAAATAATGTTACTGCTGTATGTTGAAAAACCGTCAAATGTGAAAGCATCAATTTATTTAAAAACGCCGTACGGAAACCGTCAAGTGCAGTGGCAAGAGACGGCTGCTACACGGCACGGCAACGGCATCTTGCCGTGACCGTGTAATGTAAAAGGTCCAATGCTCTTCTTCACTCCACTAAAAAAATGTGACCGTACGGTTTTTTGCTGTACGGCAAAAACCGTATAATGTGAAAGGAGCGTAACTCTTTCTTCCCAAATCAATTTCTCTCTAGCATTTTTTAGAGAGTCCACACACTACCGATTTTCAGTTCTCCAATAGTTTTAATCGTTCATACGTTCACATAGTATGCATAGGAGTAAACTGAGATGCAGCTATTTTAATTTTTTAGGAAATAGTGATGTGTCCAAGAACACTATGAACAAATTAGTGAAGCTATACTATAACAATCCATAAAGAATTCAAGAATTTTTGAAAATCACATGACATGATATGACCTTTTCTGATTTACTTTACCTTTTGAAATAAATGATTCAGATGTAATTAATAATTTAAAAACTAATTTTAATATTAAATGAAAACAAATATTTTATCCCAAGAGTTGCTAAAAACTAGCTACTGACTATGAAATTTTGAGTAGGTAATGCATATCCAACACGCATTTGGTGAATTTATAAATTTTTCTCATGATAAAAAGTATATATTCTCATAACTTTTGTTAAGAAAATATTTCACAAAATATGTTTTTTCATTTCAAAATAGCCCTACTTAGCGGTAATTCTTTCTAATTACTTTGCCTATAAGTAAGTAAGTTTCTAAATTTCAACATTTAATCATCCAAATTTAAATAAATTATGCATTAGTCGATAGTCTATTCTTTTTACAAGTACCTTAGAATCAATTTTAACTTTTTCTGTATCTCTTGTTGTTTTCAAGATATTTGAAAAAAATGTAAAAGATGGAAACACTCTCCAAATAGGGGAAGGCTCGCTTTAGTGGCCCAAGCAGGTAAAGTGGTCACCACTAGTTTGCAAATGAACTAATAGCTGTCATCTCTTGTTATTTAGTTTAAATTATAGGTTGACAGTTTACATAGTGTCACGGTGCATATCAACTCGTTAGGTGTTACTTAGAAAATTTTATTTAAAAAAAAGTGTTTCTTATGCCCTCTGATCTAAGGTAAGTACTTACAAATATTGTATAAAATATATTGTATTATGAATACTTGGTTTTTGTGAATATTCCCTGTGTCTGTTGTAGTTCTGAAGTAATTAATTTTATAATAAACAATTATGAATCATACGTTGGGGCGGAACTTATTTCAGTTTTCCTATTTTACTTAGTTTCGGGTAATGTGGCCCACTATGTATAAAGGTAAAGTGGCCCAGTGGATCTAGTGGTGGTACCAGAATTGTGGCCGGAATAAATAGCAGAAGATGGCTTAGTACGATGTACGATATGCAAAAGATGTGTCTGTGAAGTCTGCTCTGGTTGCAATGAGGAAGATGGCGATTTTACTTGTGAGTTTTGTTTTAAAAATAACTAGTTACCATCTGAGTACTTTGGATAATTAAAAATTATTTTTATGATTGCTATGAAGTAGCAAATTGTAATATTTTTGATTAAAAATTGTAATTTCATCTAAAAATTAAAAAGTCAGTTTTAATCTATGTTAAATTTTAATATTAATAGTACTATGCCACTTTACCTACCCAAGGTGGGTAATGTGGTCATTTTGTCACTTACGAAATAATTGATAATTTTTTATTACTGTGAATATGTAAACCGTATGTATATTATAAAATAAAGACTTTATTAAATTTGCAGTTGTATTATATCAAGAAATTCAGTTAATTAAAACCATTTAGAAAATATATCAATTCAAACCTTAGGGTGGCCACATTGCTCTACCTTCCCCTACTCAAGTCCACAAATAAAAAAAAATATGAATATCTTAGATTTTATTTTCAATTTCAAATATTATCGAGTGCTTGTGAAACATTACTACGTATGACGAACTTTTGTTCGCATTTTAAACATACGCAGTATTCATATGTTCACTTATCGTTCAGTTAAACTGAAACTTGAAGCACTCGATTTCTTCGGTTAGTATGACCACAATCCAAATGTAAATTAAAAATCGCAAAGTGATTAAAAAATTATCAAACTGGATCGGCTGGGAATCGAACCCAGGATCTCCCGGTAACTAGCTAGGTGTCTTCGCCACTAAACCAACGATCCTCTGTTCGGCAGCCTTAGATTTTGATAGAAAATTATATTAAAAAAAATGAGGGAAATTGGTGGAGAACAATATAATAAGATTTTCCTTGTAAGTAAAAATATATAACAATTTTTTTCCTACGAAAACATTTGTCTTAATTTTAGGAGTAATTAATCCGAATATCTCTTTACGTTAGATATTATGAATTAGAGTAAAACAGTAAAACTTTTACATAATTATTCTGTTTTTACAATATTTTTTTCTAACAAGTGCAGTTCAATATGTTTTCTATGGATTCTTGATTTTATATTGATAGGTATCTAATGTTTAAAATTAACTTTTTTTGTTATGTAAAAGTGCATTTTTAGCATTATCTGTAGAAATATTTTTTTTACATATAAGCTACAAATATTGATTATACACTCTTTATCATATTATGATAATAATAAAAATGAAATATTATAAATTATACATATTGAAAAATTCATATATAGAGGCGGATTTAGGGTTTTGTCACCTATGGGCTACTGATGTCATTACCGCCCCTGCTCCTGTAAATGGCAGCTATCCCAGCTATCCTACAAAATCAGTACTTATATGCATATAAACCCGGCCGCACACCTAAGCGATACAATACGTACGATACGATTCATGCGATACACGATATTTATCGTAAGATATGGCACCTACACAACTATACGATACGATAAATACGAAGCATGATGAAATTTAGTAAAAGGAATTTTTTCAATTATTCTGTTAATAATGATGACGTCAAGAGCGCTACACACGATCAATTTTAACTGACAGTGTTCACTGTACAGTTAAAACTGACAGAGAAAACTGATCATGTGTAACGCCTTGTGATAAAATTCAAACTTTTGTCACTAATGCAGTGGCGGATTGTGTTGGCTTTTCTCCTGCTAACTGTTATCGGCACAAAATTGAAATTTACTGAAATTCAGTCCTTAAAGACTTAAAACCTTCTTTTTTTAGCCCCGATCAAGCGGACACTCATAATCAGTTTTGAAACCACCAAAATGACAAATCGCTTGTAGACTTTCAATTATATTTCGCTTGTAGACATTCAGTACCGAAGATGAAAGGATTAATTCGACTTCCGTGATGGGGCCCCGCTGCTCACGGCGTTTTTTTTTTTATTACGCCCGTAAAATTACCTCAAAATCATGCTTCTAGACTAGAAAACCCCCTTAAACTAGGATTATTGGTTAGTGTAATTTAAATGTTTATTGGGTTAGTGTAATTTAAATGTAAATTTTTTATTTTTGCTATTATATCAAAATATAACGAAATTCTTTTCAGGAATATTTACCGCCCCTAAAATTTGCTGCCTGAGACTATAAGAACCTATGTAGGCCCCTTGTAAATATGCCGCTTGGTATATAATAATTAAGAAAATTATCATTAGACTATTTTTGTGATTAAAAAAATAAAGTACCTATTTATAGAATTCTGCAATTTATTACGACCTGAGAAATATACAACTTTTGGACGTTTTTCCTGAGTAAGCTAATTTTAAAAAATGTTCCATAATTTCTAAATAAAGTTACTATGGTATTAGCAAATTGTCAGATGATAGTTTATAAGTAAAAATAAATATTTTTCTTTATTTTTTCTTTAACTACCTATTTTTTCATATTTTAAAGATTAGTGATAGATATTTGTTGAATAAAATAAACTAAATTGACCCATCCAATGCTGGTTTTAAACCCACAAGGTTAGTAAAAATATTGTTAATTTTTCATCTAGAAATGTTAATTTTTCAGTATAGGAATTTTTCTTATAATTTTTCCAAATATTTCTATCAAACTTATTATTATTATTATTATTATTAGCAATTTAATTATTTTTTGAGTAATCACAGATTAAAAGTTGGAAGTGTTTTTCGAGCTACTATTATTTGTGTGAAAATAAATATTTTATCAAAAAAAATCAATTGCTAGCGTTTATACAAACTTTACTATTTTATATTTACCATATTTTCAATCGGTTTTGCATTATAAGTCCAAAAATGCTGTACCTATTCAAATTTTTTTTTAATTACGAAAAGTAATAAATATTGCAATCTACTTTCTGAATTGCTTAACTAATTTTAGAACTACTTTTACAGCTTATAACAAAAAATAAAAATAACGACAACTTTCTGACAATCAATACTTTTTCTTACGTAGAACTCATTTTATATTCTGTAATTGTTATTTAGAAGTTTACCTACGTGTTTTAAGAAAACGCTAAAAATAAATAAGAAACCATTAATTAATCAATTGCTATTGAACTAATGACTTACATTAAAATTTTAAACAAATATTGATTTTTGTAAACATTGTGACCTTTTTTAGGGTTCCTTAGTCAAAGCTACGAATCTCTTATAATTTTCCTTCTACCTCACTTCAAAAATCACTTCTACCTCGTAGTTCTTAAACATCTTTCGGCTTATGAATAATTTATTCTGAATCGTATAATGAAACTCGGGCTTCACTATCACTTTTCAATCATACGCCCGTTTGTGAAATACTGAGGGCCAAATTTGAACTTTGGTACATGTACGATAATTGTCATTATTACACCTACCAACACTGGAACAATAGCCTGTCGCATGATCCTTTCGTACCCTCAGTTTCTTCCGAGCTTGATCGGTGCGAATTTGAGCGAGCGTAACACTACCAAATCTGCATTCGTTTTAGTCCCAAGCGCCCTTATAGTTAGATGTTTGTACATCAAAAACTGATCAATAATCGAGGTAAAGTTTCAGAAGTTGATTAAATTTTTCAGATATAACTTGAAGTCTCTATGTAAAATTTGATGTAAAAATAGGAAAGTTTAGAATTTTATAATTCTTTTTACCACATAAAAATATTCAATTGTGAATAGCGGAGCTAATACCACTATAAAATTAAAGAAATTGTTTATTTCAAAATGCAACTTGCAAATATGAACTTTGCAGTTCAAATACAGATAGTCAAGTATACAGATTTCTTCAATAGTTGACTTTTATCTATTTTATTAAGAATATTAAAGGTTTGACCAAAAATGAAAGTTTTGTGGGACATATGACAGCTACAAATGATATAAAAATACCGGTATTTTTAATAGATATTTCGTAAGAGTCTAAATTTTATGCACACTTATTATACATAAATACAAATCGCAAAAATGAGATCATTGACAACTTTACAAAAATGTGGACTAAAATCATTAGTGACTCTTTTGCAAACATTTTTAAGGTTCCAAAGAAAAATCTTGAAGCTCGTAAAGTTTCGTCAAATTTTTCAGTCCGTCACATTTCTCATATGTCTACATCATCCGACCTATAAAATTTTGCATGTACTGCTACACATATAGATCTCAATTAATATACACATATAATAGCAAAAATAGCTTCCTTAATTTCTTTAAATATTTTCCCGTATTTGAAACTGAGGATAAAGTTGGTAAAGTGAGGTAAAATAAAGTTGAGAGTTTTTACTAAACTTCAAAATTCGTTATTTATTTCCCCCCTCTGTAATTTTCAACCACTCATCCAAGAAATTTACAAAAGTTCCTGAATACCTTCAGTTCTAGAACAGACAATATAAGTATAGGTAACTGTCGAATATATTTATCTATTTTTATAATAAATTGTAAAAAAATATCCTTAAATGTTCCTTATTTTATACCGAAAGCTGTAAAAAAGTCGAGCCACCGAGAAACCCTAATTTAATGCTTGTCTAACATGCACTTGACGATTTTTTAAAATATTTATTTCGTTTGACCATAGAGTAAATACATATAATGTTTTAAATCGATTGATTGAATAAATGCAATGCTATCGGCGATACCATCACATTGATAGCTAGTAGATTACTAGATCTACTGCATCCACTGCATATTTCAACATTTACAGTCGTCCCTCAACTTATTGACAATTTAAGTTATTGACGATGATCGTAGTTTACCTTAAGTTATAGACAAACCATATGTATGTACCCAAGGTCATACGTGCTGTGTCGTAGTGTGGCAATGCGTACATACAGATGGTTTGTCTATAACTTGAGGTAAACTACGATCATTGTCAATAAGTTAAATTGTCAATAAGTTGAGGGACGACTGTATTTTATTTAAGAGTGGAAAAAGGTGGGATGTTTGTAGGTCATTTAACTATGTTAACAGTCTAACATAGGTACTACATAAATATTGTAAAAGTAATTTGTGATATACATATATATATATATATATATATATATATATATATATATATATATATATATATATATATACCCTACATACCAATTATATAGAATTATTTACATTTCTGGATAATATGACACTTGTATATAACATCAGTATAATTATTATGTGTAACATTACTTATTATAAAGGATTGTTCAGTCAAGCTGATTGGAATAATATGAACACACTTTTTTGCTTCTTATATAGGGTAGTGTCGTGTAAGACGGCGCACTTAACATTTAGATAGCTATAAAAAAATAACGGAAAATTGCCTCAGGAACATTTATAACTTTTAACTTGTTTCGACATAAACTGTAGTAACGAATCCAAATTCGAGAAGAATAATATCAAATCGTACTAAAAATTTTAAACTTATCTAGAATATCGGGATTATGTCGTAAACCAATATTTTTTGGTAGAGATACCCGAACATTTCAAAAAACGATTAAAGTTGCTTACAAATTTCGTTCCTGTTTCGAGAAAACAGGAGTGCGCACTCTTACACGACCCTACCCTACTGATATTTTACTAGACCGAGACTGAATCGAGAACAAACTGTGATCGGTACTGTAGTGTAAAGCGATCCTAAAAATCTTTGATAGATATTAGTGTCGGATAGTAAAAGATTTAATAGATGTTTTGGTAAATTTATCATGTTTGCTTCCAATACAAAGTATTACAACTTAATTAATATTATGGTCTATGTGTGTGTATCTACAAAGATCTTACATAAATATTACCTTGAAATCTACATAAAATTTCATTAGCCACAAAACGCACTTTAGAGATGTCCTTTTGATGACAAAAAATGGGTTTCGAATGGATTAATTTTTTGAAAACGAACTGAAATAGCTCTAAAACGAGAGTAACTCTAATAATAGTGTAATATTTCGCGGCCCGGAAGTGGAATTCGGTAACTGAAAACCAATTTCAGGAGTGGATGTGCGTAAGAATGACACAAAAATTTGCTACCGGTGATATTTCTAAAATTTTTTATTCACTTTAGAGATAAAAGATAGATTTAGTTGGTGATAGACATTAATTGTCTCGTCAATTGCATCCCGATAATAAAATTCCCCCACAAAAATTCCTGAGCAAAAATATTCTCCAAAAATAGTCCCAAACAAAAAAGTTTCCAGTCAGTAATGAATGACCAGAAAACACCTTAAATCCACCGGATAATATTATATTTAATATGTGATTTATTAGGGTTTGAATACGTTAGAATATGATAAGATTAGGATGCAGAGTTCATGCACCGCAGATATTACACCAGAAGCACACCTCAAAACCGCCAGAGGTACCTAATCCACCGAAGGGTAATATGTATAATCAACATATAACATCTTACAGTTTGAATACATATTACAGTTAGAATGAAACATGATAAAGTTAGAAAGCATATAATGATGATGAGCCAGATGCCGAGCTTTCAGCCACGAATTCTCAAACTATATCCGAGGCCACAAAAATAACACTTACGGTCCTTACTAAAAGTAATATACTGTTACGGTATTCTCCAACTATTTAATACGTTGACTGAAATTTTTTTGTTTGGAATTGTTATTTGTCGGGGGTGAAATTTTTTTGGTCGGAGATGTTTTTTTTTTTTTTTTTTGATGTGGTTTCGAGGCTATTAATCAATTATTATGGGAAATCGATTTAGTTTTATGGATAATAATACGATATAAATAAAGTCCACTCTATACTATGGACGAGAATGTCAGAAACTGTCCAACAACGAGAAAGTAAAGAATGTTTTCACCTCCTCTCGTGTGTTCTTGTCTTGCCTTAAAAATTATTAATAGTACGGTGCAATTAGACCCAAACCTCAACATCCAAAGTAACAGTTTCACTCCAACTCCAAATTGTTCTATACAGTCCACATATTGTTTGGTAAAAGCAAGGGGTCAAACTAGATTGTCTATGTCTCTGTTCCACTTGTAATGAGTTTATGACGTAAATCTCCCCACTCTGTTTGTGTAGATACACACTGTTTGCAGTGTATTAGTTTGGTGTTTTTTAGTAGTGTGCGTATTTACGCACACTACTGCAACACACGTATTACCAGAGAGAACTGTTCAACGTGTTCAACTAACAATGGTAACAATGTACATACAATGCACTGTGCGTTCGACGACGGACACGGACTGACTAATGCCTTAAGCTGTGACACGTCTCCAAATGACTCCAAGCCAATAATTACACTTTTTTGATATTAGTTGGCTTCTAGTGTTCTATGGGTAAAAGGTTACACCATTATGAGCGTCGGGTTTGGGAGGGAGAAGGGTAGAAGTAGGCAAATTAACGGTTTTCGTCAGATTTTTTTTAATATTTCGAAAACTATGCAGTTTAACGCAAAAAGTGCCTATACAAAGATAATCTATATTAAATTCTGAACAAAAATAGTCCTATACAAAATCTTGCTGAAGTGAAGAGTTCCAGAGTTATGGAGGGTGTAAAAATAGCAATTTTTAGTATTTTTAGATTTTTTAGAAAAAATATGACACACTATAACTAAGGAAACTAATTTTTTTATACAGGATTGTGTTTTGTAAAAGGAAATTGCGATTAGTCCTCTTCAAACATAGCGCCCTCCTCTTCTAAATCTTCGTCTATGATGTTCGTATCCCTGTTATCACATCCTAGGCCTGAGCAATTACCGCATATGCTTGAGCAGTTTAGACCACTCTTTCTGCATTCGCAATTACGGACGCATTCATCTTTACAAGCGCACACTATGAGGGAAAGTAATTCCTCGGGAGCTGCAGGACGTGCTGTTGTAATTGATCTCTGGTGTTCGTGAATCTTCTTTCACCCCCACTCGAGCGGATTCTTCTTCTTGTTCAGCCACTGCTGCACCTGGTGGTAGGTGCAGCAGTGGCTAAAAATACTAAAAATTGCTACTTTTACACCCACCGTAACTCTGGAACTGTTCACTTTAGCAAGATTATGCACAGGACCATTTTTGTTCCCAATTTAATGTAGATTATTTTTGTTCATGACACTTTTTACGCTAAACCCCATAGTTTTCGAAATATTTAAAAAAAAACTGATGAAATACGTTAACTCACCTACTTCTAACCTCCCTCCCCCCAAAACCCGACGCTCAAAATGGTGTAACTTTTTACCAAATAATGTGTGGACTGTATAGAACAATTTGGAGTTGGAGTGAAATTGTTACTTTGGATGTTGAGGTTAGACCGTTTCTTCGAATAACTGCACCGTACTATAGCTCGCTATCGGACACATTAACGTAGTTGCTCTGAGATAGTCAGGTATAAAAGTATACCTCAGCAAAAAAATTTTCCTTTATCAAAAATTAAATAATGTATTAATATTCTTCGGTTATTACATTTGTATATCACTTGTTTTTTTGAATTTCCGCGCGCTTATGTTATAGTAATTTAAAATAACTGTTGAAAAAGCGTTGTAAAAACGTTGTAAAATGATGTTTTTAAATTATATTTCAAAAACGGCGTGATCAATAATTTTTATTTCTTATTAAATATGGCTTGTAACTTCGTATTAAATAACATATTAAATTTTTATCAAATTCCTTTGACACGTTTTCACTTTATTCAAAAAAAAATAGAGTTTTCCCATAAGAGCCCGTGTTAAAATTACAAAACTGAAATCGTTTTTCTCAAAATTGGAATGGTCAACTTTTTTTTCGGTAAGTGCTCGTATTATTGGTATTGGATTAAATAAATATCCAGAGGTTTTGTTAAAATCCTTTGAAAAAATCGTTTTATCGACCAACTACCTTAAGGACTAATTGTAAGTTAGTATACCGTTAATGTTAATATGTTTCATATGTATATCAACTGGAAATAATGTTTATACGGTAATATTATATGGAGAAGAATATGTGTATGTGTAAGCAAACTTTATTTTAAATTATCAATAATTATTAGACATTATTCATTATACAGTTAACCGGTAGACAACTACTCACCGAAACGTAAAATTGTAATGTAGGTATTCTTAAATTTTTATACACTCTTCGTATATTTCATTATAATCTTTTAAAGTTGTAGCTTATAATTTTTGTTAAATTGTTACTACTTTTATCGACAGCATCATATTATATTGTTTTGTAATGTTTAAAGTTTAACATACATATTATGTACTTGTATCAATAATGAATTATTAATTCGAATAAGTACATGTTACAAAACTATCACTCATAACATTTATAAATACATAATTACTAATGACTCTACCTATTATATATCCATACATATATATATATATATATAAATATATATATATATATATATATATATATATATATATATATATATATATATATATAATAAATTAGTAGCAATTAATTAATTAATTAGCAGGTATGAAACATAATGGTATTCCTTTTTGTGTCATATTTTTACTAATTTTAATTTTTTCCGTTATTAAACATCTTATTGTTAATATTGTAGAATTAATTTCCCATATCACACAATTACGAATGATAATTAATTATCAGAGTTGGATTTATATATGCGCACTTGAGGCACTAAATTAATTATCAGAGTTGGGGTCTTAGGGCTTCCACAACTGAAATTGCACAATCATAAAAAAAAAAATTAATAATTTATACCGTAAAAGATAGAGAGCAACAAAAATTCTATTTTTAACGAATTTTCAAATCAAAAATTCACAAAAATTCTATTTTTTTTTCCTTGTCAACTATATTTTTTGTGAAAAATAAGAGAATTTGATCGCCTTATAGATCGCCGACCACGTTAGAAATTCTCTTACAAGTAAAACTACCCAAGTGCCAATCGCCAATCTTTCTGAAACTTTGCTGGTGTGTAGAATAGGCAAAAATAAGGGACCCGTATTTTTTTTATCGGCCAAGGCCGACGTTCCGGTGGTGAAACCAGCCCCTAAAGTAAGGGGTTCAAATCATATTTTTTGAGATACATATCTCGAAAACTGTAAAAGATAGAGGAAAACTTTAAATTGATGAAATATTACTATTTGAAAGATCTATTCATCTGTATAGGTTAAACCAGGGTCGGGTTTATAAGAGGGGCTGGAGGGGTGAAAAACTGAGTAAATTTTATTGTATAGCCTGAATGGTTCAGTGTATCAAATTTTTACCATCATAAATAGAAAGAGCACCAAAAAATAGGGGATACGTGTTTTTGTGTTTTTCCGAAATATGTGTTTTATTCAAGACAGATAAGGAAGAAAAAAATTGAATAGATTATTATATTGCATTATTATTGATTGCAAATACCTTCTATATTTTTTTAATTTTATGTTTATTTCATCGCGAAAATGCAAATTTTTACTTTCCCATAATGATTCATGTATTTTTCAGTACTTACTTAATTTGTAATTTAATCTGATGAACCTAAGATTATGACAGAAATTTGTTTTGAAACCTCGAGAAACCAAAAATGACCGTTAAAATTTCTTTTCGATGGCGTAAAAAAAATTAAAAATTTTTTGAAATTTGGCCAATTTTTGCAAAAAAGCACTAAAAATGGCGAAAAGTGGCCAAAATTTGGGCTTCCAAAAATCGGACATATATATGCAAATTTTAATGAAGGTAATTTTTGGTTTCTCGAGGTCTCAAAACATTTCTGTCATAATCTTAGGTTCAAATTTTTTCATGACACCAGCTGTAACAGCTGAATTTCCATTTTGGAGAAAAAAAAGTAAAATAAATTTTGAGGGTCTGTAACTTTGTAACTGTTTGTAATATGAAAAATTTGTAAGGAACTTTTTTGTAAAGCGTCAGTTGGACTACAAAATTTTCATTTAACTTTTTGTCCTATCTTTAATAATTTGGCTTAAAAATGTAAAAAGAGTAAAATTTCAAGAAATTTAAATCTTAAGACTCTGTAGAAAGTGAAATATTGGTGATAGAAATTTGACTCAAGGAAATTTTTTGTCCAAAATTTAATGCTTAATAAGGTGCTTTGATTCATTTTATGGAAAAATAATTTCTTCATAGTTTGCAGGAGTAAATAACATAAAAAATCGTTTTTCCTATGTTATTTAAATGGGAAAACTTTAGATTCGATGATGCACCTCTAAAAATTGGAATTTTGAGCTGCGCTTTGATGAAGATGTTTTTTTAGACGTATCCTCTGATATTTTGAGCGGAGAGCGATTTTTTTTGGCACACCCTAGTACATCATGTACGAGTACATGATGTGTATAAAGCCCATGTACCAAATCGGTTAAGAAATTCCGTGGGAAAATAGGGAATTTATAACTTATGAGAGATTTGTTGATCACAACTGTATAACTCGTGAGGGGTTCTACTGTATTTATATCGAACTTTCTATTTATCTGAATTATTGCAAATTTTGTAAACTTGTGGAATAAGGTAGAGTGGACGATATTCTTTCATTTTTGGGACATAAATCAAAAACTATTGAAACTTAAAAAGACAACAGTTTTGAAATGTGTTAATAAAATCCCTACCACTTAATAGCCCACTTGTCCTTGTTATCTTATAACAGGCTCGATGGAGGGTGGGGTAGCCGCGGGTCCAACCCCCTGGCTCGTGCTGGAAGAGGAGGCCGGTAGTTGTCGGTAAGGAGCCCGAAAAAAATTAAAGAGTTTTCTTTGCTCCTCACCTTTTTGTGGAGGAAAGATTTTTTTAAAATTTGATTCTTGAATATTCTCGGGGCCGTCATTTCTCTCCACAGCCCTATCTTATAACACTGTAAGATGTTGGACTAGTAATAGAAATAGAAACAAATTTGTTGTAAATTGAAATTTCTACAAAATTTGACCCCGGTCCTCCCAGAGGGAAAAGTTCATATTTCAAGTCACGTCCACCATTGTAACGTCATTTTAAGAAAAAAAATTATTGCCGTTTGAAAATAGGCTACGACTCCTAATTTATTGTAAAATTTCAAAAATTTTTCAGTTGTGAGAAGAAAGATATGGTTTACTGGAAAAAAAATTCTCCTAAGTCACGTAACTTAAGAAAAAAAATTTTGACCTTAAAACAAACAATTGGGGTTATTTCGTCTAAGTTTCATTGGGAATCATAAACAAGATCCGGAGAAAATCATAAAAAAAAGATAAAATTTTTCGATTTTTCCGAAAAGTTAAAAATGGCGATAACTCCAAAACCATTGACCAAAATGTGTCAGAATTTTGCACCTTTTAATGCCCCATATACATAACTATTTTTGACTTGGCTTCTTTTCGCTAGCCCCAATAGATCTAAAAACATTCATTAATTTAGACATACATACATTCATACATACATGCGTACAAAAGTTCCGGAACAAAAAAAGTCCAGGTTCGGAAAATTTCCCTCCGGATTTTTGGTTTCCTGAAAACCGGATATGCTCAAATTGGTCTGATTATTTATTATACTTGCCCTTTTAGCGAATTTCGAAAACTCGAAATTCAGCTATTACAGTAGGTGCCATGACGCAATCTGAGTCCGGGACTATGGCAGAAATATGTTTTGAGGTCCCTAGAATACGAAAATGATATTCACTAAAATTTATATATATATATATATATATATATATATATATATATATATATATATATATATATATATGTGTTCCCACGATAACTCTCGAACGAAACGTCTAACGCTTATGAAATTTTGTGTGCGGACTGGATTCTGAATTGGCTTGGCTAAGTTCGTTAGCCAGACACGTCGGATGCCCAGAAGTAGGTTTTCTGGCCATTTTTTATCATTCGATCCTATCATAAGACAGTTCGATTTTTACATCGTTGAAAAGGAAAAAAAAATTATGAAGAAAATGTTCTTATAATTTTCTTTCTATGTTAAGTAGTTTTCGAGAAAATCGTAATTTTCACTTTTGCCTTATTTTGCTCTCTTTGTCATTGTAATAAGTAATTTATATTTCTATCTCAGTTGCTTATAACATATACAAAAACTTCATTTTTTTTACGTAAAACAAACGGTAGTTATAAAAAATCTATGTATTATAAATACCATATCTCTGTCTCATTTTTTTAAATTAAAATTAACCAGATATTTTAAGCATGTGTAATGAAGATTTTTTTAATTTTTTTATTGAATTTTAAATGAACAAGATAATGAAGGTAATGTCATGATATAATATTATTAAATATTATAGAAAGATAACATAATAATAATGTTTATATGCCAGGAAAAAATTTTTAAAGAACTAGATCGATTTTGAAAATTTTTTCACTGTCAAAGATCTAAGCTATTTTAGATATTTTAGACAGATATAGATTACATAATGTAAGGTCCGCCAGGGTCCATGGGGCCCAAAAGTGTGAAAAATAAACTAACCGACCGATTTTGAAAATTTTTTCACTGTTAGAGAGCTAAACTATTTTAGAAAGACATAGATTACCTTATGCAAGGTCCGGTAAGGTCCATTGGATCTAGAAGTGTCAAAAATAAAATAAGCGACCGATTTTGAAAATTTTTTCACTGTCAAAGAGCTAAGCTATTTTAGATAGATATAAAATACGTAATGTAAGGTCCGCCAAGGTCCATGGGACCCAAAAATGTCAACAATAAACTAACCGACTGATTTTGAAAATTTTTTCACTGTTAGAGAGCTAAACTATTTTAGATAGATATAGATTACCTTATGTAAGGTCCGCTAGGGTCCATTGGATCTAAAAGTGTCAAAAATACAATAACCGACTGATTTTGAAAATTTTTTCACTATTACAGAGGTAAACTATTTTAGGTGGATTTAGCTTATATGTTGTATGAGGTCGGTCAGAGTCCTGGGATCTTTTAAGCGCCAAGAATAAACTAACCGACCGATTTTGAAAATTTTTTCGCTGTTAGAGAGCTAAACTATTTTAGATAGTTATAGATTACGTTATGTAAGGTCCGTCAAAGTCCATGGGACCCAGAAGTGTCAAAAATAAAATAACTGACCGATTTTGAAAATTTTTTCACTATTGCAGAGGTAAACTATTTTAGATAAGTACAGTATGTTATCTGAGATCCACAACTGTCCTGCGGATGCAAATGCAGCATAGAAAACTACACAACGGGTTTTAAAAATAGTTTTACTGTTAGAAAGATAAAATATCCTATATTATATAAGATAGAAATAAGCTACCGAACCGATTCTCAATATTTTCTCATTGCTAGAGAATTAACTTATTTTAGGTGGATAGCACTATGCTGTACAAAGTCCGTTCGGGGTCTTGGGTCCCAAATATACCAAAAATAAATTACCTAGCCGATTTTGAAAATTCTTTTACTCTTAGAAAGCTAAACTAGTTTAGATGGGTATATGCGCCAAGCACCTTATGCGAAAAAGCGCCAAAAATTAACTACTCAACTGATTTTGAAAATCTTTTCACTCTTAGAAAGCTGAATTATTTTAAATGGATACAGGTCTTAGATGAGATCCGCCAGTGCCCAATATTTCGAAATTCGCTATGTTATGGAGATGCTGCGACAGGGGTATTTATAGCTATAGCTTCTCTGTATAGGCTAAACAGTATCGAGAGAGAAAGAGAAAACTGTACTTGCTTTGATTTATATCAGTCTTCTCCTCTCCTACCCGCCCGTAAAAAACACTACAGTATTTTGGGGTCCTTCTATTATGATATTAAGATAACTGGGTCCTTCAAGTCTTTCAATAATGGCGTAATGGCTAATGTATTAACTATACCTATAACCATAAGGGTACGTTTAGACTACGACACTATACACCGTACACTCGGTGTATACACCGAGTGTCTATGTGTGCATACGAGTGTCTCTAATTGCGACATTTATTGCGAACACCATAATTAGTGTTGAATCAATGGCTGTGTGAACAGGTTGTGTCCAAGTGTCTCTTGTAGCTAATAAGTTTTCAAACAATTTGGACACTTTTCTATACACTCACAGAAGAGAGATAGATTCGAAGAAGAGAGATCGAGCACTAGCTGTTTCGTTCTTGAAATTTTTTTGCGTGTAAATAGCCAGGACGAAAATTCCGTACATTTATGTACAGACACTATCCAGACACAAAAACTCTGTTAAAATGTGAAACTTATGTTAAAGAAATTTATATTTGACATTTGTGTCGCAATTTGTGTCGTAGTCTAAACCATCCCTAATACATATGATACAAATATGTGCATGACAATTGCTTTTTCGAAAAATCTAGACAAGTTTGGTGGCTCACTTTTAAGTTTTTTTAGCATCGTAGAATAGACTATAGAAATAAATAAAATTAATGCTAACTTATCTTTCAATTAACTTAGAAACATTTTAAATTATTATATTTAAAGTTTAAATTACATACAACTTCATAAAAATGACACAAATTTTTTTGAAACCAAGTGTACCTCCATATGCTTGTTATACATAATACATGATTATGAATTTATGATATAATAGCGACATACATATTTAGAAACTGAAAAGAATTGGGAACATAAATTTTAAAAAAATATGAAACGGAAATTAAACAAAAGGACAACAATCATAATGCCAATAAAAATACGTATGTGCAGGTCATTTCAATGTGATACGCTCTTTGAATAGAAAAAATAAATAAGTAATGGAGAATAGCTAGCGAATTTTTATTATATTAACCCATCAACGCCAGTACATGTACATTTCTTCGTTGATTTTCGAGCTTCATACTCAATAGGAAAAAAGAGCATTATTGACTTCAAAATTATCTATTTCACCATATTTGAGTGTGCTCTTTCGATTGGCGCGATCTAAATTGCAATTTAATGACTTCAAAATTAATATGGTGGATTTTAAATAAAAAATTACGTAAAATATGAATGATTTTTCATCATGATTTTTTTTTTTCGTGTTGAAAAAATATTGAAAATAATTTCGGATTTTAATCAAAAGTGCATAAAATAGTACAAAGAGATACGATAATTTTTTTTCGACTCCAAACCATCCTAACATCTCAAAAATGGCATTATAATCACGTAGAACACGTATCTGACAAAAATATAGAAACCATTAGTAGCATGTAATTTCCATCGAATTTTCATATACGGAGATTTTCGAAGTTATTGATCATTATTATGCTACTAAATTTTCAAAATTCAAAATTGCGGATCCAAAATGGCCGACAAGAATCCGAAAGAAGGTTCGAATTTTTCTGAAAATTTGTATACAGCGGTATTCATTCAGGATTTTCGCCTATTATTCATAAACCTACGAATGACCACACTGTTATCAAGTATATTATAAAGTCACTGTAACTATTATAACTACATCCGATCCATTAAAAACGAAATATTTGGGAAAAAATTTATTTTCATGACTTTCGACACCGAATATCTTCTAAGACGGAACGCCTTAAAAAAGGTAAATAGGTACATGCCAAAATTTAGCTAACAATAAATAGGAATTTTTTTCAAAGATTATTGTATAAAACCTAATATTACTGGTATACAAAGGCGTAACTACAATGGAGCAGGTGGAGCAGTCATTCCAAGGCGCTTGGTAATAAGGGGCGTAATAGGAAAAAAAAACACGGCGTAGCAGAAGAGGAAGTTTTTATTTATTTTTTTTTTTGTTCGTCAAGTAAATTTTTGAGCAAAATGGGGCAAGTTGTTTCTTTTTTGCTTGCCATTTTTGTTTTACTTTTATTTTTTGGAAAAAAGTGAACTTTTTGTATGGGATACTTCACTTAAAGTCGCTCCAGAGTACAAAATTTGTAATTATGCCTCTGCTGGTGTACACGGAACGATATTTCGCAAACCGTTTATAACACAAATATGAAATTGGCAGGTCTTGTGTGACCAACAATGAAATTTTATTTTGCCATTATTATACATATTATATTTTATTTAATGAATAGAATCGGAAACTGTTCCTCACAGTCTATACACAAGCTAAATTACCTTGCAACATAAATTAGTTCTAATTATAGTGACGAAATCAATGAAAATGTACCTATTTGATATTAAATTATTAAATTTTGACATCACATTTAATATTATAATAATATAATGGCTTTGTACACCTATGTATATATGTCGCAGTAATTTTAAATATTCCATTTTTGGCAAAATACTGAATTATTGTACCTATAAAACGAAATACATACGATTCAAGTCTTTTATAAAATTTCTAGTTCAATAGTTTCCAAACGCTTCTCACCTCTCACGTTGAACCTTAATCTCATCTCTTTCACGTTAAACCTTCATGACTATTTACAAAAAGAAAAAATTCAGTGCCATGGACTTTAGGGCACATATTTGTAGTTATAGTCAAATCCGTTTAACAAAAACAGCGTTTTTGAAATTTCCAGACTAAAATACATACTTTAGTCACTTATAATAGGAAGTAAATCGTCACTTTTAGTCCTAAGGGACTAAAAATCCTTTCTCTCCCCCTGATCAGCAAGCATAATTTATGA